>JARHVA010006551.1:0-662500 GCA_037957365.1 Torreya grandis | reverse complement strand
AGATTGGGGATTGGCTCTGCCAAGCCTCCGTGTGTTATGCAAGAAGAATTCACTATGCCCATGCTCATGGATGGATAGACGAAAGCACAGGTGGTGGTGGAGCCAAATGCAAATATGGGGCTGGGCGTAGAGGAAGTAGAGCCCATGTTACGGGCCATGGTTGTAAAAGCAGATAAAAGAGGGAAATCTATCCCCCATCTGGGCATCCTTCAGAAGGATGGGAAGAAAGGGGTTTTAGAGAAAAATGCTAAGATAGGACATAAAAAGGACTTGGAGAGGATTAAGATGATTGGGGAGAACTTGGTGGAGTCAGGAGCGGTTAAGACCCTGGACACCCATCTCTTGACTCCTCCCAAATGATTTTTATCTCTTGGAATGCAAGGCACTTGAACAGCAGCCCCAGACAAAAAGCTATTCGAGAATTAGTGCGTAGGCATTCTCTGGATGTTCTCTTTCTGTAAGAGACTAAAGTTTGTGTTGATTGTATGATGACTATGGCACCCAAGATATAGAGGCAAGGCCTTTGTCAGTGTGTTGGAGCCCAGGGATCTTTGGGGGGTGTGGCATGCCTATGGAACCCATGCAAGATCCAACCTATGTCTTAGATTTCATTCAGGTCCTCCTTATCTATGGTTTCTTGGTGCATTGAATTAGGAAAATCTGTTATTTTCTCTAATGTCTATGCTCTAATGGATTTTTGAGGCAAGCTTGAGGTATGGAACAATATTCATGAGGTGCGTAGTTTGTTTCCTTATTTGCCTTGGATTATTGCTAGAGACTTCAATGCCATTTTAGATTTATCTGAGAAATAGGGAGGTATTATGAAAACTAAGCCCCCTTCCATTTTGCTTAGAGACAATATCTCAGCTCTTAATCTTGTTGACATTAAGCCTAGCAATAGCTGCTTCACGTGGAATAATAGACAGTTCAGGGACAGCAGTATTGTTGAGCGCCTTGACCATTTCATGGTTTCATGATTTTGGGTGGGGGGGTCATGGTCTTCCAACTCTGAGATACTTGATTGGTGGGGATCAGATCATTAGCCCATTAAGCTCACTATTTCTTTGGCTAGGACTCCTCAGAGACTGCCTTTTAAATTCTAACTCATGTGGCTCAAGGATCTAGACCTGTATGGTTGTGTTGTTGATTGGTGGAGAAGAGGTAGACCGAGATATGGAACTGTAATGTATACTTTTGCCAAGCTCTTACAATGTCAAATATCAGCTCAAGTGCTGAAACAGACAATGTTTCAAAAACATTCACCAAGAAAAAGAGGGGGTGCAAACACAATTGAATGAAGTGACCCAGAAGATTAGGGAAGAGGGGGTGTCTGAATTTCTATTAAGAGAGCAAGCTAAAGCTCTTAAAGTAGTGGAGGAATGGGAGCTGAGGGAGGAAATCTTCTGGAAGCAGAAAGTGTGGAATGTTTGGCTTTAGGAGGGGGATAGGAATACTACATTCTTCTTCAACTCATTGAAAACTAGGCAGCATGGTAATACTATTTCCTCATTGGTGATAGATAGGGGGGAGACCATTCATTCACCCAGGGTATTTTTAATGAGGTAGAACTCTACTTTGCTTCTTTATTTCGGGAGGAAGCGTAGGGGGATATGGTGGCTGAGACTCAGGTTCTTTCCTGTATTCCCTCTTTGGTCTCTTTGGAGATGAATGAGAACCTTATGAGTGCCATTTCTATGGAGGAGGTAGAGAGGATAGTTTTCTAGATGCAAAAAGGTAAAGTGCCTGGGCCGGATGGCTTTTTGATTGAATTTTTCTAGGAGTTTTGGGACATTATAAAAGTTGATCTCTTGGTTGTTGTTTGCAAATCATAGATGAATAAGTAGATGCTTAGGGCTTTGAATTTAACTTTCTTTGCTCTTATCCCTAAAGGGGAGGGAGCTGATCAGTTAAGTCAGTTTCATCCCATTTCCCTTTGCAATGTGATTTATAAAATTATCTCCAAGTTGATTGCAGAAAGATTGAAAGGTGGCTTACATTGTTTATTTCTAAAGAGCAAAGTGGATTCATGGAAGGGCGTCAAATCTTTGATGGCATGGTGGTGGCTACTAAGGTGATTCATTCAATGGCCAAGTCAAAAGAAAAGGCCATGCTCATTAAGCTGGATATGAGTAAAGCTTATGACAGAGTCCGGTGGTTCTTCCTTAAAAAGGTTTTGAGTGCTTTTGGATTTAATGAGGACTAGATTTGTTGGGTTATGATCTATGTGAATTTGACCTCCTTCTCGGTTCTAATTAATGGAGAGAATTCTAATTTATTTGGAGCATCTCGAGGCCTATGGCAAGGCGATCCCCTCTCCCCTTATTTGTTTCTTCTTCTGGTAGAAGGGCTGGGATAGTTGATCAAAAGAAATGTGGAAGGGGGACATATTATGGGCTGGTAGTGGGGTGGAGGTCTCCTGACACTCTCTCACCTATAGTTTATGGATGATGCAGCTTTGATGGGCATGGCAACTATGAGAGAAGCATCTAATATGTGCAGAGATTTGGATGCTTATCTTGAGGCGTCAGGACAACTAATTAAATTGGGTAAGTCTTCAATTTATTTCTTCAACACCCCTCTTCCAATTCAATAGAGAATTGTTAATTTATTCAGGTTCCAAATTGGAAGTCTTCCTCTGCTCTACCTTGGCATTCCCATCTCAATTGGGAGACAGTCTAGGGAGATGTGGTAGGGCCTTTTGGACAAGTTTCGTGCTAAGGTTAATCATTAGACTCAATGTTGGTTATCCTTTGCCGATTGGGTGCAGTTGCTTCAATCAGTTGTGCAGGTGCTCCCTATATATAGGTGTATGGTTCAGGTATCACCTGTGTGTTTTGTGAAATAACTAGATTCCTTAGCAAGGCAATTTCCTTGGGCTAGAAATTTAGCAGCGACTAAATGGAGTCTCATTAAATGGGAGATAGTTTGTAGTCCAAAAAGGCTAGGAGATCTTGGACTAAGACAGTCCTTACTCTCTGGTACAGCTTTGGCTATGAAACTATATTGGAGATGGTGTGTTGAACCTAACTGGCTGTGGGCTATAATCTTATCCCACAAGTACTTGGCAGGGGTTCCTCAGAGTGATACTCTGCGACATAGTTTGACAGGGAAGGGGTCAGTGATTTGGTCTATGCTCGAGAAAGGGGTTGCACTTATTAAGCAAGGTTTGTTTTAGATATGCAAAGACGAGATGGAGGCATGGTTTTGGAAAGACTCCTAGGATGGTTTTCCACCCCTAGCAAATCAATATCCTTAGTTAAATTTACTAACACAAAGATTTGGTGAAGTTGGTTGGTCAAGGGTGGGTGATTTTAAGGAGTTTTCCCGTTAGGGGCAGGTGATGATAGCGAGGTGGAAAACACCAAAGGAATGGTTGATTATGGGATTGGAAGAGGAGTGTGCTGAACTCCATTCCATTCTCACTGGACACAGTTGTAGTGCCCTTTTGGAAAGGGATCATCTGGTGTGGGCCCCCAATCCGAAGGGATCTTACACGGTGTCCTCAGGGTACCAAGTGTTGATTTCTCAGCAAATTGATGATGGGAGGGAAGTTTCTTGGTGGAAAAAAGTTTGGAATAGTTTCTCTTGGCCGAAGTGTAACTATTTCACCTGGACCTTGGCCTAGAATAAATGCTTGATGTGGGATAATATCTAAAAGAGAAGATTTGCTGACCCTTCGAGGTGTACCTTATGCAGCAGTGAGGAGGAGGATTCTCAACATTTATTCTTCTAATGCCCCTTCTCAATGCAATAATGGCACTTTTGGTCGGAAGCGTGGAATTGCCAATGTGTTCATGCATCCTCCTTAGCTGATTTTTGGCGAGATTGGGTAGACTGCCCTCACTGGCTTCATTTTTGCATGAGGTTTGGTATGCTAGTCCTATTTTCCTTTTATGGCAAATCTAGCTTGAAATAAATCATAGGATTTTTTGAGGAGAATATTTGGGAATTTAGCGAGTGTGGATTAGAATATTGGGCATGGTCCAAGAAACCATTGGGGTTAAGAGTGAGATTACCCTACCATTGGCTAAGAGTGATGTTGAGATTGCGGAGAGGTTGGGCATTCAAGGTATTTCTCTGATCTCAGCATGTGTCAGGAGAGGTAGACAGGTGAAATAGAGAGTGCAAAGGATGGGAAAATGGACCCCACCTCCTACTGGTTTTTTGAAACTTAATACGGATGGGTCATCCCATGGGAATCCAAGCTCAACTGGGATTGGTGAGCTCGACAAGGATTCTATTGGTTCCATGGTTTTGATTTTTGTAGTTAACAAAGGAGTGTAGACAGTTAACCAGATGGAAGCCTATGCAATTTATGATTTAGGATGGAGGAAAGTGATTTGTGAGGTAGATTCTAAAGTTCTGGTCAATTTGCTTCTTGAGAAGAAGACCTCTGATGTGTGCTGGTAGCTATCATTGATTGTTTAGTAGATTCTTTAGGTTAGTTCTTGTATGGATTCTATGATTTTTACCCATATTCCTAGGGAATGGAATAGGGCGGCCAATTGCCTAGCAAGATGGGGATCAAAAGAATTTGAAAACCAAAAGTTTGATGGGTGGGAGCAGATGCTCTACGCACTTCACCAGAATTTGGAAAGGATTATTGTGGAGGATGAGAGTGGTATTAGAGCGTAGTTGTATTGTCCTTTTGGTTTTTTGTGGTTTTGTTGATTCTTGAGGCGTTGGCCTCAAGCTGTTCTGTACATTGGTTTTCTTGGTTTTAATAAAGTTTTTACCCCTCTTTTTTTTTTTTTTAAAAAAAAACCTAAACCATGATTTAAAAATTAAAAGTAAACTTAACTAATCAAAACCTAAAAATATACAAAACTAAACTTAAATAAAAAACCATATTCTAAATACCTAAAACACAAAGATTTAAAACTTAGAAATCTAAATTTTGATTGAAGGACTTGTAATATGAACTTAGAAGTTTGTAGGGTGTCACCATTTGGAGAAGATCTTCAAGGATCTAAAAAGGGATCTTGTTCCATCGAGGATGCAATCATTGATGTTGTGTTATGATGAGTTGAAAGGTGAAGGCTTCAGGTGTTGGATAGTGGTGGAGATGTTGGATGTTCAAGGTAGTGCATAAATCAATGCAATGATAGGGGCAGGGGTAAATAAGGGTGTGTTTGAATAGTTTGTTGTGTTGATGTTAATTAATGATGATCAAATCCAAATTGATTGTGAGGAGTGTTGAGGCCAATTGATGGAAATCCAAATGGGACGATCTACTATGTCAAGTCACCGAAGATGGGTTAAGATATTTTTGTATGCAGATCTCATTGATAGCGTTGACCTTTTTTATGTGACACAAATATCTAAAGATTTTATTTAGGTTGTGTGATAGCACCAATTGAAAACACAGTGATGCAAAAATTGTACACCCTTTTTCACATACTCACATACATACATACATACATACATACATACATACACACACACACACACACACACACACACACACACACACACACACACACACACACACACACACACACACACACACACACACACACACACACACACACACACACACACACACACACACACACACACACACACACACACACACACACACATATATAATCTACTTGTATAGCCATCAATAAATTTTATTAGTGATATATACAAAATCTGTTATTGGCTATACAAGTAGATTATATATATAATCTACTTATATAGCCATCAATAGATTTTATTAGCATATATATATATATCCATCAATAGATTTTGAATATATATATGCTAATAAAATCTATTGATGGCTATATATATATATATATATATATATATATATATATATATTCAAAAACATTCACAGTGGTTTGAACTATAAAATTTTTGGCAAATAATATCATATCAAATGATTTAAGCAAATGATGTGGTTTGCACTCAAAGGATTCCATTACGAACAAGGCCAATAAATTATAAAGAGGTCTAAAGACCCTGTTTTGATTCCAGATAATGCAGAGCAAAAATTGTTGATCAACTTCACCGCTTTATTTAATATTGATAGGATTATTTATATAAAATAGTTGGTCCTATTTTCTAGGAAATCAACGTTATATCTTTCTTTCATTCCTATCTCCACTTTTATTTTCTTCCCTAAAATCTATCAAAGATAAGCTAAATATCCTCACTCGATCTCCTTTATTGAGAGAATTATGTACACACAAATAAGTAGTCATATGACTACCCACCTAAAATCTACCCATATAATATCATTTCTCACCATTAATAAATGTGAGCACTAATATAATTATTTCCTAACAATGACATATTAGCTCCATTAGCCAATAAAAATCACATGATCCACTTCCAAGAAAAATTATGAAAATCCTTGATTAAAAATGAATCATAATTAATGCCCAGGCTTTGATTTTCATAATTTTGGCATTATGTGATTTTGATTTAGTCCTTTGTAAATAAACCTAGACTTATTTATATCAAAAGTGATGTCATGAATTTCTAAGGTTCATAGGACCTTGAAGAAGGACATATGAATTATAATGGTTCCTTATTTGAATTCATAAAATAGGGTGTGTGTGTTAGAGCATAATAAATAGTGACTTAGTGGGGTAATACTCCTGAGTTTTTGAAACCTAAAATCTCAACACTATATTAAAATAAAACTTCAATTCTAACAATAAAGTAACAAGTAAACTAGTCCCTTGAAAAAGACTCTTCCTTCCTCAAGAAACATACTGACCCTTTTCATTCATAGGATCTAGATGCACGATTTTATGACATTAATTTCTCATCTTATTATGAGAGTCTTAAAAAATACTTAAATAAACATTTTAAATTTCTTATGATAACATATTTTTCAACCAAATAGTATGGGAAGACTAGGTATTACTCTAATACCAACCAGATATTCATAGCCCCAATAGAGATACCTCTGATTCCACTTAGAGCCTTGCTCTACTATTAGTCAAGCATTCATAGCCTTGGAAGAGGTTAATCAAATCACCCTTCTTCCATAAGTTTGTAATTTTTTTTTAAAAATATAGATATAATAAGGGTTGGCAATCACCATTGGCTAGGTGAATATATAATAAAACTTATTTTAATCAACATGTCCCTACCAGTGTGCATCAAACTCAATGTTTATTATCTCTCATTCAAGTTTTAGTGTGAAAAAATGTAGTTAAACTTTTGGAAATGAGAAGTCCCTTTAAAATTTACATGAGTATAATAGAATAAATCCCAAAGGTCTATTAAACTCACTTAATCTAGATAGAACTTAATTCATCCATAATACATACCCTAATCCCAAAACTTCAAGCATTACCAGATCAAGTCCTAGTGAATGCCAATTTTTCTTCCTTTTAAACCATCCCCTTATTTTTGTAAATTATATTATGGTTATAACATATAAAATTAGTTGTTCAGATTTATAATTTAATAAAATTAATCTAGAGAGCGTAACAACTAATCTTTCAAAATCAAATGCGAAAAATAGGAAACTCTAATCTATGAAAACAAGAAAGATTAATCTAGAAAGAAGGAAAGACTAACCTATAAAGTAGGAAATGTAT
Organism: Torreya grandis; assembly: GCA_037957365.1. Lineage (NCBI taxonomy): Eukaryota > Viridiplantae > Streptophyta > Pinopsida > Cupressales > Taxaceae > Torreya > Torreya grandis. Next base: position 654,956 of record JARHVA010006551.1, on the reverse strand, counting down.
TCTATTCCTACATCTACTTGTTCACTTATAGTCATTTAGAAGCATCTCTAATTGGATCAGCCATGAAATAATGTTTCAAAAATTGTCAATTACTGGAAAAGTGAGGTCATTACCTTAGAGGTCCTTTACATGAAAGGAATTGTTACCTAAAATTTTAGATAATTGATATGGGCCAATCCATAAAGGAGTGAACTTATTATGATATCATTTATTTTTGTGTGATTTATCCCATTAAAACACCATCTTTGAAATCCTAAAAGCCTTAATCTTAAACCTTTTGTCAAACCATCTTTTGATAATGTCTTGGTGTTTGTTGAATCTATACAGTGATTTAGTTCATGCATCTTCCATCTGGATTATATCAAGTAGTATGGGTTAGATTCTTTCATCCTATCCCATATAATCCTAAATAAATTGATATGTTGGCATTTTAAGAATAATAGGAAAACTAGTTGTTCTTCATACACTAAAAGGAAAGGTGAAGCCTTGAGGGCTTGCTTGTGTCTTATAATATCTGCCCATAATGCATACTTCAATATCAGGTGCCATTATCTTTGTTTTTCTTATGTTGACTTTTTAATGGCATCCATAAAATTTGTGTTAGTATATTTAGACACTCTATTCCCTTATCGATAGTAATTTGAAGATAATTTGATGGTAATTTGGTTGTTATAATCCCACTCAATAAATTCAGTATATTGAAAGATCGGACCATTATCACAAATTAAGGATATTAGATTACCAAACTTGGTCAATATGTTCTCTTCTAGAAATTTAATATCATCTAGTCCTCTATATTTTTTAGTGGCCACAACTTACATCCATCTAGTGTAATAATCAGTGGATGTTAGGATAAATTTATGCCCTACTGAAGAATTTGGGTTGATCATCCCAACAAAGTCAAGACCCCATCGAGAAAAAGGGCGTGTTTCAATTACTAGTTATAGGGTCATGATGACATTCAATTCTCTTTTTATGAACACTTATCATTCATGTCATGTCCTAACATGGTTGTGGGCATATTTGAAGATCATTGGCCAGTAGTATCCCATCCTTAAAATTTTATGAGTTATTGTGTTGCCTGAGGGATATCCACCACCTATCTTCTAATGTAGATTATTCAAGATGCCTACATATTCTTATTTTGAGAACACATTAATTAGATTAATTCATAGTTATTTTGATATAGGACTCCCTTATTTATCATATAATAGGTTAATTTTAGCCTAAAGGTTCATCTCTGCTCTCTGCTTAGTCTAAGGGAACATATACCTATGAGTAAATAGTGGGTGATTTGAGCATACCATTCACTGCCAGATACTTGAGTCTCATTGATTTATTCAATACAAATACATGGATTAGTCTCAGTCAAGAGCTAGTTGATTCCTTGGCTTCTCACCATCTTGGCTAGTCTGATCTCAAGATCAAACTCCTATAATTTTTCCATCTATTTACCTCCTCTTTCACCCAATTCATTTTATCCAAGTGTGAGATTGATATATGGGTCTAGAATTATGGCATACATCTTGTTCCTTATAATATAATGCATGAACTTATTCACCACTTGATCAGTGCATATATCTATTTATCTATCATTAAATAATTAACTCTACATCTTTCAAGTTAGTACACATGAAGGCGATTAGATGTCTATTGTCATGTACCTTCTATGTGAGAACAACTACTATATTATGCTATGAAACAAATTAATAAAGGTATAAATCCTTAATGAAATTTGGCCTGATCAAAATTAGGGCCTAAGAAATGGTAGTTTTGATATCTTGGAAATATTTCTTACCTTCTATTACCCATTATATTTTCGCATCTTGCTTCAACATGGCATTCTGTGGTTTGGTAATCTCTACAAATTCATAAATAAATTTCCTCACAAAGTTTATCTTAATAAATAAGGACTTTGACTCCTTTTTATTAGGAAGTGTTAGCTTGTAAATGTCCTAGATTGATTCTAGGTTAATGTAACCCCATCTTTAGTAATGACATGGCCTAATAATTTTCCCTGAGTGATTCCACATATGCTCTTCTTTGGATTGAGTGAGATTCCATATCTTCTACACTATCAAATACTTTATGTAGATGGTTTTCATGATTAACTCTATCCTTTGAAAACACTATCAAGTAATCCATATAAATTATGATTCACTTTCCAAATATCCCTTGGAAGGCAAAATCCATAGCTCATTAGAAGATTGATCCTACATTAATTAGTCCAAAAGGCATCATTTTATATGTGAAAGTTTCCCACTTAGTTGTGAATGTAGTTTTCATTGTTATTGTACTTATACCATCACTTAATTTTAAATTGAGAATCCATCTAAGAAGGACATCATAGCAGATCCACTAACCATATGAATTATCTCATCCAAAGAGGACAAAGGATATCTATCTTTTTTTATGCTCAGTTCAAATTTATAAAGTCAACACAAAGCCTAATTTACCTAGTGTTATTCCTAACTAGAAATAGTTTATCTACCCAAGTGGAATGCTTGATGTAAAAAATAATCTTAACATCCAATACATTTTATACTTATATCTAGATGAGAGGTTCTATAATTAGATTACTAGCCTCTGTCACTGTCTAAAAGGCTTGTGTTTTGGCTTTAGTGGTATGATATATGTGATGAAGGTTTGAATACCTTTAGATATTCATATTTATAAGTAATCAAAACTTTATAATCTATCAGTATACCTTTAAGTTTTTGTTTCTTACTTTTAGATGCAAATCATACTAATATTTACATATTGGGGATGTTGATCAATGCCCAAATTCTCCTTAACAAAATTAGATTTAGTCACTTTGAGTTGTTTCTATTTTTGAGATTTTAGATATGCATCAAAATATCACTTTATTGAAACCATCCCCATAGGAATGTGATTCTCTTTTCTCTATAATACATTATCTTCTTCTAGATCTTCAATTTTCATGGGTTCAACATCCTTTTCATTCATTATCTAAGATTCAAAGGATCTATAACCGCTCTTAAAATACTTAATTTACTAATCATTGTCAAATACTTGGATTTTATCCACATTGTCATGGACTAAGGGATAAAGAACTAACTCTACAAAAATATTCTACATCTCATATTCTTGAAATGGTGCCAGATTGGTTGCTAAAGCTACTAGTGAGTTTGTAGTGCAGTTTACTTTCCTTGGGATGGATTTAATATTGAATGATTCAAAGGACTTGATCAAATCCCATGTTGTGTGTTTATACTTCTTCAAGTAATTCAATTTACATTGGTATTTCATTTGATTTGGTTGAAGACTAGTTATGAATCACTAAATATCTACAACTACTTGACATTATGTTTTACTGCAAACTATAGACCTAAGATTAGGGCTTCATGCTCATATTAATTATTGGTGTAAGGTAATTGAAACCTATATGCAGCTAGATATTATTTCCCATCTAGGTCAATCAGGGATATGCCAACACTTGAACATTACATTGACCGAGCTCCATCAAAGTTTAGAGTCCATAACTAGGAAGGACCTCAAAATTCATGTTTATAAAGTTATTAATTGCTATTGAACATGTAAACACTTGTATGCAAGGATAAAAACTCAACCTTTTCATTCTTATCATTATAATTTGTGATCATGTACTTCATATTTATCTCTCAATCTACTCAAATCTAGTTGGCTAACCCTTTCTAAGGTAGCCATATATGTGAGAAGTCTGTATCCATGTATCCATTTAGTGTCTTTGATTAATACCAGCTTAGTATTAAGACATATGCTTTTGGAATGTCAACAACCATTATATCCATACATTATTACACATGTGGTTTAGATTTAAGATAGATGTGTACACTTATCAACTCCCTAAAACATGGGACATAAGACTTGTCTAGTTGTAGGACCACCCTTTTAGATTTATCTATGGTCAAACCTATTTTTTTACATATAGTTTTAGGCATCACATTAGCTAAGGCACCTAATTCAACCAAATAATTATGCACGTTCTTTCCAAACCATTTTGAAGGTTAATATAAAAATTGGTACTTCAATCTTATCCTTATAAATGACCACATTTGCATGTATGGATTTTGATTTATCCATATATGATCTCCTAGTCAAGGCTTTTAGTAATAACTCTCTATTAGATGATTTTAATTAGATCATGAAGACTAATATTTGCCTTGATATTATTAATATCTTCAATAATATTTTACCTTCCCCTAATTTATGGATCTACCCTTTGTCACTGATCATTTCCTTTTGGAGGAGGTGGGTCATTATTGGCCTTAGGATCTGGAGGAGTGGTAGCATTGTTGTTTGGGGGCATGGAGGTAGTAGTAGGTTGCTTATTCCTCAAATTATAATTATTCATATGGAACTATTGAAATGCGATAATTTCATCTATGTTATCCCTGGGTTCATTTTCATATTCCACTAGGAATGTGAATTCATATGTTTCAAAGACTATGGTTGTGTTGGGAGGCTTATGGAGTAGTAGAAGATGATAACTCTAACTAATTTTCAAAGCCTTCATGTCTATTAATTTATTTTTGAAATATATCAAAGCTAGTGCAAAATTATATGCATTTTAGCTCACCATGCTTTGTTATGTTGTGGACTCATCACTAATTAGTAAGTGTTGCTTCTAAGATATTTATTTATGGCATGTTGTTGGGTGGCTATTGCATTGTATTATTTCCACTTTTATTGAAAGTCATGTTGTACCTATGATACAAAAAATTGGAATTGGTATTCTATCCCAAGGTGCTTCTTATCTATTTTTTCATGCTTAGAAACTCATTGCTCAGCTTTTGTACCATTTTTTGGATGGCATCCAATTCTAATTTTGTAGAATCAACAACAATACCTATGTAGTAGTAGTATTGACTAGTTTCAAAGATTAGTTCTATTTTTTTGGTTAGATGTAGGTATAGTAATGCTTATGAAGTTAAGGTGTTGGTTAGGTGGAGCATGGGCTAAATGAAATTGGGTGTACACCCAGTTCTGATTTTGAGATACAACATTTTGATTAGAATTTGGGATAAGGTTAAGGGTTAGAAAATTAGGACCAATGTGAAGTGGGGTTGGATCTTGTGGTTTAAGATTCAATTTTCTATCAATATTGATATCTTTAGTGTAAGATAAAGGTAGTTTATCAAAATTAGGTGATCTACAAAGAAAAATAATAGTCATTGGGTTAGGGCATTCTTGTACATTTCAAGGGCTAACACCTCAACATATGTATAGGTAGTTTAAATTCAAATATATGTCTTTTGGAATATTACGTTAAAGGTATGGATTAGTTTATTAGGTTCTTTCCTTGTACTCACAAAGTGTTGGTATATAACATTTAGGCTGGTGACTTATCCAAACTATGCTAGAAAAGTGTTTTGACATTGATTTCAATATGTGATAGAATGTTTTGGGATATTGAGGACTCAATCATAAACAACATCTTTTAATGTAAATGGAAAGAGTCTGCATGCCACATCTTCATGGGTTACATTTAATATCCATAAATTAGTCTTGAAAGCCTTTACATGTTCTTAGGCATTCCTACCTCCTAAGGGAGAGAAGAAAAGAAGACACTTCTTAAGGTTTCTAGGTAGATCATGCACATCTCTAGGGATGGAAATAGAAAAATTGATTAGCCAAGCTTGGGCCATTAGGTGTAGAGGAAGATGGTTTCATCTATTTGGATAATATTATTGGGCTCATGGTCCTCTTAAGACACCTATATCTAACCTAACTTTTTTATGGATTTACAAAGGTGGGTATTGTTGACATAGAAGATTGCACCCTTGGTAGGAGGCTGAGCTCCTACCTTCTTCATGTAACAATGGAAACTCCGCTCTCACCTGTGGGACTGACGAAGTTGGAGAGGAGAGTCTCTAGATAAGGGTTAGCTCCCTCTGATGTATCCTTTAGGCCCTAGTTTCTCCTACTGCTAACAAACAAAATGGAAAAAAGGGGGGGATGAAAAGAGAGAGAGAGAGATTTTGAAAACAAAACCTAAGCCTTAAAAAAGTAAAAGTTGATACACTAGAAAATGTGTGATCTACTCCACCCAAACATACACTTTTCACCAAAAAGGAGTGCCTATACACTTCATCTGAAGTGAGACAACCTTCTGCATCAATGGGTCAGGGGTCCATGGAGATACAAGGAGGAAAAAACTACTAGAGGCATTCTGAGACACACTATAGCAGCCTATCCACTTCACCTATACTCCTCTAGGGACACTTCTGACAAACCTGTAAAAAGGGAACTCAAAAAAGCACCAGACGTGCTGAAATCATTTTGCAAAAGCATTAAGAAAATGCCTTAACACAGAATCAAGGCATAGACACATACTAAAGATGCAAAACTCAGAATGGAGGTAAAAATGCTATGTTTTGATTCAAGGTAAAATCTGGTAGCTCTGTCTTACAAGCCTGAGAGATTTTTGGGCAGAGTTTTACCTTAAGGATGAGAGCCGATTCTTTCTCAAAAGAGAAGTTTAAAATATATAGGAAGAGGAAGACAACATTGGCATTTTCGAGGAAAGATTTTGGTGCTCTTCTCTACAAGTAGCCCATGTGCATTCTAAACCTTGGGAAGAGGAAAGCCACTATTACTAATGTCATTCTTCAGAAGAGGCCTACTAGAACCATGCTGTACAATTGCCAAAATTGACTTTGGCATTCAAATGTTAATGCAAGAGCATGGCTGCACCTCTTTCCTATAAACAGACTATAGTTTGTCCCCTTATAAATGCCAACTGGAGAAAAATAGGTCACACCGCTCATCTACAATAACTCACATTCCCTTCACCATTTGAATGCTTTGTCTTTTCTACGTTTGTCTTCTTCCTCCTCTTTCAGCCCTCGAGGGAGATCTCTTGGTGGGTCATTGCGTTCCTAGGGCTCTTTCCATGGATTGGCGCTAAGGTAGTTCAAAAACAATAGCTACTTTACTGCTTTAAATTTGACGTTCACATGGCCGTCACCCAATGCCTAGTTCACTTGCTTAAATTTGATGGCTTTCAGGATGTCATCGTCCTTGACAAACTTCATTGGATCTTTTGTTTCAGGCCTTTTCCCCATGGGCTTTTTGTTTCAGGCTTTTTCCCATAGACAAAAAGTCTACGAGAATTAGTCGCTCTATCTTTTCTGTCGAGCTCTTTGAACTTTCCCTGCACTGGTGGCCCCTCCCCAAATTCCTTCAGGCTTTCTGTATGAAGGAATTCCTTCAAACAAAAAGTTTGAAAGAATTTGGCCTTTACCTTAACAAAAATTTTGAAAGTTTAAAACACCCCTTTTGTTGCCCCTTTGAAGTGTTTGCCCTCCACAAGGGCTCTTAGACTTTGAACTACCCTTCGCAAGGGCATTTGAAACTTCGGCTTGCCCTCTAGTTGTAGGGCACACCCTTGAACCAACCCATTGAACCAACCCATTGAACCAAAATTGGTTCAACGATTCAATCAGTTTAACGGTTCAACATCTGTGCACTGATGCCCTTGAACCAAGCCTTTGAACTAATTCATTGAACCAAAGCATTGAATTGAAGGTGTTGAACCATTGAAATAAATCGAAGTGTTGAACCTAAGCCTTAAAACTTGCCGATGAACCAAAATATGTTGAACCAGTTTAATGGTTCAATGCTGCGCGCTGAGCCCGTTGAACTTTGCTGATTAACCCTTCGATTGAAATAAGAGCCGCTTGAACTGAGCATTGAACTAAGGCATTGAACCAATGTGGTTGAATCAAGCATTGAACCAATTGGTTAAATTGGTTCAATGGTCCAAAGCTGCACGCTGATGAACCAAGTGGTTGAACCAACGTTGAACCAAATGCCGATGAACTTTGCACTGAGATTGAAGCGTTTGAACCAGTCGAGGAACTTGAAGCTGAAGCATTTGAACTAGATTATGAAGCAAGTGATGAACCAAGCCTATAAATTGAAGTGATGGAATTGAAGTGATGAACCAAGCTTTGAAATGGAGTGATTGAATTGCCAATTGAACCAGGCATTGAACTAAGGCCGATTGAACCAAGCGATTGAACCAGGCATTGAACCAAAGCATTGAACTAGTTCAATGGTTCAACCATGCCAAGTTTTCTTGTGATCTTCTTTAGACCAAAGCCTGAAGAAGCCTTGTAAAACTTAGAACTCTCTGAAACTGATTCTCCATGTGCCAAAGAACTAACCTGTAGAGTCTATAGAAATGCAAAACCTACAGAGTCTGTAGAAATCCAAAACCTATAGAGTCCATATATTTAGACCTGTAGAGTCCATAGATTTATACCTACAGAGTCCATAGAAATGGATAGATTCATGAAAAATTAGAAAATGAAAATGGCCTAAAATAGGAGAGGCAGAGGGGGATTGATTTTTGGCCTGTTGGGCAAAAAATGGTTAACAAATTGGCAACTCCTAGGGGAAGCATGCCTGCTATGCTTAAAGACCAGTTGCCTTGTAGTCCATTGGGCATGGAGTCAGATGCAACTTTGAAAGAGTGTTAGCAATAGCCCCAAAATATCCAAGAATTAAACATGAAGATTTTTACCCCACACACAAAGGGAAACACACAAGGCTAAAAACACTACCATTGCAAATTGCACTTAGGGAAAGTAGGAAAAGAAACTGAAAACAAACTACTATATACAGCTAACTAGGAAATTTTGCTTCCCTCCTGGATCAAAAGGAAAACTTCTTAAGTTCCCTTCCTGTCAAGAAGACTTATGGTGCCAAGCAAGTAGCTAAATAAAAAAGAGAGTTGGTGACCTGCGCTTCTTGCCTGTCACCTGAGTTGGCTGGTATCTGAGTGGATCAGAATCAAACATGCTTCTAACATATATGTACTCTGCTTGTCCTTGGAAGCTTTTTGAATGATGGTCCCTCATAATGGTGCTCTTCACCAAGAAATTAGTGGCTGTTGGCTTATCACTGTTAGCCCTTTGATGTTCATAGTCCCTCTGTAATGCATCATGGTTTGACCTATTTCCTTTTGCTTCATTGGAGATCCTATCAAACTCATCCTCTGATCCCTCTTGGCCTTCTTGAAGAAGGGTGATAGTTGTGATGTCTAAAATAGAATCACAAACTAATTTCTCATCCCATAGAACATCACCTCTCTATTCAAAGCTCTCTTCTTCAAGACTTTCCTCAAGGAAGACCAGCCTCTCCTTTTCCTCCTCAAAGATCAGGATCTTTAGATTTACAAAGATATCCTCTTGATCCTCCTCTAAACTAGGATCCTTAGCGTAGTCATCCTCCTCATAAAAATAATAGGGAAGTTCATCGAACAAAGGAGAAGAGAGCTCACCATGATTTTGTTCCTCCTTGTATTGCTATAACATCTGCATATATGTAAGACCTGTATCTTCTCCATTGTCGATGGTGTCTTCACATGAAGCATCAATGATGATTCTACCTTCATTGTCACTCATGATACCCCTTGGGAAACTACAGCTTGGATCTTTTGCTCCTCACTGGCCTCCTATAAAATAGGTTCCTCCTCAACAAGGGGTGAAGTGGGAACACCATGTGGAAGAGGAGGCAGTCCTTGAGCTAGAATTAAATGATTATCCTCCTTCCACTTGGCTAGCACTTCATCAATATTAGGTGTGGCTTGATATCTCTCTTGGAAATGTGTAGGTGGGGTATGTTCAGACATGGAATGTGACATTGGTTCTGAACCATCCATCACACACTAGCTGAGGAATCTCTCTTTGGATTCCAACTCTGCAATTCTCCTAGCTAGATCCTTTTGGAAGAGCCTTTCCTGGAAGTCACCAGTGTCATCACGAGCAAGAGTAGCCTCAGCTTCTTCAATGTTTTGAAAAAAACCTTGATTCTCCTCCTTCCTTCCCCATGATTCTACTATTTTCCCCTAGTTCAGGATCTTGGAATTGGAATTTTGCTCCTGTGAATAGGCAGCAACTTTATTTTCTCCAAGGTCCTGGGGCTCCTCCATAAGGTCTGAAGATTCAAACTCTCTTTCAAGAAGTAGCTTTATTTTAGCCTATAAATCTTCAATTTGTTTGGCTAGGTTGTCCTAAAAGAGTCTTTCTTGGAGGTCACCAGCATCATCCTCTTCAAGGCTCTGGGATGGTTCATGGCATTCCTTCCTCCAACTTGGAATCTGCACATCATGTTGGAAAACTTGGGGAGGCTGAGGAATGCTAGGAAGAGACTATTGATGCACTAGAAGAGGGATGTGATGGCTCATGGTATTCCCCCTAATGGAAGATTCACAATATAAGGAATTGAGAAGATTGATCTCTATGGGGTTTGCTCTAGTTCCCTTTGATGTTGGAAAGCTAGGCACACAGGATTGAGAGCAAATGCGTTAGTTGAGCTGGAGTGAGCAAGTGCTATATGATAGAAAGGATTTGGTGCACAAGAGGTTTTCTTCATAATAGGAGGGGGCACACAAGGCTAACTACCTTAAATATATGGATTTCTCCATTTTACTACCTCCTCCTCCATGGATTGCAAGGCCTGTGCTTGCCTAAACAAACACTCCTCTTTATACATCAGCTCCTACTGATATCCGTACTACTCCTCTAGTATGTCAATCTCCATCGTCTGCTTCTCAAATTCCAGGGCCATTTCCCTTATCATTGTAGGGCAACTAGGATGGATGTTTGAGGTGATTTCATAAACATCTAGAGCCTAATCATAGTCATATGAAGGAATACAAGGTCCATGATTTTGTGTAAAAGAATTATATATATATATATATATAAAAGTGATTTCTTAATGGCACCAAGCTACTTAACTAGCAAATTCAACTTAGAGCCACCATTGGCGTTGATGCAAAAGCCTCCAAAGGCTGGTCAGTTGAAGAACACACCAAAAATTCTTTAACTCTTTGGACACAACTTGTCCCAATTGGTCCCACTAGGCATGCCAGAAACTATTGACGTAGAAGATTGCACCCTTGGTAGGAGGCTGAGCTCCTACCTTCTTCACGCAATAATGGAAACTCCCCTCTTGCCTATGGGACTAGTGAACCTGGAGGTGAGAGTCTCTAGATAAGGGCTAGTTCCATCTGATGTATCCTTTAGGCCTTGGTTTCTCCTACTGCTAACAAACAAAATGGAAAAAAGGGGGGGATGAAAAGAGAGAGAGAGAGATGCTGAAAATAGAACCTAAGCCTAAAAAAAGTAAAAGGTGATACACTAGAAAATGTGTGACCTACTCCACCCAAACATACACTTTTCACCAAAAGGGAGCACCTATACACTTCATCTAAAGTGAGAAAACCTTTTGCATCAGTGGGTCAGGCATCCGTGGAGATACAGGGAGGAAATAACTACTAGAGGCATTCTAAGACACACTGCAACAGCCTATCCACTTCACCTATACTCCTCTAGGGACACTTCTGATAGACCTATAAAAAGGGAACTCAAAAATGCACCAGACATGATGAAATCATTCTGCAAATGCATTAAGAAAATGACTTAACACAGAATCAAGGCATAGACACATACTAAAGATGCAAAACTCAGAATAGAGGTAAAAATGCTATGTTTCGATTCAAGGTAAAATTTGGTAGCTCTACCTTACAAGCCTGAGAGATTTTTGGGTAGAGTTTTGCCTTAAGGCTAAGAGCTAATTCTTTCTCAAAAGAGAAGTTTACAATAAATAGGAAGAGGAAGAGAATATTGGCATTTTTGAGGAAAGATTTTGGCACTCTTCTCTGCAAGTGCCCCATGTGCATTCTGAACCTTGGGAAGAGGAAAGCCACTGTTACTGATGTCATCTTTCAAAAGAGGCTTGCTATAACCGTGTTGTACAATCACCAAAATTGACTTTGGCATTCAAATGTTAATGCAAGAGCATGGTCGTGCCTCTTTCCTACAAACAGACTGTAGTTTGTCCCCTTATAAATGCCAACTAGAGAAAAATAGATCACACCGTTCATCTACAATAACTCACCTTCCCTTTGCCACGTGAATGCTTTGTCTTTTTTGTGTTTGTCTTCTTCCTGCTCTTTCAGCCTCGAGGGCAATCTCTTGGTGGGTCGCTACGTTCCTTGGGCTCTTTCCATGATTTGGTGCTAAGGTGGTTCAAAAATAATGGCTACTTTATTGCTTTATATTTGATGTTCACATGACTGTCACCCAACAGCTAGTTCACTTGCTTAAATTTTATGGCTTTCAAGACGTCATTGTCCTTGGCAAAAGTCATCGCGTCTTTTGTTTCAGGCCTTTTCCCTGTCGGCTTTCTATTTTGGGATTTTTTCCACGGACAAAAAGTTTGTAGGAATTAGCTGCTTTGTCTTTTGTATCAGGCTCTTTGAACTTTCCCTACACTGGTAGCCTCTCCCAAAATTCCTTCAAGCTTTTTGTCTGAAGGAATTCTTTCAGACAAAAAGTCTGAAAGAATTCGGCCTTTGCCTTAACAAAATTTTTGAAAGTTTAAAACACCCCTTTTGTGGCCCCTTTGAAGTGTTTGCCCTCCACAAGGGCTCTTAAACTTTGAACTTCCCTCTGCAAGGGAATTTAAAACTTTGGCCTACCCTCTAGCTATAGGGCACACCCTTGAACCAAGCCGTTGAACCAACCCATTAAACCAAAATTGGTTTAACGGTTCAACCACTGCGCGCCGATGCCCTTGAACCAAGCCTTTAAATCAATTCATTGAACCAAAGCATTGAATTGAAGAGGTTGAACCATTGAACTGAACCAAAGCATTGAACCTAAGCCTTTAAACTTATCGATGAACCAAAATTCATTAAACCAAAGCGATTTAACTAACGCATTGCACCAGTTCAACAGTTCAATGTTATGCGCTGAGCCCATTAAACTTTGTTGAGTAATCATCCAATTAAATTAGGAGCTTCTTAAACTAAGCATTAAACTAAGGCATTGAACCAATCCATTGAACCAATTGGTTGAACTGGTTCAACGGTTCAAAGTTGTGCTCCGATGAACCAAGTAGTTGAACCAACATTGAACCAAATGTCGATGAACTTTGCGTTGAGCTTGAAGTGTTTAAACCAGCTGAGAACTTAAAGCCAAAGCATTTAAACCAACTTATGAAGCAAGTAATGAACCAAGCCTAGAAATTGAAGTGATGGACTTGAAGCGATGAACCAGGCTTTGAAATGGAGTGATTGAACTACCAATTGAACCAGGCATTGAACCAAGGCTGATTAAACTAGGCATTGAACCAAAGCATTGAACTTGTTTAATGGTTCAACCATGCCAAATTTTCTTGTGATCTTCTTTAGACCAGAGCCTGAAGAAGCCTTATAAAACTTGAAACTCTCTGAAACTGATTCTCCATGCGCCAAAGGACTAACCTGCTAAGTCTGTAGAAATCCAAAACCTGTAGAGTCTATAGATTTAGACTTGAAGAGTCTATAGATTTATACCTATAGAGTCTGTAGAAATGGATAGATTCATGCAAAATCAGAAAATGAAAATGGCCTAGAATAGCAGGGGCAGATGGGGACCAATTTTTGGCCTATTGGGTGAAAAATGGTCCACAGGTATATCAAGTTAGTATCTAAGGTAGACCTTGCTAATATTTTAAGTATATCTAGTACAACTCAACTGATCTTTTCAAAGATATTAGGCCTTCTTTATAGCACCAAATAAATTCCTATTGATGTGAGTTTTATTCACACTAGGTAACCTCTAACATTTTAGGATTAGTGAAGAAATATTCACTCTAAGGCATGATTTGTAGGGTTTTAGGTCTTATAAACAACTTGTTACTGAAATAGTAATGATATAAGTAATTATTTAGCTTAGATGATTTAGATATTACATGATTCTAGATCTACTTGAGATGGGTGGATTGATTATGACTCTAACCTAACATGGGTAGTATCAAAAAAAATTAAAAAGAAATAAAATTAGGGCAAAAAACAAGGTCTATGAATCAAACAAGATGAAACCCTTCTAATCTAGATCTTGAACTAGGGGTTGGAAAAACAATCAAGAAATAATTCTTGCTACAAGTTATTGTTAGCACATAGATAGTCAAACATAGTCAAGATTCCAATAGAACAAGGATAAAGTAAAATTTACCATGTATAATTAAAGTTTGTTACATTTGTGAGATTACAATTTCATATCTACAAAGGGAGATTATGATTATTACACAAAATCATTCAAATCAAATATTGCACAAAATGAATAATTATATCAAAAGAATATTCATGCACAATCAAAAGACTGAGATACTAGATTGTTGTAACTTCTTAATAAAATAAAAAATTTGGAGAAGAACAAGATTTGTACATCAAGACTAATTGTATAACAATCCTCACAATTTATTATTAATCTTAATATCCAAAATTCTCCTCATTTTTGGATTGGGAGGATACAAATATATAGGCTTAAGGAGGGGATGCCTTATCCTCCAAGCAAAGTCTAAATTTACATCTCCAATTATAGAACTATGTGTCAAAAATCATGCATATCATGCATGTATGAAAGTGTGTGCATAAATCATATTCCTAGACCAAAATATAATACATATATGCTAATAAATTTAGAACTACCAGTTTTAAATAAATTATAACATGTAAATACATACATATACTTAAGGTAGTGTTCATGTGGAACTGTTGGAAGAGGGAAGCAGTTGTATGACAACTATATAAAATGGAGTAGATGTTGTTGGCCCTTGAGGAATAAAAATTATCTCTATTAGAGCATGAATTACTACATATCCAAAATATTCAGGACCCTATGATGATGTGGTATTACTTTTAGTTGATGGTGTGCTCATTACTAACCTATAAGCTCCCTCTACTACTTTAATTTTATCAAATAATGCATATGCAACTTCAAACTCTTTATTAATAATATCAAAATTAAACATGGAGGGCTTAAATATTTTGATGGATTTATTCATCAACCTTGTATGCTTTGCTTATGAGCTCTTAAATTCTTCTCTAGGGACTTTATCCTTAGTTACTCTATCCTTGGAAAAATGTATTAACTACTGAATCTCATCTATAAAACTTATTTTTATAGATGGTTCCTTTAATTTCCTTCTTAAACCTATCTGTAGTGGCTTTAAGAAGTGTTTCAAAATTGGGCATGTTCATTAGTTTCCTAATAGAGGTTATCACATATGTAACCCTCATATCTATCAATATATCCAAGGCCTCATTTTCATGCCTTGAAAAATTCCCTATTAAAACTTCAATTGTGTGTTCCAATTAAAGGCGCAATATCTCTTTGTAATTACATAACATAAATCCCATGCAACATCTTGGGTAGACATTAGATTCAGATGATTGAATGCACTATTTCTTACAAACTAAACCAAGAAGTTAATCCTCTTTTTTAAATCTTTTAATTAGTGATATATTTTTAGCACGTTCATCCTCTTAGGCTGAGATTCACCTCTATATGTTTAAATAGTATTAAAAATGGTATACAACCTTATGGTTGTGCTGTAGACATTGTCCATAATCTCTAAGGGAATTAATGATTTATCTTTATAATAGCCTATGTTGTGATTCTTCTTGGCTCTTGTATATTTATTTCATGGCCTCCCCAGTTGATTCCATGAAAGAGTATAAATCCTCCATATATTATTTATTTTGTTCCTCAGTGATATTATCCTATTCATTCTCTTATGCTTCCTCCTCAAGGGATCCTCCTAGGGCATCAAGACCTATTGATGGGCTTTCTTCCACTTACTAGATTTTGAAGGAGGTTGGGAGGATTATATATCTCCTTTGGTAAGTGACTATGGGGGGAATAATAATTGAGAGGGAATATGAAACCAATGAAGGATCCACATTAGTAGTAACTACTATAGCTAATGGTGAAGGGATGGGAAGTGGAACAATAGTAGTGGAGGCAGGAGTGGATGAAGATGAAAATGGTATACTAGGGAATGCTTGATGGGATATACTATCACTTTTGGTGATGGATGAGGATGAACTTACTTGTGGTGCTTGAGGTGAAGGAGGAGTAAAGGGAAAATATTAAAAATATCTTTAAAAAAATTTGGGAGATTGACTTTTGTAACCAAAGTAAGTGGAGCTAGAGGTAACCAATAGAATGTACTTGTTTATCCCTCTAGAGGAGGTGGATTCCTCATAATTATATTGGTTGTGCCCTAATTAGTGGAAATTATATAGGTGGAGGAAGAATGAGGATCAAGGAGGTTTTTGAGAATCTCCTTCCTAATTTGAGGATTCTCCTTCCTTTAGCTACTAGGTTCTCCCTCTCATATAGTGGTCTCTTATTCTATGGGAGAGCATGTTGGTCTCATTCTGATGGGTTTTGAGACTATGGTTGAGGCAATATTTAGGAAATCATGTATAAATTATCATCAACTAGCCTTTGTTCATGTATAAACATTTGTGCCTTCAATATGACACTGATAATCTCTCTTAGGGCCACAACTTTTTCAAAATTCAAGAAAATGTCCAACAACGGGACCCATTACACCTACACATAAGTGATGTTGGAAATCCATAAAACCCATTAAAAAGGGCCATAACTACCCTAATATCATCCTAAATTTTATTATGTTATTTAATGAAATGCCTCCCTTGGGGTTTAACCTCTCTCCTTTCGACAACCACTATTTTAATTTCCCATCCACAATGTTGTGCTCTAACCATACATTAGCCAAGAGCTAATTATAGGCACCTTTAGGATACTGAATCCTAAGGCACTTCTCAAATTTCCATCCAAAAACATATACAACTACATTCTTCCCTTTCCTAAAATGCAAGCAATTCATAGAAAAAGTGCCATTTAGTTTAAACCATGAAGCAAATCGATGCAGGGCATTACCTCTAGTTTTGTAGCCATATTATGGAACCCCATAGTTTTAATCGATAACAAGTCATCAATGTGATACTTGTCCTCATTATATATGATCATGTGATAAGTATGGTGTTATAGACTCCACTCCATTCTAGATGGCTTAATAGTAGGGAAACTTGAAGTCTAGGGCACTTTTGTTGAATATAGTGTTTGTGTATTCAATGCTCTTAAAAATGGAGTACGTAGAAAGGACTTAGATGCAATATGGTCTTAGGGAAAGTATTTCATAAATATGGGGCTATATATCTCCTTTGTAAATTTTTTGAAATCTCTTACAAAATTGGTGAAAAAACTAGGGCTTTTAGTTACTTGAGAATTCAAAGTTACAATGTTAAACTTGTAGATTAATGGTGAAGTCACTTATCTTTGCTTGGATCTTACATATATTGCCTAATCCTGAGTCTTGAATGCATATTTTGTGCTACATCAATGCAAATAATGACTTTTGATTTTATTCATATTTAGTTTTAAATTTGCTAGTCAGCTTTGGTGGGTTATTTATTACCATATGGCAACTTTTATTGACTTTTTGTGCTCAATCATCTTTTTAAGATAGGTGTTGATATCTTTCTTACTGGCCTTTTCTTAGTTATGGATCTCATTTATTTTTTCTTTGGCCATGCATCTCCTTCATCATGACACTTGTCTTCATTTTGTTTACCTAGGGTCTTTAGACTTGTGATCTTACTTTATATGCCTCACGGGCTGAGAGTTAATGGGATTGATCCACATGTCTCGATCTCAAAGATCAGAGCTCTTTGTCTATTTTTCCAGCTATGTTTTGACCTTCTAGGTTTTAGGTTCATGGTATTATGCCACGTGACATGATCTCCAAGCCTTGGGGAACTTGATGAATTGGGATCATGGAACTATTAACTTTATTTTTGTCCTTTTGGGTTTCAAGTTCATGAGCTTGTGCCAACTATCTTATTTTTAGAGCTCAAATAACTTAGAGACTTGGGGCCATGGAACCATTAATTTTAATTTTGGCCTTCCCTATTTCAAGTTCACGATATTGTGCCAACTATCTTACTCTTAGAGCTTAGGAAACATGGGGACTCAAGGCCACAAAAACATTATATTTACTTTTGGTCCTCTAATTGTGCCAACTAGGACCTAAATGTGGATAATTTGTAATTCCTTGAAAATATCCCTATGGACACATGAAAACATAGAGACATTTATACATGACACATTAGCTCCGTTAGCCAATAATAATCACTCGATCCACTTCCAAGAAAAAAAATGAAAATCCAAGGTTAAAAATGAATCATAATTAAAGCCCAAGATTTTATTTTCGTAATTTTGGGATTTTATAATTTTGATTTAGTCTTTTAGAAATAACCCTAGACTTATGTATATCAAAAGTGATGTCATGAATTTTTAAGGTTCATAAGACATCGAAGAAGGATATTTGAACTATAATGGGTCCCTATTTAAATTCATAAAATGGATTGTGTGTATTAGAACATAACAAATTTAAACCCTCCTCAAAGCATTAGAACGTAGGAAATGTTGAACTATTCAATGTAAAATGTATATTAGAAATAGTCTTTGTTAGTACAACATATATAAATTTGTAATAATATATAGTGTGAGTGTGTACATTAGTTTAGGTTTAATTGAGTGAAATTAAAGATTGTGTGGGTGTACATGATAATCCTAATCTGCATTTGTAAGAGATCAAAGTCATATATATGTCTCACATCATTGAATAAAATTAATTAATTGTTATGTGTGACATATATGACCAAAAACATCATTGACATTAGAGTAGGTATGAGTTTATGGGTGTTAATATGGGGTAAATTCATAACACTTCTTGGTTGTTTCTCTAATGAAGAATATATAATAGATGTTGTATGTATTTTGGAAAGATTTAATATAACATCATAGTTTTTAAGATCCTTTGTAAATCTTAAGGTAATAATATTATTTATATATCTCACTATGTGGCATATCAATTGATAGAAATTAGACCCACTAATTGAATGTTGTGGTTTTGTAAACTCCATATGCACCTAGTCTATCAAATGGTCTAATAAATGTGCATCTTCATATATGGATGAACAAACCTGTTAGAATTTCATCATGTATCTCTATAGATTCTCTATTTCTTTAGGTTCCATCTTTAGTTCAATTAGAATCTGACATTGTCATGGTAATATCTAAGCTTTATCATACATTTGTATGTAGCTTTGCCAAATTTTTGGTTGGCTATAAAGTATTAATCTCTCAACTGTATGCATGCTCATACTTAATCTGCCTTCATTCCTTGTGCCTCGATTCATGCAAATTTTAATTCCAAATAAATTTTTAGACCTTAACTAATGTTGATGTTTTGTATCCTTTGTTTGGATATTGTCAAGGATTCTTTGAGAACCACAACATCCTTCATTATAAAACACATCCATATATTTGAGTACTATGGATAATTTTTTTTTAAAAACTACAAATATTGGTGCCACATAAGTTCACTTTTTGTATACACTAATTTTCCATTCAAATTTGTTGTGTAGACTTATTGAAATATCGTCATCATGTATATGCATTTATGCATGTTCTTGATTGAATCATATTAATCCATAGTTCATTTGTAACTCTTCTAGAACAAAAGAAATATGGAAGACATTATCAGCAAATGCCATTTTTCAACTTATATGAGAAATAATTAATAACCATACGCATAGTTATATATTTTTTTATAAATTAATCATTTAGCATTTAGTTATATGTTTTTAGGGTTCAATAATATTTGTTTTTTATTTTTTATATAATTTTGTTAAGAATTTTATTTATAAAATTATAGGTTTAGTTTGTTTATGTTATAATTTTATTGGTTTAATTTAATGTTATATTTATATTATATAGTTTATTTTTAAAAATGTGTTAATTAGATATTAGTAATGAATTTTTTTAAAATCCAGGTTTCATAATTTTATAGTTTCTTGTGTTTTAGTATGGTTAGTGTTAAAGTTTTTATTTTTATAATTAATAATAGTTTGTTAAAGTTACATAAATAGTCAAAAATTGAATTCTAAATTTTAATTTAAATAAATAATTCTATGTTAGTTATTATAATCAAAATTTATATTCTTTATAAAATATGTATTATTAGGTGAATTTAATATCCAAAGGTTAATAAAAAAAGATATTCATATAATTTGATATATTAATTAGAGAATTGGAAGAAGTTTTTGACAAATAATAATTAATAAATTGAAAGAGATAATTAATTTAGCATTTAGTTGTATGTTTTTAGGGTTCAAAATAATATATTTTCTTTTTATATATATTTTTATTAAGAATTTTATATATAAAATCATAGGTTTTTTTCTTTTTTTTTTAAATAATTTTTTTGATTTAATTTGATGTTGTATTCATACTATGTAATTCATTATATATTTTGTGTTAATTAGGCAAGGGCATAAAAATATTTTTAAATTTTCTTTTGGAAATCCATAGTATAATAGTTTGTTATGTTTTAGTATTAGTAGTGTTGATGTTTTTAGTTAGTTTTATAGTTAATAATAGTTTATTAAAGTCAAATAAATGGTCAAAAATATTTTTTTGATTAAGTAATTTTAAATTTAAATAAATAATTGTATGTTAATTATTATAATCAAATTTCATACTTAAAAACTTATTATTGGGTGA
This sequence comes from Torreya grandis, assembly GCA_037957365.1. Classification (NCBI taxonomy): domain Eukaryota; kingdom Viridiplantae; phylum Streptophyta; class Pinopsida; order Cupressales; family Taxaceae; genus Torreya; species Torreya grandis. The sequence goes on along the minus strand of JARHVA010006551.1, from coordinate 634,515 downwards.
ACCCAATATCTTAGAGAGAAAAAAAGATATTTCAATAATTTAGTGTATCAATTAATAGGTTTGAAAGAGTTTATTTGACAAAAAAGTTGTTGATAAAGAGGTTCATAAAATTTTAGACTATATAAACCTACATAGCTATCATTGGAATAAACCTTCCACTTTAAGATAAACTATCACTATTAAGACAATTTGATATTGTTTTATCACTATTATAGGTTTCTAACTCTGATCACATTAACCAAGTTCAATCATCTTTTTTATTCTTCTTCCACATTATGTTAATTATTATTTATAACCATTAATAATCATTCTCAAGATATATGTGAGAATGAAATCAGGTATGTGTATATAAATGACTTTTTCTATTATCTATTCTAGGTGCATTTATTATATATCTTTTAGTTTTAGGGAAAATCTTTATTTATTATTTTATTATATTTAGATCATATTTTCTCTATATGTTTATTTTGATGAATTAATATATTTTTATGTAGTGCGATATCTTTTATATTATTTTTTATTAAAAAAATTTGTTGTTTTGGATATTGTTATTATCTAGTGACTTAACAAATATTAAGATAGTTTTGTTAAGCTCTAAAACATGTTTTTTTTTTAAAAATTTGGGAGGAAGAAATATATTTCACAAATGATTAAAGGCACAAGATGGAAAATTAAGAGAAGTTATTGGAGATGAGGTCTAATAAAATGCAATTGTCAAGCTAATTTGCATATATATACTATTTTTCTAGAATGTCTTAATGTCGTACACATTATTTTGAGTGAAATTGATACTCATAGAAAGATTTCTTATTTATTATTAAATTTTAAGATCATAATTTTATTATTTCTAATTGTATATTTAAAATGTCAAATCTTACTAATATCTTCAAATCTTAAAATAAATTAGATATATTTCTAAACTTTATTTTAAAAATTAATTAATTAAATTATTTGCATGAATTTATTTAACATAAATAAGAAATAATTGGATATTTTTGTTGCAATTGAATTGTAATCGATTTATTAATATGAAATGCGAAAGACAAAGTTTCCTAGCAAAAATCATAAATCATAATATATGAGTTGTTTTGTGCTGGCATGGCATATAGTGACCCTACGCTCTTGGAAGGAATTGTATTAACACTTTCATGGGTTTCAATCCAAATCCAAAAAGAATATGTTACTCATCAGCCTTTCAAACAAAGTGCTCACATGTGGCCACATTATACGTTACCTGCCTCATGCTATTGCATGTATGGAGATCACTCCTTACATTAATCTCCTTATTTTTGGCATTCAAAATATTTCATTACATTTTGTCACAGGTGCCATTCACCCATTAGAGATGTTTGCCCTTCAATTTATAACACCAAAAACCAAATGCCCAACTCCTCTTATATCTTACAATCCTTCATTACAATCCTTCACTAGGCTTGTGAGGGCTCAGGCAGGGCAGAAGGAGAACAACAACAATAGTGAGAAGAAGAAGAAAAGCAAGAAATCTTTGTTTGGAAACATTACAGAAGCACTTGATTTTTCTCAGGCAAGGTCTGAGGAAGATGCCATACTTATAGAGGATGCAAGGGATGCCACTAAATCCGGCAAAAAAATGAGCAGAGAGTAGGTAATTCATTTTCATTTTACAATATTGTTGCTCTTCATGTTTTAACTCCTCATCATCAATGTTATGGTGTTGCATCACAATATGCTGCTCTCAGGAGAAAAATTGGTGGGACTTGCAAAGATTTCTTCAAGGGATACATAGATGGTAATTATTTATTTATTTATTTTTATTTTTTAATATAGTTTTTCATTTATTTATTCTATAAAATCTCACTTGCAGTGGAAGGAGAATATGTGGAAGAGGGATAGGTCGATAAGACTTGCAAAATATGCAAAAAGGATACAAGCCAAGAGCCCAGAAGTGTTGATTTTATGGGTAGATATGTTCATGTCTCTTGCTTGGACAAAAATAAGTCTAGAAACTTGTTTAGCAGGCTCTTTGGAAAATAACACAATTCTTATTTTGTGTCCGACTTCATGTGGAATTGCTGCCAAAAGAAAAAGAGATCATAAATTTTTAATGGGCCTTTTAAATATTGTATTAAAAGTGGGACTACGCTGAAATTTGATACACTGTCATTTCTTTAATGGTCGTGTCATAACAAGCATAATGCTAGAAACACATTTTCTTTTTAATCCTATATATATCAAACATGGATATGGGAGACGGTCTTTTCATATCTATATTTAGATATTTGTTTTTTTACTACTTTTCAACGTCATTAGTTATTGAGTTCAAATTAAATAAAAAGTATGTTGCACTTGTCTTTTTTGAAAAACACATCTTTTTTTGAAAAATACTATTCCTAATTTTAATTTTAGGATACTTTAATAAAGATTTTTCTATTTCATTCCTCTATTATACTTAATTTTTTATGTGGGGCTAAAATGTGAAGGGTTTATATTAAGAAAGTAGGTTGAAGATAAATTAAAAGAGTACATACCTTTATATTATGCAAGCATCACTATGTTAAAATATTGTCCTTCAATAAATCATTCTCATTGAATTTAACATATAGTCACTACTTATTATTGTGATCTTTCAAATGGTGACTATGATACATAGATTTATAGAGATGGCCAATTCTTTGTTGATTTTTATTGGTACCTATCTCAAACAATCAAATTTTATATACAAATGGTATAATGTGGGATTAAATATGACTTGTATACTACGGCTTTTGCTCTACTAGACCTTGTAAATATTGATATAGATAAATTCCCTCCATATAATTTTTCAATTGATGCCCCAGATGCATTCAAAAGGGAAACAAATAGGTATCATAAATTAGATATATAGATCCTACCTTTAGTCAAAATTACTAGAATATTTGGAACCTCTTTCTTCAAAATTTTAGCATTAATACGATACATATTTTCACTTTGAGGATGCGCTTATCCAACCTTCAAAGTACACTCAATTTCAATTGTGTTTGTAGTTTGAGGGTTTCATTTCCATAATTTAAAGTTTGTTCACCACTTCCATATAGAGACATCACCATATTTATCATGTACATTATATTTTTTCTATGAACTTTGAAATTGAAGATCATTTTGTATTTAGATGTCCTCCTTGATATGAGAATAGGGGGCAATTATTTTGCCTCTCCATAGACTCATATAACTCTATTTAGACCTTCATAACTTATGAGGATCAAAGATGTTTGGCGCTTTTATTTCAGGCGATGTTTAATCTTTATCAACATTTGGCCAAAGACTTTTCTTCTACAATCTTGGAGAATTGTTTATTTTATTCACCTTGTTTCTTATAAAATATTGAGTAGGAAGTAACCTTGTGACAATATTTTAGATATGATGATATTAGTGAAGCATCAAACAACATTATTTTTTTTCACATATTTTATTGGATGCATGTTCTTTTTAAGTGTTAGGATTTGTTGGACTCACAATTTCAATCCATATTCCTTAATTTACATTGTATTTTTTAAGTCCCATGAAAAAGTTTTGAGCTTTCATAGACATTAATATCATTATCTTATCTACTATAATAATTTGAAAAAAATATATAAATAGATCAATCAAAATACTAAAATCTTATGGAATAAGATCACTACAACCATAACCATGTGGCATGATATTTTAAACTTTAAAATTTCATTTAATTACTGATTATAATGCTAGTGTTTATTTTATAAATGGTGGTTAAGATTACATTTGCTATATATATTTAAGAGTCGATTCATATGTTGGTTAGTGTAATATGACATTCATCTATATATTTAAGAGTCAATATATATGTCCCCTTGTTAATGGGTTTATGGTATTTTCGTCTTGCCCTATGAGGGAATATCATGGGAATTGGATCCTTCTACCTCCGATTTATTTTAAAATTAATTTCCATGGTTTTTCTTGGGGTAATCTTGGGGACTCAGGAGTGGGTGGTATAATAAAGAACTATAATGAATCCCTTATCAAAGCAACTTCCCTTAATCTACAAGCACTAGTTCATGGGGTTGAACTAGATCTACAATGTGGTTTGGACAAGCTAATCATTGAGTGAGACTCAATGATCATGATCTATGCACTTTGAAAAAAGAGAGCCAATTATAGGTCTATTAGGAACATTTTAGAGTAGATTTGGCCTATGCTAGAGTCTCTCTCTACTTGTGAATTTAATCATTTTTTTTGGAAGCTAACTCAGTTGTGAATTTTCTAGCTAACCAAGGTATTTCACAATGTGCAAATCTTACAATAGATAACTTGACTAGTGTTTGCTTAGAGTGTGCACTACCATCTTTGGTAGACTTGGGTTAGAGAATGGTTAGCTTGGTCTACCAATGCACTCTAGGTTTTTATTTGGCTATCCTTTGATAGTGGTAGATTTTATTTATTTTGCCATATATATATATATATATATATATATATATATATATATATATATGGATCCTACATGTGGCAAGTGGGTAATGATTACCTCTTACATTTTTGGCTTTTGGTTGTGCTCGATGATGGTTTCTTGACTTTCAATTTCTCATTGTTCTATGTTTTTCACTTGCATGGGAATTTGTATGGATCATACATGGGCCCTCATTATAGTGGAACCAATGGTCTATGTTCATGTAAAAAAAGGCGAAATGGATTTCTTTAGGGAGGTGATTGCTGCAGACACCCAATTTTAGCCACAACTAGCTTCCGACTAGACTTTAGACTGATTTCTACCAAGCATTGCAAATTAAGCCTAAGAATCACTAAATGTCCCAATTTTGGTAATAAATCATTCATCAATGCTCATAATCATGTTGAGGCATCTCTATTTGGGTTACTAGCCCATACACAATAATAACCTCTCACAAATTCATCCTCAGTCACCTTGTGACCTAATAATTGGTAGTTTGGACTATGGACCCATTAAGTTGGGCACTTGATCAAATCTTAAAAGAGATAAAATGCTAATCAAATGGAATCAAATAATTAAACAATATTAAATACTTAGTTAAATTATCCATTTGCAAATAACAAATATCTAAAAATGAAATTCAAAAATTCAAAATATCAAGCCTTTTCATCATTGCCTTTATGAGTTATCAAGATCTTAAAAAATATCTCAAAATATATAATTTAAGATCCATGCCTATTAATTTAAAACCATAATTACATGATAAATTTTAACTCAATTAGAGTTAGCCTCATCTCACCTAGGGTTAGTTTGAACCCATTCCATGTTTAAACTCAACATTAACTCACCTTGGGTGAGGGTTAACTTTTAGAGGCTATAAATACAAGACCATACCTATTGATATTTAAAATTTGATAGTGTAGTGTTATTATGTAGGATTTACTCCATAAACTTCATGCAAGTAATGTAACCATGCCAAATTCATAAGCTAACTATCCAAGCCAAGGTGCCAAGGAGAGAAAGAGCAAAGAAAGCTTTTCTTTTTAAAAACTTCTTGATGCACACACTGAGCAAGCCATTTCAACAAGCCATTTGGAGCTCCAAACAAGATAAAAGAATGATTTATTTTGTGTTATAGTTGTGTTTTCACTTGTATGCTTTTTATGTATGTTCCCCCTAGTGTCTAGGCTAGAGGTGTTACTATTTTAGTGTGTTATTTTGATTTTGTTTTTTTGGACTAACACGGGACTAATCTCCCCTCTACGTATTATTTGTTCACATTATGGCATGTTTAGTGGGACCCACACCACAAAAATTTGTTCTCAAGGTATTTTAAGACATCTTCCTAACAATTTTCATGTCAAATCCAAACTTGTTGATCAAAAAAAGTCAAAATTGAAGGCTCACAGATGTTCTACTAGAAATTATGAATTTGTTCGATACATTCACATTTTTAATTTCTAGAATCACAATATTGAACCAATATCATGACTTTATAGTCATGATATCACCTTAACTATCACAATATTATGCTAAATGTCATGGTTTTATCTTTGACCGCCATAGTTTTCTAACTGACAGTTTTATTTTGTAGGGAAAATTATGATATTACAATATCATGACTTTACAATTGCAATATAATGTTAAATTTTATGATATTGATAATATCATGACTTTACAATTGTGATATTGCACTAACTTTCATGGTATTATCCCTAACTACCATAGTCTATTGCAAACATTTTTATGTCACAAGGAAAGTTGTGATATCATCTTCAATTCTATGATATTGTGTTAAGTTCTATGATATTTTGCTAAGAGTTGTGATTTTGCATTAATACTTTGTTTTGTATGTAGTAGTGATATTATGCTAATAGTCATGATTTTTTAAGAAAAGTGGTGATATTGCTCTTTGTCTTTGCAGTTTTGTATTATGTGTAAAATCTTGGGAACCTGAGAGCTAAAATTCAAAAGTCATTTGTTCAATCACATTATGCTTCTAAGCACAAGGACCCCATAACATATTTTATAGTACCTAAAGGCCAAGAGAAGATGGTTTTAAACACTCTAAGTTGAAAAAACTCAAATTTGAATTTGGTGTTTTAAATCTTTTTATTTGAGTTATTTTTCATTTTATTTAAAGTTTAAAACACAATGCCAATGGGCTCAAACTTCATGACATATTTCATTTTGGTGCTATAAAAATGAAATCTAACTTTAGTTAAATACTCATAAGAGTTCTCATTTTTATGTTTGTTTGTTGAAGTGTTTGTTTAACAAAATGAGTGTCACGTGTATGCTCTCCCCCCATCCTCTTTAGGGAACTTGGGTGATCAAGAATGTTCACTCTTTGCATTTGTCACTTTTGTCCAAAATCATGGAAGGAAATTTTCTAAGTCCCTCCCCAAAATTTGAGAGATTTGGGTGACCCCAAAATGAATAAAAAGTCCTATCAGTTTCTTTATTTCATGCATTTTTGTCTTATGGGCAAGAGTTCATCACCTTCCCATGAGTTCTCTAGGGAAGCATTAACCCAAGAATTCATCTCATGGCATTGTTTCATCCCAACTCCATGGTGGGGTATATAAATTGAGGGTGACCCACTAGGATGCTTGTTTGAGTGGTTAAATGAGCTCTGTTAGTGGTACTCAAGCTCAGACCATAAGGGTAACTTAGACATCACACTACATTGAGTAATTGATAGATGTATTGGTTATGAAAATGACAAAGCCTTTTCATAACAAGTTAGTTAATATGGATGTAAATGACGTGATGCACCCTATAGTTAGCCACACATATGGGACCATTTAGAAATGAATGAAAATTGATAGTTTAGACAACCCCACTTACCGTAGACATATTATTGATATAGCCCAAAGTTTCATGTCATCATACAAACTATTGAGAGAAGAGGGGGCCTAAAAACCTTAATTTTTATGTTCTTTTACTTTTTGGATTAACAACTTAAAATCCTCTCAAAAGTATATAGATAGAATTTGATAGTACAATGCCACCTTGTTAGTTTTAGGATTTAAGATGTTACACTTAGGTATTTTTATCATTTTGTCCTTTTACTTGCATGGTCTAGAGTCTAAACTATTTGTTTTTCATATCACATCTAAAAATGAGTCATGTTTTCACATCACTCCTTTTATTTGAAGAGGTATTGTGTTGTCCATTTTACATCACACCTTTGCCTTTGCCTTGCCTTGTCGTTTTTCAAAACCTTTTTTTATGTCTAACACTTTTTTAGAAGGAGAATCATTATACTGCCCATTTCATTACAAGTCTTGTGCCAAGTAGAATCTTTGAAAAAAAATATTTGTCTTATATTTAGAGCACAATAACATCATTACATTGCTTGAATTATTTCAAAGACTTGTTACCTTGTGTCTGAATTGCATCTCGAAGCCAAGTATGTCTTCTTGGTATATGCCTAGTACCATCATGCCATTCATTCTTGTGTAGATTATTATCTATTTGAGGAACCTAGAATTATAAATTGAGTTTGTAATTGGTCTTGAGAAGTTCAGATCCAAACATTAATTGGTTTATGACTATGCCTCATGTAATTTTGGCCTAGACATTTACCTTTCACTTTTGGGTTGTGTAACTTAGACCAATTCCTTGCTTGTTTAAATACTATTTTTGTGCCTAAAATATAGGGACGTGGTCTATCATCCATGTGCCTAAATTCCAATATCTTTCTCCAAATGCTCAAGTTTATGTTTAATTCGAAATGCCTAGTTTGTGTCAAAGTGTTTCAAATTCGTTAGCCTAATATCTTACCTTTTAGACATAGTTTGTTTTAAATTCTAAATTGTGTGCCTTATTTCAAAAAGACCTAGTAATTTCCCTTTGTAAGTCTAGCTCTTGTTCCATGTTTCTAAGAGTCCTAGCAATTGCCTCTTTATTTTAGACATAGTTGTTTTGAGCCTAGCTTTTGTGCCTTATTTTCTAAAAGACTTAGAAACCTTTTCCATCTTTAGACCTAGTTTAACATTATTTGAAATAATTTTAATCTAATTTTGGCATTTGGTTTTTAATTCATCCACTTGACCCTTTGTGTAATACATTTGACATTAGTCTATTTTAGACCAAGTTTATCACTAACCTTTTTGGAGATACAACTCCATTTCTTAGACCAACTTCAGACCATTTGTGTTTTAGACCTTATTTTTAAGAGTTTGTAAAACTCTAGGCCTATCTTTATGAAATGTTTATCATCGAGTTGAATATGTATCATTACACTCATAGTAGAGCTATATACAATCTAGGTTATGATAACATGGTTTCATAAGATGACTTTGTTTAAGACCCCTATGGAGATGATGTGGTTTGTGAGATGGATTCTTATCCTCCTTACACTGATCAATTTGAGGTGAAAATTCAAGATCTGTTAACCCATTATTTTGTTAACATGCCTCCCTATTTGGAATAATACCAAGATTAAACCATGTAGTATATTTCTAATGTATCATCAGTTATAGAATAAGTTCAACAACAATCATATTATGTTACTATGCCATTGATATATGATCCTTATTTGTTTGATCATCACTTGATTGAAAATAAGGATGAAGTTTTAGTTAAATCTAAAGAGGTAGGGGCCAAGATTCCAATGGACTTCTCCCATGAAAATTTACCTAGTTGAGTTAGAGTGCCTTTCAACATGCCTTATACCCAAACCATCAAATAAGCCTCTAATATCAATCCTCGAGTACTCTTGCGGATGTCATATCAAGACCCAAATATGATTTTCAAATTAAAGGGCCTCATGGAGGACCATTTTATACAAATGCAATAAGCATATCAAACTTATTTGTATCTAGTGTGTATTTTTAATACCATGGCCATGTCAATTGATCCCCTCATAGAGCTATCTCCTTCAACATGAGTATTAATTAAGTTAACAGGTTAAGATACTTTAGGTATAGATCTATTTGTGCAAAGCACTTCAATTAGTAACATGTATAATGTTTCATCTTTTGAAGAAGTAACTACTACTTATATGCAAAATAATGTGCCAAACACGGTGGATAACATGCAAATGTATTTCAATTTAGGCCAAAGTGGTTTAAATACACCAATAAATAGTCCATAATAATAGGTGCCTTTATTTAATACCATGAGTGGTTCACAACAATAGGGAGTAAGAACTCATATGCCCTAACCATAGGAAGTTACCTCTAATCCTCAACTAGTTTCTTCTTCAAGCATGCAAGCACAAGGATTAAGTAATCAAATGCTAACTAGTGATTTGCCTCAACAAAAAGTGATGAATGTTATTCCACCTCAATAGGTGATGACTAACATTCCACAACAATGGGTACAATCGAATCTACCACAGTAGTAAAGATAAAACACTACACCACCTCAATAAGGGGAAACAAATGTTTCACCTTGACAAGTAATGGAAAACATACCTTTACAATCACAAACATTATCTAATCAATAGTGTATTTCCATCAGTTAAAGACAAATTTCAAACACCCTAAAAGCATCTACTGCATAATCAGTGTTTACATAACAAATAGGCACAATTGTCCAACAAGTACCAATTAGGCAACAATTACCTTTTACTTAGCACATGGCACAGAGTCAACGATAGGGCCTTGGTCTATAATAAGTTCCTTTTATTAAGTTAGGTTTGACTAGTCATTAATAATTCCCTAATCAACCTCAACAGGCATAGTAATTTACCCAAAGATAAATCCCTCCATCCCAACCCTAATTTCCTCAAAATTAGGCCTATATACCGAATCTAAACCAAAATATTACAAAACAATGTGTGTAATTTCAAAAACCACATCCCAATTCATGGATGCATATTCATGGTCAATTAACTCATAAAAATAACATTCTAAAACAAACCATTATTTCATTATACCCCAGTCAAGGTAATCCCCCTTTGACCACTCAGCCACAGCTTCAACCACATGTTCCATCTAGTTAATTGGCACAAGAACTACAGCAAATGAAGGATGCAATTGCCACTATTTAAGAAAGGAATAAAACCAAGAAGTTCAATTTAGATGAAATGTGTTCATACCCATTCAACATAGAGTATTTACATATACCATTTCTTCTAGGGTACAAACCACCAAAATTTGATAAATACAAGGGTAAAAGAGACCCTAAGGCCCATTTGACAGAATTCTTTGTTGCTTTTTATCCAGTGGCTTATAATAACATTTGTTTACTCCTTTTTTTCCCTCTAAGTCTAATAAAATAGGCTTTAGAGTGGTTCTTAAAAATTCCAAACAATTTTGTGTCTAATTTTGATGACCTCTTAAACAAATTTGCGCAATATTTCTCTTATAATCTCAAACATGAGATTTCATTAATAGATTTGACTCAGGCCAAGTAAAAATTCAATGATAGATTCATAATTTATCTATAGATATGGAGATCACTTGTCATTCACTTCACCCATAGCTTACTACACAAATAATTGGCCATTGTGTTTACCAAAAATTTACACAGTGAGATATATTATCATTTAGAGCTTCAGTGTGCACATACTTTCAGAGAGATCATCGATAAAGGTTTTTTAATTGAAAAGACCATATTAACAAAGGGATTATCAATTTAACCTCATCTACCCAAAATCAGAACCAAAACTAAGGAATAGGGAAAAATCAAAACCATAACCAAGCTTAAGTGTAAGCATCAGAACCAACCCAATCTAGTAACTATGAAAAATCCAATACATTCAACCATAATAATAATGTTGTTTGAAATGGATTAAATGTGTCACATCATCTTCAAATAGTGTAAACACTATTTGCTCAACCAACATTGTAAATATAACATACTCCTCATCAACAAGCATAGTCTTCATATCAACCTAAACCTGCTCCACAAATGCATCAACCACTACCTTTTTAAACCCCTCCTCGAAGAATAAATTACCCTACTTTTTGAGTCTTAAATGACCTTGGATAACCTATTGAATCCATTTTTCGCAAGCTGGTTGTAGTTAATATAATTAGTTGGCCAATTCCAAATCATTATCTTGAGGGTATTCCATATCTAAACTAGTATAGAGAGAGTGAGTTCTATGAATACCATCATGTTCATAGACATAATCTATGTTGTTGTGAAAAAATAAAACACCTCATTAAAAATATGTTGGAAAATAGGGATATTTATCAAAAACCCTTTTTTGTAACATAAAAATAATAATCAACAATAAAAACAATGAAGGCCAGAGTAACAATAATAGAAATACCAAAAATAACAACAATAATAATGTCAATCGAATGGAAGGAACCAAGGCCATAATTATTCCAACAACCAACAAACTTACCACGCATTTGCACATGAATACAACAAAGTTATGGGTCATATTGTAAGAGGTCCCATTTCAATCATCACAATTATTCTTAGACCAAGTGCTAATAAAATAGGATTATTTCCAAACAATTCCAATCAACCCATCTATGTCAATAATCCTTTATTGACCTGGGACCATAAACAAGTGCAACAACAACTAGGGATTACTATTTTTGGACCTTATACCGATAACTCATCATTTCCTCATGACCATAACCAAGTGCATCAATAATCAAGACTTATCTTATCTAGCCCCTCTCCATCATCATTTTCTATCAATAACACTCCTTTATCTAATCTTGATTGTGCAATCACAACTTAACGGTCAAATATTACCATTCTAGGCCCACAAACCCCTTCTAACAAACCAATCTAACCCACTGTCCTAGCTAGGAACAAGCCATATACCATTTTTTAGGAAAATCCATACGATATTATGGAATAAATTCAAAAGACACCTACACAAATATCCATTTTATATTTTTTGCATACATATATTATCCACAAAAACATCTTAATAGAGCTCCTTGACCAATCCCAAGTTCCAAATGACTTAACCCTAAACAAATTCCAATATTTGGCTAGACATCTAGCTCTAGTCCAATATTTGACCTTTGACCAAACTAATATGTCATTCCTTGGCCCTCTCCATAATAATCCATTGTATATTGAATTTTTCCTACTATGGCACAAAGTCAAACATGTCCCCATAGACAATGGATCATGATTGAATATTGTGTCTCTAAAGCTCATCAAGTATTTTGGATATACAACAGTCGATCTATAGGTAAAAATAATAATTGTCAAGGCCTAAGACAATGAAGAATGAGAATCATAATACACCATAAGCTTACCAGTTATTATCATTGGGCCTTTGACCCACAATACACTTTGCCATGTGTTATACCTCAACCTATCATAAAATTGATCTTAGGTAGGCCTTGGATACATGAAATCCATACAATCCCTTCAACATTACACTAGTGTCTCAATTTCTCTCACTCAGGCATAGAGGTCACCATTAATGGATATTTTATCCATATGAACATTGTAAACATTTTGAGGCATAGTACAAAATTTATAACTATTGTTTTGGCCTAGATCTAGTTCCCAAAAGGGACAAAGATAAATAAATACTTGTCAAATTAGTAGAGGCTAGTTGTATAGACCCAAATAGCCTTGATTCCTCTTCACATATGCCTCTTCTTGAAATGTCTAATCATTTTACCATCTTGGCCGATAGCCTAGGAGAGTATTTGACCCATGACACATTTCACATTGCCAATCTTCCATAGAACCCCAAGTCCTATGGAAGACCTAAATCCAAGCCACCTTACATGGAATGGCAATGAAAGGGAAAGGGAAAAATTCATAGTCTAACTCCTATCATTTTCACACCATCCACTAGCTAAGAAGAGGATCCATTTTCCAAAATGAATCCTAGTTATCTAATGATAAATTGGTTGATTACCACAAAAATCCCAAATATCCCATTCCTAATAGGATCATGGAGAATCATGCTTATGAAGGAGGAGACCTCGGGCCAAATAAATAGGGTAGCCTTGAGCCAATTTATATAATACCATATAAAATAACCTATGGTATTGGATTTAAACCACCTAAGGGTGACACCAACATCTAGTGACAATGATGTTGGCAGTGAAGTAGAGTTAGATCATAGCATTTATGAAGACCTTACCAATACCAATTTATTTGACACCCATTTTATTTATACCATTACCCCAATTATATGATATAACATGTTTCCCCTATATCACCCTCAACTTAGAGCCTAGAACCAACAAGAATCCACAGTGTTTATAGATGATTTTGAGAATAATGAGGCCTTCTGTGATTTTCTAGGCCTAAAAGACAATGTTATATTGGGAGAAAATAAACAAGGGTTCTCTATCAAACTGGATCTTGCAGCCTATTTTAGAGTTTGGGTGAACACCCTTAGCCACAAATAAATAAAACATTGAGGTCCCAAAGTGAAAACCTCTTTGAGGCAATTTCAGACCAGGGTAAAAGTAAAGAGAAAGGCTAGTCTTTTGGTGAAAACCTATTTTAGGAGCCATTAGATGGGGGTGTTTACCTTTCCTCAAATGAAGATCAGAAGTCCACCAACGATGAACTTGCTTTTGGGTCTGAGTTCAGTTATGAATAATAACATGCTTTTGATCAAATTACCCAAGAATTTCCAATAGTATTTGTAATGTGGCCATCCCTACCATTGAGAGATTCAATTTCATCTTATTTAGGAAAGCTTAAAGAATAAGTCCAAATAGAGGACTTTGTAGTTACAATCTAATTTAAATCATTACCAACTATTCTAGAAGATGATTTGACTCTCCTCATAAAAGACACTACAAAAGTCAACATCGGGACACTAGATAGCAAAAAATGGATAAAATTAGGTGCATCCCTCACTGACGAGGAATGTGAAGTTTTTACAACCCTTATGAGGGAATTTGTTAACATCTTTGCTTAGGCCTATTCAAACATCTCATGTTTGGACCCCACCTTGGTTGTACACCACCTTATTGTATATCCTGATACCAAACCTATGAATCAAAAATTGCACAAGATGCATCCTCATATTATTATATTAATAAAGAAAGATTTGGAAAAACTCTTATGAATTAGATGCATCCATCTGGTCAACTATTTAGAGTCGATCTCGAATGTTATGCTAGTTAGTAGGAATCATAATTTGCACTAATTTTAGAGATATAACAAGGCCCACCCTAAGGATGACTTTCCTCTACCAAAAATTAACATGATAGTTGAATCCATAACGGGGTATGAAATGATTTCACTTATGGATGAATTTTTGAGATACAACTAGATCTAGATTGTACTAGAGGACCAACACAAGACAATATTCACCACTCTATGGGGAATGTTTTGTTATCAGGTTATGTCATTTGGTCTCAAGAATGTTGGGGTTATATACCAAAGAGCCATGACCATCATATTTCATGATATGATGCATGACATTATTGAATATTATGTCAATGACATATTAATTAAATCAAAGACTTGTGTCGATCATCCAGCCACATTGCAAAGAACATTTGAGAGGCTTTTTGAATATAAATTCAGACTCAATCCCAAGTAGTGTGTCTTTGGTGTCACTTCAAGAAAAGTATTAGGCTTCATCATCTCTCATAGCGGCATTGAATTCAATCCTACTAAATTGCAAGCCATTACTGAGATGCCACCACCTTATAATTTGAAGTAGCTCCATAGTTTATACGTCAAGATTCATTCTATCAGGTGATTCATCTTGTAATTAGCTGATAAATGCCATCCATTTACATACTAAAGAAAGTTGGCATGTTTCATTGGGATGAATATTACCATAAAGTCTTTTATCACCTCAAATAATATCTTTCTAATCTGTGTATTTTATTACCACCTATGTTAGGAAAGCCATTTTCAATGTACCTATCTACCATAGACAAACCTTAGGGGCACTTCTCACTTAGCATGATGACAATATAAAATAACATGTCATGTAATAAGTTATACATTGGTCGTGTATGAACATAACTATACGCCTATAGAAAAACCCTGTTTAACTATGGTCTTTATAGCATACAAACTATGACACTACATGCTTAATAACAAGACCATTGTGATTTCCAAAGTAGATCCACTCAAGTATCTACTATCCAAGACAGCATTACAAGGTTGTATGGCTAAATGGATCATGCTTCTAAGTGAGTTTGAAATTGAGTATGTCAATTAGAAGACTATAAAGAGACAAGTAATTATAGATCAGCTTGTTAAATCTCCCTTTACAGATATCAAGCCTCTTACTTTTCCATTCTTAGACAAGTCCATCATGACCATCATTAAAACACCTCTTGAGGAACAACATTGGAAGTTGTATTTTGATGGATCATTCACATCTCATGGATCTGGGGTAGTCCTATTGTTTATTACACCATAGGGGGGCCTTATCCCTACATCATTTTGTATCAAATCTCCTTCTACTAACAACATGGTTGAATATAAATTACTCATTTCAGGTCTTTTTTAGGTAGTATAATGGAATATTCATCATCTCAAGGTTTATGGTGATTCTTAGTTAATCATCAATCAGGTTATAGACCATTTTCAAACCAAATATGACAAACTGATGCCATGCAAGGTTATGGTGGACACTCTCAAATAGCAAATCACTAACATATAGTTTGAACACATACCTAGGGCCAATAATAAAACATTAGGTGCCATGGCCACCATTTCTCTTTGATCCACCACATAGACAAGGCAAAAGAATATCAATTCCTCATTGAAAATCTACTAGTTCCTACTCATGAAACTTCAACCATTGCAATGATCTATGATATTATTGGTCCCAACTATATTTGGTGTTTAGACCTCTTTACCTACCTTCATGACCATATCATTCCACCAAACCTATCACGTAAATAAAAAAATACCTTTACCCACCAAGCCTCACATTATACCTCACTTGGTCCAACCCTTTACCATCATGACTTTAATGAAACTCTGCTTCATTTTTAAAATTTGGAAAAAATAAAATTAGTGTTATGAGAATTTCACGAATGAGTATGTGGAGCCCACATAAGTGGGGTCATCCTAGCCAAAAGTCTCTTATGTATTGGTTACTATTGGCCAACTATGGATGCAAATGCAATTGCTTATGTTAATAGATGTGATAAATGTCAAAGGCATGCCAATCTAATTCATGCCCCAACCAAAACACTAAAACTAATGCTAAAACCATGGCCATTTGCTACATGGGTACTGAATCTCATTATAAATATTAACCCTACCTCATTTGATGGCCATAAACACATACATACCATTATCGAATATTTCACTAAGTGGGTTGAAGTTATACCCCTCACGTGATTAGAAAATAGATTTCCAAGTTCATCTTCAATCATGTCATTTTCCACTATGGTGTCTCATCTGATATTATATCTAATAATGGTAGATCATTTAAGATTAAGGATGTCAAAATGCTTTGTGCTACGTATAATATCATTCAACATTTTTCTATTGCATATTACCCACAAGTTACTGGCCATGTAGAGGCATCCAATAAAACCATTGTAAACATCCTTAAAAAGATTGTCAATGATGTTTGCCATGATTAACACATCCAAATATTTTACACCCTCTAGGTATATCACACTAATTACCATACCCCAACTAGAACCACTCTATATTCCCTAGTTTATGGCACTAAAGCCACTCTTCCCATTGATTTTGAGTTACCTTCTCTATGTATCTCGTTAAAACATGTCATGGATGATGAAGATTATAGAGTAGCTTTCCTACAAGAGCTAGAGTTACTTGATGAAAAATGCATGGTCACTATCAATAGCCTTTAAGCATACCAAAATAGACTCCATAGACACTATAACTAGTGGGTCAAACATAGAGAGTTTGAGCTTGGGGATCTTGTTCTCAAATAAAACCAAAAGAACACCAAGGATAAAAAGAAGAACAAAGGCAAGTTCAAACCCAATTGGATAGGCCCATATATCATTGTTGCACACTATGGCTCTAGAGAATAAAGGCTCGCTACACTAGATGAAGATGAATTTGATGAGTCGATGAACATCATAAACCTCAAGCATTACTTCTTTTGAGAGGCCTGAAGTATTGTTTATGAGGCACATTTTCATTATACCATAATATGGTCATCTTTTTTTGTACCATACCCTATATCATTCTACCATACCTTCCCTATTGATCAAAGTTATTTTTACCCTCCCTACCCAACCCTTTGACCTTGGTTTTATTCCATTGGTTCTTTGAGCACCTTTAGCAAGAGGATTTAGATCAAGTTTCAGTAATTTATTTAGTATTCTAGATAGAGGTAGTATTCTGGACCTAGATGATTGTGGTTCGGTAGTTGCATCCTTCATTTGTTATTTCATTTCATTCTGAGTGTTACTGATTATAACTACCTTTGGGAAAATTAGTATCCCACTCCATGTTACTAATTATAACCACCTTTTGGAAAATTATTATCATTGGATTATGCCATTATTTCATACTTAAAACTCCCTATGGGAAAATTAGAAACAATATTTTTACTATTCATTATCGATTCTCCTTGTCATTCCTATGTTATTTGCCTAATTTGAGAACCTGATGCTACCTAGTCAAATTCCTCCACTGTAAGATAGAACGATAGTGAATTGAAGTCCCCTTCTTGGATTATGTAGGTAGTACTCAATTTACATTAAGGTTAGCTCAGTCACCCTTACCCACACCCTTGGCATTTTGCAAGTAATTTTAAGTTTCAACGCTCTCATCATTTTGTGAGTTGAGCCATTTAGTAGCTCATCATTCTCAATCGAGTTGAGATGCTTAGAAAATTCCAAAAACATTTGCCAATGTTTTTATGCTCTTACCATTTTATGAGAAACCTTTTCTCATGCACTCACCATTTTGTGAGATCATTACCATATTCCTCTAAAACATCAATCATGTCTTCTTATCATCATTTTCTTATATCCCATATCTTGAGAGAACTACATTTGGCTTGAAGTTTATGTTAGAACTTTGCATCCATAGAACTATATAGGCAATATCCACATTCCTAATGCATCTAGAGTCAGCTCAACTATCCCTTCTTTTTCTTATATTCCCCATATTTCATTTGTTTGTTTGTTGTCTCCTATAGTCTAAAGGCAATGTTTTTCATCTTTTTGTGTCATTACTTTCATATAGCCTAGGGGCAACCTTGTGTCATTTATTTTTGTCTTTTTTTATGTTAATATTGTGATTAACCATTGTTTGGGTTTATTTCATTTTGTTCTCATTCTTTTGTTTTATTCTATCTTTATCTTCCATTTCTTGGTATTTTTTAATGTTTTTGTTTGCTTGTTTGCCTGTTTGTTTGATTTCATTGTGTTGATGCATTTATTCAATTTATTGCATTTACTTGTATTTATTATTTATTATTTTGGTGCACTAATTAATTATTATAATTAGGTTATTATGTTTATTATTAATTTGCACCAAATAGGATAAGTTTGCTTAGCTAGTAGTTAACTTAGACACTTATCTTGTTACAATGGAGTTCCACTCCACTATTCAGAGTAAGATAGGATAAGATTGTTTAACTAATAGTCAACTTGTGTTGATCATTCACACAAGTTGGAAACCTATCTTGTTAGTGTGGAGTTGCACTCCACTATTCATGTAGACAGATATCAGTTGAACTACATGTGTTGTGTGAGTTCCTTGATCTTTATCATGCATGCCTTGCTCTATATAAGTAATGGCTATTTATGTATTCCATATCAAATTAATATTGAATTATCATATTAACTCATCATATTTGAGTTATTTATTCATTTTTATTATTATCTTGGATATACAGTTATTGTTTATTACTATTACTATTTTATCTCTTATGTATGCTTTCTATTAGATTCATTAGATCCTGTAGCTAATTCTAACATGGTGCCAGAGCTATCTTGAATCTATAGATTGCTAAATATTAAAGAGAAAAATATCCAGATATGGGATTAATTTTTTTATTTTGTATACAAACACAAATTCAAGCTTTGTGGAGAATTTTTGAGCTCACAATTGAATTCAAAGTGCCTGAGATTGTCAAAATCATATACAATTTTATCCAAATTGGGCATAGACGGTGAAATTGGCAAGGGTTTGATCCAGAAGCACCATGCCAAAATCTAGCAGGTATCTAAAAATTGAAGTATTTTTGAGCAAAATGGACCTCACGGTTGCATTTAGAAGATGTCAAAACCTATAGATCCATATAAAATTTGTCCAATTTAGACACAATCACCCTGGAAGACAATTTTTTTTTGCTCCTAGGTACGGTTGTTTGGACTGTGCAGACCCTTCTTTTTTTTTGGCAAGCCTCATGGATCAGCAGGCAGATTTGAAAGGCTAACTTTGGGATCCCACCATTTGAACACCAAGAGGTATTTTTGAGCAATTTTTTTTTAAATAGCTTAAAATTTCATGCTCTTCACTGCTATACTTTTAGTTTTTTCCAAAAAAAATTACAATTCAAATTTTTATATAGCAGCTCTTGCCCATCCTCATTTTTACAACTTTAGAGGCTCATAACTTTCACATATGACCTCGAATTGAGGTCCTTTTTTTTTAAGTTAATATTTTTTTATCACAACACATTGGTGTAGAAATTTTTGTAATAATGTGCATTTTTTGTACTTTTAGACTAGAGGGCCTAAATGAGCTTTTTGTAAACTAGAAAAATTATAATCCAGCCTTATAACTACACTCAATTATAAAGTGCCAAAAATAATTGTTGAGTGGGATAAAACTAAGTAATTTATGGGGGTTTTGTGGTGTGTTTTGTACTTTGATTTCTACTTTGTTATAGTTTATTTCTGATTGCATCATGGAGAATCTTAAGTTTCTACTATTAATAGCATACAACTATAATACATAAAAATAGAATGCTTGGAATGCATTAATGATACTAAGATATACGCCTTACATAACAAATCTTCTTACTCCACCTACTGATGCAAAAGAGTTACAACACTTTCTCTTTGAAACTACTAAAGTAATTGGATGCATTCGGTCTTATATGTCTTTAGATTTGAATTTTCATCGTGAAAAATTTACAACTCCAAAAGAGGATTGGGATAAATTAGCATCATTATTTTTAAAAATAGATGAGGTTCATGGTTACCAAATTGACAATGAACTCATTAGTTTGGATCCTAAAAATTATGTTACAATACAAGACTACATCACTAAAGTCATAGATCTTAGAGCACAACTTTCTGAATGTAAAATTGATAAAAATGATATTCAATTGATTTTTAGTGCCTTATAAAAATTAGGACTTGAATATTCATCATTTATCTCTAGCTTTCAAACTCATCAGCTCACATTGGGTAGATCTTATCAAATACCCACCTTTAAGGTATTATCTAAGATTCTAATGGTTGAAGAAGAGAAGTTAATAGCTATGGGTCTAATCAAGTCATCCAAATCTAAAGCTCTAGTTTTAAGTCAACCTCAGCATAAGCAAGTTTCAACATCAACATCAAATACAAGTTCAAGTAAAAAGAAGTAGAATAATTAGAATAAGTCATAAAAAGATAAGAATAAAGGAAACAATCTTCCTCACAAGGAGATTATAAATCCACTAAATGAAAGGGGATTCACAAAAAAAGACTGGCACTCCTTGCCTTTATTGTAAAAATGGGTTTCATAGTGACCAAGATTGTTAAAAAGAAAGAGATTGATGAACTTAAAGGTCTACTCAAAAAGAATAACATTAATCAATCCTCTTTATAAGATTCTTATACTCCTTCAAATTTAGGGAAAGGGAAAGCTATAGCACTAGTTGCACTGGAAAATTCTCCCAAGTCATGGATCATTGACTCAGGTGTTTCGTACCATATGGGTTTTGATCAAGAACAAAATTCTAGATTAGAACCAAGTTCTTTGTCTCATATTCTCATAGGTGATGCTTCTGAGGTAGATGTTATAAGAAAAGATATAGTTTATGTTGATAGTTGTGTATTTGAGGATGTCCTCTATATGCCAAAGTTATCAACTAACCTTGTTTCTATCTACCAAATCACTCACTTTGATACTGGTAGAAAAGTTGAGTTCACACCCAATTCTATATCAATTAAAAAATTGGAGGATAATGCCTTAGTTGTAGTGATAAAAGTTGACAATAATACTTGGCTTTATTCATTCTCCCACTTTATGCCTCAATATTCCACTATAGCTTTTCTTTCACACACTGATTCAATGAGCAAGTTATGGCATGAGCGGTTTGGTCATTTGAACTACCATTATTTATAGTAGCTTAGTCAGTAGGAGATGGTTATAGGACTTCCATATATTCAATTTTTAGGGGGTGTATGTCATGGTTGTGCCTTAGGAAAACATATAGAGAATGATTTTGATAAAGGGAAGGCTTGGAGGTTACACAAGTCCTCAAACTTGTTCATAGTGATTTAGCGGGTTCTTTGCCTACTTTGTCTTTTAGTAAAACCTGCTATGTTTTCACATTTATTGATGACTATTCCAAATATACTTGGGTTTATTTTATAAAACTCAAGAGTAAAGTATTTGATAGATTTATAGAGTTTAAAGCTCTAGTAGAGAAATAATCTAGGAAGTATGTCAAGATTCTCTGCACAAATAATGGGAGGGAATATGTGAACAAGTTTGAAAAATTCTATGATCTTGAAGGAATTGATCTTTAGCATTCAATTGCATACACACCTTAGCATAATGGTGTATCAGAGAGGAAGAACAAATTATTAAAAAAGATGACAAGTTGCATGATTCATGCAAAATCATTAGTACTTGAGTACTGGGTGGAAGCGATTAATTATGCTGCATATATACAGAATAGAGTTCCTCACAAAGCTTTAAAGGGGATAACACCTCTTGAAGTTTGGTGTAATAGGAAGCCAAATGTGCATCATTTCAAAGTCTTCAACACTATAGCATGGGCTCACATACCTTTAGACAAGCATCATGTTTTAGAATAACAAATCTGAACTAGCATATTTGTGGGATATCTTGATGGTGTTAAAGGATATCAGCTCATTGATCTAGATTCACATGAGCTTATTATAGAGAGAAGTGTTTACTTTAAATAAAGTTATTCAAACTTGTCTTCTAATATTTCTCATTCTTCTTCCTTAGAAGAATCATATAGTAGTGATGATGATACTCCTACTTCATCTACTCACAAGGATGATGAGGTAATACCTCCCCAACAGGGTTTAGCAGGTCATGTTCCTCCTCTTCCAGATCCTCACCCATTGATGCCTTTGTGGGCTAGATAGACTTTGGTAGATGTAGACCCTCTTTTTAGGGATCCATTAGATAGAAGGATAACATGGTCACAGCATGATCTTCCACATTTCTACATTGCCATAGCTTTTGATCCACATTATTTTTAAGAAGCCACAGGGATAGTTGAGTGGGATTCAGTGATGGAAGAAGAGTATGACTCATTGATTAGGAACAACACTTGGGATCTTGTTCCTCTTCCTAAGGGAATAAAATTAGTACAATGTAGGTGGATATATCAGACTAAGTTTGCAATGGATGGAAATATTGATAAGTATAAAACATGTTTAGTGGCGAAAGGTTTTTATCAAGTAGAAGGAATTAACTATACAAAAACCTTTGCACATATTGCTAAGATGAATTCTATTCATTTGATACTAGTTATTAGTGTAGCTCATGGTTGGGATGTACATCAGATGGATGTGAAGAGCTCATTTCTTCATGGGGATCTTCATGAGGAGATTTATATGAAGTAGCCATAGGGGTTCATTCAAGATTTCTCATTGGTATGCTACTTGAAGAAGTCTCTCTATGGTCTAAAATAAGCCCCTAGGGCTTGGTATTCTAAGATGGACACATTTCTTCTCTTAGTTGGGTTCTCGAGATGTCACTCAGATCCAAATGTCTACATTCTATGATAGGAGGATTCACTATTGTATTTGGTGCTCTATATTGATGATCTCATTATTATAGGGAGCACAACATCCATCATCAGAAATGTTAAGACTACACTTCATGATAGGTTTTCTATGATAGACATCAGATTATTGCATTATTTTCTTGGGATTCAGATAGGATAGTCTTCTTTTGGGATTACACTTTCATATCCCAAGTAGCCATAGACTTGTTAGCTTGATTTCACATGGCTGATTATAGGCATGCACTAACTCCTTTCTTATCTAGAATTGGAATTGAGGTTCATTGTTCCACTCCCTTGGTTAATGCCACATTATATCACTAGCTTGTAGGCAACCTCATCTATTTGACTCATACATGACCTAACATTTCATATGGAATTGGCATGGTTTCATAGTTTATGCAGACACCACATGAGCTTCATTAGAGAGCCTCCAAGAGCATTTTGAGCTACATTCAGGGCACTATCAGATATGGGATTCACTATACAATAGGGATTGGTTTAGACTTGGTGGGATACACAAATTTTGATTGGGCTGGTGATTATGATGATTATAAGTCAACTTCTAGTTATAACTTTCACTTCAAATCTAGCCCCATTTGTTGGCAGAGCAAGAAACAAAATGTTATTGCTATTTCATCTACAGAGGCTAAGTATCATGGTGTTATTAATGCCACTACTAAGGTTATTTGGCTTTATAATATTCTCACTGAGCTTGGTGTTCCATTTTGGAATCCATCAGTCATCTACTACAACAACCAGAGCACTATCCAAATCTCAAAGAATCTAATTCATCATCAGAGAACCAAAACATAGAGATCCATATGTACTTTATCAGGGAGTTAATTCATGTGGAGATCATTGATCTTCAATATTATCCTATGAAGGAGCAGATTATAGATATTTTCACCAGACCTTTCACTAAGAGCAAGTATCTTCACTTGTGATCTTTTTTGGGGGTGTGAGACATCAGTTCTTTAGGGGGGGTCTCTAAGACCTTTATTTTGAGGAGTTTTTTCCTTCGATTTTTCTCCTTTCCTCATCTATTTGTGTAGAGTACATAATATGGCTATACATTCTCGAGACTCTTATCTGCATATCCCTAACTAAGCTTCGTTTATGGGGGGTGTTGGTGCATTTATTTGCTTTATTGTATTTACTTGTATTAATTGTTTATTATTTTGGTGCACTAATTACTTATTGTAATTAGTTTATTATGTTTATTAATAATTATCACCATATAGGATAAGCTTGCTTAGCTAGTAGTTAACTTAGACACTTATCTTGTTATAGTGGAGTTCCACTCCACTATTGAGGGTAAGATAGGATAAGATTGATTAACTAATAGTCAACCTATGTTGATCATTTACATAATTTAGACACCTATCTTGTTAGTGTGGAGTTGCACTCCACTATTCATGTAGGCAGATATCAATTGAACTACATGTGTTGTGTGAGTTCCCTAATCTTTATCATGCACACCTTGCTCTGTATAAGCAATGGTTATTTATGTATTCCATATCAAATTAATATTGAATTATCAGAGTAATTCATCATATTTGAGTTATTTATTCATTTCTATTATTATCTCAGATATACAATTATTGTTTATTAGTATTACTATTTTATTTCTTATTTATGCTTTCTATTAGATTCATTAGACCCTGTAGCTAGTTATAACACATTGTTTTGCCTTAACTTAGTCTATTTGCATTCATTGAGTGATTACTTGTGAATTATACTTAAGGACATCCATATTCATACATCAACATTGCAATCATGGTTTTTATCATTGATGCATTGTTTTCAATTTTTATTGGATTGCATGTTAATCCTTAAGTGTATTTTGGCTAGTTAGGATGTGCATCTCTATACTAGCAGGTTGCCCAAATTCATCTTTCTCCTTTGTACTAGATTACTCTCACTCTATGAGGATAGATTCAGTATTTAATCCCCCTTTTCTAAATTACCATATTATCCCATCCGCAATACCAATGATTATAATTTCCTTTGTGAAAATCATTATGTTTCAATCTATCTTGATGTTAATGATTATAACTGCCTTTAGAAAAACCATTATCTCTATCTACCCAACTAGGGCATGTTTTCATTATGATAATGATTATAACCACATTTGGGCAAAGAATTATCTATATCTTCTCAACTAGGGCATGTTTTCATTCCATAAATGATTATAAACACCTTTGGATAAATCATTATTTTCATTCTACTAATGACCATAACTAGTTGCCTTTGGGCAAATCATTCTCTTATTACCTTTTCCCTTGGCTAATTTTTATAACCGCCTTTGGGAAAATCATTATCTCTTTTCTTTAATTATTATAAACACCTTTGGGAAAATCATCTTTTTTATTTATCTAATTAGGGAATCTACTTGTGCCATTAATTATAACCACCTGTGGAAAAATCAATCTTTTACCTTTTTGGTCTTATCATTTTCCTTTTTTTGAGGGACCGATCACCAACCTTCTTTGCCAACGACTCCCTTAAGGGGGAATCTAGAGCTCATCCATAACCTATTGGGCCATTAGGCATACAAGACCTTTTCATTATTTTAGAAGATGTTACTATGACTATAGCTTGCAATGCCTTCCCAAACTAAGGATAAATTAAAGACACCCAATTCTAGTTGTAAATGGATTTTGATCAGAGTTTAGATTGATTTATACCAAACATTACAAATTAAGCCTAGGAATCACTAAAAGTGTTAATTTTGGTTTCAAATCATTCATCAATGCTTAGAATCATGTTGAGGCATTCCTATTTAAGGTACTAACCCATACACAACAATAACCTCTCATAGATTCATCCTCAATCACCTTGCGACCTAACAACTAGTAGTTTGACCTATGGACCCACCAAGTGAGGCACTTAATAAAATCTTAAAAGAGATAAAATTCTAATAAAATTTAATCAAATAATTAAATAAGATTAAATGCTTAATTTAATTATTCATTTGTAATTAATGAATATCTAAAAATGAAAATTCCAAAATTTAAAATATCAAGCCTTTTCATCATTACCTTTATGAGTTGTCAAGATATTTCAAAATATCTAATTTTGAGATCCATACTTAGTAACTAAAAACCATAATCACATGACAATTTTTAGCATAATTATAGTTAGCCTCAACTCACCTAGAGTTAGTTTGAACCCATTCCATGTTTAAACTCAACCTTAACTCACCTTGGGTGAGGGTTAACTTTTCGAGGCTATAAATACAAGGCCATACCTATTGATATCTAAGATTTGATAGTGTAGTGTTATTATTTAGTATTTACTCCATAAGCTTCATGCAAGTAATGTAACCATGCCAAATTCATAAGTCAACTAGCTAAGCCAATGTGCCAAGGAGAGAAAGAGCAAAGACAACTTCATTGTCAAAAACTTCTTGATGCACAAACTAAGTAAGACACTTCAACAAGCCATTTAGAGCTCCAAATAAGGTAAAAGAGTGATTTATTTTGTGTTCTAGTTGTGATTCCACTTGTATGCTTGTCACCTCTGCTCAACCTAGTGTCTAGGCTAGAGGTGTTATGATTTTAGTGTGTTATTTTGATTTTGTTTTATTAGAATAACACAAGACTAATTTACCCTATATGTATTCCTTGTTCAAAATTGCAAGTAGGACGAATAATATTTTTTAGGTTCGAATGGGACGAATCCTATAAGAAATTATTACTGTGCTAGGTGAATCACATGTCAATGCAAGGAACCACATCAAAGTGAAGTATGATATGGTTTTAGATTTTGCTAGTAGTTTGGTATTACTTTATGAAGATAAGAAACATGTGGTTGATTTAGTGGAATATTTTTTCAAACTAGTTGACAAAATTGGTTTGGTGGAAGTAGTTAGGGCTTTCAACTTTGGAACCCAAAATTATCTATCTTTTTTAGGTAGATATGAAGTGGGTTTAGTTCTTTTGGCCATCTTTCATGAGCTCAAGGGTAAATTTGTCACCCTCTACAATTATTTGGAGTAACAAGTGGCAATGAGGAAGGATTCATAGTCTCTGTATGGACATACATTCTAGTCTCCTCCTGTTGCTCAAGTCAATTCTCCCATTCATGACCTTAAGGCACTGCAACATGTTAGGCACTCTCCAGCTAAAATGGTAGTGGTGACATTTGTGTTTAGAGTGGAAGGCAAGGCTAATGAATTCTCACCTTCCTAGGTTTCAAATATACTTGTGACTTGCATCTGAGCCTATTATAGTCCTATGCAAGAGCATATAGATGAAATGCAATGAGATCTAGTGTTGGGTGGTGTTTTATTACATACCAAGGAAAGGCTAGGTGTGGAGGATTTTATGACTCCTCAGTGGTCCAAAGTGTAGGTTTTGGGCTCAAGTTCAGTTTCTAGTTAGGTGGATGGTTTGGGGGCTCAAAATACTAGCAAGGCTTCCATAGGCCTCCTGGGTGGCAATTGTGTGGGTGATAACTTGATTTACCCTATGTTTTTACATATTATTTGTGAAATGTATTTCCATTTTATGTATTATATTTTGATAGACTTCCTTTATTGTTTGTTATGCCAACAACAATCTCTTATTATTGTATAAAAAATCACCCATAGTACAAAAATTCAAATAATATTAATCAATTTGGCACTCAGTCATGCAAGAACTATAGTGAATGTCCAATCAAAGATTATCGTAAGTCGTGTACCCTTTTTTGATGGATGTATGTCATGTACATGTATTATAAGATTATCGTATAATAAATGTACATCTAATAGTATAATTTTTTTATATATTAAATACTTGTTATTTTAACAATATTATTTGATACATATTATAATTTGTTTAACATTAAATATTAGTTATATATTCAAAAAAATTTACCAACGTGGAACCCGACTTCTTTCCAACACACACACACACACACACACACACACACACACACACACACACACACACACACACACACACACACACACACACACACACACACACACACACACACACACACACACACACACACACACACACACACACACACATTTGTTTGGTTGATTTTTTTTACCATGCCACGTATTTACCAAACACTAAAATGTGTCCATAAAACATGTTAAGCAAAAAAGGGTGTAGTTGATTTAAAGCATTTATGCATGGTTTAATTTATTGGTAACAGTAATTGAGAGACTCTGTCATACAATAGCTTAAAAATACATCTTCTAGAATCACAAATTTTTAGATTATCATATATGAAATAAGAAAGACTCTGGAAATCAATAATTTCCAAGTTTTCATATCTAAATGTATGGTTATAAATCTTAATTCAAATATTTTTTTTCATAATTTTACAAAGTTATGTATATCGTTATGGCCATAAACACAAAAAAAATTCCAAAACCCCATAATATATAAAAATACATTTGTATTATTTACAAGATTGACATTATGTTATCAAAAGAAAAGAGTGAGTAAAAGCAAGGGAAATGTCCTCACCTAGCAATTGAATGACATATCACTGGGTGCCTGGCAAGCAAACTGCTAACTGAATAAGGGAAGAAAAACCTTTACCAACTGCTACCATTTTCCAAAATATCTTAGAATAGTCGCTACCAATTTCCCTTTATGCAGAGCCTCTCTCCTTAAACCTTTTACACTTATTAAAATAAAAAAACAAACAAATAATCTCTCCAAAACACTTTCTTTAATCCAAAAAATTAACTGACTAAAAGTAATAAATAATGAATTGTTTAGAAATGTTAGTATCAATAGAAAACTAATTAAAATTTTAAGAATGATATTAGTATGAAATTAATGAATAGTTAAAATTAAAAATATGAATTTAAATGTTTATAATAGGAAATAATTAAACTTGTTTCGATTTAATAATACTTATAATGTATGTTTTTTTGAAAAATTTAAATTAAATTATTAATAAAACTCTATATTTTAATATTAATATTTAAAAATGTATTTTTTGAATTGAAAAGTGATACAAATGATTAGTTCTCACTTTAGAAAGAAAATAAAGTCCCGATCATAATGTGATATAATATAAAAATATGAGAGAAAAGTGAAAGATACAAAACACTTGCTTTAGATCATTAAATGCAATTAATGGAATCACACAAGAAAATCATCCCATAAAATATTGCTACATCAAAGTTTCCAAAAATGTAAACTAAAGTTGAACATAGTAATTATTAATTTTAAGACTTAACACTATTTCACCAAATTGGACATATATCTTATTCTGTTTAGGGCTATTTTAGATGGGAATTTCTCGTTTCCCCCTCTGCACATTAATTGAAAAACATTGTAACTAAAAAATAATTGAAGCAACCAAGTGTCAATAAGTTTTAAAAACATCTAGCATGGCTAAAGGAACGTGGATAGCCTAGAGGGACTAATAGTAAGGAAAAATGAATCTAGAAGACCTAGCCTAAATAGGGATAAATCTTGTGGAACAAATTAAGGAAACATCAAAAGAAATAAATAAAACTTCACAACAAATATGAGGAGGTTTGCACAGACATCAAAAGTTTCTGCCTGGTTAACAAAAGGAGAAAAAGAGTATGTCTAAAATTACTAGGCCATTGGAGGAAGTGATTTGAGCTTAAACAAGAAGTATTTGGTTGCCTACTAATTCCCCGAGATGTGGTAAACAATGAAAACCTATGTTTGGTTGTTTTTTTAATGCCTACATGAGATGTAAAGTTTAGTTTTTTTCTCCATAATTACGAAGCTGATAATTGAGTTTGGGAAACAAAATCTATGAAATCAGAGATAATAATTTTTATATATTTTGTAATGTCAAATGCATATGGAGATTTTATGGGAAACCCAAAATAAAAAATAAAATAAAATTGGATTCATGCAAAAAAAAAAATATTGTTTCTTTAACATTTGTATTGATTATAGGCTAATATCAGGGGCACCAATGAGCATAACCATGAGCAAATATACAAGCTTTTGGATTTACACGATAGAGAGTGGATCATTACATTTTCTTGATTTTTGTTGGACAATAATGCAATTTTATTCAATTTGAAGCTCTGCAAAATGGTTTGATTCTGTGATGGCTAGGGGTCAAATCTCGGTGGGAAGAGAGTGGAAGTGATATTGAAGGTGGTGGATAATATTCTCATGTCGTAACAACCTCCACTAGTGCAGACTATTTTGAGAGGCATTACTGTAGATTTGGCTCAAGTTCAAAACACCATTGATCTTTATAACAACAAGAGTAAGATTTATGTGCTCATAAATTGTAAGTCTATCCAAAACATTATGGGACATCAGAAGGAGTAATGGTACTTCATTGTAAACATTATTGAACCTTGGATGACAAAACACCTAAACCTAAAACCACACAACAACAATTCATCATTTAGCATTCGAATGGAGCATTCGTGTTATTGCTAGAATGGACCAAAATAACATATATTTTTTTCCATCATGTGAGATGATGGTGGTAGGGGTTCCTTTTTTGTCCCCTACCAGTTCTATGTATGTTGGTTAGTTCCATATTTAGATATTTTGATTATATCTCAGTTGGTGGTTTTTTGTAATACTCAGTAGTTTGTATACCTCATTTTTTGGGTTTGTTTTGTTATGTTTTTAATTAGTTCATTTGTCCATGCTTGCATTGGGATTTTGTCCCTATATTTTTTGTACTTATACTTACATTTTAACTTTTTTTTTAATTAATATAAAGGTGAGGGACCTAATAACCCTCATTTACCAATCCAAAAAAGAGTTGATTCATATGTTGGTTAGTGTAATATCACATTTAAAATTGGTTTATGTTTTAGTTATTGCAACATAAAATTAAATTTTGATATGCAATTTATAAATGGTGACTATATATAGCTACACATCTTAGAGAAGGTTATGTGTTTGTTTTTTTTATCAAATGTACTTTGTTTTATAATAATCATTGTATTTGAGCCTTTAATAAAGCTTTATTTAAGACATTATTCATAGATAGTTATAGTTAATAGTGATTATTTTTAGCTAAATGTTTTTATTCACATGAAGACCATATCCAAAAAATAATATACAACACATACACCAGCATATACTCTCCAAATGAACCATTCACAAGAGGTGAACAATGGGTTGCTATAAGACCTGAATATGTGAAATAAGAAGAATAATGGAAATTGAATTCATTATCACATCCATTAATAATGCATTCCATATGTGCAAAACCATGAACTAACATCTAACATAAACATAAAAATAATACAATCACCATAGATAATGACAAATACCTCACCCAAAAACATAGCAGTAACACATGACCCACCCACTTACATTAAATGTTCTCAACTACCTCACCTATCCATACCATAATAATAAAATGCATAACGTAACCCCAAAGTACAATTAAATGTATTTTCACATGACATGTGAACCTACCTAACCGTGTGTGCACATATAATATAATTTATACATCAATTCATGATATATAACACATCTTTATGTGGCACACTACCTTATATACATGTCCCATATCAAAAAAAGTACCAATGTTTTTTTTATAATAATATATCAAGGCACCATCATATAATATAAATTAAATTAATATAATAAGGTTAGAATATGGTTCTAACATCCCCTCACCTCAATCTATTTGTGTTTCATCCTCAAAACACTTAGATATATCTTAATCAATAGATTGCATGCACATATCAAGACTAAACTAACCACATCATCATCTTGTGGTAACCCAAAAACAATTGAAAAAAGAATAACACATTCCTTATCCATACTAACAAAGGGCACCACACTTTCTTAATTTCATCAATACCCCTCCATTAGGATCACTTGTCCCTCTAAACACTATGGGATATCATCATTTGTGCCAAGTCATCATACTGTGTGATTTGGGAACCTTATAACTATGATATCTCATAACATTCTCAACAACTGAAATAATAAAAAATATGAACTAATTGACCTATATGTTAAGTCCATCAAGAAATGTATGCCCTTATTCTTCACTTAATATCAAAATTCATCAAACCAACATATCTATACAAAAATATGAAATCATAATATATGTACCCTATGACATAAAGTATGCATGCACAATACTAATTGCAATTAATATCTCACTACCTATTACCAAATACATTAATGACATCACATCTCAAACTATATGATGTTGTTGAAAAAAAGATGTACATTTGTGATATTTGCATCATGAATATGCTTTTGATAGAATTTATGCTAGACTCTTACCATTCTTATCACACATGTCCCTTACTGTTGTAGTCCTTTCATTGATCATTTAGCTCATCCCTTACATTGATGCATTCTTTGACTTTGGGTGCATTACTCTGTTCGGTGTTGTAATCCATGTTTTGAGTTATAAAACTAAATTGTGGCACATTTTTGCATTTATTGAAGTGTGGAACCAAGACAATAGTATAGCTAGAATGTTTTTATTGTCCTCAGTCTACTAAAGTGGAGATCAAGATAACAACAAGTTTGTATAAAAATATTTTTTTTATTTTTGATAATGAGAGAGATATAGTTAAAATATTGGATTAAATTAATTCTAAGTATTCTATTTCCTTTGTGATCATGATGTTCCATGAGAAGGTTAACCCTTGCAATTATCTCTACCTATCATGAAATTTTCTATAACAATTATCCATTCCACCTTGCATTTTAAATGTTATTTTGATTCATATTGAGAGAAAGAAACAATAGAGAAATTAATGTAAATCTAAATATTAAAAATTTATATGGCATGGACTAAACACTTTACACCATTATAAGTATATTCGAAGATCTATTAAAATTTATTTACATATAGGCCTATGTTCAAGTTGTATGACTATATAATCACAATACACCACCTTCTAAGGCTATAGAAAAATCAATGAGAATCCATGTGGAATGGTCTGGAAGGCATGAAAATAAATAAAACAAAATGTTGAGTCAAGTAAATAAGATTGGTTGAAATATTTAGTCTTTTCTAATCACATGGGTCTTTAAAAGATGTGATTGATAATAAATGATTTTGTTGAAATCTTTGCTTTATGGGGGAAGAAACAATTGTATGAAAATTGAACTCTCTCAAAAATTTAACTCGCCCATTTGAAAATTACTAAAACTTCACCTATTGCACTTTTTCAAGCAAAAAAATGGAATTAAATGTCATGGTGGGATTCATGTCCTTTTAAGGATACATTTTTCATTATTTTTTGGGGTAGAGATAATTTTGTTGAATGTTTTATATAGGATTGGGAAGGATCATAAAGTGGGAAAGGAAGTGGAGATGCTGACAGAGAATGTTGTTGAATGTTTTATTTAGGAATGGGAAGGATCATAAAGTGAGAAAGGAAGTGGAGAGGCTGACATGAAACAAATTCACTTCTTGATCAACCTTTCCATGTTTCTCATGCTCCAATTCAGGTCTGTAAATTCATTTCAAGATTTAAAATCATGTTGTGTAGTTGTGCAATAATCCACAACCATGGCAAGGCCCTTGATTTATAATTTGTGTTGGAGTTATTTTTTGGTTTTTAGTAGGATGCCTTTTATAGAGGCAAGACACGCTTAGTTATGAGAACCTGGAGGAATGCCATGAGGAAAGAGGAAACAATGTAATTTATGATAAAAGGGTAGAGAGGAAACATTTTCTAAAGATTAGGAAGATAATTTTGATTAGAGCATATTTTAGTAGAGGGAGCAACAAGTTGTAGGACATCATCCAAACTTGTCAAATATTCAAACAAGTGAAAATAAACGTACCCTTGATTTATTCTCCTAAATTTATCTTTATCCCTTTATTATTTGAAATCATCTTCATCCTTTACTTGGTTTTATTTCCTTTATTCTATACTTCATTCTTATAAAACAATTTGTAACTTTTACTTGGCTTAGTTTGATTTATTCTACTTTCCTAGAAAAATGTATGCTTTATCCTTATTATATTGTTAAGATATATTGTCCTTACCTTCTTTCCACCAACCACCATTATAGCTCAGGAGTTATGAAAAAATCGATGTTTTCACCAAACATATTCAATGATTTTTTTTTTTAAAAATTGAGCTTAATTTGTTGAGCAGGAATGTAGGAGGTAGGTAGAGACAAAAAGAGAAGAAGACAAAAGATCAGAGTGTAAGAAGTGGCAGAAATATAATACACAACAACAACATAAGCAACATGGCAAATAAGAAGACAAGGAAGAATAGGAGAACAAAAAAACAATGTTAGTGAGACAATAATCTTGGAAAAATAAAAGAACAAAGAACAACAAGAAGATAATTAGACAACAGTCTAGTACAAAGAGAGAAGGCAAAATACAAAATCCAACATTATACAAAACAAATGATAGCAAATAGTCAAAGTATAGAGGTTTTTTATAAGTTCATAACAAAATTTAGGAAAGTGTGTATGTAAACAATAGTAGACATATTAGAACAAGTCTTTAATAGATTTTAAGATAGTTATTATATATGCAAATTTGTGTGTTTTTCCATTATATTTGTGCCTCCCTTATTTTGGTGGTTTTAAAACTTGTTGTACATTGCATTTTCTACCCATTTATACTAGCTCTGGTCTATCCCTGAAGCTCAAAAGGATTGGTTGACTATCTGACTGTGGCTATGTTTTGGAAATGAAAATCAGACTAAAGTAGGCTTGTAATTAGTCTAGTTCAAGAACTATACTTTTATATATGTAGGGTCAGTTATGTTGATATCGATTAGTATCGACTGTCAATACTGGCCTGTGTTGATCAATATTGATCTTTATGTAAATTAGGGAATGTGATTGTATAGTCATCTATACCCCTATCTCTATAAGCTATTTATATGTGATGTCAAACCCTAATGATGTGTGTAGATTTAAAAATTAGCCTCCACCTTGAAAACCTAAGTGTGTTTGTGAGGGCTAGAAACCTACAAAAACTAAGAAAGTGTAATGGGTTGAGCTTATCCCAATCACCCCCATTTGATGACTGACTATTTCATATGTATCCAATACTCTGAAAATGAAATTCAAGCCACACGTAGTTCACCCACCTAGTGTGATTGTGTAATTTTGCTCCTTCGTTATATGTATGCAGCTAATGGTTTGGCTTTGATGTTTGAAAATGCTTGTTTTGACTTGGACTTAGAATGATTCAAACTTGACTTGTGACTAATCCTAGTGATAGATTGACAATTTGGGAATAATATGGTAGATTTTCTCAATGTTCAATAATGTATAAATGTGTACTAGATAAGTTTCAAGTCCCTTTTAAATGAGACCTTGATTTGCTTATATATGAGTACAATTGGATAATTTATCGTACCACCAACACACTAGGTAAATGGGTTGACCCTAAGGAAAGGTTTGATTTTTAAAAGTAACCATTGTTAGAAGAGATCAATTCCAACCGGATCATGTTAGTATCGATTGGAGATACAAACCAAAACTAACCAACTTGTATAGAGGTAGACTAAATTGAAGGTTTGGAGATATTTGTGTAGGATAATAGGAAATTTTGAAACATATAATTGACTATAGGTGTGTAACAAAAAAATAAAAGGGTCAAACTCATAAGATAGAATTTAAGTGTGAGAGAATGGTAGATTAGGACCTTTTTTGTGCGCTCAATTCATGTGTGGTAAATGTGTGTCAATCACTTAATCCCAAATGTTAGTATCTACAGAAGGATAAAAGCATGTTATTATTTGTATAAGACACTTGATAATGTCATTTTTAATTTATCCTTAATATACATGACTTGTGTGTACACTATTGAATCTTTCTCTTATTATCTCCTAGCTATTCACTTATGGGCTTAACCATCTTGATTTACCATCATTCACATAAATGATCTCCCTATTTTGTGCCTAAATATTTCATTATCATGAGCATAATCTTGCTTGATTGTAGATCATTATTCTTGTACCCTGGACATTTTCATAAAAATTCAAATGAATCTAGTTATTAGATTCATCCACCTGTGCCAAACATGTCTGCATGCTCTTTAACTGCTATTTTTAAATCAAACCCTTTCATTGGGTTGGCCCCCACATTTTGCATGTTGATTTAGATGGAAATTACCCAAATAGACTCCTATATATACACATCTAACCTAAGCCTATTTTGAACTAGCACTTTTCTAGCAAGCATTTAACATTGCACTAGCACAATGAGGAATACATCTACACATTCTTGAGGCACTATTGTAAAGCATCCAAATCGAAAAACCCCTCAAAGGAACAACCACTAAGCCAAGTATGAACACTATTTCAAGTTCAAAATCACAAGTTTTCAAGTGTCAAAAGTCACATACATATCTAATTGCCGAAGGCATCTATGCATTACCAAATCTGCCCAGTTAAGTTATGACGGTCATTTTTCTACTCTGAACAACCACCAATTTATTTCAAGGCATTGTTGATGAATATACATTGTCACAAACTTGCACAAAATAAAAGCTAAGAACCATATCCTCTTGGTCCTTTCTATAAGTAGAAATTACAATAAATAAATATTACTTTGCTTTTTAAATTCATATTTGTATAATTGAGATATATCTTATACAATTTGAATTATATCTGAGTTTTATCTTTTTTAGACCACTAAATCTAAAATAAGTTAAAACAATTAGTAAATCCCATTTACAATTAAAAAATCAATTGCCTAATCAATAAGAAGTGGGATACCAAGAGAATATACAAAGAATAATGACCTATTTAACTTAATGGTAATTATTGGTTTAAGAGATTGTATGGTTGTTAGTTTAACCTTATAATTATATTTACATTTTACATGTGGAACTTATGATAAAACTTATTTAATTAGTGTGTGTGTGTGTGTGTGTGTGTGTGTGTGTGTGTGTGTAGTAAGAGATGTCAATCTTGAAGTATCTATCTTGGATTTGTCGTATATCACATTAATTAATGACTATCATTATATCGCACTCAAAAAAAATTAAAAAAATTCTAAACTCTAATATATGATTAATATATTATAATTTTTTTATTAACCTCTTTAAATTAAAAAAAAAACTTCAATATAATAATAATATAATCATCAAATTTAAAATTAAAATTATCCTATAAAAGCCGTCAAATTTAAAATTGAAAATTAATGGTTACCATTAGAGTCCACCATGACAAAAACAATAAATGCAACATGGACCTTAGTAGATTGTGGAGAGAGGATAATGTTGTCCCCTATCACACTTAGAGAAGATTCCTATCTCATTCCTTAAATGTTATCATGTGCATAACTTAACGTACTATTTACTCGAGGACAGAAATTATAACTAGTCAAATCTTCCCTCAAATCAACATTTGCTTTGGACAAATTTGGCATATTTTCTTGTGCCATGCGACTTCCCACTAATGAACATGGATCAAAATAAAATTGTTTTTTTTTAATTCGATGGAGGTAAAAAAAAAAAAAGTGGATTTTGATAAGATCAAAAGATCGATTAACAAGGTTAGTATACAGAAGAACTACTATATTTATCAGAGGAATAAATAGTTTGTAGACAGTAAAAATAATAATTTCTGAACCAACAGGGAAAAGTTAGCTAAAGTTCAGCAAGAAGGTAGTAAATAGAGGAGGCTAATTGCATTAATTAAGTCAGAGAATAATAATCACCCACATTACGACTGTCTAAACAATTTGACAATCGAATCTAGACCACAAGATTACTTATTGGTTAAGATCAATGATACCCTCCATTATCTATTGAAACTTTTTTTTTCACTATTTTTTTAACATCAAATCTAAATCTTTTTACATCTGATCAAAATAAAATTGTAATACCTTTATTAAAATCTATTATTTCTTGAAATGGCCCAACATAGGGAAATCATTAAACCCCTTGTTGGATTCAATATGATGGAAGGTAATCTATTAAGATACAGTATAAAAATTGGCATGGGATTGGAAAGAAGTACAATGTAACTTAATTTTTTTTTAATTGGAACGGTTTTAAAATTTGAAGGGTTTAGTATTTTTTATTTATGTATTGATTTAAATTTTAGAATGTTTGGTTTGTGGTAAATGTTAATAAGTTTAAAGAGAAGTGAATTCTTCAAGGAGTTGGTATTATAATTAAGATAATAACATTAATATAAATGTTTTAAATGTATTTATTTTAGTTTCGATTTAAAAGTATTAATAATTATTTACAAAATATATTTATTTTAAATATGTGGAGAGATATTAATTTTAAGATTTTTATTTTAAAGTACTTTTTATTTTTTATTGTGTTATTATTAGTTTAGTGATTTTGAGATGTCAATATTATATAAATTATAATGTTCAATCATTCATAGTTTTACTTTTACAAATATATGTTAAAACATATAGTCACCCTCTATGTTTATAATGTATGATGATGCTGATGATGATGATCCATAATGTCAAGGGTCTTATTTATGGTCTACAAGGTAGTTTATAGTGTATGGGATCACCTCGTACTCCCAATGTGTAGGAGGCACCTTACTCTTTCAAATACAAGGCACATACCATACCCCATGCAAGGTTTGAAAATGTGACCTCCCTTTCAAGGACATTTTCTCTACCATTAGGCCAACTCAAGGGCATAAGAGAAAGGTGAAAATTTATGAAATTATTTGTGTTGCATTTTACATCATATACCATCATACATGTGCTCACTTACAAGTTAATTTGGCTCAATCTAGATAGCAAGAAGAATACTATTATTTTTTAATAACTAGACAAAAAATAATTTTCAATTTTTTATTTTTATATTTATTGTATACCTGACGACATTACATTGAATCACAGAATTACATAGAATGTCGGCATCTCTACCCATATTTCAAAAATAAACATATAGCAGATTTACAATGTTGAATAAGCATACATTTAAATTAGTGAGCTCCTTTGGATAAGCAACCACGAGTAAGGGGCATCCACGTCGTCAAAATCACCCAAGGCATAATCCTAACCTTAACTGCTTTACTCTCTGTGTCAAGTATCTAGAGCAATTTGTACCTTGGTGAATGGATATAAGCAACCATCATCCTCACCAGTTGGATTACAACCCTTTTGATTAATTTTCAAATTTAATAGTTGTATCTACCTACTAATTTAATCCCATATGTTTCACTAGCTAAAATGTTAACCATAATTGCAAACTATCAATATAGTTTCACAAAAATATGGTTTCGATTATCTTTTCATGGATCTTCATATACTCTTATAATCGAAATTGAACATTGTAATGTCCCTTTTATGGTAGAATTAGAACCAAAGGGGTTTCCCAACAAACCCTAACATGAACACATATAATTCTGATTTTTTGATTCAAACCCTAAACAAATAAACTTCATAAATTCTATAGAAACCAATTTTAGGGCACAAAAATAATATTTCATTCACCAAAATAATTACATAAAATTATAAATATTATAGATGCATATAAGACCCTCAAATCTAATTTTTTTGACTTAAATATATGACAAAAAATTGTAATAAAATACCAGCTGCCTTTGTGATTGAAAAAACTCCTCAAACCCTTAACAAAGCAATCCCAACAACTAATTCAATGCTTCTGATAGGTTCATTACCATAGGAAAAGTATCCTAGGGATTCGTTACCCTCACAAAAGCCTCCAAAGTGGTTTGTTGCCATAGAAAAGGGCCTCCAATAGCTATGTTCTACTCACAAACCCTTCCAATCCATTGTGCTCCCCACAAAAATTGCTCTAGAAATATGAAACTATCAATTTATACTCAATTTAACCCTTGAAATAGAGTTACCCTACTAGAATTTTTGGGTTTTCATCCTTACTTTATCCTTCCAATGAAGGGTTTTACATCTTCTTCATAATTTCCATTCATATGATGGACTTCCAAAGGTCCAAAACTTATGAAGCTATAATAACAACCAAATTTATCTAATTACCTTTGAACTTTGTCCACCTTTTTGAAAGATAAGTTGTTCTCATATGGGCTAAAATCAAAAGGATGTGTATATCTCACCATACCATAAGTACAAGCTTCCCATCTTGGAACCAAAAATATAAGCAAACATTTTGGATATTCCTTCTTGAATTAAAATCCAATGATGTCCTCTTCCCAAGGTTTGAAAATTTACATGCAACCTTCAAGTTCAATTCTCTTACTTGACAAGTGAAACCATTTGGACTAGCAAGTGTAGCTCTCAACCCCATTAATAATGATGTCTCTTGGCAGCTCAGAAAATAATTCGATCATCAATTGTGCATAATCCACAATGCATACCTTCTTGAGATGACCTTCATTGATGATATTGTGAGTTGTTCCTCTCTAGGAAGGATATAAATCAATTTTTATGCAAGCTAAAAATAAATTATGACAGTCATGAATTATCTAATTTTGCATCCAAATCAAAGTTGGGTTAGTTGAAGTATTCATTCACTTCAGCTGAACCCATTCACCAACATTTCCAAACTATTTAGTGGCCTCAAAAATATCAATCTTGTAGCTATTAAAGTCTAGAGATAACAACTTATAATCTAATTTTACCATAGTTAGAAACTTAAAAAATGGAACAACAGTTGCAGAATTGAAACCTCCTTGCAAAAATAGGAAATGTGAGCATTGTAATGACTAAAAATACTTTTGTAAATATTATTGATGTTAGTGAAATAGGATTTGGAAATAACCAAATAAAGATTGGAAGTACTTCATTATCATAAACAAATTGAAGATCATGTAATGGAAGCATTTGTATGGTTGCAAATGTTTTCATGTGACAATAGGAAATGGTGATGATTTTGGCCTTCAAGCTAAAGGTTTGGAACACGACTGTCCCCATCATGTACTACTTTTCCTTGGGAGGTATAATATCATTAATCTTTACTCTTACTTTCTTCTAAAATAGACTTAAGGGTGTTGAAACCTTTGTCTTTGATGTTCTCAAAAAGTGGTTTCTTTCACACAACAAAAACTTCATCATAGTTGCCAATCTACAACTATCCAAGGAGAGTACTATTATTCCAAAACATGAAATCAGAAAGAAAAACATACCATGGTTATATAATTGTATTCTCTCATTCAATCTCGGGGTTGTGGTGGCTAGAAACCATATTGTATTGACAACCAAAGCCTCACCAATATCTGTGGATGGAGTGTGCATCTTTTCAGTGATAAAAATTTATTCTATCACTATAAAAAGTATAGGGGCAAGGCTTAC
The DNA here is from genome assembly GCA_037957365.1 of Torreya grandis. Classification (NCBI taxonomy): domain Eukaryota; kingdom Viridiplantae; phylum Streptophyta; class Pinopsida; order Cupressales; family Taxaceae; genus Torreya; species Torreya grandis. The sequence goes on along the minus strand of JARHVA010006551.1, from coordinate 593,138 downwards.
AAATGTGTAAAATAGTAATCTAAAATTTCATGACAACAATTTCTAAGAACCGTGGACCAGAGTTCTTATTTCCCACATTCATTTCTACCATGATATGTTGGTCTATAACATCTTGGACAAAAAGGTAATATATATTTTGCTTACCCTTAGTGTTTTGAGTTTATGATCTTAATACCTGTCTTCAAGAAAAGGCCTTTCCCAAGATCTTGTTTATCAATAAGGAGCTGATAATTTTTATGACACGGTTGTTGTTCTAAAAATAAACTTGTAGGATTTACATCATCATGTGTTGCCCATGGAACTAGCCTCCTATGAGAAGTCTCATTCATTATTTTTCCATTCTTTTAATGATGGTAAAGTTTGAATAGTTCTTTGTTGTCCTCACCATAACATGGATTGAAATTATAATGGTGATGACCCTCTAGACAATAATCTAGAACTATCTTAGTATGGGGCATGGCCATCATTCCTTGGGATGCAATTAGAATGCTCATATCCTTTAGTTTAATTAGGGGCCTTTGATAGATTTGCCTCCATATTATTAGTATTTTCAAGTACCTTCCATTAGTTGTTTTGAAAATCCATCTCATATGGCAATGGCTAAATCCTTAGAATGCTCAGAAGATGGTAGAGGCTTCTTAGAAAATATCATCTTTCCATTTGGTACCCTTCATCTTATCCTCATTGTTAAAATAATTCTCATGAAGATAAAAATATTGTAAGGATAGAGTATGATGGTGATACAATAAATCTTTGCTATGAAGATAATCAAATTTCTTACCCCCTTCTTTAAATTCCTTTAGGTGTTTTCTTTCTTGAATGGATATCAACTTTGCCTTTTTCACTCTTCTTAGCCAATCATCACACCTCCTTTGGATCCTTATTACATCTTCCATGTTTTTTGCAAGGTAGTCAGTTTCCTGTAAACCCTAGGCTCCACTTTTGTTGTTGATGGTTAATCATTAAGTTTTCATTCACATATGTAATTTATGCCCTTCTTTTCTACTTAACTCTTAGGGTAATCAACCAATGGTGTTTCCTTTTTCAAAATTTCTTCCTTGGTTTCCTCATTCCTTTGCTCTTTTGTAGGGCTTGGGAATTTAGATTTGAATTTTATATTTTCTTTTATTCTACCCAAACACTTTGTACATTTGAATCCATATCTTTCCCTTTGGAGGGTTTTAATTTTTAATTTACATGGTGGACTCCTTTTGGGCAGCTTGACCTATTGTGGCGATGAAATATTCATCATTTATGTTGGTCTTTTTTCTCCTTTTAAGGGAGGCTCTAGAGGTCTAGGGCTTAAACCTATAAACTTCATCCATGCCTTGGAACCCATTGCTCTTATTTCCCTTTGAAATTATTGCATAGCTTGCAACATCTCTTTCATGGCTTCCAGTGTTGTCTTCATATTTCTATCACCACCCTAAATGAAGAAGAGTCTACAAATAACTTGTTACCCATAGTTGACTACAAAATGGCTATGATACCACTGTAATGTTCCTTTTAGGGTAGAATTAGAACCAAAGAGGTTTCCCAACAAACCCTAACATGAACACATGCAATTATGATTTTGTAATTCAAACCCTAAGCAAATAAAATTTAAAAATTCTGTAGAAGCCAATTTTATAGCACAAAAATAATATTTCATTCACCAAAATACTTGCCAAAAATTATAAATATTATAGTTTCATATAGGACCCTCAAATCTAATTTTTTTAAATTAAATATATGGTAGAAATTTACAATAAAATAGCAATTGCAATTATGAACAAATTATTCAAACCCTCAACAAATCAATCCCAACAACCAATTCAATGCTTCCAAGAGGTTCATTGCCTTATAAAAATTATCCTAGGGGTTCACTGCCCTCACAAAATCCTCCAAAGTGGTTCATTTCCCTAGAAAAAGGCCTCCAATAGCTATGTCCCACTCACAAATGCTTCCAATCTATTGTGCTCCTCACAAAATTACCCTAAAAGTCTGAAACTGTCAATTTCTGCTCAATGTAACCCTTAAAATAGAGTTACCTTATTAAATTAAGGGTTTTCATCCTTACTTCAACCTTCCAATGAAGGGTTTCATCTCCAATGGTAAGTCAAGCAAATGTGCACAAACTTATGATTTCAATTAATAAGAATAACACGATCCTTAAAATGAACCTCTTTTTTTCCTTTTATGTCCTTTCCCTCTAATATACTTTATAAATTAAATATTGACTTATATCAAATTAGATAAGTCATTTTTTTTTATTATAACTTCATTTATAAAAAAGTTACCAACAAGTTAATTTTTTAACAACTTGAACAAAGAATCAAGTTTCCCTTGTATTCCATTTTAGCCCTCAACAAGTCAAATAGGGCCAAAGGTCTTCTTAAAAACTAGCCTTGAAAAGGGGTCGTGACAAACATTTTCTTTTCAATTTTTCGTATATATATATTTTAATTTATTTTATATTTACATGCTACCAATTACTACTTGTGGTGGTGTAAATTCTAAGGTTTCACATCCATTTTCATTAGCATTCCATAGACAATAACACATGGAACTTGATTTAGTATTATGGTTTTACAATGTTAATAGTTTCCTTTGCTTAGAAAAAAATATATTAAAATGTACTCTTGATATTTTAAATGATTTGTATGAGAAAATTATTTTCAAGAGACAATTCAAACAGAGAGGCATTCTACTATGAATATTATATTATATGAATATTATATTATTTTCATTTGAGCTTCAAATTCATCACATAAAATAATTATTTATAAAATTCAAATTAATGTAACTTAACAATTAATCCATCAATAGAATTCTCATATGTCAATTAAACACTATCAAATAATAAACATAAACCTACATTACAAATCATGATTTGTTTAACTTTATAAATATAAAACAATTTTAAAAACTTTAAAATGTAATAAGTTGTAATATTTAAATTACATTTGTTTTTATGATATGTTTATTTAATATATTTTTCTAAGTTGAATATTTAACTTTGTAATGACACATTTAATATTTTTTAAATGTTAATTTATTATTAAGTATTCAAACATTTAACTTACAAACATATGTAATATTTACAATCCTTTCTATAAATCTATTTTTTTTTTAAAGCAATTATGATTCTATTTATATATATGTTGTAATGTGTGGCTTATTTCCAAGGTGATATACATTATTGTTCAATAATACTTGTATACTATAATTCATAGTGTAGACATGCAACTAAACTTCCATATTTTTAATTCAATATAATATTTTATTATTCATTTGTACGAAGAATAAAATGAAAAACCACATATTCTTAAATGAAAATATTTAGAAAGAAAACTTTTTAAAATATGTGAGAACAACATCTTCATTTAAAGGCTGCACTGATTTCTTCGTTTAAAAAACATCGGCGACGATGCAAGCAACAATAAAAATTCTTGCAAAAATCTAAAAAACAACCATAAATGTTATGTGCCTTTGCCTTGATAATAAATTTAAGAGTGAAGATAATCACACAATTCATAATAATTGTTGTCTCACTTCTTTAAAAAATCAAATTTAATACTAATTCATATAAAGGAAGTTACTTCCTCCTGATCGTATATGAGAAGTATGTATCTAATATGGGAAGGAGGACCACCTCCTTACTAAATACAATTTTTAACATAAGTATATATTTCAAAAAATATATACAAGTTAATAATTATGGATGCGGAGCTTTTAAATCTTTTATTTGGGTTTCTCTAATACATAAAATATATTGGTTGCATGACCTTTGTCACTTTTCTTTTGATCTTTTGTTATGATTATATTCATATAGTCTTCATCTCATTCTAAATAGATATATTATGTATTTTAACATTTTTTCCTAACACATTTATTCAAGGACTAGTATGATATTTTTATGATGGGTGTTTTTGTTTTCATTTATGCACTTTATTGAGTGTTTTGTCTTACTTTTATCTTACTTGTTTGAATTATTGAATATGTTCCATTGTCTATGGCCCCTGTACTTTTGTTTATGTCTTTGACATTCAAATATGTTATTGTTTGTTGTATTTTGACATTTGAATATGTCATTTCTTACTTTATGGACATTTGACTAAGTCATGTCCTTATAATTGTGTGGCTTTTGAACATGCCCCTTGTTTGTGGTCTCTTTGGATCTTTGACTATTGATTTTTTTTTGAGTGCTTTTGTATATGTCCTTAATTGTTTGTTGAGCTTCAACTATTAATATTTAGCTATTAACATAATCTACATCATGCATCTTAGGACTTGGTGTGATCGTATTCTTCATGTTGCAATAATATACCTACCTAGACATGTTCCCTCTATATGTTACATGATACATTCACAATTTACATGGTTATCTTATCCTTTTGAGGTAAGATAACTACTAGTTAATATTTTCCTTCATCTCAAAATGGGGGGTCATATCAGAGGGGGCATGCCATAGATGCATGTTTCTTCACAGATTTAGATTGTAGTGGGGGCATGTTATAAAAACATACTCTCCACATTTTTCACAATTTCAAATTTAGTAGGGGTATGTTTTGGAAACATGTTCTTCACACTTATTCAGTATGCAACATACCTAGATTATAATGGGTACATGTTTTAGAAACATATTCTTCACACTTATTCAATATGCAACATAACCAAGCTATAATGGGCACATGTTTTGAAAACATGTTCTCCACACTTACACTAGTTTTCAGTTTTAGATTATAATGGGGGAATGTTTTGGAAACATGTTCTCCACACTAACACATTTTCAAATTGGCCAAATTCATAGTTATATGAGTTAGATACACATTTGTGTTATAATTTTATACATTGGTACCATTAGTATACACAACTTCAACATGAGACACATCTAAGATGCATATGTTATGCTATTTGTGCATAAATTTTAAAATCAAATCAATTTTATATTTCAAACATTTTTAGGTACTATCATCACTTACCATGTTAAAATTTTATGAATTATATTAAGCCAATCTACTGTAGTAGTTTGTTCAATTTTTGGTATGGTTGAGCTAATTAAATCACTCAATCTTGCCAAGTTTATAGTTCAAACTTGATTACATCATCCAACATCATCAGTTTTATAGTGTGAGTTGACTTGATTCACTCACACTCACCAAGTTATAAGTATGATTAGGTTGCACGATTGAGCTAATCTCAATTGTTAGGTGGAAACTCATCTTTTCTCCAAGGTTAGGGGCATGTGTCCTTTAATCTCTCTCTATCTCTTTAGATATATGAACTTTCCATAGTTTATATTTATCCTAATATCAATTATAATTATTCATAATGATATATTTCAAATATTGTCAAAAGGCAATATGGTTGCATCAATACACATGTGTACTCCTAAACCTTGCCCACTTTTAATTTCAATCATTTCAAATGCTTTCAATTTCATATTATATGCACTTAATATATATAATAACATCATCTTGGTTACAGATCAGTCACTAACAACACCTAAGTTGGACTCAATCAAAGATAAGAATTGATACACACCTAGGTATGCATTTATTCTCTTTTAACCTAATAATTTTATTACTAGATTAAAAAGAGAAAAATGTTGAAATTATTTATTAATTATATATCACCTTAGTCTTTTACACTTGGCAAATACATATCATGCATATACCTTCAGATTTTAGACATTTTTTTATACCAAAAAGCTTACATATATTATATCTCTATTATTGCTTATCTCTTAGTCCAACCAATTTTATTTTGAGGACTCAGACCTTTGATCTTGCCCATAATATTATAAACCTTCTTATCTTCCACCTCTTCAAGTTTTGTACATGTGTTTACTTTCTAACTACCTAGACACTTGCATCCCAATCAAATAACTATGTTGACGTAAGTGTCTTATCCCAACGCAAATGTCCAATGCCCTAAATTCATCTAATTTATAAATGAAACGTATTCTTATGGTTAGCCTAAGTGATTTAATATGAGATATTCTCCAAAAATATTGGTATAAATACAAATCAACCCTCATTCATTCCTCACCTGGAAATACCTAGAATCACCTAGCACAAACCTAGAAACTCACAAGGAAACTTATCAAAAGCATTCTATGAAGCATTCAAGTGAGCAAAATCTTCCCTAATTTATCCTATTTCCATATCAATTATAGGTACAATATATCTATAGGTTTTACATATTGAAGGAGCAACCCAAGAGCCATATTTTACAATTTATAATCTGTCACTATTGTACTTATAACACAATGCATGATTCACACACAAGCTAATATATAAGAGAAAATTACATAAGTCTAAGGCCCTCTTCAAAGTATTGGATATGTAGGCAACACTCATTAATAGAAGGGTTTTTAGGGTAGATCGACACCATGTGCCCACTAATCTATTTTTTCCACATCCACTATGAAAATGAAGAACTAGGGTTTTACTATTTGATAATGAGTGATAGTCTATAACCCAAAAATAAATTAATAGAGTGAAGGTGACATAGAACCTAGAAGCATCTAGGTGGTTACATCTAGTTTTAGTAGTTATTCCATAATGGATGCCTATGTCTAAGTCAAATAGTACCATCAACATAATTGTTCTAGGTCAACACAAGTGTCCATGGCTATAGAGGTACAATTTTTAGAATCAAAATTGCTCTAGAATCTATGTCTATTCTAATTTCTACCTATTATAGATTTAGATTTGTATTAACATCAAAACTAATTATCTTATTTTCATTATCATTACACTATCTAGTATAGGTGTACTTTATATTCTTATCATATCTCAACATAATAAATCTATTATGTTCTATTTGAGTTTTGCAAACAATTGGCCTAATTTAGAAATAGTCTACCATCCTTATGCCCTAGGTTATCTAAACCCCTTTAATCCTAAACTCCCCATAATCTAGATTTTAGGGTTAAACATGCTGAAGTTAAAAATGATCCCTACATTTGGTGCATTCTTATGAAGAGAGGATGGGAAAATTTCATGTTGTGGATTTTTGGTTTTGACCTTGAAATATTGAAGTATTTTTCTATGGGCTAGGAGGAGAGGGTGGTTAGAATGGAGGGCTTGTGCATTAAAATCAAGAGGAGGTTATTGGTGAAGTTACTAGTATAGACTACGAAGGCATGAAGGCTTATAAAGATAAAAGGCACTAGAGTGAGTTAATGGATAAATTATTTAAGACTGATGAGGTCATTCAAATAAGGAATAAGGGTTATTTGATAATGGATTTGTCATGGCTAAAGCCAGTTATCTATCTTCAAATCATGAAGTACTTGAACCTAGAAGGCAAGTACATGATCCTACACTCCCACCATTTTTTGCTAATGAATCACTTCAAAGACCAATGAAAAATTAGCTTTCCTTACTTCCTTTTGTGGTCTTTAGAAAGATCTATCATATTTACTAGTCAAACTCAGCGAATGATATCATTCACCAAGTTTTGATTTTTCTTATATTTAATAGGGTCATCCTTTGTGGGGTAAAAACATTATTTAGGGCATTATAGTGGGAAGTAGGAAGGTATCAAAGGATGATTCTAAGGAGACTCTAGGGACCATAGAAGATGAACCCACATAACAAATCATATGAGACTCTAGGGACCATATTGCTTTGAAGTATGAAGTTTGAATCTTCTTGAAAAGATTGAGTATCTCCTTTATTCATTATTGTACTTATTGTATCCAATATTCCTCTATCTCTCCTTGTTATACCTGTTCCTACACATAAAACAAACATATCATAGAAATGCAATTGTTTATTAGTTCTTTGAGACCTATTTCCTATCACCATGATGGCTACCAAATAGATGACAATCAAAATAACTTGAAGGAAGGTCTTATTTTTAGTCCTTTGTCCTCCCTTTCCTCCTTCATATGGGTTGTTTCTTTCATCTAAAACCTGCTCATAGCTATTTCTAACCTCAATTAGAGGTTCTTCATAGATAATCTTTTGTTTTCCTCCTCATGATGCTTACTAATCACTTTTTCTTTGTCAATGCCTTCCATGGCAAGCTCTTTTGATAGGCTTTATTTTGCAATAGATTCATTAGCAATTTTATTAGTCTCCACATTCATATACTCATTAAATGAATCTTGATGTTCCAAAGGACAATAAAATACCTCATTAGCTACATTAACTATTATATCCTCTTCATCTTATTTTAGTTGTGGTAATTTTTTTTAATGATGTCATTTACCTCTATTTTTTCTATTTATGGTAGAAACTCCTTGTTGTTTGTTACCAACACCTTATTTTTACCCTTTGATTTTGTTCCTTTTTCTTTTAGTGGAAGGAGTATATGTTTGTCTCCTCCTATTTCAAAGGTATAGGTATTTTTTTGTCCATCATGGAGAGCTTTCATGTCATACTTCCATGGCCTATATAAAATAATATGAAAAGAATCTATTTGTGCCAAATCACACAATACCACATCTCTATAGCTTTCAATCTGAAATTCTACTATACACTATTTATTTACAAAAAAATTATGGCCATTTTGTAACCAGGATACTTTTTAAGGAGTAGGATGATCTACCTTATCCAAATTCAATTTGCTAACCTTATTGTCAGATACCAAATTATCAATACTCCCATTATCAATAATGACTTAATAACACTTACCTTGCACCTTACATATGATCCTGAATAGGCTTTTTATTTGTACTAGTTCTACATTTGTCTCCTTTGGCTTGGGGAACACCTTATCCATCAATAATAATATTTTCCTTTAGGTTCTTTATTTGACCCTGTACTTTATTCATTTCCAGCTTGCAATATTTGATTAGCATTATTTATTTAATCATAATTTGGAGTTTCATAAGGTTTATAATAAAATTCATGGCTTTTACAACATCTATCCCCAAAGAAACATTTCTTACCTTCTAGATAGAATGTTTTCCTTTTATACAGATAACATCCTCTTGAGCTTTGATCTTCACTTGAAGGTGTGATATCTTTTTCTTCATGAACCTAGAAGCTCTCACCATGCTGCCTCTTCTCTTTGAAGTAGTTACTCTTGTCTTTTGGAACCTTGCTCATCTTTTCTTATGTTTTAAGTGTAAGCTGGTAGGTTTACTCCACAATTCTAGGAAACAATAAAGAAATTTCATCCTAAATACTAAATTTTAAAAAATTGACGCACCTGGATACCTTATCCATGTCCCCTTAAATATGAATTTCTATTATGGTCAGTATATAAAACTCTTCAGTTATTCTTTAACTAACAAATCTCTTTGTTTTAGATTTTGAAATTTATTAAAAAGATTAGTTTGATAATCCTTAAGTATAAATTTAAATTTAAATTTAGCCACCATCCTATCCCATGAGATAATATCGTGCTTACCTTTATTTAATCTATCATTTTGTATTACATCCCACCACAATGATGCATGTCCTCTTAACCTTGTCACAACAAACTTCACCCTTTTATCTTCATCCACACATTCATAGTCAAAGTACTTATCTAGAGTGTTTATCCAATCTATCAACTCTTATTCATTAATATTACCATCGTATATGGGAATTTCAAATTGAATTTTATTACTTACCTTCTGAATTACCTTTACAAGTCTTTCTTCTGCACCTTCTTGCTCCTCTACTGCTAATGTCTCTTCTTGTGGTTCTACATCATCATTGCTAATGTAGCCTCTTTTAGCACCTCTTATATGTGTCCTTTCCATTATTTTCAAGTATTCTTTGATGTTTCTCAACTCTCTTATCATGTCTTCTTCTGCTAATTGCCTTCTCTGACACTTATTTTCACCCTTAATCCTAAGTGCCATTTTCATAAATTTATCTTCAGCAAATTGCTATCCTCCTTGGGTCACCTCCACTAGAAGTATAATCAAATTTTTATCTCAGGTCTTCAAAGCTCTGATACCACTTGATATCCTAATAAGTGGTCCACTTACTCTTCCTCTATTATGCTTCCAAAACTAGACCTTTGTTTGACTTGATAATCTCTTAAACTTTTAATAAGAATATCCTTATCTATATTGGTCTTGAATGACCAATGATTTTCTCACAATACAAGAATGACTCAAAAAATTGAATGTATGAACTTGACAAAAGGTCACCTTCATGTTGATACCAAAACATAGTACTATCTTCTTGACAATGAATTACTTTGAACAAGATCCTTCTTGACCTCCTAAAATACTCAAGGGATTTTCTAGACTAATTATAAGGATTTGACAATGATTTGACACTATCTTATTTATATCATTTAGGTCATAAGTGATTCCAAAATTTAATATTTCATAGACTTGTATAATAGGATTATTTCATCGAATTCAATATTCATGGACTACATCCAATTAAAGTTGAAAATCTTCCCTGACTATAGTTTATAATGATAACCATTAACATTTGTACCTATATAGGAGGTTGAGACTCCAAACCTCAAGAAACATAGACCTCACTCTTATTACTCTATCTTAATCATATGAGCTTCTACAACTATCTTAAAGCATAATTCTACATACATTCATCTCTCATAAAAGATTCCAAGAATATTTATTTTAATAATAATAGATATGCACTAAGACATCAATAATGGACTTTAATAGATATCCATATAATGTCCAAAATACTGACTAAGTCACTACTACTCAAAAAATATTTTTTATGACTTGACTGCTACAGTACTTAATAAGGTTTACTTGGATTTGAAAGAGTTATTATTCCTCTTTAATCCCTACATTATATTCTCAAGGACATTCATAAGGTAATTTTAAACTATTTATTGAGGTGAGAAACTAATTATATTTATTAGTTTCTCAAGAGATTGGACTCAACCATAAATTTGACATTTTAGGTTTAAACAGTCATAACCTTCCTTATTACAAATAATTGACTCAATATAGAGATGAAATGACTAAAAAAAGGTTCCACTAGTATCTTACAATGGTTTTATAATTATATAAGACTTCCTTGAGATATTTTGGACTCAAAACTAAGACAAAGTGACCATTGCTCCTTTTGACTGGTTCTTCACCATTGATACTTACAAGTTTTCATAAAACAATCACTTATTGAAAATGAAACCACTTGAAATACCTTGTAAACCTTCTTTTACATCTTTCCTCAAAATTTTGTTGGATTTGACAAGTTAAATCTTGAGCTAAGGGTCTTTTTGTACGTATTAGGGTTTGATTGTGTAATTGGAAGCCGAGAGATTCAAATTGATCTTTCATAAACAATATGAAATATTGAATAAAAATAATTCCTCTATTAGGACCTATAAAACTTATTTAAAATATTCCAATCATTCAAACTAAACCATACAATGGTAATCATGTGCAATTAATGACTAAAAGACTACATACATACAATAAACAGGGTAGTTTTAGGGTTTTCAACTATGAAACTTCAAAATAGGAACCAAATCACATAAAAATTGTCTAAAAATGTTTAATACATTAAATATTAATGTGAACACCATGATTTCAAACAAACATGAATCTTTATTATGTAATAAACTTACTTTTGACTCAGTACAGACCCCTATTTTGTATGACAGATTGTCAACTTTGACTACTTTCTCAACCCTCTACCCAAACATGAAATGTTTATCATTTTTATACTTGTTTAGGGTCTAAATATGATCCCCCATTATGGTTTCTAAGGTCATCAGGTTTTTTAAGGTAAATCCAATCTTAGAATTGCTATCTTTGCCTTATAATCACCTTAACCACCTTGCTCTCAACTTGGTAAATGTATTTTCTTGTCAATTCTTTAGTTACTTGATCTTTATAGATGAGATTTACATAGGATAATGATTAATAATCCTTAATCCATGTGGATAACCTTATATATGACCTATAAAACTTCACCAAGACTCATATTTACACATGTAAATCCACATATTTACAAGTTTAGAATTTGAAATTTTGAAATAGCCTTTTTGGTGGGAAACTTACCAAAGGCCTAAAAATAACTCTTAAGACTTAAAAAATGGCCCATTATTGTTTCATAAAACCTTTAATATTTATAAAAAGATAAAATTTCCCTATAATAATCATGCTCCTGCATCATAAGATCGAGGATAAAATGAAATTCCCTATGGCAAGGAGTATAAATACTCTAGAAGTCGAGGCCAAAATTGATAAACTTGAGCTTGAAATTTCATTGTAGTTAGATATTTGGAGTGAGATGAAAGATGAAACAAAATACATTAGGGAAGATTTGGCTATAATTCAGATTGAGAGTGTTGGAATATGTGGTGATGATGTCTCAAAAAATCCCAAATATATCCTTAATTTGACTTTGGAGAAGGCCTTGGAAATGAAGCATGTTAAAATCATTGAGAAAGACAAGAAAAAAAAGGTCAAAGATAAACCCAAGGTTTCAAAGAAGGGAAATAAAGGATAAGAAGCCCCTATCAAAAAGATAGAGCTAAAATCTAGCACAAAAGGACCAAATAAGTGTACTAGGGAGAGCCTAAAAAAAGTGAATAAGAAGAAGACTAATAAAGGTACCAAGATAGTTATAAGGACTAGTTTAGATAATATGGACTTATCAACAGTCTAAATTTTTGAAAACTATTAGAAATAAATTAGACTGTATCAAGATTGAGTTAGACTTATTACAAATAAATCACATCTATCTAATATATTTATAATAAGTCTAAATTATAATAAGTCTAAATTATTTAAAATGATGAGAACTAATTAGTAGTTGAAAACTATCATAAATAAATTAGACTTCAAGAATTAATTAGACTTCTTAAGAATGAGTTGGACTTATTAAAAATAAATCACATCTATCTAATGTATTTGTAATAAGTCAAAATTATTTAAAATAATAAAAAATAATTAATAATCATTTTTTTTTAAACTATCAAAAATAAATTGGACTTATCAAGAATTAGTTGGACTTATTACAAATAAATCACATCTATCTAATGTATTTGTAATAAGTCCAACTTATTTAAAATAATTAGAAACAATTAGTAATCATTTTTTTGAAAACTATCAAACCTAAATTGGACTGTATCAAGATTTAGTTGGACATATTAAAAGTAAATCACATCTATCTAAATTATGTATTTTGTAATAAGTCCAAATTATTTAAAACTATGAGAAACAATAATTTAAATTTATAATATACCCCTCTTTCACTTCAACTAAAATAAATTGAGTTTTATCAATAATTAAATGATATTATAAAAAATTAGTTGAACTTATTACACAAAAATCACATCTATCTAAATGTGTAAAACAACCAAAAGTCCTGTTCAACACAACTAACCCTCTCCAACCGTAGAAATGAATCCCATTGAGATTCTAGTCTCTACCTCCATTTTTGATTCACCTGTTGTCCCATACCAACCATATACTGAAATGGGGATGACAATAACCTAGTCTTGTTAGACCTTTAAAATTGTGGTGACCACCCAAAAGGAGATGAAAAAGGGCAAGTTGGTTCTAGATACGACACCCCCTAAAAAGGTTACTGGTTGGAGGTAGGAAATCTCACCTTTCCCAAAAACAAGACCCTCTTTTATGAGCTCATGATCCTTATGAGAAAGCCTCAATCCTTCACTCTAGCAGAGCCTACAAAGCCCACTAAGTAGTCAATAACCTTAAACATACCAAAATGGCTACAAAAGCTACAACAAGCAAAAGAGGGTAGGGGAAACTTGGTAGTCATTGAGAAATTAGTGGTCAAGTTCCATTTTGACAAGGAGACAAAGACCATGAGGAGGGTCAAATGGAAGACCCTCATGGTAGAATGGTAGGAGGTGGAATTGAAACAAAGGGAAGATATCTTATCTCTATTCAAAATTAGAAAATTACATCCTTCTGATGTGAGTTCTCTAGCCCAGGAGGACCCTTATACCTTTATAGATTTTGTAGGGGGTGATCAAGGGAATGTTCAAAAGATATGATCAAGCCATCAAATAATTACAAGGAATAACCACCATACAACCCCTAATGGAAATCATTAAAAATGTACAAGGGGTGGCCAGGAAGCTATACAGTATCATCCAATTAATCAAAGCTACAAAAGGGGAGTCACAACCTTGATGAGGAGATGTATATCTATAACCAAAGAATATGAAGAAAATATAGGCTAAACTAATTTTTTTTATCAGAGCATCTAAGAACAAACCTTGTTCCCATTTGAGCTTGATATCAACCCATGATTCTACATGGGTGTAGAATTATGTAGCTACCAAGAGAGATGCCTTGCTTGAATGACACTAAGACATGAAGTCTTTGGTCCTATAGTTGATCAGTCAGGAGAGGCAATCTATGGATATTTTGGGAGAAATAAGGATCAATAATGTAATCACTCCAAAGAGAGATTTTTTACATGGATCCATTTTTTAAGAAATTTGCACAACTACCAATTTTTTTAGAGTAGAGATTGAGGGCACTATCTATAAAAAATTCAATTAAGTGCAATAACTAATGATTTTTTTTATAAGCAAGGTTATTAGTATTGAAACCCTATATGTAGAGCTTGGGGAATCACTAAAGATACACATAAACTTGATGGATAAGCTTCCTCAAATTTTAAAAAGACCCTCATTGGACTTTGAGGCAGTGGAAATTGACTTTCAGGCTATCCATACTCTCTACCTCCAAATGCAGGCAAACAAGTAGGCTATGACATCCATGGTCACCCCACTAACAATTTTAGTTACAACCATTTCTCTAAATATGACTCATATTCTAGTTACAATAGTTGCCTTAATGACAACCCACACTATGACAACAATTTTAGCTGCAATGGTAACAATTTCATTTTTAACTATAACAACTACAATTGTCATCAGTGCACAAGTGCCACCATTTATAACTGCCACCTCATAGGAAGTCCCTATGATAATTGCAGGCCTTGGTTGGGAATATTTCTTGTTGTAACTCTTTTTTGTCTCTAATGAGATATTGATTATTACATCAACTTTACTTGAGAGATGAGGATGACTCCATCTAAAGCCTATAAAAAGTGTATCACCCTCTTTAATCAGATAGGAGAAATTTTGACATCAAATACAAATAAAAAATACTTTGGGTTATTTTTCAAGTTTATTTTTTATGGTGGTCTCTTCCATTTATTGTAATTGATCTAGTATCTTAGTTGTTTGATATATACAATAGCGGTTTTAAACATTCTATTGTGAGTTACTTAGGTTCTGTTAATGAAGAATGTGTCATAACAAGTCTAGTTGATATATCTCAGTGATTATTTATGAAATAAGATCTATTTAATATAATTTAGAATTTGGGATATACCTTGAAGTGAATTTTAATAACTTCAAGGTTACCCTTATTTATGTTTGAAAGGTATCACCTAGGAGATACCTTCAAAGTACCCTAAAAGGTGCTATAATGCACTTTAAGGGTTTTCTTAGTAGATAAATTGAACATGCATATGGATATAATTTTATTTCAATATATCTCCTAGGAGATACCTTGAAAATCCTTGTAGTCCCTTCAAGGGGTCTCCTAAGAGATACCTTGAACATGTATGTGATTGGAATTTTATTTCAAGGTATCTTCTAGGAGATATCTTGAAGGGACTTTTAATACCTTCAAGGGTAACCTTATGCATGTTTGAAATGTATCTCCTAGGATATATTTTCAAGGTACCCTTGAAGGTAATATAATTCCCTTCAAGGTATCTGCTAGGAGATAGCTTGAAGGGTCTTATAGTACCTTCAAGGGTTCTCCTAGTAGATACCTTGAACATGCACATGATTGAAATTTTCTTTCAAGGTATCTCCTAGGGGATACCTTGAAGGGAATTTTAATACCCTTAATGTTTATTACAAAGGTTATTTTAAGGGATTTGATATAACCTAACATGTAGGGAACAATTGAGCTATGGCTATATGAGTGAATGTGTAAAGATATTTAGAAATAATAAATAAAACACCTTCAGTGGAAATGCAATTTATATTCATTAATGGTGAATTGATTATTTTAAGGCTTGTTCAAACACTGATTCTCCATTTTATTTAGGTTTTTAGCTCATCTTTACAAACCAATATCACACACTGAGTCTCTATAAATAATGAATGCACAATTTAGTAACATGTGGATTCAAATCTAGTTGGGATATGACATGTGGATTCATTAAACAGAGTGGCTAGACGAAGTGACATATGGTCACATAAAAAATATGATATAGGGTAAATTAAAGATTTGGGAGATAAAAAGGTCACTATTAAAGCCAAAATATTAAATATGAGGAAGATCACTCATGCACAGACATTTAGTGCATTTAAAGAAGTTGGCAAGAGTAAATTAGGCACCAAAAACTATAAAATGAAGGGGATGAACAATGCCAAACATTATAGAATTTAGAGAATAAGAGTATTATATAATATTCTCTTGATATAATCCTGTGTGAAAATTGAGACCATATTTTGATAGAACAAAGCAATCAAACAACACAAATTACAAGTATAGTCATGGATAAGATCCAGTCATTGATCCCACTCATAGATGTGAAGGAAGAAATGGGGATTGGGTTAGGTCTTTGAAAAACCAAATATAGTGAATTTAATCCCTTTTAATTTGTGTAAATAGTTAAGGTTACTCTCTTTTCCCCAACAATACAACTGGGTGCACAAGTAGGAGCTCTTACACTTCAACATCCACTTCAGGGTTACAATGTAGAGAGGCTAGTTAAGTTAACTACATTTGGGAAAATGGATGAGGCCATGCATACCTTGTTAAGTAGATATAATTAGGGGGATATTTGTTTATCCCTAGATATCACCATCTGGATTAATGCACAGACCATGGAGAGATCCACAAGCCTCTTAAATCATGTAAAATTCTTATTGCCATACAAGTCCACCACACTACCAATTCATTCAGTTGTTCAAGAGAATTTTATGACTAGGTCAAGTAGAAGAATCCCAATTAAATCCATTGAGGATGTTTTAGTGCACATTATAGTAAATTATACAACAAAGAGGTTCTGAAAGACAAATAAGTAGGATAAGCAGGCAACAAAAGGAGTAATTGACATTGCACATCACATAATAAACCTAAATGAAAACTTTAATTGGTTTGAGTTCTCACATCCACGCTTATCACTAATATCAACAAGGTACTTTCAGATAGATCATAAAATTTCTAGTTTCTAGTTTTGTTATTATGCTTCACCTAATAGAAGTCCATGCTAGGCCAAGTTAATGTTACTATGGACTTTTGGCTTGCTACTGCCCTTGCAAGCATCACTTGGACTAAGATAGGTCAATATTATGACCAACTATGGAAGTTTAACACATGGTGTCTTGAGGCTCTAGTTTTGATTAGGTCACACCCTCAAATTCCATAAGATGTCATGCAATATTTGGGGAAACATGCATCAATAATTAAGTTGTATAATGCTATTCAAATAAAGGTACATGAGTTGGCCATGCCAACTACAACTCCAATGCCCTTTTTCAATATAATGGTTGAATCACAAGTATAATTATGGAAGTAGAGAGCCCTAGCTGTGATGGAAGTGCAACCTATTCAAACCATCCCTCTAGGTGAACAACAACTCAAGCAAGATCAAGTACAACCATAACTAGTTACATAACCACATGCTTCACCATAGTAGACCGTAGCTTCCCCAAAATAATAAAAAGGTAAATTGAAGTTACCTACATAGATAAACTCACAACTAACTAGAAAGAGATCAAGGCAAACCAAGTCTTGGTTAGACAACCCATATGTGCCAAATATATCTTGTGAGTGTGATCTCACAAAGTTAGGTGTTGATGAACATAAAGTTCTTCAATGCATGATTGAATACATCAGCTAAGAGGTCTATGATAATGAGGAAGACAAGGAATTATTTTTTTGAAAAGTAGTGCATACTTTCCAAGTGTAGAATAAGGTAAGCAGAGAAATTTGGGTTGACATTACATAGCCCCCTCCCTCTATTATTATGGATACTATAGGTCAAGAAGAAGCTTAGTGCAAACTTGAGGTAGAATTTTTCCAAATAGATCTAGTAGCAGGTTCATAATATGTTTAGATTGTATATCTACCAAAGTAAGGTATCCCAATACAACCACTATTTCACAAACATACACATCTTTGGGCCAGGAATTCAACCACTATGCAATAATGTATAATATCTTTCAGAGAGCTAACCATAACAAGTAGTGTCCATCAAGTGAAGTCTAAGGGCATGAGGAGATACAAGGATACACTTGTCCCTCTGGCCAAGTCTATAAAGAGTTTTGTGTGCAAAGGTGTGGTTATGGAATCTGTATATTTGGAGCACTCATAATCTAATATGGAAATAAATGATGTAGATATAATGGAGGCACCTCCAGATACCACTATGTCAGATCTAATAAAAGAAATGGAAGTTGTGAAGGATACCTTAGATCTTGAGGAGGAGATTACAAAGAAAGAGGAGAGGAAATAGAGAAAAGAAGAGAAGAATAAAAAGAATAAATAGGCTACAAAACAAGTAGATGCACAAGAAGCCTAATGTGTACAATAGGAATAGGATAAAAAACACACTGATGAGGAAGAATAAAAAAATAAGTTTGAAGAAGCTAAGGTTGGGAAAAATACGGTTGAAGAAGCTCAGGCTAAGATCAAAAAGATGGGTAAGTAGAGGATGAAAGGAAGAGAGCCAAATAAGCAGAGGTTATATAAAGACAAGCTGAGAAGCAAAGGCTCAACAAAAAAAATCCAAAGAAGTGGAAGATAAGAGAAGGGAGTAGGAAGAGGTAGAACACAAGGATCAAGAGGTATAAGCTCAATAACAAAAGCAAATAGAATAAGATGCACGAGATAAATATGCCATATAACAACACTAGAAGGAGGAAGAAGCTAAGTGCAAAGCAAAGGCACAAGATGCCAAGGAAAAAACTAAGGTTGATGCCAAAGCTAATATAGAGGCTGACTCCAAAGCTAAGGCTAAGGTAGATGCTAAATCTGAAATTATGACCAAAGTCAAGGCAAGGAGGCATCCCAAATTCATGCTAAGGCCATAGCCAAGGATCAAGCTAAAGTTGAGGCACATATTATGAAATAAAAAGAAGCTAAGGAAAAGGTAAAATTAGAACACATAGCATCCCATAAGGATGTAACCCAATTAGGTACACTAGAGGATACTTCACTATCAAAGTCTCCCCCCTCTACCCAATGGTTATGGGATGTCCCTACCACATCATCTCATCACACCACTTTATTACTTCCATTGGCTTAATTTATACCAACTCCTACCACAGTCACTTCCACATCCATTGTGCTTACTCCCACTTCCATGGAAACATCTTTGGATGTTTTGTAGTTTCCATTGTCCAAGGAAATTAAAGGGGCAATTGTATTCCAAGAATTCATTATGAAAAAGGCTTCAAACTTGGAATATAATGTTTTTTTATTACACAAGGAGAAAGTGGAAGCAGAAAATTAAATTACTTAAGGTTAGGAAACTCATCAATGTTACTTATCCTACTCTAATTATGCAAGTCCTTGGTGATAAATTAATGTCTAAGGACAAATAACTCACTATGTTGCTAACTCAGCTAATAAAGGATTGGGTGAGTGTATATAAATTGATCACACTACGTACCCAAGGGTAGGTTATCCACATAAAAATGAAAGGTATTTTTGAACTACTAAAGGAATATGTATAGGTTTTATATATTTTTATGCATCAGGATAAGTAGATAGCCCAAAGAATGCTTGATTGAAAGCAATACCTTGACAAATTCTTGGCTATTACAAAGCCAAAGTTCACAATGATGGATAAATCTAAAGTTGTAATGAGTGATCAAATGGATACTAGAGAAACATTGACCAATGTATTTCAACAGTTATTAGATGTCAAGGATACCGTGATGAATAATCTTTAGGTATAACAAAATGAAACAATGTGAAACATATTTGTGGATATTCAAACCCAAAGGACTACAAATAGGTTGGATGATATCGTGTTAGATATCTAGCTTAAGTTGTCAAATGTCAGAGCCTTCCTTATCATTGTAGAAGAATAAGATGTGAAAAATTTGATGGTCATTCAGATTCTATTATGCATTTTGCTTACCATGATGCAATAAGTACTTGATAATTAAAAAATTCTCAAGCATGAACTCTCATAGGTTGAACAAGTTGTAACACATATCATAGAAGAACCTAAGTTCATTACACTATAGGGGCACCAAGTAATTTTATAGAAAATAAAGTTAGATACAAAGGTGTAGTTTGAGAAGCCATAACCTACACAACTACTTGGCCAAACTTTGGCACCACCTCCATAGTAGGCAAATGCAAAACTCAAGTTTTATAGTTTAAGAAAAAAAATTGCTTGTAACATAGTCATAAGCATTAGAAGTAGGGCTAGGTTTGTTGAAAACCCCTAACCAAGATGGCCACCTAGTTAAATTAGGCTATGGAAAACCAAAAAGGGTAGTAGGCAAGTATGTTACTTAGTTAGAAACCTGAAATGGTGGCTAAGTAGTGTGCAAAGGGTTAAAATTGGTAAGTGGCACCCAGAAAAATTACTACCACTTTTGTGAAAGGATAATCTTTTCTAGCTTTAGTCGAGATTAGAGTTCAGAGTTTGTCTCGAGATGAAACAATAATATAAGTCCAAAAAAGTATTGGATAGAGAATAGGGCCTCATAAAATTGTAAGAGTATAATTGATGGACACATGTGTGTATGGTATACTTTTGTTGTCTATATGATATTTTGAATGTCTTCAGCCTTGTTAGCCAAGTGATAGATATAAGAATGCCAAGAGTCTTTCTTTTTGTATGCTAGAAGGATGGAATGTGAAGAGACAGATCCATGTAAAAAGCTATATAGAGTGCTCTGATATAATGGAATATGGTTTTAATGTGTGTTAGAGATTAATAGACTAGTTCTATTATGGTTTTCCTAAGATTATTTTATGTATTCCTAGTGTGCATTTTTACTCTATTTTGTTTTGATTTTTCTATCTTGTATTATGTTGTTTATGTTTCAAAATTGTTAACACCATATTAGTTTATCTTTATATTTGATGTTGTGTATAATAGTGAAGATTCTATAAATTCACTCATGCTATCATGATTCTTTTACACTTTTGTTTGTGCAAGCTATCCCTATAATTAGCATGTTCTGGATAAATTCCAGGAAACTCTATTAACATTACTTGAATATGCACATGATTGGAATTTTATTTCAAGGTATCTCTGAGGAGATAATTTGAAGGGATCTATATTAACTTTGAGTGTATCCTAATGCAAGTTATAAGGTATTTCCTAGGAGATACCTTTCAAACAGGCATTAGGGTACCCTTGAAGGTACTACAAGGCCCTTCAAGGTATCTCCTAGGAGATACCTTAAAAAGTCTTGTAGTACTTTCAATGGGTCTCCTAGTAGATACCTTGAACATGCACATGATTAGAATTTTATTTCAAGGTATCTCCTTGGAGATACATTAAAGGGCCTTTTAATACCTTCAAGGGTAACATTATGCATTTTTTAAAGGTATATCTTAGGAGATACCTTCAAGGTACCCTTGAAGGTACTACAATGCCCTTTAAGGTATCTTCTAAGAGATACTTTAAATGGTTTTGTAGTACCTTCAAGGGTTATCCTAGTAGATACCTTAAACATACACATGATTGGAATTTTATTTTAAAGTATATCTTAAGGGATACCTTGGAAGGGCCTTGTAGCACCTTCAATGGGTTTCCTAGTAGATACTTTGAACATGTACATGATTGGGATTTTATTTAAAGGTATCTCTTAGGAGATAACTTGAAGAGCTTTATAATACCTTCCATGTTGATTGTAGAGGTCATTACAAGGGATTTGATATAACTGTGGCATGTGGGGGATAATCAAGTTATGGCTAAACAAGTGAATGTGTAGAGATATTCAAAAAGAATAAATAAAACACCTTCAGTGGAAATGTAATTTCTATTCATTAATGTGAATTGATTGTTTTAAGATTTTTTCAAACATTGATTCTCCATTTTTTTTAAGGTTTGAGGTGTTTTTGAAAATTTAATTGATGTCTAATTCACCATGATTTTTAATAATCTTGCTTATTTAGAGGTGCTCTTACAAGGAGTTACATTCAAAAATCCAAGGTATGATCCTTGGAACTCGACCAATGATGCTTAATCAATGTTTTCTAAATCATAGTCTCA
This sequence comes from Torreya grandis, assembly GCA_037957365.1. NCBI lineage: Eukaryota > Viridiplantae > Streptophyta > Pinopsida > Cupressales > Taxaceae > Torreya > Torreya grandis. The sequence goes on along the minus strand of JARHVA010006551.1, from coordinate 571,008 downwards.
CTTTAATTATGATAAAATTCATGTTTGGGAATATGGTATACCTTAATCTTAAGTCTTAGACTAAAGCCCAAGTCTGATTTCATGCTCGAGGTTTATAACTTTAGGCTTGTTGCTTTTATTTTTATCTCATGTATTTCTAACTTTCACACCTTTTCATTTGGCAAGAACCTTGATTCTAGAGTAGCTTTAAATGATATGTAGCAGTGTCACATGCATTGGTGACTCAATCATGTAAGTTTTGGACTTTATCACATATCTTTTTACCTTTAAAAAATTGAGCAACAATGTGACCTAATGGGAATTTTCCACTTGTCACCTAGTCATGACGTTTTAGCTTATGAATAAGCTGAAAAGTTCATGACCCCATGATGCAATCAAAATACACCATGTGGTGTCCAGTCATGGCCTTTTGAGGCTTTTGTTATTTTCTAAGTCTCAAAACAATGCGATCCTATCACATTATGCCACTTGGAACTCGGTCATGACCCATAGTTAAGATGTAATATTTTAATTTCATAATATAGAGATTGCATAAAAAGATGACACTTGGAGATAAGTTGATTAATCTTAAGTATCTAGATGTGATGTGAAAGCCATATAGTATCTGGGATCAATGGGTTAAAGACACATGGACCCATATCTCATGTCAATAATACAATCAAAGGAAGCCATGAAACCTAATGATTTTGAAATCAAATTAAAATGTGACACTTGACAAAGTGTTGTAACATTTAGATCCATTAAGAATTTCATATAACAAAGCCACATAATAATGTGAGCCAATAAGAACTTGCCACTTGGAAAAATAGAAAAAGTTTCAAGGCCACATCAATCAAAGGATGAAAGGGGTCAATTCATGTGATAATTTAAGATGAGCAATCCAATTAGAAGATGAAACTTGGTAAAGTATCGTGTGATCTAATTAAATGGTTCATTATTTATAATAAAAGGCTAAAATACCTGAGAAGGTGTCAAGTGTTGAGTAAATGTCAAAATAATCACCTAGGTGGCATATAGTTGTTCACAAAGAACTGATAATCAAAATATATTAAATGTTGATAGGACTTATTCTATGGGATATGAATCCAAGTCACTTTATTGAAAAGTCAAGCATATGATGATAAGACATGTGGAGAAAGCAAGGGTGGTGATTGGTTGATTTCGTAAAGTAAAGTTTTGAGGCCATTAAACTAAAATTGAAGAGTCACCCCAACATTAAATCAAGTCAAATTAAAAAAATTTCCATTAATGACTCGCATTAGTCATATTAAATTCCAAATTTAGAGTTTAATACTTATTTCCTCAAAACAATAGGTTCACCTTTAGTTGTTATTTACTATTATTCAAAGCATTATATGAGTTTTTTGAAGACTTATGTATATCCCTCCACCATTAAATAAAGTTTTAAGCTTGTCAATCATGGAATTTTAAGCCATGGATGAAGTTGAAGCATCTCAAGTTAATAAGCAAGAACAAATCCTATTCAACTACTCTTATAGGACAAATATCATATTTCAGGATATTAGATTTAACTATGTTGCATTGGATACTGAGCATAAGCTTTAAAATGACCTTTTATACCATGTAGATAACACTATAGACTGAAATAGTGATATTGAAGAAGACATGAATGAGGTCGAGGATAGACTAGATATTTTGGTGCTCAAGTATGTGGGTTTACATATAGTGTCTAACCTAGAGGTATTCCCTTGTGTAGACTTAGTATACCATATGTTATTTTAGTCTAAATACATTGATAATATGATCAAGTATTTAAATTTAGGCCAAGATATTGTTGGAGGTTTGTCAATGATGTCTCTAAGGTAACCAAGGATGTTGGTGAGGTGTCATGTGTGCTAGAATGACAATGACAAAGTATGATTCAGTGTTCTTAAATAGTTCTTCAGTGTTTGACTTGGATAAGTAGATGGTGGATGTTATTAATGGTGTGGTCATATTTAAAAGACCCTATGGGGTGTTTTGGGTGCTTTGAGTTATTTTGTAATTGAAATGAATTCATTAGAGTAGGCATATGAGTGTCTAGGTTCAAGTAATCATCTTGACATATAAAGCTAAATCAGAAGTTTGATGATGTCATATTTCACACATGTGAAGGTTTAAAGATTAGTTTGATACATTTATAGATTCTCCTATGTGAGGAGATTATATGGTTTAAGTTTTAGTCCTAGACATGGAGCATAACAAAAGTTATTAAGGTACAAAGTTGGCTTCTCAGATAGAGTTTGCTAAGTTCCCATACTTAGCCAATTTTGTGATATTAAAGATCTATAGTAAGAATTTAATTAGGTGATGAATATATATGGTAAGAAATTAATTTGACCAGATGAGGATATAATGGTGAGAATTATACTTTTTAGATAGAGATCAATGGTGAGCATGAAGTCTGTTAGTCAAATATCTTGAGAATGAATGTGATGAAGACATGTGTCACATTCATAGAGTTTGAGTAGAAGATCAAGATTAAGGGAGTGAATTAAATTATGAAAATGAATATGAATGGTGTGTATTAGTTAATAATTAAATATAATGCTTATCAGGTAGGTAGGGATGCCAAGTGGTGGAAGTTCATTGGAGACTGACTTTAGGGTACACAAAGGACATGTGGGATTGCCAAGTGGTTTGATCTTAGAAGCAAGGATCTAAGATCAATAGTGAGTGATGAAATTTAAATTTATGAGGATCATAAGGAGATTTAAATATTTAATTCGATCAAGCTATGTGAGGACACAAGATGAAGACATGTGTCTGCAGATGATTTTGCAATAACTAATGACCTTTGGCACTTGAATTAGCAAAATGATAAACTAATGATCAGTATTTTACTTATATCTTTCGATATAGGGTAATAGTATTGATGGTGTAAAATTAAAATTTTAAGATTAATTAAAGGTACACATATATACATTAGTTATAATGTTTGAATATTTGTACAGTCAAAGATATTGAGATCTAAAGTTGACTATGTGTTTAACCATGTTCTGCAATTAACCCAAGAAGGGTAATTAAAAATTTATTGATTGTATTTTGATGTTTAAAGATGAGATAAATATTTAAGCTTGTTTTAGAATATATGATGACCATTTTTTTGGATTATGGAGGTTTGAAAAATCCATATTCACTATGAACAAAGTCTTAGAAGTTGACTATGTTTATTGAATACACTGGGAGTTTGAGTGACCATCTTGTAAAGATAAGTTGAAGGTGTTCTGAGTAGATTTGAGGAAAAAAATGAATATGAAGATGTCAAATAAGTATAAAAGGTTCATGATAATTTATTTTAGATCTTATGTTTCCCATATTCAATTATGGAGATTCAAAATAGCTTAACTATATTTTGACTATATATGACTAATCTGAGTGGTCATTTTGAGAGTTGATTTGAGTGGTTAGAGCCTATGGTGAACTAAGGCACATGGAATTTTTGAAGAGGTAATAAGTTTTAAACCATGTTATATAATCATATGGTTATGTGAAAATATTTGAGTAGCTACTTTAGAAGTTTGAGACTATATTTTCTGTGTATAAAGGCCTGAAGAGCAAGGAGACCTAATTGGTAGTTTAAGTAGTGAGTTGGTGATCCAGGTGGTATGGACCCATGATGGAGTGATAAAGGGTCTATTGGAGATAGGTTTGATATTTTATAATCATTTTTGGAAGTTGAAGGTGGTCCAAAAGGTTGTAAGAATAATGTGTGGATGTGAAGGCCTAATTGTTTTGGGTCTCATTAAGGCCTAATGGAGGATTTGAGTCTTAAAGACTATAGCCAACCTAAGGAGTGTGAGATTATTAAATTTAATGTGTATGGAAACCTATTTCAAAGGTATACCAAGTATGTTAAGCATCTTGTCCCTCCAATATGGGTTAGATGAGTGTATGGTATAAATACTTGGTTAATTGGCCTATTTGGAGTGGAATTGAGAGAGCATGGTGTTCAGTGAAGGAGAGAACCTTTGAAAGAGAAGGTATAGTTCAGTGAATACCATAAGAGAGTGAAGAGGATCAATCATTATTATATGATCAATTTGATGAAGGTGAACACATAGGTCATTAGACCTAATAAGCCTAAAAGAGGTGGATTGAGTGATTAAGCCCTAGAGGTTGTTTAAGAGTGATCCAAAAGGGTGTTTTAGATGAATGGATTGAGTGTGAAATTTTGTGAGAGTGTAAAGGGGAAAGAGTTAAAGTAAGATAATTCCATCATTAGGTGTAGAAGACATCATATCAAAAGTGGAGATCAGATCAAGGTAGCTAGGTTAGTGTTTGGTTGTGTAGGGGGTTGGTTTTTCTTTGTGGGATGGGTGTCTCACTAAACTAAGGGATGGGTGTTGCTTGATCAATTGGTGCTAGGATAAATTTGGATCTTGTTATTATAGGACTATATTTCATCTTGCAGGGTTCAGTGGGTTTTATTCCCCAAGAGAGTTCCCCACATATATCATATGTTGTGTGCTTGATCTTGTTATATCTTTCTTGTTTATTACAATGGTTAATTTGTATGCATCATTATTATATGTGTTGAATGGTTAGGAGTTGGTAATTTAATTAGATTATTTTGCATCATTAATTCACCCCCCACCCCCCTCTTAGTGATTGTATCTCTTATAGATATAGCCTTCATAGTCGATTTAGCCTTTCAATCTTACTATGATTTACCCAAACCAGAGATTAAATACAATCAAGAGACTATGACTTAATGGCTTCAAACCCATAATATCAGGGATGTTTTAATGGATTAGGCTAAGAATAAAGGGAAGTTTGTGTTCAAAACTAAAATCATCTAAATTCCCATCACATAGTTTAGAAGTGGAGTAAGAATGGGAATGGATATGATAAACTAGTTACATGGGGCTGAGGATACAAGTCATGTGGATGAAAAATGGATCCCAATTCTATCCATAATATTTGATGATGAAAAGACTCCCCCTTTGGGATAAATTATATCTTATAATCTGACAACCCAAATCAAAAAATTTATGGCCAACAAGGTAGCTCATTTTTACATGATGTCCTACTTAGTGGATTCCATTTGTGCCACTCAAAAATTTCTTTAGTTCACCAATTGGGACCCAAAGATAAAATGGACTATTCCTCATACCTTATCTAAGTTTTGAGTTACAAGTATAAGCAAGAGTTTAGGTCAATATCTGAGCATTTATATCCCATAGTATATAGGGCAATCTATGAAAATCCTATGCCTAGATTGTTAGAAGAAATTAAAATAGCCCTAAGTATCCTAGGAGCCTATTTGTATTACTCATATTGCATAGTTGTGAGGGTGGTTGTCATCAATATATACCCCCTTAATTTTCCTATTACATTGCTAGATAAGATAGTTAAGCATTAAATTGTTTATCAATTATACACAAGGGTAGATGGGTTATGTAAGAACAAAAGAAGAGGATTAATTCATCCCCAATTATCCAATATTGGCTAGTTTCAAATAGAAAACTAGAACTCTATCATTACAACTACCAAACAAAGACCTAAGTTTGACTTAGAAAAGGATGACAATAAGTAGTGGACCCAAATCACATATATTTCAACCATTGCATCAAACACATGTCAACCTTGAGCCTTCCCTACCACCACAAGTCAAAATATGAGGGGAGGTTCTATATCAATGATGCAAATGATCAAGAGGTGAAAAAAATGTTTAAATATGCTAATGTTCCCCTTATTAGAGGAAAACTAAAAATGTTGGCTATTATGAAGTTTTCAAGTCTAAAAGTGCTCAAGCAGGTGCTTCCACATCTACAATTCAGATTGTTGATGTTAAATAAGAGAGACCAACTAAACCTCAAATAAGTTAGAGAATCTTACAAACATTGTCTCCCACTCTAGGAAAGGGAGAAGCTGAGCCTGAGGAACACACTAAGTAGGTCTATATTTTAGAATCAATAACCAACACCCCATCTTAGGTTCAAAATTTTGCCTCAATACCTATAGAACATTCAATTATGCCTCATTCATCTTTGATTGAGGTTGTAACACTACCCACTATGATACCAGTAGCTTCTAAACCAGAGCTACCCCCTATTTCTTATCAAGGAGGAACTAGGTATAAATAGTCAAGTTTGTGTTTGTTTTTGAATAGCTGCCCTTGTGATAGATCCTCTAGGCCACCAACACTAGATGACATGAACTTAACACCCTACAAACCCTTCATTAGTCCTATAGTTAGGCCTATGACTATACTGTTACCTGTAGTCAATCCTTTTGCTATGCCATCTACATCAAATGTGTCTTTAATGGCTAATTTACCCCTAATTTTGCCTATACCCATGCTTAGGCTTGGTCCTCAATTGCTCGAGGGGAGGCCTACTATTTTTATACCACATATTTATTTGTTTCTAACAAGTGCTCTAGTTAGCACTAGTGATTTTTTGTCCTCATAAGTAACAAGTCGCATACCATCACTTAGTTCTTCCTTCATCCTCATCACTTCCACAACTACATCTCAAACATCTACATTCCAAGGATTAGAAATAGCTCCTCAATTTCCACCATCCATTTAGCCTCAGGGTGATATATTAGATAAGTCTTGGATAAAGGAGATGTAGTTGATAATAGTGGAAAGGTAAGATTTAGTTATAGTAGACCCTTTGCAAGTCTCACTAAAATTTGAAAAGGAATCTAAAGTTATAAAAAGGTTAACCAAAAGAAAAATGACTCATCCAGATTAGTCAGTTGTATGTGAGTCTAAATAAATCTTGTTTGCACTCACCAAGACGAAGAAGACTAAACATGGCCAATAAAAATAATACGTAGAAGACCACCTCTTAGTGATGAAGGCATATGGTGATATGGCCACCAAAATGGTGAAAGGTATACAATAAAGGACAAGTAAGATAGAATAGCAAAATAAAGCCACCTTCCCAAAAGAAACTATCACCAAAGTGGAATAGGCAGTTGAGACCATGTTTGATTCTCTAAATACTTTATCTCAATATAAATTAAAAAGAGATGAGGTTTATAAAAAAATTCTTAAGGCAAAAAATACCTATGGGAATTATGATATCAAAGTGATCAACTTTGTTAAGTTGATTAGGCTGAATAAATTTGAAGAACTAAACCTAGTATGTTTGGAAGATTTGAGAATTGATCAGTCCTACATCATTGGAAGGAAGAAAGCCTTAAATCAATGGATTGATGATATGAGATCCTTGGGCCAGTCTCTTACTCAAAAAGGTGATAGAGTTATAACTCTACTCAAGGAGGTTGAAACCACACAACTTACAAATAGAGATGGGACCATCACCAACAAAGATGCTTTCAAAGCACAAATCTAAAATTTCATTGTCAATTTTAAGAAACAGGCTCTAGATCAAGGAGTAACATTTGTATAAGATATTTTGGACTTGGTAGCATTAATTAATCAAAGAATAGATAATGTAGTAACATTCAATTAATCCATAATACCTCTTTTAACTAAACATGATGCAATGTCATATTTCACTATCAAACTACTAAAAGAACCCATCTTAGACCTAAAATTGATAGATAGAGATTATAGGAAGTGCTCCAAGGCATGGAAGGAATAAATAAAAGCTAAAAAATAGATGGATAACCAACCATAGATGGTCACTATATGAGCTTCTTCCTCTTCAGCCCCTCTAGAATTTTCTTCTTCTTCAGCTAAACTAGGAATTATTTTCTCTTCAGTCGCTCTGGTTTTACTTTCCTCTTTTATTACATTAGGAGCTCCATCATTGTAAATAATATCAAGATCCCAATTTGGCACCTCAAGATCAAAATATCCATTTATTAGGCTATTTATTTGATAAATTTCATGTTCTAGTTCTAATTAGTATGTTGTAAGAAGATTCCCACTTTAAATAGGGAATATTTTTTGTTTTTAGAACATGAGGAAATTTTATCTAGTGATATTTGTCATGTATTCAGTTCTTTTATAACTGATTCAACCATCTTAAGCCTTTGAAGAGGCCTATTTATAGGGTTTTCCCCTCTCATTTGTTTCTTAGAATAGAATTTTATGGAATTGATGCAAATAGAAAGAGGAATTCTAAGAAGTTGTTCACTATTTCATTGCTTTCCATATTTTCTTGTTTCTCAAGCTTTGTATATGATAGATGGTTTTAGTTTATAATAGTTAAAATTGATAATAGTTATTCTAATGCATAATCTTATTTTATGCTTTCTAATATTCTAATAAAATTTGTCTATGTATGCTCTATTTCTCTTCTACTCTGCAAATAAATGTGCTTAAGGAAATTTATTATGGGTAGCCATTTTTTAGGACATATTTCTTAGATATGTGCATTTTATTCACCCTAGAGTCACCACTGCATTTATGGAATTTTGAGTCTAGCTCTAGAATTTCATGAATGATATTTTTATTTACACCACCATTAGAAAGAACCAAAGGAAATATGTTGGTCTTTGTTATTTTAAGACAAATCTTCTTTTCTACTCAACCCTTCTTTCCTTTTTTGATTTTTTTTGACATGAATCACCTTAGTTTACTACTCAATATAAATATTCATATACTTGTTTGAGTTTGGTTAATAGTTGGAAAAAATATAAAGCAATTTTCACCATAACAATAAAAGAAAATCTCAAATAGATTGTGTCACTACAAAGTTATTGTTACCCTTACAACAGGATCTACTTGTAAGCTAAAAGTGGTAGTCATATAATCATTCCATCAAAATTGAATTAAGCCCTAATTTCTTCTAGGACCTACATAATAAACTTAGATATATTACTCTATTGTTAGCATTCCATCCTTAACATAGATGCACATCAAAATGTTTTACATAAACCTTTTCTTCTAGCACTCCATTCAAGAAGGCTGACTTGACATCCATCTGATGCACGTTCCATTTATGTTGAGAAGTAATGGTTATGATTGACCTCACCATTTTTAACCTTGATATAGGTGAAAATATCACATTGTAATCATGTCTGGGTCTTTGCTTGTATCCCTCCACCACTAGTCTTGTTTTATGCCTCTCTATCATACCTTCGAGTGTGGTTTTTATCTTATACACCCTCTTGAATTGTATGACCAATATTACTTTTGTAAGGTCAACTAACTCTCAAGTTTGATTTCTCTCTATGGTAGAAAAATATAATGTGCAGGCTCGGGTGGGCAGTAACCAACAAATCTAAGTAAACTAAAAGATCGAGACTATGGGGATAGTCCAAACCAAATAACAGTGATGAAAATGCACTAAATAAACATATAAGAAGAGATGAAATAGGGGAGGGAAAATTTATAGTAATAAAATACATAATTTTCATATATTAAATTCACCTAAAATAGTATTACAACTTATTTATAATGTATAAACTTGTATAGCTACAATTTTTCATAAGACTAGAAAAAGATCAATCCATAGATTAATAGCCTGAGCAGATCATTCCAAGCTAAAATAACATTCAATGGGTCCTTTTGAGGTTATAAGATGGTACTTTTGGTTGGTTTGGATGATTATCTATAAATTTTTTAGATCGAAAATTATTAAATATATTGGTTACTAAGATTATTTGATTATAGTTATTAGAAAATATCAACTTTACCCTCACATTCACCATTTGGGTCCTTATTGATTTTCCACACATAAGGAAATAATTAATAATCAATATTAGTAAGTGTTAAAAAATCCTAATCTCTACCATTTTATAACAAAAACCTAGGTAGACTATCTAAATTTCAATAATTTCATAACATAAAATTGTAAACAATAAATAAAAGGGTCAAGTCAAGACAAACAAATCACACATTTTAGATAGAGAAAAAATATATTAAATAATATTTAAAAATTAAATACCTAAAAATGAGATTATAGTAACAAATATGGTCAATGCTTCAGACACTCTACAACCTACTCTTTTCTAATATGTCAGTGCTCTACAGTGTATGTTAAAAAAAAACTAGGAATATGTATTTGATTAGACATGTTCGACAGTTTTTGTTCCTCTTAAAAATGTGTTGAAATTATATGGACCCCATTTTTTAAATTAAATTTGAATTTTAAATTTGTTAGGGACTCCTGTCTATTTTTGAACGCAAATGCACCTCGGGAGTAGTCAAATCAAATTGAAGGCAAATGATATATTTAATATATTAAAATGATATTTATATATATTATATTAAATATATGTAATATTTATTTAAAATATGCACTAAAAATATATATTATATAATGTAATATAATATTATAATATTATATATTATATATTATATAATATAAATTTATGTATATTATACTAAAATATATAATATATAATTATATTGATTTATAAACTATATTAACATATATATTATATAATATAATAATAATAATATTAAAATATATTATATAATTTATATATAATATTAATGAGTTTAATATATAAAAAATATTATGATCACACACATATAGACATTCACACACACGCACGTGCGCGCACGCGCGCACGCACGCACACACACACACACATCATGACATATGTATATGTAAGACGGGTTATGTAAAGTGAAAGAGTGTAAATTGAAAATTAAACTTAATTATTTCAAACCCATGACAATGTCAAAATAAATTCATCTAAGGTAATTATGGATGTAGACCAGTCAAGATCTAAATCATAATGCAATGCTTTAGTGTATGATGGCTTACATCATTCATGTAAAGAGTTATCCTCTTAGCATGTAATCTCTACGTCAAAATTATAACTCTCTTGGTTTTGATCAGGGGGCATCTTATTCACTGGATGAGGAACTCAATTATGGCTGATTACATTTTGTCTTGATGATTGCCATGGATAAATTACTTTTGTTACAATGGCACTAAAAAAATTCAAAAGTGACCAAGAGGAAGTTCAGGTTTATAAATATGATAAAAAATTGAAGTGGACATATATGTTTCAAAGACACCATCTATTCCATGTATGCCTACTATGCCTAGTAATGATGCATTCTCAAGTATACCACCACCACTTGTTTCTCCTAAAGATATTATTAATGTTACATATTTAAAAAATATGGATGAAACTCTAAATATTATGCAAGAGCCTATTTCTAAATCATTACCATCAATTCCAAAGTTCCATGATAATAATTTTACTTTTATTTCCATATTTGAACTTCTATAATTTTCATTGTATGGTCTTGTAATGTATTATTGAACATTTTCTAATTTTTATGATCCCCTGGATGTCATCCAAAACCTCTGATAGGAGACCCATTAAGTGTAATTTGTTGGGACTCCTATAATTTTGAAGCTTCTATCTTAAAGAAAAGCATCTATTAGTAGAATGCCTATGGCCCTAGTGGAAGTCACAATATGCATTCTCATCATATCCATGTGAAAGAGGTTTACTCATATCAACCTCCATAGGTGTAGGGATAGATATGAGTTGACACTCAACCATATTCCTAATAATAAACACCAAAGGATTGGTGAATCTAGTATTTTTTTTATGTGGTGCATTATATAATATATCTCATTATGGCACTACCATGTTCATTATTTGATTGGTATCACATTTTAGTTCATTCAGATTAAATTTGTAAGATGGCTTGATCTTAAATTTTGTATTGGATGAGGTCAATGTAGTAGCCCCAAACTTTAGCTTGTTTAATGCAAAGAGTTTCATTTCTCGATCATGCTCAGGGTCACCCTTCATGTTTCTCATAATTAGAAAATTTTAGTGCCACAAAGTGTGGTGGCAAGGGTTGAAATGATACCTCTAATGCAAGAGGGTTATGCAAGACATATTATGAATCAAGCACATTGGATGCCTTTTAGGTGTTCTTCCCAAAGAGAATTTTTTTCCTCCGATGCTTTAATCATTTGTAATAAGGATTGTGAAAAATTCCCACCTTGGTTTAAAGTATTCATTGAATTTGACATTAAGGGGGATGAATGTGTATTTCCACTCGATGTATGCTCAGTGTTTGATGTGATTAATGGTCTTGAAAGAGGAACATCCTCTATACTAGTCTTTATCTATTTGATATCTGACCATGTCAGATGTCTATTGTGTTATAAGTGTTTAAATTAACTGATAGAGTCACAAGAGTAAATTCAATAAATGTAACTCACTATTACAAGCATTTAAATTGGTGAATTTTATCTTAAATATATTTTAGAGGGTCTAAAAATTAAGGAGTCAAATATCTATTCAACAATTTAATCATATATATTTAAAAAATATAAATAAACTTATTTAATAAGAATAATTATAATAAACAATAAAAATTTGTAATTATTATTATATTTAAAAACTATGTTTATTATTTATTTAAGTCTTTTAAATATTTTTACTAAATAATTTATGTTTAAATGTTTCTACATAACGATTAGTTTTTGCCTCTTTATAAAATGAAACATTTTTGTATGGAATGTTATTTTACTAAATTTTTTATTGTATTCAAGTGGTGATAAATATAAGAAGTAAATCCATACTAATAAAAATATTTAAACATAGTCACAATTCCTTTGCCAATATTTTGGCTATTTTTTACAAGTCTAAATCTCTTTGAATCTAGATATGGTTCTATCTTCCAACCACAAGAATAACAAGATTCCCTCTAGCATTTAACAAAATGAACCATGCCAATTTTTTTATATAAGTCCACCTCTAAATCAATTTTAATGACTTGGCATGCATGTTCAAAATCATTTATATATTCCACTTGAACTACAATCAAATGTTCAGAAACACATTTCATACTTAATATAATTTTGACTACCTCATGTGCCCTTGATATTGAATTAAACAACCACAAATTATTGTAACATTTATCTGGATAATAAATATTATATATGAACCAATCTTCATCTCTTGTCTTCCAATCAATAGAGCCATCAATAAATGGGATCTCTCTATACAAGGTGTCGATAATATGAGCCATTGTTTTTACAATGCAATTAATAGTGACAAATAAAATATTGTATTATTAGTTTTGTCAAATAGTGTCAAATAAACTTTTAATAATTTTTTTTTATGTATTAATCCTTAAATTCTATATTAAAAAAAGTATGCAAAGTGAACACACTATGGAGACATAAATTATAGTATAAATTCAAAATAGTCTAAAGTCAAGACTATCCAAAACCAAAATGATTCGAATGAAAGTGTAAATTATTAATATGTCATTGACATGTTTAATGAAAAAATTATATGTTCTATTTTCACTAAGTAAACACTTAGATTCTATGTTAATAAAAAAAAGGTATGTTGAATTGATATAGTCTGGAGTCAAAATTTTGAAATTATCAAAGGAAATCAATTATGGAAAAATCTTAATTTTTAAATTATTTAAAAAACATTGAATCGGTGCCAAATTTTCCTTACTATCTCAAAAATTTAATTAGATTTTAGGGCTTATATAAAATTAAAACCTAAATTTAAAAACATGATAAATGAGAAATTCATATTCATAATGTCTTTTTTTTAATATATTGGAATAACTTGAATAAAGTCTATTATACATCCATCCCAACAAATCACTAAAAAACCACCAACAAGGTCATGGTATACATTCAAAAAAGAACTAGTTTTAGAACATTTTTAGATCTTTACAAAGCTTTTGACTGGAGCAACAACCAATTACATCAATGACCACATCCATCTAATACCAACATTACTATCATAATCGACCAATACCAACATTACCATCATAACTGACAAATATGAATAATACTGCCACAATCGATGAATACTAACAATACACATAATATTGCCACAATTGGAAAATACCATCAATACGGCCAAAACTAGCCAATACCAGCAAAATGACCACAATTGGCCTCCTAATACCTTTGAGATTTGAACTTGGGTGGTGCATATAACAATCAAGTTACTTTACCAATGCACCCCCATCTCATTGGTAACCAATTTTAGAACAATATTACAATATAAAGCATCTATTATTATCCATGAAAACTGTCGAACCATTTTTAAAATCACTTTATAACACCTTTATCTACAAAAATATCTACAAAGAAACACATCTCATAGTGACTTCAAAATTGAAGTTAGTAAGCAATCTAGTTTTAAACTGAAAAACTTCCAAATTTCTTTATTTCAAAATGAACCAAAGAATTTTAGTGGAAAAATAAACTCACCGTTAATAATGTAGTACTGAGATTCACTAGTGATAAAATAATTCTAGCTTAATTTTAATTAGTTAAATAGAAAAATTAAAAAAGACTAGCTCGAATTATAACTCCAAATACATCATAGTTAATTGAAATTTGATTGTCATTTTGTTGTATAATTTGTATAAGTTGAATAGAAAATTTATTTTTAAAAACCTTTTGAGTTAGTATGTAAACATCCTATAGACTATTTATAATATGTATAAAAGCATATTAATATACTCTTACTCATCATCATCACATGTCTAGTCACGATCCTTTTTATTAAATACCAAATTAGACCAAATATTTGTTGATTATGAATATTTTAATAGCATGTCAAGATTAATCACTAGAATATCATAAAATTAATCACTTGCATTACTTGAAAACCATCAAAATAAATCGAATTAATAATGATAACCAAATTGCACTAATGAATTTTAGTACGAATAAATTTTAGCTAATCGAATATGTTCATAATTGATTGTTGGAATGTTTTAGGCCACTTAATCTAAATATATAAACTGAATATATTTTTTTAAACAGTAAAGAACCTTTGGTAATGGCCATCAACTAAAATATATCAAATCCATCTACTTTAATGCCAAGTATCGTCTACAACTCCAAATTTAATGTTTCATGATACATGATTTCAACTTCTACATTATACATATAAAGTAAGGAGAAAATGAATTCCTTTTGGATCATCAAAGTGCTTTGAATTAATATAAATAAAAAAATTATCAAGTCAAAAAAAAAAAATTATACAATCCTATATAATATCTTTTACAACTATAATTTAATGAAACATCAGTCAGGTTAAATATTTTGTACTTGTAAATTTCATCTATCGATCATGTTAGGATAAAATTTACCCAATTTGAAAGGAAAAATTGGAAAGTGGTGAACAACTAAATATATTGAGATGCGAAGTAGCATGCATTAATGCCTACCAAACATTAATGTTTGATAGATTTGGTCATCAAAGTAATCTACCTCAATATCTAAAATGACGTGTTTTCTGGAGATAATATTATATATTTTTGAAAATATATATAAAATGATTTCTTATAATATAATATATTTTATAGTATTATATATATTGAAAATAATATATAATATTGTTGAAAAATTTAGGATAGTACTTCAATATAATAATTTAATATATAATATAAAATAATTTATAATACTAAATATATTGAAATAATATAGTATTATAGTACTATACTTTGAGATAATGTAATTATTATATTTTTAATATAATATAATAATTTTATAATAATATAATAATCATATTTGTATATAATATTATTTTTTTACTATTAACAATATATAGAGGCATTAAAATATATTATAGTGAAATATATAATATACAATATTGATCTATAAGCTATATTAACATATATATTATATGATTTAATAATATTTATTACTATTAAAATATATTTTATAAAATATATAATATTATATAATTAATGTTTAATATATAAAAATACTATGATAAATATTATATAATAATTAATAGTGTGTGTGTGTGTGTATTGGTAAGAGGGGTTATGTGAAGCGAAAGAGAGTAAATTGACAGTTAAACCTAGTTACTCTAAACCCATGGCAATGCCAAAATAAGTTCATCTAAAGTAATTGGGGGTAGAAATTTATCAGGATCTAAATCACCATGTAATGCTTTAGTCTAGGATGGCTTGCATTTTTCATGTGAAGAGACAATCTCTTAGCACAATCTCTACATCAAAATTATAACTCCCTTGATTTCAATCAAGGAGCATTTGTATTAATTGGATAAGTAGCTCAAATGTGGGTGATTAGGTTTTGTCTTGGTGGTTTTAATAGAGAAATTAGTTTTGTTATAATGGTAATAAAAAAATTAGAAGCGACCAAGAGGAATTTTGGGTTTAGAAATATGATAAAAATTTGAAGTACATAGATATTTTCAAAATATAACATCTATTACATATATGCCTACTATTATACCACCACCACTTATTTCTCCTAAAGATACTATTAATGTTACATCTTCAAAAAAATTGGATGAAATTCCACTTATTATGCAAGAGCCTATTATTTCTAAATCATTACCATCAGTTCCAAAGTTCTATGATGATAATTTTACTTTTATTGACATATTTAAAATTCTATAATATTCATTGTATGTTCTTGTAATGGAATATTGAACATTTTATAACTCTTATGATCCCTTGGATGTGTTCCAAAACCCATAGTAAGAGGCCCATCAAGTGTAATTTGTTGGGATTCATCTAAGTCCCAAAGCTTATATCTCAAGGAAAAGCATCTATTAGCAGAATGAATATGGCCTTAGTGTAAATCACAATATGTATTATCATCATATCTAAATGGAAGAGGTTTACTCATATCAACCTCTATAAGTGCAGGGAGAGATATGAGTTGACACTCAACCAACTTTGTAATAAGAAGCACTAGAGGCTTTGTGAATCTAGAATTTTTTTTGGGTGGTGCATTCTATAATATAGCTTGTTGTGGCACTACCATGTTCATTATTTGATTGGTATCACATTTTGGTTCATTCATATTAACATTTTAAGATGGATTAATCTTAAATTTTGTATTAGATGAGGTCAATGTAGTGGCCCCAAACTTTATCCTATTTAATGCAAAGAGTTTCATTTCTCAGTCATGCTCAGGGTCACCCTTGTTTCTCATAAATAGGAAATTTTAGTCCCACAAAGTGTGGTGGAAAGGGATGAAATGATATATTTAATGCAAGAGGATTATGCAAGACACATTTTGAATCAAGCACATAATTTGGATGCCTTGTAAGTGTTCTTATCAATTAGAGATTTTTTTCCTCCAATACTTTAATCATTTGTAATGAGTATTGTGAAAAATCCCCAATTTGATTCCTTTACCTTGATTTACAAGATTGTCTCAAATAAAAATCTATATCTAAATACATCTATAAAAGGAAAGTATACACATATATGAATATCTATTTATAGACATACTATATACATAGAAAATATTTTTGTGATAGCTAGAAATGATCTTGGTCATCATAGAATAGATCAATTAGTCATTAGAATACCTTAGAAATACTTTCCAAATGAGTTCATAGCTAAATGAAATTTATCATTTTGGAATGTACTAGTTAATCATCAAAAAGCCCTTGAAAATCTTCTCAAACGAGTCTGTTGCTATTTTATTGGAGTGAAATTCTACAAATTCTCCAAATCTACATTTATAAATAATCTATAAATGGAAAGTCTATATATATAGTAAGTGTTCTGAGGTAGCTAAAAATAATATTGATCATCTTGGGATTTACCAATTAATTATAAAAATACTCTTGAAAAGTTTCCCAATAGATATAATTAAATCTTGTGTTTCATCTATAATTTCTATAATCTTGATAAATGAAGTTTTTGTGATTCTTGTATTGAATTTTTTTTTTCAAGAGGAATAAAGTTTCTTGGCTTAATTTATTGTTTAAATTTAACTAATTTTACATAAATGTGATTTGGTCACATATTTTTGACCCCATTATTGGGCTTTGAAGTTAAAGTACTTATTTGTTGATGGAAATGTTTAACCCTGACTCTGTATTGAGATATCACACCTTGTTGTCATGAATGAAAAGTTAATGTTTATAAATTGGTATGATGTAGACTAATTATGCCCTCACATAACTATAATTTAGATAAGCACACAAAATACTTTCCCAAGATTTCTTTGAGTTACTAGCTACAATTTTGTGTCAATTTAATTACCATTTTGGGGTCGAATTCATCTCTAAATATTGGTTTGTAAATTCAATAAAGGTGACTCGCTCTCACAGGTATTTAAATTGGTGAATTAAATTATATCAAAATTATTCCAAGGGGGATAAAAATTGAGTCAAATCCCTATTAGACAATTTAATCATGTAAATTAGCAAATATAAATAAACCTTTTTAATAAGAATAATTATAATGAACAACAAAAACTTGTAAATATTTTAATATTTAAAAACTTTGTTTATTATTTAATTTTATTTATGTTTAAATATTTAAATATTTTTTTAAAATAACGTATGTTTAATGTTTATGTTTAAATATATAAATATTTTTTAAAAATAATTTTATATGTAATTTTTTTATCTAAACTTTTAAATTAATACACGATTAAAATTTTCTGCATGTTCGTAATTAGGGTTAAGTTTATCTTTTTTTATCTTGCCATTATTTTAATAAGAATAATTATAATGAATGACAAAAATTTGTAAATAGTTTAATATTTAAAAACTATGTTTATTATTTATTTTTATTTATGTTTAAATATTTAAATATTTTTTTAAAATAATGTATGTTTAATGTTTATGTTTAAATATATAAAAAAAAAATTTAAATAATTTTATATGTAATTTTTTTATCTAAACTTTTAAATTAATACATGATTAAAAATTTATGCATGTTCAAAATTAGGGTTAAGTTTATCTTTTTTCTCTTGCCATAATTTTCTCTTTCAGTTTTTTCTCTCCTTTCAGAAGGCCAAAAAAAATTATTTTATGGATTGTTAAGTTTATTGTGACGTTAGTGATGGAAGCATTGATCCCATTTTTTTACTATCATTTCTGTAGGTCCTTCTTGTCAAATATTTAATCTATTTAATGTATTGTTATACTATATCTAAAATGTGTGATTTGTTTGACTTGATATGGTCCTTTTACTCATTGTTTACCACTTTAAGTAATGAAATCATTGAGATTCAGATAGACCTATATTATTATTATTATGAAATGGCTAAGATAATGAAATGGTAGAGATTAGGATTGTTTAACACTTATTTATATTCAATAGGGACCCAAATGATGAATGTGAGGGTAAAGCAGACATTTTGTATTAACTATAAGTAAATGATCATAGTAAATAAGTGTCATGATGTGAGAGGGTTTTAATGGTTCCACCCTATCTCTATCTCCTCGTATCATTCATTTGTTGGATCTATTCAAGATATTACATTTTTTTTCTATTTTAGACTGAGTTAAAAAGTCATTTTTGGCCTGTTCTAAGTTATTATTATTTAGGGTGGTGAACTTTTCCTTCATACTACCTCATAAAATTTAATGAACGAATGATTGAATAACACCTATCATCAGTATTAGATAGGTGTACCATGTTGGGGGGCTACTGCTTCTATATTCCTAGGTAGAGGGATCCCATGCATCATTATATATTTAAAAACTGCTTATGAAATATCTAAACCTTAAAAATAGGAGCAATTAATTTTTTAGGGAGAAGATTTTGAGGGGTGGGAAGTAGTAGGGGGCTAAAGATTTATATGGCTAATCCTATTTTTTTGGTTTTCAACTAGCATTTGCATCCAATAAATTTTTTATTTTTATTTTAAAAAAAAAAAGTAGTAAAATGCTCCTAATTTTTCTCAGCAACATGTATTGTACAAAATTTAAAAAATCATGAGACCGCTAATAAAGAAAAAGACTCCTATAATTTCTCAGTAGTGATCCCTTAAAAATAATTATCTAGTGCCTAGCATGGGATGGATTTTAAGCATTTTAAATTAGTCATATCTCACATGTGAGAGGGGATTTTTATTTTATATAATAAGAGTGGCCCCTTTTGGGAGATCTACATCACTCATCTAATGTTTATGTGAATCATCCTTGACCCCCTATGTTCACCATGTGATTAGACCCTTTATTTCCTTCCCTCTATACATGGAAAATAGTGAATCCTTTGCATGTGAGGAGGCGATTCTAAAATTAGTGAATCCTTAAATAACACCTAGCATCATGATTTATCCCTCATAACATGGATTTTGAGAATTATAAATTAGTCATATCACACACATAAGAGGAGGTTTTCATTTTCTATAATAAAAGTGACCCATTTTGGGAGGTCCATGTCACTCATCCAATGTTTGTGTGAATCAACCTTAATCTCTATGTTCACCATATGATCAGTACCTTTATTTCCTTCCTCGTACACATGGGAGATAGTGAATCCTTTGAATGTGAGGAGGAGATAGTGAATCCTTTGAATGTGAGGAGGATGTGTACCTTGTGATATGTATTTTTAGAATTTTAAATTAGTCATATCAAACTATTCATCTCTCCCTCAACAAAACCTTAAAACTTGTGCAATTCCATTGTAACCCATGTAGAATTGACAATTTAGCTATGGGGTAGAAGAAGTTAGAGCTAGAGTGTATGGGCGAACTCATGAGATATGATAGAGATAGGGATGTGTTTGAAGCTATTGGATGGTTGGAATTATTGAAAAAGTTCTAAGCGTTTGATGAAACCCTTGTCAAGGATTTTCTTCTTCATTTGAAAGAGAATTTCATCACAATGAAGGGTATTCAACTTACAGCCAATAGTCAAGAGATTAGTGAAATATCAAACATTTCAAATGAAGGAGATAGGATAGTAGGAAGGTCTTCTTTCAATGATCTCATCAAGATTTTTCATGAAGAAGGGGAGCCTCTAACAGAGTGTGTTTAGGATCACATCGGGAAGGCCAAGGGCATAAACATAAAAATCCTACCAAAGCCATGGAAATCTATAGCCTACTAGATAATTAAGTACTTGACCTGTGATGGTCAATGCAGTGTGTTGGAATGTGCTACCATAAAAATACTAATTCATTTGAGGCATGGTCTGCACAAACCCCGACACATAATCAATTTACCATCATATTTGGTAGGAGCTATTCATATTATGGCTATGAAATATGTTAGTAGCTTGGTCTCCATCCACCACCATGGTCTAATACACTTAATTATTCAACACCATTTTCTCAAGAAGGAGAATGGAGAAACAAAATGGACTACTTTTATTCAAACCATAGAGAAAAAATAGATGCATATTATTAAAGGATCACTTTAAAAAGCCTCTACTTCTAACCTTAGAGCTAAAAATAAAGCTTTTCCTTATAATATAGTCACTCCAAAATTAACAAGGAGTAGAAGTCAACCTCAATGGTTGCTATACATAGCCCTGAAGTTCCTTATATTGTGATTGAGTATCCACTTTATCTAAATCCTTTATGGTGTTAAGAACCTATCACTAGCACAGATCAAGATCCTACATCAAAATAGGTCCAGCTAAAATCTATACATAGGTAACACATGAGCAAGAGAGGAACCACTAAAAGGAATTTATTCCTGCACTTCATCCTAATATGAAAAGATATAAGATGATTCTTGTAGTTATTGATGATGAAAGGGATGCTATAGAAGTGCTTGACATTATACATCAAGAGCCTCCTTCTAGTCTTGTACCTAACAGAGAAGAGGAAGAATATCCTCTCCAACAAGAGGCCTTTGATGAATCTGATCCATCATTCACTTCAACCCATCCACATTCTCCATCATATCCACACATTGATAAAGGTAAATCTCCTATGATCAACAAAGAAGCACAACCATCTAGTTTACCTGAGGAGGAAAGATTTTAGCATACTCTCACCCTATCAAAACTAGAAGTTATAGTTAAACAAGAATTATAAGACATTGATTTTCTGGTATCTTCATTACAAAGTAAGGATACTGCTAACTCATTCTTACTAAAAAGTATATAAATTTTTAAGGAACACTCCTAGGTAAAGAATGATGAAATATAAGTACTTAAAAGGAAATTAAATGAATATGAGGATGAGATTGTAATGATATGGAGTTACATGAAAGAGATAGAAGAAGAAAAAATGTCACTTAGGAAACATATCATTAGGTCTAACAAAAACAAAGATCATTGGTGAGAGAAATAGCTACAATGTCTCAAACAATCCCTATGAGATGCACATTAGACAAAGCTTGTCAAACCCTTGTGTCTTATTTTGATTTCAAGAGTCATTGGGATCAAACCCATTTATAGTTTGGGGAATTGAAAGAACAAAATAAATTGCTTAAAAAAGAGAATAAAAAAATTCAAAAAGACATCACATAAGTACAAAAAAAAATTGAGAAAGTTAAATAGACCCTCTAATTCACCTGATAGTTGGGAGAAAAGATTTTAGCCTATAGAAGCCCTTCTCCTTCTTACAATTTGTTTTTGCATGATAAATTCTATAGATGGCAGCTCCTTAAGATATCTTATGGATTACTTCATGAAATTATTACTCCTGAAGAATTTTTGGAAGTATACAATAGTAGTACCCCAAAAAATCAAGATTTGTTGTGTGAGTTTTATCTTTGTGGTATTATCATGGGGAATACCAATGGGTTTTTGGTTAATCATTTTGTTGGAGAACTTCAGTTGAGAGCCCTTATTTCCACTTATAAACATAAAATTTCATGGGATGAGATAACTAATGATCATTTGAATATAATAAAAGAAGTAGGCCTATGTATCAGGCCTTAATTCCATAGTTCCAAAGAGGCTCTTAACCAGTTTAGGAGTTATTCCTTTCAAAGGCCAAAGATTCATGATCATTAACTACATGCCCTTCATGATAGTATCATGAATTTTAACTTGTTCACTTAGAATCACTTTGAATAAGTAATTGTAACAAGCAGTCATAGATGGAGCCTATTGTCTATTTAATTGAAAAAAAAGAAGGTCATCTCCCCTACAAACATTAGATGGACTCTCTGAAGGGATGAGGATGTCATTAAGATTATCACCAATGTACTCAATGCAAGAGGACAAAATTTTTGGGTTGGAATGATATTTCATCCACCTCTCTTACTTAATGTCTCCTTGTTAGAATACAATACCACAAAGCTTGAAACATATGAATAGTGGCTCTACCTTATCAGGATGTATATGGGTTTTATAAACCCTTTTAAAGTGGTGATAGAAGGACTCTATCTTGTATATGATCTTAGTCAAATGTTAGAGTAGAGTATCTATAATGATGAGGAGAGAAGAAGATAGTTTGCAATGGGACTTACAAAAGGTGAGTTGTGGGGGAAATGATGAGTCCAAAATATGACTTATTATAGCCACATATTATATCCTTCTTATTGGCTAATCTACCATTCAGATTGAGCATTGCATGCATATTTAGGACTTATAACTAGTATGATGTAGAATATAAGCAATTTTATGTCACTTATTTTATGTGAGTCTTAGTCATTATTGTTGAAAATCTATTTTAACCATTTGCATGCTTTAGTCCTCTATTTTTGTATATATAGGTATTATAATATGATGTAATAGTGATAGTAGAGTTTTATCAATATTTCATGGGTTTAAAGGAAGATTCTAGTTGAAAATATAACAATTTTTTTGAGCTACAGACTTCCACATATGAGTTACAGATTTCATTAGGTAAGTTACAAACTTCATCTGGAAAGCTACAAACTTCATCAAGCAAGCTATAATATTTGACAAGCTTACTACAAACTTTGATAATCTTGTTACAAAGATCATTCCCTAGGTAAATTTGATGGCATAGATGCCCCTTACTCATGGTTACTTAGCTGAGGGAGCTCATAGATTTAGATGTATGCTTACTCATCATTGTAATCCACTATATGTTTATTTCTAAAATATGAGATAAGATGCTGACATTCTATGTAATACAATGATTCCATATGAATGTTACCTATTATGGCAAGCATAAAATAAACTCATTTCGTACAAAATGATGCAATGAAGGATCTACCTTATTCAACTCTCTCTTGATGATTTTGTGAGGTCTGTAACTTTGATGGGTTTCACATTAAATATTAGAATTAATACACCTTTACACCTCAATAAGATCTATAGGAGACCTTATAAATAATAATTAATGTATTGATAACTACTTTGTTTGATTGAAACACCTATTTACTCATTAAATCTAGTATACACCTTAATAAAGCTAGGCAAGTTCAACCTTGAGGTATTTACTAGGAGATTCCTTCAAGGGCCTTGTAATACCTTCATGGGTAACTTGAAGGTATCTCCTAGGAGATACCTTGAAGGAGAAATCCAATCTTGTGCATGTTTAAAAGGTATCTCCTAGGAGATACCTTGAAGGTATTATAAGGGCCTTCAAATATCACCAAGTAGTGCCTTTCAGGTAAAGGAAAATTCCACTCATGAATGTTGAAGGTATCGCTTATGAGATACCTTCAACATCCCCTTGAATATATGACAACACCCTTCAAGGTATCTACTAGGAGATTCCTTCAAATTATCTGTGAATGTATCAAAAGGCCCTTAAAATAATTTCATATTAGATACCTCGAAGGCCATTGTCATACATTCAAGGGGATGTTAAGGGTATCTCCTAGGAGACCTTATACATAACAATTAATGTATTGATAACTACCTTCTTTGATTGAAACACCTATTTACTCATTGAATCCCTTATACACCTAAATAAGGTTGGGCAATTTCAAACTTGAGTTATCTACTAGGATAATCCTTCAAGGGCCTTCTAATACCTTCATGGGTAACTTTAAGGTATATCCTAGGAGATACCTTGAAGGAGAAATCCACTCTTATGCATGTTTTAAAGGTATGCCCTAGGAGATACCTTGAAGGTATTACAAGGTCCTTCAATTTATCACATAGTAGTACCTTAAAGGTGAAGGAAAATTGCACTCATGTGTATGTTGAAGATATCTCCTAGGAGATACCTTTAACATTCCCTTCAATGTATGAATTCCCTTTGAAGTCTTTCATATGAGATTCCTTCAAGGGCCTTATAATTATTTGAAGGTATTAAAATGCCCTTGAGTGTAATTATTATTCCATATAAAATTATGCAATGAAGGATCTACCTTATTCAACTCTCTCTTGATGATATTATGAGGTCTCTAATTTTGATGGGTTTCACATTGAATCTTGGAATTAATACACCATAACACCTTGATAATATCTATATAATATCTTATACATAACAATCAATGTATTGATAACTACTTTCTTTGATTAAAACACTTATTTACTCATTGAATCCTTTATACACCATAATAAGGTTTGGCAAGTTCAACCTTGAGGTATCTACTAGGATATTCCTTCAAGGGCCTTGTAATACCTTCATGGGTAATTTGAAGGCATCTTCAAGGAGATACCTTGAAGGATAAATACACTCTTGTGCATGTTTGAAAGGTATCTCCTAGGAAGGTATTACGAGGGCCTTCAAGTTAACACCCAGTAGTGTCTTCAAGGTGAAGGAAAATTCCACTCATGTGCATATTGAAGGTATCTCCTAGGAGATTATTTCAAGGGCCTTATAATTCCTTCAAGTTACCCATGAAGGTATTACAAGGCCCTTAAAGTAATCTCGAGTATATATCTCGAAGGGGATTGTCATACATTCAAGGGGAAATTGAAGGTATCTCCTAGGAGACCTTATACATAGCAATCAATGTATTGATAACTACATTATTTGATTGAAACCCTATTTAATCATTGAATTCCTTATACACCTCAATAACACAGGGTAATTTTAACCTTGAGGTATCTACTAGGAGATTTCTTCAAGGGCCTTGTAATACCTTCATGGGTAAGTTGAATGTATCTCCTAAGATATACCTTAAAGATATTACAAGGACCTTCAAGGTGAAGGAAAATTCCACTCATGTGCATTTTGAAGGTATCTAATAGGAGATAAATTCAATGTCCCCTTCAATGTATAACAATGCCCTTTGAGATATCTCTTAGGAGATTCCTTCAAGGTCCTTGTAATTCTTTGAAGGTATGATAATGCCTTTGAGTGTAATTATTATAAAGGTAATTATTTAAATATGAAACTATTAAAATAACCTTGTTCTATACAAAATTATGCATGGGTGATCTACCTTATTTAACTCTCTTAGATTATCTACATCAGAAACTTTCAGGTCAGAAATTCAATTCATAAAATTTCACATCAAAAATATTCTCTACAGAAGGTTTCTCATCAGTATATTTGTATCAGGAACTTCCATTTTAGAAATTTTTATTTTTGAAAGTTTCACTTTGAGAAGTTTCACTCTGAGAAGTTTCAATCTGAGAAGTTTCACTTTGAGAAGTTTCACATTAGGAGATTTATATCAACATCCTTTTTTACATAAGTTTTATCATTATGACTTTCATATCAAAGGAATTATTTCAAAAAATTTGGTCCCTAGAAGATTGACTTTGACAACTTCCTTTTGGCAATTTTATGGTGGCAAAAATTACTTTGGCAAGTTTTTCAAATGGCAGATTTCTTTGCAGTATTAGTCTTTGGGTGATTTTATATTAGGAACTTTTAATTCAAAAACATTCTCTTTGGGTTCTATCTTTGGAGGCTTTTATGTTGGGAATTTACATGTCAAAAACATTCCATCAAAAGGATTCTTTTTGGAAAATTTTGTTTCAATAAATTTGAGATAAAATCCTTTCAAAATGCTTGGTGTCTTTAGTCCATTACTGAGTCTTACCACCATCCCTATTTTTAATCAAGGACTCAACCGAGTACACTGATACTGTGTTTGATTAGACTATTTTCAATGATCAATATGATAAACTATTTGTTATATGAGATGCCATTGATTCATTTGATGACCACTCCCATGAGGATAACTTAATTCCATCATAAATTCAATTAGTTTTAGACCTAATTACTTTCAATTGATAAGGGATACACTTCATGATGGCCAAGCCTGAAGTGATGCCATACATAGACCTATTTTGGGATCTCTCCTTTGCTGGTAAAGAGATGAAGGATGCCTTCTTGAACCCTTTGAATCACAAGACCATTGTGGCCAAATCTTAGGAGATGCATTCCAAAGGTACTTATATTTACTAGTTACATATGCTACTTATGATTTACTTAGGGTGGTAGGATGGAACCAAAATAATTCAATCAACAAAACACTAAACAAGTGGCTTTCATCGTTGAAATTATCATCCCAAAAGAAAAGAACCTCGTACCTATCACTAAGTATAGGATGGGGGTTTTCATTAGGATCTCCATGGAACTAAGTTCCACTCTAGGTCATAAGTTCTAGGTATGTTGTTTGAACAAATGAGTATAAGAATAGTGGGTTAAGCCAATGGTTTTTTCAACCAATTTTATGGGTAGATGTGTGGTTTCTAATAAAAAGGAAAATCAATGTGATTCAGATGGGTGAAAGACTAATATATGGTGGGTAGGTCATAAATAAACTTAAAAAAAGGGAAGGGTAAGGTAGAGAAGGATTCTATGTCTTTGAAAAAGAGCTTCTCAGTTTGTCTCTTTAATGGACAAGTCTCTTAAAGACCAATGTTTGTTATTTGCATCTGTTGCTCACCTATAAACAAACATAGATAGGAGTTTGGGTAATCATATACATGGTGATTTTGAGTCTCAACTGAAGGTTCCTCTTTTCAAGGTTATTATTACATACCTTTATACAAGAGGTTACAACTCGAGCCAAGAAGTTATCTAAGGAAGTTATTGCTGATTAATAGAATATTGTATCAACTGAGACACTTTTACACACTTTAGAATAATTATTCAACCTTTAATAATTCTATAAATCAATGTACATATCAATATTTAATAGATATGACACATCTAAGATTAATCATTCATAAACACAACAATCAAATTCATCCATAGTGATTACACACATCAAAATTATTGAATCAATTAAAAACTAGAGAAACTTCAAATTCATGAACATAGAAAGAGAAGAAGACAGAACAAACATAGTTGCAAGAATATAAAAATTCTTGATTTCTTCTTGTATTCCATTCAAAATTTTAACCCTTTCAATGAGGGTTACAAATCATATATATAGATCTTGGGGAAGGGGTCGCCTCATCCTCCAAGACTAAAACATTTTGCTTACATATAGATAGACCATAAGATAAGTCTGAGTTACATGATGATGCATTACAAAGAGCCTAGCCATGTCATGTATGCATGCTGCTCAAAAGTTAGTTTAATTATAATATATAAATTTAACTAAGACTTTACTATTCTGGTACATTGATCACATGCAAAATATTACAAAATTAGCCAATCTAAATTAGATCTTGCTTAGTTTATCTTAAGACTGCTATAGAAATTATAGTAGAGCTAGTAGTATCTACCATAGTGACTAGAAGGGAAATTAAAGAAGTACTAGATGTTTAAACTATAATCACCATAGGAATAGTAATCTAAGTTGGCATCGATTGGTAATTACTATTGTTGGCAGAGTTGGTAGAGTTGGCATGGTAAAAATAGAAAATTGATCTTGCTAAGCATATTTATTCTTTGTCTCTAAGTCATGATAGTGCTTGTAGGCCTTGGTATGATGTGATATGATTTGATCCATATCTAAAAGAGATGGTCTAGTCACCATACTAATCTTTCCCATTAACTTATTGTGCTCTACCTTGGTCATTCTCAAATTGACTCTGAATATCTCTACCTTGGTGGCTTTTTCCCTTGTTATGCTTAACTTATCCTCTATGTTTTTAATTCTCAAACCTTGTAGGCTCTATTTGAAATTGTTGAAGGCTTGTTTGATCATCTGGTTGAATGTAGCTCTCATCACCATCCTTATTTGGTTATCTTGAATAGTAGCTAACTCTAGTCCTAAAAAAATCTATTCAACTACTTTCTCCTATCTAGATAATTTATTAATTAATGCCTCTAAAGATAGAACCTAGTCTCGGGCCTCTTGGGTCCTTATTAATTATAAGTTCAAGGCATTTGAGGCCTCAA
This sequence comes from Torreya grandis, assembly GCA_037957365.1. Lineage (NCBI taxonomy): Eukaryota > Viridiplantae > Streptophyta > Pinopsida > Cupressales > Taxaceae > Torreya > Torreya grandis. Next base: position 542,303 of record JARHVA010006551.1, on the reverse strand, counting down.
ATGGAGTCATAAAATAAAGATGTATGAAATCCTTATTAGGTGTATATAACATTAGGAAGTTCAAATTATTGTCATCTTATGTGAGTCCCATGAATAATTTAGTTATGTTATTAACATGTGGAGCCAAGATGACTCTTAAATAATAAATGGAATCAACGATTTCATAAAATATGAGGGAAACATCTTATACATCTTTTTTAATTCCCTGAAGAACCTAAATTACTTTTTATTTCTCTCTGAGTGTTTCCAACTCGTCCTTGAGCTCTTGCCTAGCCATTTTAGTTCCTTGATGTGTAGTCATGATTATTTCACATGGGTTTCCATACATGTTTTTAGGTTCGTTATGTAAAGGGACTGACCCTTCTACCTATTTTTTGTTTTGCTTAAGGAGTATACTTACTCCCTCTCTTCCATGATTAGGTTCCTACTCGATCTATCTTATATCTTCCTCTTTCTCGCCATTTGTATTGATGCAATAGCTTTGTCAAATAGGGAGCTCATTATTGGTAATTCTATATTCTTTAGATTAGGCCTCTTAGAATCTAAGGCTCCTAGTTCTTTATCCCAATCTATAAGAGTGAGCTTCAAGGAATCAGAGGGAAATGCTTCTAGTTGAGAATACTCTTCAAGTTTTTTCTTGGTGGATGTGGGAGGATTAGGCATGTAGGGAAAATAATCTTTGACCAATCTATGTTACCATATAATGTCATTGGATGAACCACATAGATTGGCTACCTCCTAGGTGCTCTCTTAGTTGTTACCACTATGGTTACTATGGTGGGAGTGGAAGAATTCAATTATGAACCCAACTGGGTAGAAAGGGCTATATTTGAAGGCATGGATTAAACAATGGCTAGGATGGACAAGGCTAATGTTGATGGAATGGATGTTAATGGAAGGGAAATGGAAGGGATGTAAACCATAGGGATATAAATTATATTAGTGGAAGGGGGAATAGGATCTATGGTTATAGGCAGAGTCATGGATGGGTCTAGGAATAAAAGACCTATTGAGACTATCCATTGAGGAAAAAATGTGGAGACAATAGGGCCAACAAAAGTGATTGAAACTATAAGTAAAGACATAAGAGGGGAAAAACTCAATAGAGCTATGAGAAAGGAGACCTTACCAAATGAGTTACCTTTGATAGGTATTTTGGCCTTGAGTGCTTATAGGCTCAGAACCTTCACCTATTATAGTTATTCCTTATCTACCTCCTAAGTTGGATGGGTCTATGGTCTATCCTTAGGATTATTCTAGTGTCTTTGTTGTTCTCATTGCCTATGGACCTATGGACTGCGATGGAAGAGAAGAGGGAATAATGCTTATTATGGAGGCTAAAATAGCTAGTGTTTCCTCTTCATCTGAGGAATCCAAGCATATAACCCCAACTTTCATCAGTACTTCCACTTGTGCCTTGTATTCAACTATAGTTAGCTCCTCAGCCAACTCTTTCTTGACCTTAATTAATTCAACTATTGAAGGTTGAACTGGGATCACTTGTGCTTGTTATTATGTTGAGGTAGGTAGTTATTCCTCCTCAGCTTGTTCTTATTCTTCTTCTCCATCGATCGATGCCTTAGCTACCAACTGTTGTTTGTCTTGAGGATAGATTTAATCTTATTCAAGATCAAGGCCCTCATTTTCTAGCTATTTTTATGGCCTCCCACTCTAGAAATCTAAATATCTTCATTCTTTAAAAGGTGGTATTTAGAACATTGCTTTATCGAGTGCCAAGGATGGTTTTGCTTGAATTACTCTTAGCAAGTCCTCATTTAGCCTTGTAGTAGTATCCATTTCTCTAACCTCATTATCATCTTTGAATTTCAAGAAGATAAAGTCATGATCAATTGGTTCATGCTTGTATTCAAGGTCAATGGTGTGAATTTTATTTTGGACCTTTCTATGAGGGCCCCAATTTATATAAGGAAGGGTGGCCAATGCATAGGCCTTCTTGACATTATCAACCTCTCTAAACTATATGTGAATGGTGAACTTCATTCACCCAATGGTTACATGAGACCCATAGAAGGTGGCCTTATTATTTTTCATAAACTCTTTATCTATGTTGTTCTAAATTTGATGAGCAATTTCTTACTCAGCCTCCTTGTTCAAAATAAAATTTGGAAGATGAAGATGCTCCATAAACTGGGTCTAAAACAATTTTTCCTAAACATATACTAAAATTTTGAGAATGGATAAAAGTGTTAAAAAAACTTGACTATTCATTTCTTGACTTAAAACTCCCTATTTTGCATCAAAATTGAACTTTCCATAATTCATTTTATTATTCCATTAAATTCATTTGTGAACTAAATTAAAATAAACCAAAATAAACTAAAAATGAAATACTTGACACAAGACATGATAATGGAGTTTACCCATTCAATCTATGTCTCTGGGTTCATAATTTTAGCTAATTCATTAAAAGTTGTAAATATCAATATTTTAAACTTACATCAAATGGATTTTTAAACCCTGTATCAATGTTGAATTTTGATAGTGGAACTCTAAACCAATCAGAAACATCCTCCTTCATCAGCAACATCCATGTTTCTTCTCTATGAATACAAGTATGTTTATCCTTTTCAAGTATATATAAAAATCTTAAGGGCATAAAGATGAATATTAGTGTTCTACCTTCCCACAGATCTACAACTCCACTAATAAATTTGAAACTGAATACATCCCTCCAAGACCATAGGTCTTAAAAAAAATAGAGGTGATATAATAAAATATTTATAGGTCTCTATATCAATACAGAGTCAATACATAATTTCCTTATCTATCACAAAGGAAATAACTAGACTTTGTCTCTGTATGTTTCTGTCAGACATCCACATTATATCCCTTCCTTGATTAGAAATATATAATAATAGGATACATGATAATATTTGATTATATCTCTGTCATGATTTAAAGCCTTTTAAAATGGAAGAAAAAAACATTCCTCCATATCCAAAAAGGGATTACATAATAATAGAGGCAATAACATAATAGTCAGGATGATACATAGTCACATATATATTTTTCCTTGTCTTCCACCATATAAATAAAAGGGAAATGTGGTCTCCAATCTACATACTAATAATTATATAGTCATGTGTGTATATCTCCCTAGGCTATACTACCTTTTAGAATAGAAGAAGTAAAATAATTACTATTTTAATTTAAGGCAAGGAACCTTACCAAAAAAATTGAATGAGACTGTATCTACCACATATATAATTTGCCATGATCTCGTATCCATGAGCTCCTTTTAATAGCAAGTTACCTTCACTAATCAGGACTATGGTGGCGTATTTATAATATAATCTTTGGACTATAATGAGATGTCATGCATCCTTGACATGAACACATCTCTAGACTCAATTTTGTATCATTGTCCCTTTAGGGCTTATGAATGTCCTACCTTTTTATTTCCTTGATAGGTCTATGGTAGACTTAGCCTTATTAGAACCAAACTCCACCTCAAATTCTCACATGTATCCTCCATTTAGAAACTATATTTATAATAACATAGGCATATTATTTCCCATCATTTTAGGCTTGAATAGCTTTTCAAATAGGCAGAGCCTTTCTAAACAATGAGCCTTTCTATTTAATCTTCTATTATTGTTTGTATATAATCAATATACATATCAAGAACTACTCAATCCAAATTTTTAGTCATGCTCCTATGTCTATAGGAAAAATAATTTAAAAATTCAATGCCATTTTAATCTACAGCCATGCTCAGCTTCTAATGGTGGCTTTCATCGATGAGTTCCTCCATCAAACTCTACCATTATTGTATTATGTATATGATAAGAATAGGTAGATGTACATCCATATGGCCAATTTATTTGATTTGCCTTCAACAAAAACCAACAAACTTCACCACGGCTCGACCTCTCAATAGAGTTTTCTTATCCTTTGTGGAATTTATATTGTTCTCATTATCCAAATAGACAAGCCTAAATCCAAACCTTTTCCCATCATTCCATTCTAAATAGAAACTCCTTTAATGTATTTTTACCATATCAAATTGAAAGCTCCTTTTCCAATTCTCCAACATCCAAGGCTCGTGTGAGGGCATTCCCTTGCTATTTATTAAAGCCTTATGACTATATAGCTTCACTAGACATTTATTTTCACCCATCATTATTAAATGACAAGTGGCCGTAGAAGAATGTCCCTTTTATATTAAGGTCTGATGCCCTTTTTAAAATCAGAGCCTCTCAAGCTCGAACCTACAATAACTGATGAGCTCCTTCCAATACTATGGTGAGCTCTATCAAATTAAAAGACTAACATGGTCTTTCCCATATGGGCCTCTTTCTTCACTATGATTCCATAAGTCTTCTCCCAAGCTTGCCCATGTCCTTCTAAACCTCTCCTAGATCCCCTTTAAACACCTTTAGTTTTAGCATATTTATTCAGAAGAATTAAAATCCCATATATCTTCATAATAGAATGAGAATATGGTTTTAAATAGTTAAAAGTTGGGATTATCATTCATGGCTATGGCCATGTATAAAACCACCTTTTCTTATCCATGAAAATAGCGTAGAAGCTTCAAATTAATTGCTTAAAGGCATGCATGATGAGTTGGGGTTGTTGGCAATGAGATATCAAACACACAACTTGATTTATAACCCAATTTGGGTTGGCATGTGAGCTACGATGCTAGGTGGGTTAGGGTGACTACCGAGTTGGGGTGACTATCATGTTGGGGTGACTTCTAAGTTGGGGTGATTTCCAATTTGGGTTGGCTATTGAGTTGTATTGAATAAAATAGTCCTCTAGATCAAACCTCCCCATACAGATGCTTTTGTCCTCAAAAGTACCAAGAATCCAACTGAACCTATTACATAGATTTCTGCATCACACCATCAAACAAAAATTTATAAAAAGTCCACTATCCAACTATAATTACAACTTGTATATAAAGTTAAAAATAAACTCTATATCCATTTTGTCAAATGACCTATTACCCAAAATTCATATTATGGTGGCTTCTATCAACCCCTACACTACATAAAGGTTAAGGTATTCTCCTTGTTATCATACAAGGGAAATCATTATACTGCATACACCTAAGGATTTACAAATAAATTACACATAGTTATACTTACATTTTACAAACATTGCCCATTTATGGGTCTTAAATAATACTCCTACATGATGTACATGACAAACGTATATGGGAGTACAAGAAATTTAGAAATATAAACATTGCCCATATCATGGTGGGACTTAAAACATATATATATAAGTATAAAATGTGCAATAGATTTTATCTATCCTAAGGTGACTGATCCACAATACATATTACTTGAGGGTAATTAAGGGAATTGTAAACAACCAAAGTTATTGTTGTGTCCCTTGAATCTTTCCATGTACCTATCAAACTCCAATGTTATCTTAGAGAGTTTCCATAATAAGAGCTTCTTTAAAAACTCACAAATCTATAAGTAACTATAAACAAAAATTAGTTAAAAGTGAGAAGAAACCAAGTATTTTAAATTTTTCTTAAGGGTTCCTTCACCATCTAACTACTCCCTAGTTAATACCTCCACAACTCATCCAATCGAGTTAGTTTCCCCAAAAAGTCTATTACAATGGAAAATTGAAACATGAGATATCAAATGTAAATCTTTCCAAACACAACTTGAATGAAATTGCCTTCCCATATTAAATAAGTAGGAATTTCTGTATAATAGTATTGGAAGTAATAATCAAGCATATTATTTTGTTCTATATCTATGCTTTATCAACTATTTAAATAACCTTAGAACTATAAGGGTTGTTCCCTCCTAATGGTTTTCATAACTGCATAGTAAGTGGTTTCATCTTTATAAAACTCTATCTCAAAGATTTAGATGATCCATGTTATAGTTTCAAAAGGATTTTAAAAACAACTTCAAACAAAGACATACTTTACTCCCAAAGCAACCTTACACAAAGGTTTCAACCAAAAATGTGCAAACATAGTTACATTTGAGAATAATTTATACCTTTGAATAAAATTTTAGAATGCACATATTGAGTATTAGCTATTAAATGTTGGTGTTTTTAAATGGATTCCTACTTGTTTCCTACAACTCTCAATAAAGATGTGAAAACATAACCAACTTATCAACCAATTATAAACTCAAACTCAAAGTGTGAAAACCTATCCAATACTGAACATCACCTTTTTTCCATTTTCATATCTTACCATGGAACTAGACTTTTCACTTGTTCATATTATAAAAGACATAGCCATCCATAATATGATTAATAATCTAAAATAATACGGATGCACAATTGGCTAGCTAGACCAAAATATTGTGTCAATGCCAATATTAAATCAAATTATAACCATACCTTAATCTACCCTCTGTGTAATACTAGTAATCAAATTGTAATTATTTCCTCTTGGGTGTGCATCTCTAAAAGTGCCTTACACTTTATCTAAATGCTTCCTAAGGAAGAAAGGTTGTTTCTTTAAAAAAACTATCTCACACTCAAGTGACCATGTGTTGTATTCTTCATCCACGTTGATCATGTAGGGCTAGTGGTTCTAAAACCTTGGCTTTAGAAGCTTGTCTTCTTCCATTGAATTGGAACACCTTCCAATTTATCTTCGCACTAGCCTCCCTACATGGTCAACTCAAATAAAAAAATCAAAATCAAAATTTGATATTTAAAATCTTCAAATAGAAGTATATCGCAACTGAAGCAAGGTCCTATAATCACTTGCTCTAATACCAAATTTGATCTGTAAACTAGGTCTAAAATAGTTTTTCATAAATGGATACTAAAATTTTGAGAATGAATAAAAGTGTTAGAAAAACTTGACTATTCATTTCCCAATTTAAAACTCCCTATTTTGTATCAAATTTGAACTTTCCATAATTCATTCTATTGTTCTATTAAATTAATTTATGAACTAAATTAAAAAGAAGCCAAAATAAACTAAAAATGAAATACTTAACACAAGACATGATAATGAAGTTCACCTATTTGGGCTACATCTCCAGGTTTGTAATTTAGACTGATCAATTAAAAGATGTAAATATCAATATTTTAAACTTACATAAAATGGATTTTTGAAAACTGTATCAATGTTGAATTCTGACAGTGGAACTCTAACCCAATCAGAAACATCCTCCTTTGTCAACAACATCCATGTTTTTTCTTCATGAATACGGGTATGTTTCTCTTTTTTAATTATCTATAAAACTCTTAAGGGCATAATGAAGAATAGGAGTGTTCTACCTTCTTACAGATCTTCAACTCCACTAATAACTCTAAAACTGAATGCATCCCTCCAAAATCATAGGTCTTAAAATAAATAGAGGTAATATAATAGAATAGTTATAGGTCTCTATATCAATACAGAATCAATACATAATTTCTTTATCTATCACCAAGAAAATAACCAAACTTGGTTTCTGTATGTTTATGTCAGACATCCACATTATATCCCTTCCTTGATTGGAACTATATAATAATAGAAGGACACATGATTATATCTGACTATATCTATCATGATTTAAATCCTTTAAAAATAAAAAGAAACAACATTCCTTCATATCTAAAAAGGGCTTACACAATAATAGAGGCAATAACATAATAGTCAGGATGATACATAGTCATGTATACATTTGTCCTTGTCTACCACCATATAAATAAAAGGGAAATGTGGTATGTAGTCTACATACTGATAATTATATAGTTATGTATGTATATCTCCCTGAGCTATATTACCTTTTAGAATATAAGAAGTAAAACACTTACTATTTATATTTAAGGCTAATAACCTTACCAAATAAGTTAAATGAGAGTGTATCTACCACATATATCATTCTCCATGGTCTCATATCCATGATCTCCTTTCAACGATGAGTTCCCTTCACTAACCGAGATTGTGGTGGCATATTTGCAACATAATCTTGGGTCTTTAATGAGATGCCATGCATCCTTGACATGAACACATCTCTAGACTTAGTTCTGTATCATTCTCCCTTCGAGGCTTACAAATGGTCTACCTTTTTATTTCCTTAACAGGTCTATGGTAGACTCAACCTTATTAAAACTGAACTCCACCTTGGATTCTCCCATGTATCCTCCATTTGGAAACTATATGTATAATAACACAAGCATATTATTTCTCATCACTTCAGGCTCGAATATCCTTTTAAATAGACACAGCCTTTCTAAATTTTGAGACTTTCTGTTTAATATTCTATTTTTGTCTATATACAATCAATATACATATCAATAATTACTCGATCTAATTCTATAATCATGTTCCTACATCTATGGGTAAGAGAATTTTAAATGTTGATGCCATTTTGATCTACAACCATGCACAATTTCTAATGGTGGCTTTCATTAATGAGTTCCTCCATCAAATCTACCATTATTGTATTATGTCTTTGACCATAATAGGTAGATTCACATCCATATGGCCAACACATTTGATTTACCTTCTACAAAAATCAATAGACTTCACCACGGCTTAGCCTCTCAACAAAGTTTTCTTGTCCTTTACAAAATGTTTATCGTTCTCATTATCCAAATAGATATGCCTAAATTTAGACCTTTCTATGCCATTCCATTCCAAATAGAAACTCATTTAGCAGATTTTTTACATATCATATTGAAATCTCCTTTGCCATTTCTCCAATGTCCAAGGCTCATGTGAGGTAATTCCCTCACTATTTATTAAAGCCTTCTCACTATATAGCTTCCCTGGACATTTTTTTCACCTATCTTTATTAAATGATGAGTGGCCATAGATGAATGTCCATTTCATGTTAAGGTCTAATGCCCTTTTCAAAATCAAAGTCTCTCAAGCTCAAACCTAAAATACCCAATGAGTTCCTTCCAATACTATGGTGAGCTCTATAAAAAAAATAACATGGTCTTCCCAATGTGGGCCTCTTTCTTCACTGTGATTCCATAATTCTTCTCCTAATTCTACTTGTGTTCTTTTGAGCCTCTCTCGGATCCCCTTTAAACACCTTTAGTCTTGGTGTATTTATTTAGAAGAATGAAAATCACATATATCGTGGAATAGAATGAGCATATGGTTTTAAATAGGAAAAAGTTGGGATTATCATCCATGTCTATGGACACATATAAAAACACCTTTTCTTATCCATGAAAATATATTATAAGCTTTACATTGAAAGCTCAAAAGCATGCATGATGAGTTGGGTTTGTTGGCAATGAGCTGTCAAACACAACTTAATTTAGAACCTAAGTTGTGTTGGCATACAAGCTGGGATGCCAGGTGAGATGGGGTGATTTCTAAGTTGGGGTGAATATTGAGTTGGGGTGGCTACAAAGTTAGATTGCATAGAATAGTCCTATAAATGGATCTACTTTTTATCCTACCACCATGATCACTATGAAATTTGGATATAGCCAGTATCTCTAATGTTATTGGCCAGTGTTTGGGATATGCTTGGGGAAATTCTTGGCAATGGCTCATCATGAATAACCACCTATATCTAAGGATAAATGTCCTTGACAATATTAATTATGTTCCTTTCATATGAATAAATATGCACAAAGTTATAGTAGTCACATATCCTATTTTTTATGACCTCAGCATTAGGATCCCACAAGACTCTGTTATGCCTATACACAATGTCCATGACTGCATCCATTAGATAAGACATCATATAGAAATTTCCCCCTAATTTTAATTTGTGATTCTACAAAATATTTTCATAGAGGTGTGTGCTAATGATTTCCCCCAATACGTAGGTATGTTATGAGGTAGTCAGAAGGTTTATAAGGAGAACCCATTCTAAGTGTATGTAGTAGATACTAGAATGACCAAAGATCTTATTCAGTAGTGTCATCCCTACGTAGATTCTCATTTTGAAACTAGTAATGGGGACTAGGATCCTTACATGTTCTTTTAAGGTGAATTTTTCCTTGGGTAGCAACCATTTTGAAAGATCTCGCTTCATATGGTTTGCCTTTTTCCATGTAACTATAGTATATAGATCATATATAACATATGCAATAAGAAATATTAAATACCTATTAAATGCTTCTCAAGATATGCATGTGATAATAGTATCATTGTCTACATAATATAGATAACCTCTATCAATGATTATTCCTTCAAAAAATAAACCTTGTAGTAAATCAATGCATTGCATCACTTATCATTTTGTAGAAGCATAGTGCAGGCCTTGGCACCTGAGTCAGAGTAGGTATTTTATCAAATTATTATCCTTAACTACTATGTCTTCTTCTAGTGCAAACATATCAAAATCCTCAATTGCTTCCCATAATGTTGAATAATTCAAATAACACCCCTCAAATATAATAGGCTTGAACATAGTATCGAGATATTTTGTAGAGTCCTTGATCAAAAACCTAGATGGTGTTGGGGCTATCCTATAAGTCTTGGAAGATGATGCCATGATAAATATATTGATTACTAGTATATCTCAAGCTTTTGATAATGGTGTTTCTTCACTTAGTTGAATCTCTTAAGTTTTAATTCATTGTGATAGTGATTAGGGCTATTGGGATTGCTTGAAACTAAAGTATACTCAATTTTAAATGATCAAATGATGTAAACTTGGTTGGGGGATAAATGTAAATAGATCTCCTACATTTATTTATAGTTCATGTGACATTACTCATTAACATCTATGAGCTCATTACCTTCATTCAATTTTAATTTGACCATCTTATAGTAGTGTGCATACCTCATAGGATGCCTTGTCATGAATGGTATCATGGTAAATCATTCTTATCATCAACAAAATATCATCCCAAAGGAGAAGAACCCCATACCTATCACTAAATTTAGGATGGTTGTTTGTATTGGGAGTTACCTCCTAAATAGACTTTATGGTTTCCCAAGTATCCATTTTCTTCATCTGAAATGGGTTCTAATTTTGGACATGTTAATGACCTTGGCCTTAAATTTTTCACTAGGGAAATAATTAACATCGGGCTATGATAATAGGTTTTACACAAGGATAAGTGGCCTACTAGTGGTCACTTTTATATGATGTCATATATACTAGATGTGGTAATGGGAACTATATACATGCACCATGGGTCATCCTAGATCCCAGTTTTAGATTGCATAAAAATCACATTGGTGATTATTATTCATTCTTAAGAGATACCTTCAATATCCCCTTGAATGTATGACAATAACCTTTAAGATATATCCCAATAGATGCCTTAAAATGCCTTAAAATACCTTCATGGGTAACTTGAATGTATCTCCTAGGAGATACTTTTAAGGTACCCTTTCAAATATTACAAGGCCCTTCAAGTTATCACCTAGTAGTGCTTTCAAGGTGAAGGAAAATTCTACTCATGTGCATGTTGAAGGTATCTATTGGGAGATACATTCAACGTCCCTTTTAATGTATGATAATGCCTATCAAGGTGTCTCATAGGATATTCCTTTAAGGTCCTTGAAATACACTTATAATACCATCATGGTTAACTTAAACGTATCTCCTAGGAGATACCTAGAAGGAAAAAATCATTCTTGTGCATGTTTGAAAGGTATCTCCCAGAAGATACTTGTTGATGGGTATTTTGACACATATTAGACATATAATTCCCCCTCATGTTTCATCTTTGAAATAAATGTTTATGGATTACCTTTCCCATCAAATTATATTGGCTTGTGCCTAATATGTTAGAAATGTACAATCAACTTTTAGGCCATCCCCTTTGAATGATTTCTACATGCCCCTACATATAATTTATTTTTGGTTTGGTCATACATTATTAATTTAAGTGTGAGTTAGTGTATATATTATGAATTTTTAATATGTATTTTGTATTATAATTTAGAATTCACATTTTTTGATATATAATTAATCACTACTTAATCACAAATAATTTTGTAACTAATGCAATATGCAACTTACATTTTATAAAAGATCAAGATTTAAATCATTTTAATTGCTTTATAGAATGTCTTCAGGTGAGAAAGAAATTCCCACACTTAAAAGGAAGAATAAGGCTTCACTCAAAGATAATTTGGATATAGTATCGTTTAAACTACTAAAATTAAAATTTAATCTACATCACTATCTTTCATTTTATGGTGGTAACAAAATTCCTCTTGCTAATTGGTATTTTAAATTGTTTATTCCACCAAATATGCATGAAAATATTTATTTGTTTAGAATTATATCTAGAAAATAATCTTCTCATATTGGAATAATCCTTACTTGTGATAAGGATGAACTTGAAGACGCCCTTCAATTATAACTAGAAGTATGGAATGGAGAAGAGGAAATTCTCCATTGTGCTACAACTAATTTTAATAAATTTATACCCAATAAAATAGAATTGACAAAAAATAAATTTTCTCCTTCTTGTGAAACATTTGGGTTGATATATAGAGATAATTTAGTCATTATAATACAAAATATGAATAAGGGGAATTCACTTCTTCTACTTGCCACCATGTAAACATATATTTAAGATACCCTTCAATCATGATAGAAAAAACATTAGAAAAAAAAGACAAGAAAGGGCAACATATTTGTATGCAGATTTGAAAAAGGCTATATAATTACTCATAATAGTGGGAAAAAACCTAATAAAATATTGATGCAATTTTGATGACATGAAATTCTAATTAGACACACAGTGAATTCTCTACATGGCATATTTCCTATAGCAATTACATCTTGAACATTCTTGTAGAGCTCTATTAATTGGGGGATGGTAATATCAAAATAAGAAATATGAATGCAAGAGGGGTGAATTCTATAATTAATTCATTTATAAAACATAATGAGATTCCAATGAAGGATGCTTTGTTAAAAAATTTTAATCCAAATAACCCTCAATGTATTATCAAATGAAAAGAAGTCTTTGAAGATATGATGGAGAAAAAATCATAAGGTTTTGTTGGGTGAATATTTTGTCACCAGTTAACTGAGGGCAAAATAGGTGTTTCAACCACATCATAGGGAGATTGATCAGCCAAAATGTGTAGGTTTACCACATCAAAATGGGATAAATCTCTCCTCTCATCAAGGGGAGGTTACTTATATGGTAGGGGAGGTTCCTTGCTAACTATATATATATATATATATATATATATATATATATATATATATATATATATATATATATATATATGATGAAAATACACTCAGGGGTGGGATAACACCATCCATCTCTCTTTTTTCAGAGATGATGTTCACAGATCAAATGAGAAATCTTGGGTAATTATTGAAGGTACTTCTCCTCTTTAAGAAGTAATATTCAGTCAACAGCTAGATTTCTTCCTGGTAGTAATGTAACCACGAGAAACCCACGAAATCACAAAGTCTTTCATTTCTTCCCTCACTGAAACAGGGTGTAGTATCATAGTAGAATGAAGTGTAGCACAAAGTCTCCACCTCAACTTCCAAAGGGTAAAATATTATGAAGGATAATAGAGGCACAAATTCATCCCAAGATCCTTTAAATAGAAACAAAAAACAAACACACTAAAGACAATTATGGCAGCACAAAGTCTCTCCACAGTCAGCTTCAAGACACCTTCCTGATTACTTCCACTAGTTCTGATTGTTAAATTAAATGTACAAGAATGCTTCTATGAAATAAACATAATAAAAATCTCTTAAATGACATAAGCTATTACAGAACAAAGTCTAAAAGTAACCTACTTTCTCATTCATATAACAAAATATGATTAACAATCTGAGCTCAAAGTCTCAAGAAAGCCTTTCAATTTGGGTAGAGTTTTGCTTCTATATCAGAGAGATCTCCTTTGCATAAAATAAGAGATTACAATATATATCACTCCAAGAAATACTTGGGTGCTTTGTTTCATGGAAAGGCCCATGCTGCATTCAATGCCTTGAATGCATTTTCAGTTCTGTGAAGGGGCCATGCTAGAACAGGGCATCAGCCTTAACTGTGGCATGTCAATTCATCTAAAATGTCTCCTTTCAAAGTATGGGCTGCTTGGTCCTCTTCCTGATATGTGTGTATCTATCCATTTCACCTTTACTCGATGGAGAAAAAGAGGCCATGTCCTTGAGTGTCTATGCTCTCTGATGTCTACCTGGTGGACTATTTCACCCACTATAAATAACTCCTACACAGATATTTTTGGCCTTTCTACATCATTCCCTCTTTCCTTAATGCATTTTGTCTCTTCCTTGTGATCTGAGCTCTCAGGCTATCTCTTCCCTTTATATTGGCTCTTTCAGCTTCTTCTTCAGCTGGTTGTTGAGTTTGTTCTCAGGTCCATGCCACATTTGAAAATAAATAGGCATTTTATTACCTTGAATTTGACATCTACGAGGACATCATTGGTCACTTGGTCACTTAAACCATGTTAAACCTCAAACCTTTGAACCATAAGAGTGCATCGGTTTAATTGTTCAATGGTTCAGGTGGTCCTATCAGCTCCTTGGTTTAATCGGCTCCTTGGTTCAATCGGTTGAACCATCTCTTCAAACTTGTCTCTAGAATCCTCTGCTTCCTTCCTTCACTCAAAGATTCCTTTTGAATTTTGAAATTCCTTAAACCTTTGAACCTTTTAAATTTGAACCATTTTGGTTCAAGGTTCAACATTTCATTCTCTTTCTTGGAAACTTTTGGTCCTCCGAACTTTCTGGATCCTTTTCTTTTCTATTGAACTCGTTGAACCTTTGAACTTTGAACTCTTTTGGTTCAAGGTTCAATGATTCAATGGTTCATTCTTTGCTCTTCTAAGTCTTTCAAACTTTATTAAACTCATTGAACCTTTTAACTTTGAACTCTTTTGGTTCAAGGTTCAATGGTTCAATCTTTCTTCTTCGAAGTCTTCTTTTATTTAAGTCCTTTGAACTTATTGAACTTTCCAAAGTCTTTGAACTTGTTGAACTCTTTAAAGCGGTTGAACTTCTTTTAACTCATTGAGCACTTAACTCTTTTTGAACCTTTGAACTCATTGAACCTTTGAACCTTGATGGAGCGAGGTTCAATGGTTCATTGGTTCATTCCATTTGTTTGAAGCCCGCCGCTAAGTCTTTTGATTGAACCTCGACATTGAACGAGCCTTGAAATGCCTAAGTGTTTGGAAGTTGTTCCTTAGTTAGAGCTCACCTGTTGAAGTTGTTGAACATGTTGAACCTATGAGTCCCTTGACTAAAAATGCTTGAGTAATTGAAGAATTGGAGCGCTCAAAACATTTTTTGAGAAGGGAAGAGAGAATTTTGGCCTATAGGACCAAAATAGTTTATATGTTGTCCCCAAAAACAAGTGATGGATTTTGAGAACAATAGGTTCAAAATTGCATATGGCCAACACATAATTACAACACAACATAAAATTATTTCAAATGAGTAATACAATTCAATATCATTGAAAAAAATGTTAGAAGGGCAAGATTTATGAAAACTTGCACTCTATTCCATATTATTCACAAAATATATAACTAATATAATGAATCCAATGAAACAATTTATAAGGCTTCATTTATATAAAGAGTTTGATCTGCATATAAACCTTATCCAAATTAGAGGTTGAAAGAATATTGAAACATGGAAAAAAATATAGAATAAATACATGAACAAGATAGACACTTGTTCACACAAATGAACTATTTAGCATAACAACTACAGGAGAGAAAATGTCTTCTTTTCATGGAACAACTTAATTGGGATTGTTTTGATAAGATGTTTGGTTTGTTTGAAAGTGGTACTTGACCTAGTTTAGATAAATAAGATTAAAATATGATTGGTACAATAGTACTTATAAATATTCAAGGGCTTTTAGATTGTATTTTTAGATTATAAAGAGGATTAGTTTAAACATTAGTCATGAAAAACACAAAAGAATGCATAAGAACTAACAATCTAGGCCAACTTATTCAATGGGGTTTGAAAATGACAATAAGAAATAATTAAAAAATATATATATGCATATTGCCTTCCCAAGTGATTCCACCATCCAAAAATGGTTCCAAGCATGTTTTCCCCTTGATTTGGTGTTCTTATCTTTGTCAACAATGGATGCTAAGCTCCTTTATCATCTAAAGATTGCCATGCATGATCTAGGCTCATGATATGAAATCACTAATATACCTATCAAATAAAGCTATCCTATTTCAAATAAAACACAATAATCAACACAAATGACTTGTGGAGAGAATCTTGCATTGTCAGTTTACACAATTTAAGTTTAAAAATGATGTTTTATACCCTTTTATTTATAGACTTTTCAAATGGGTCATGATTAACCATGACCGTCCATCTCAAGATTGAGATGTGTGGCCATGAATTAATCTAATATTGCATTAATAAATCTATAAATATACTCATAAATATTTGGGAGAAAAAGGCATTACTTAGGCATGGGTGCCCATAAATCTGATATTTGTTATATTTATGGCTTTGGATGCCACCCCATTGATCATGTCATTAGGTGATGTATATATTCAAAATCAATTTAAAATAAATAAATATTCAATTTTATCCATGGAATTCTTACTTAAGCTCATAATTTGGTTTAATTTATCTAAGTACGATTAATCAATTTTAGTGTAATTCTTTGAAAATTGGTGCAAAATTAATCAAAATGGTTAGAAAGCCATATTACTAGGTCATAATTTAAATTGGGAGGAATTGGAAGGTAATGTTAGATACATATGGACCATGACCCTGTTTAGGATGTTATCAACACAAAATAACATAGGCACATGATATGTGCTTATGAATTAGGAGAAAAGAGTGATTTAAAACACCAAAATGCAAAAAAAATCATTTTGACTCAAAATGATTTAATAAAAGTTAGGAATCACATAAAATACATTGTCCCATTTAGGGATACATTAGCCTAAGTTGACACTTGTATACAAAAATTTAGAACCATTTAGCGCATTTAAGTGATTTTAGCCTAAATTGTGCATTTGAGTGCAATTCGAGTAAGATTGACAATTTCAACATAGATGATGTTACGAATTGGATGTCTAAAATTTCCCCCTATTTGAGAAGGAATAGAGAGACATTAAAGTGAAGGAACATATTTTCAAAAAAAAGAGTTGTCAATAAGAAAATGGAAATGACCCATGATGCCCCCTCGAAAGGACATACTAGGATGAAAGAGAAGGATAGACTCTTGAAAAGAGAGAGAAAGTGAGATTAACCTACGGAAAAGATTAAATCTAGATGAGATAATGCTTGAATACATTAATTCCATAAATTATCAAAATATAATTAGAATATAATCAGCCCCAAAGATTGGGGTAATAGAAAAGATACAATCCAAAAATAGGAGCAACACACTTAGAACAAACCCAAAGCTAGGGTGCAAGTTGTGCGCTTTGGGACTGATAAATCTTGAGACAAGTTACACACTAAAATATTTCCATCATGGGAAAAAGTGTGTAGAGCTTATAATTAGAATAAAAGGGAGAATGTGGTCTCCAAAAATAGAAGAAATAATAATGCACTCCATTAGAGTGAATATAATTGTGATAAAGCAATTTTACCCCAGTAGCACTAATTTTGATCATTGATAAAGAATGGT
This sequence comes from Torreya grandis, assembly GCA_037957365.1. Lineage (NCBI taxonomy): Eukaryota > Viridiplantae > Streptophyta > Pinopsida > Cupressales > Taxaceae > Torreya > Torreya grandis. Next base: position 524,789 of record JARHVA010006551.1, on the reverse strand, counting down.
TTTCCCTAGTAGGGTTGATTTAGATTTGTGACTGATTTAAATGTTATTCCCCTCTATGGAAAAATAAAAATCAATAGTTCAAGGATATAACCTATTACATAGATTAAATATGAGCAGGCACAAACATAGATGTGATGGTGGAATGGCTTTGAAAAAGCCATAAAAAACCATGCATACGAGAATCCACAAAGTGATGAAAGAGATGAAAATAAAAGTGAAGGTGGTTGAGCTAACCCAAGATAAGACATGTATCCAAGCACTACCTACATAGTCCAAATGGACCTCAAGCCAATGTAATTCACCAAAAAGTGGGAGAGAATGGAATGAAGGATGATGAAAATTGACCAATGATTGATTAGACTCATGATATATGTGAAGAGATGCACTTCTAAGTATAAATTCAAAGTGTTAAACTTATTGAGCCTGGTTTATACACGGTGTTATTGAGAACTGTTCATTAGAGCGATATTGATGTTAAGACTTGAATCCAAAGCATAAAGTGTTTGTTATAGTAAAATAAATTAGGCATCATAAGTATGAATAACTCATAATGACATGTAATTTTAAATTGCATTGAGCCGATTCAAATATGATACGTATAACTAAGGATAATGGTAAAAAATGACCAAAACTAGAGTTACATCTATTTGCATTTTAAAAAAAAAGCAAAGATAAAGATAAAATATAAATATAAATGAACCTAATAGAAAATCAAGATATGAATAATTAGGATTCAATTAGGAATAAGGATGTTTTTAAAACAAAGCAAGAACAACTTGATAACATGAGATCAAGATATGAATAATCAAGATCCATGTGGACCATCAATATGTACTTGGAAAAGAAAATAAATAAGCAAGACCGAAAAAAAAATCAAAGACTACACAACAAACAACAATCAAATAAACAAATGCTTTTGGAATTTTATAATTATCTCAACTCGATTGAGGATTAAGAGATATAAAATGGTCTAGCTCCTAAAATAGAGAGAGCACACCAACTTAAAATGATCACAAGATGATGAGAGTGTAATTAAATGGGGGACTGAGTTGACCTCAACATGAATCAAACACAACCTACATAATCCTATTAGGACCTCAAGTCACAGTAACTCCACCAACACAAAGGGTGATGAAATACCGACCAAGTCATAACAAGTTCATAAATAAAGGCAAATAATGAGGTGAATGATAATAGTAATGACCAAGGGATTGTAATAATGCATGATAAAATGGCATTGTACCTAATTTACCCATAGGTAGTTATAATTAGGAAACAACGTCATAATTATGATTTGCCCAAAGGCAATTATAATTAGGGGTACCAAATACAATACTAATTTTTCCATAGGTAGATATAATCGGTGATAATAGGTAACATAATAGATAAAATATAACTTACTAGATCAAATTTCACAGTACTGTCATAGACTACCATTCAACATGGAATTTTAAAACTATTAAAACTAGATCAAAATCCCCTCATAGAAATGACCAAAGGAACCAAGATAAAAATAGGATAAGCATAACAACTAAAAATGAGCCTTAGTCAATAGTAAAGAAATGGTATAATAAAAATGGTAAGAAAAATGATCACAAAATAATTGGCTATAGTGGAAACAAAGTTTCCCCCAAGTGATGATGTATTTTTCTAGAAAAACAATGAGAACATGGCTTAGGTTGATCACAAAATAGTGAGAGTGTTTAAACTTAAAAATTTCTCACAAATGGAGAGAGTGTGGCTAAGGTGATTGAGCTATCCTTAATAGAAATTAAGCGTTGTCTAAATAGTCTTGAAGGACCTAAAGTTAATGTTGTTCAAATAACATGATACAAATGGAATATAATGTTGTAAAATGCCTAAAGTAAGATGGTCCATAGGGTTACCCCCAAGAGATGAGGCAAGGAAAAAAAATGGTAAATGGCAAATGGAAAATGATTCTACTTCTCGTGCTGACGTGGAGATGCATGTCCTAGTCACATGTGAGACAACTAGAATAATTAGTCATAAATTTACTATCCAACACTTGTTTAGAAAATTTGCTCTATTAACAACCTAATACAGAGCTAGATCTCAATAATGTGTTTGTTATCTCCATTGCTTATTGATTCTACTTCCTTCAAACATCGAGACAAGGTATCCTCGTAGCCTTTGTAAAGGAAAGGGTAGCCAGTGATGTTAAATAATTCTAGGATAAATTATATAAATGGGTAATGAATATGTGGATGATAATGGAATGTATAATGAATGGGAAACAAATGAAAATCTGGAATTTTAGTCACATGTAATGTTGTTGATTTCATATTCAACATAATTTTGGTTGTGGTAGGGCTGAAAACCTTTTAATATTCTCTTGATAGGACCACTAGATTTTTCTATTATTTTATCTTGAGAGCAACTACCATCTGATTATGTTATAGATTGGAACCTATACTAATTTAATGTTTGATAATGTATTCATAAAACAATGAATAAATATTGTGCTCATTTGTTGTCACCTCGATGATGTTTTCACCAATGAATTTGTCTTGATTATCCCATAGTGCCTCCGAGAAGGTTTCATGAAGAGATGTTAACATGTGAATTTGATTATCTTCTAGCACCTTCAAAAAGGTTTCATTAAGAGATGCTGAGTTTGAACTTTGATTATCCCCTAGTACCTCTAAAAAGGTTTCACTAGAAGATTTTTCTTCTTTTGAATGAAGTTAGTCTTGGTCCCCATAATATTTTGAAAATGATATGTCTCCATGGATGCAGTTCAAAAAAGTGTGATTCTATTAGTCCCAATTGATGCTTATGGGAGGTGAAACATCAATATAATGTCTATGTTGGGTGGGGATAATGGAATGATGAAAGGAAACACAATCCTCATAGAAGATACTAGGAGAACCTATGTCAATACTGAAGTAATCATCCTCAAAAAATGTAGAAGGATCATAAATATATTTAAATTAATCTATAAGGCAATTGTAACTAATGTTATAAAAACCATGACTATATTATATTTTTGAAGCTGAGTCCAAGTCAAGGGAGTATAAATACAATATTGATATTGATAGTGATTCTACTTCTGATGCTAAATTTGATGTCGATTTAGAAAAGAAACTTGACTCTAATGTTATTTCTTCATCTAATGTGGCTATTTCTATAATGATGTTATATTGAATGCTTGTTATTGAACAAGTAATGGCTTATGATGTCATAATGGGCTCTATAAAAACTAATTCATCTAAGAAGGGTTCAAAATAGACTATATTATCTAAATGAATCCTATTGAAGAGAGGGAACTACTCAAGGGATGACTCACCAAAATCTTTTTTGTCAACAGGAGACTCTTTAATGACTGGAAAAAGATCAAGTGATAACTCTGTAGAGACTAGAATTAAAAGGAGATGAGGCTCTTTAAAAATAGGTAGAACATGAATAGATGATTCATCATAGGTTAACTTGTCACAAATGGGTGTTTCAACAATAACATATGATCTTGGTTTATAATTGTTTACAAAATATTGACCTTGAACACATTTTGGTCCTCATAAGATGGCTCTTGAAGAGATAATGGTTGTTGTTGAGGTTCATAGATCAGCATGGAACTTATATAGTGGGGAATATTTGGCTTAGTGTGATTAGTGGTTTGTGGTTAAATAATGGGATCTCAAAAAATTAGATTATTTATAAAGGGATCAACAATAACTGGCTCATCAAGTTGACATTCCTTAATAATAGGTTCAATAGATACAAGTGATGGGCCTAGAATGGTAATGACTAGATGTTGTGTAGTTTGGTTGCTCGTGCAAACCAAAGGAATTCCAAAAATGGTAACTTTTGCATGTTTTAAAGATTTATTACTCTCACAAGGTGAAGGAGAATAGCCTAAAATGGTAGCCTTCATGTGTTTCAGAGCTTGATCACTCACACAAGGTGAAGGGGATAACCTAGAATGGTAACCTTAAAGCATGATACATAAATCGAAGGAAGATATCCTAAAATGGTAACCTTCACACATTGTGGAGCTTGATTTTTTGCACAAGCTAAAGGAGAATATCCTAAAATGGTAACCTTCGAGTGTGGCATGTAAATCGAAGGGGTAAGATGGAGATGATGCACAAAAATTGACATGGATTGGTTTGGTATTCAACAAATAGGCTCAAAAAGGGTGACATCCTCAAACAAGATGGAGTACTCATGTCCACCATAAAATTATCTACCTTGTAACTAGGGCCATAATATATCCTACTATAAGTGTACCTTTGCATCATGTCTAGAAGATTGTTCTCTATGTTTGCTTAAGATTTGGAAAATGTTTTTCCAATGTTCAAACAAGGTATGTGTTTTGATCTTTTCTAAACAAAGTGACTAGATACCAAAGAGACTATAATAGGAGGGTGGTGTATTACCACACACAATTAGAATAATGTGTTCATAAAATTACTCAACCTTAGGTATAGTTGAAATTGTATGAATTAGAAGAGGGTATGATAACTCAAAAATCCAAAGTGTAAACTAGTACACCAAAGCCTAGATTTTTGTGATATGTCAACACCATAAAATCTAGTTCAACTTTGATGAGTTTATACTAGGAAACTAGAATAAAACCCTTTGAATTAGGAAGGAGACAATATGAACCAAGAAACTCAAGATGTGAAAGCATGCAAGAATTCCTAAGTATAAAAATAAATCCAAATGGGCAGCACAATGCTGCCACATGGTAATAGGGGTAGTATAAAATCTTATTCTAAAACTTAGAGCACAAATAATGCACAAGATGACCTAAGTTTATCAATGATGAAATTTGAAGATAAGTCTATGAATGACCTTTAATCTGAATGGGAAATTGAACACAAGTTCTCTAAAGTCAGGTGCAAATGGTGAACCCAATTTAACACGTCAACCTTATGAACTTATAAAAGTGAAATTTTGAATTTTAAATATCAATGAATGACTTAAAAATAATTTTAGAATTGGTTTAGATTCAAATGGGCAGCATAATTACACCAATATAGATGATATGACACAACGTTTAAGATGACAATTTAGAATAAGGCAAACATTGATTTGGATTTGACTAACGTAACACCTTCTTGTTCAAGAAATTGGTGGACAATGTGCTTAGATATCATGTGTGTTTACAATTAAGTTTTGACTCCAATCAAGGACCAAGTAAGCTAAGAACAAAAGACAAATGCAACTAAGTAATCGTCCTAAGCCCTAAACTGACAAGATTTGCTTTGTATTGTTGAAATCCATCTATATACATACACTTGGAAGGAATTTTAAGTGTTCATACAAAATAAAAGCAAATTAATTGTTAGGGTATTTTATACCCCCCATTCTTCCAAGTGAAAATATAATGATATAGACCTTTGGGTGCACCCTATATTAATAATACTCTATGATAAGTGGGTATTTATAAAACTTACAATTTATGACCATCTAGATGGTCTTAAGTGTGGTTAATAGAAGATATGAAACACATCAATTAAGTTCATATCGATCAACTTATCATGCAAGGGTCTATTCTTTTACATGAATATTCCATATGTGGACTGCTTAATAAAATCCTCTAGTTGACCAGACCTGACTCAAGATTTTATTAATAAAAGAGAGGTTATCCATTCAACCCCTTGGCTCTATCAGTATATGTACCCTAATTTGTATACCCCACCATGGATTAGGGTTGAAACACGACCAGAAGATGAAGCCCCAGGGCAATGTTTCCCTAGAGAACCCATGGGAGGTTATGGCATCCCCCTCACAAGCCAAATTACATGAAATAAAATCTAAGTAAAAAATATTTAGAGTTTTCTTAGATCACCCAAACCATATTGTTTTTGGGGAGATCCTAGACTTTTTTTTATGCCTTGGACAAAGGCACAATTATAATGAAAAGGTGTTTTTGATCACCCAAGTTCCCTATAGTGGATGGGGGAAGAGCATACATACACAATTCCTTTTGCTCAAACAATCTAAAAATTAAGTGATAGATGAATTATATAAAACAACTTCAAGAAATTTGAATTTTAAGTGAAAGTTGAGTTTTATAAAACTAAATTTGAAATGTGAAGGGAAGTTCTTAGCCCCTTGGCCTTAGTTTTCAAAAACTTTGAAAAACATCCACAAAACATTCAAATAAATCACTCAATTTTATTTTTAAATACCAAAGAGAAGGTTCCTAATTATTTTTAAACACTAAATAAAATGTTAAAAAGACTTAATTATGCTCAAATAAACACTTTTCCTCATAGGTCCTACAAGAAAAATTAGAGTCTTATTTAGCTTTGAGCATATTTGCAAATGAAACAAGTAACTTTGGATTTGTTGCTCTTGGGTTTGTGTTTTTTCAAAAACATAGAGACTGATGTTGGTCACTGTTGACTGATGTTGGTTACTTCAAGATCGATCCCAGTCAAAAACTAATTATTATTGGTTGAAACCGACCAATAACGATCACTTATGAACTTGAAGGCAAAAATGTTATGCTCACAAATTCTTGTTAGCTCACTTGTTAGGACAAAAACTTCAAAAATAAATTTTTGGATCAAAAAATATTTAGACTAGAGACTTATAAAATTCAATTCGATAAAAAAATTTGAATAAAGCTCCAAAATTGAAATTTTTACCCATGTTTTCCCCTGCTACCCAACTAATTTTAGTTGGCCTTGATCGATGCCAGCCATCTACAATCAATGTTGGTCACTATGTAACCTATGTATGCATAAAAAATTGTTAAAAACACAAAAAAATGAGCATAAAAATTGTTTTTAAAGGACTTTGTAATGACTTTAATGAAAATATGAGATTTACAAGATGTCTTCCTTGCTTGAATGGACACTATGGTCCCATTGGGTGTGCCAAAATGTAGTGTTGGATTATAAAGAGGATTAGTTCAAACATTGGTCATGAAAAACACAAAAAAATGCATAAGAACAAAAAATCTAGGACAACCTATTCAATGGGATTTACAAATTATGATAATAATTAATTTAAAGAAAACACATATGCATATTACCTTCTTAAGTGATTTCACCATTCAAAAGTGGATCCAAGTGTGTTTTCTCCCTTGATTTGGTGTTCTTGTCTTTGTTAACAATGGATGCCAAGCTCCTCCATCATCTCAAGATCAGCATGCATAATCTATGCTCATGATATGAAATCACTAATATGCTTATCAAATGAAGCTATCCTATTATAAATAAAACATAATATCAACATAAATGACTTGTGGAGAGAATCATGTATTATAAGTTTATACAATTTAAGCTTTAAAATGATGTTCTATGCTCTTCTATTTATAGATTTTTCAAATGGGTTAGGATCAACCATGACCATCCATCTCAAGATTGAGATGTGTGGCCATGAATTAATCTAATATTTCATAATAAATCTATAAATATCCTCATAAATATTTGGGAGGAAAAGACATTAATTAGACATGGGTTCCCATAAACTTAATATTAATTGCATTATGGCTTATGGATACCACCTCATTGATCATGTCATTAGGTGATGCAGATATTCAAAATCAATTTTCAATAAAGAAATATTCAATTTGATCCATGGAATTCTTACTTAAGCTCATAATTTGGTTTAATTTATGTAAGATTAATCAATTGTAGTACAATTTTTTGAAAATTGGTGCACAATTAATCAAAATGGTCAAAAAGTCATATTACTATGTTGTAATTTGACTCAAAAGGAATTATAAGGTGATTTTAGATGCGTATGTACCATGACTCCATTTAGGATGTTGTCGACACAAAATAACATAGGCACGTGATGTGTACTTACAAATTAAAATAAAAGAGTGATCTAGAGCACCAAAATGCGAAAACATCATTTTGACTTGAAATGATTTAATAAAAATTATGAATAACATAAAATGCATTGCCCCATTTAGGGATACATTAACCTAAATTGGCACTTATATATGACAAGTTTGAACCATTTAATGTATTTAAGTGATTTTGACTTAAATTGTGCATTTCAAGGTAATTCGAATAACATTGACAATTTCAACATAGATGGTGTTAGGAATTAGATGTCTACAAAGATAAACAAAAAATATAACTAGTATATTTATTAGAAAAATGGTCTATTTCCTTATTGAAAACCCCTAAGTAAAACAACATGGATACTTGGTAAAATAAGGTGAAGATGAAAAGTAACATATTACAAAAAATTATAGATTATTTCACTAACCATGATTTAACACTACTAGCAGAAAAATAATCACACCTAAATAGGTAATGGGGCATTATATAATTTATGTGAAAAGGTTTGATGATTTATGTGTCGTGAATGAAGACATTTCAAAAAATAAAAAAATATGAGAATTATTATATCCAGATTTAATATGCATATTGAGAAAATATCTATAGAGTGATCGATGTTAGCTTCCCGAGATAGATACAAAAATATTTAGTAGCCATTACATCCCCCCATGTCTTTGGCCATCCATTTTAGAAGATTTTAGTGCAATGTTCATTGTTGGTGTGAACATTGATTTGATCATTATTGATCTTTTGAATCTCATTGAAGATTTTAAGGAAGAACATCTTTGCCTATTTCTTCAAGCAATGATTGATAAAGTTATTATTGGGGATTTCAATAAATTCATCATTCACAAACTTGAATATTTTTCTAATATTTAGAAGTCTCTCAAAAATATCTGTGTTGGTGATTTCTATTACATGCAAAAAATAGTTGTCATACTTTGGGGTTGAGATAATGATAGATTCAATTGGATGCATATTACAGGTATCAAATTTTCTTAGGATTCCACTAATTTTTATCTTGAAGGCTTCATCCTCTATTCACAACAAAGTAAATTAGAGGAATGTGTTGTCATCAGTAAATAAGTACCAACATTTCAAATTATTGGTTCACAAAAAATAAGAATCTCATTCAAAAATAAAATAGATAACTTCTTTTGGGAGAAACTTATCTATACTTTCAACAATTCAAATACATGTGATGTGCTAGAGGTATACACAAGAGATGGATTGGTGCGTGCTTGTACATAATTGCAAATAAATTTATTTTTCATTATAAAAACTAAAGAACTAATAATTTTTAATGTTTAATTTCAAAATTGTTTGACAACTTTAGAGCCACCAATACAAGAACAACCACTTCAATCACTACTAGGTGCATAACATTTTTAATTTATTTTATAACCATGTTTAATTTTTTAAATATAACATCTTAATAATTTTTTAGTGTGGATGCTTTATTTTTCAAACCTAACAGCTTATCAATCTTTCAGTATGTAGAACCAATGACATTACCTACAAGTGAATAAATAATAATAATGGAAAATCAAATCAATAAACATGACACATTGCAAGTTGAAGAAGGTAAGATAAGATCATGCATATTTTTATAATTATATAATTTTTTATTTATTAACTATTTATAATACTAACAACTCATAGCTCTACAACTTTGTATCTCCAATATAACAATTCATGACATACCTCTCAACTTGTTACTTCCACAAAAATGATACAAGATAAAACTATACAAAAAGACACATTAAAACAATTCACAAGAGAGCTCTACAACTTTATATCTCTAATATAACAACTCATGACATACCTCTCAGCTTGTTGCTTCCACAAAAACAATACAAGGTAAAACTATACAACAAGACACATTTTTAAAATACAAATATCAAATCAATTGATGATGAAAATTTTTAGTTACTACATTATATAATACCTTGTAGGAAATAAAAAACCAAAGGTTCAACAAAATAGTGCACATGTACAAACTACAAAAAGATTAAAAAAGAAGTTAACCCCTTTCAATGAATGTGTAATTATACAATTTCATACATTATAATATATTAATTATCTTTATTTATTTATTAATTTTTTTTTTCTTTATGGACAGAAGATTGTAGAAGACAATAAAATATAAACTTGTACTAGCTTGGGATTAGGAAGTGCGGGTTCATTTTATTGTTGTGTCGACTTGAATGTGGTTGTATTTAACCATTAAAATTTTATTTACATGTTGAATTTACGTAGTTTAAAATAATATAATATGTGATATACTATATCTTTAATATAATAAAGTTTGATGCTAAGTATCCATGATCTTTATCAATATAAAAATGATTTCTTGGAATAGACAAAAATATTATGATTGGGAGAAATTTGATGAAGAATAGATTTCATATTAATAATATTTTGATGAAAAAGGACACACACACATGTATATATATGTATATGTATATGTATATGCAAAAGTAATTAGATATATATACTTCTGCAATCTAAACACACACACACCCACATGTGTGTGTGTATGTGTGTGTGTGTGTGTGTGTGTGTGTGTGTGTGTGTGTGTGTGTGTGTGTGTGTACATATGTATATATATGTATATGTACATATGTATACATATACATATACATATACATATACATACACACACACACACACACACACACACACACACACACACACACACACACACACACACACACACACACACATAAAAGAATTTTTTGATATAAGGAATGAAATGAATAAAGTATATTGTGCTAGAAATAATTATATTTCTATTGAATTAAATAGTTTTTAATTTGATGTGTCTTATTGGAAGTATATGAAGGGGGTTCAACTATAGGTGTATATTCATTTGTAATTAGTGATAGTGAACTTTCGCTTAGAATGAATAAATCCTATTTTGTTTATTGTGATGAGTTGTATAAACATATAGATATGTATTGGTATGCATAAGAACAATTATTAATTACATTAATATAAAAATATAGATGTTGGTTGATCAATGTTAAATTCTTATCAATGTTTATGAGAAACGAGTAATAGCAAAACTCAATTGTTTCAAAATTTGATCAAATTATAGTCAAATTATAAGGATTCACTATAAACATGTATATGCATATGTATGTTATAAAACTGAAAATAAAAATGGTACATCCATGTATAATGAGTATAGTTATATGTTCCTAAGCATGTATATATTTCTATATGAATCTTTATAAGATTTAAGGAAATGCAAATAAAATATGCATCAAATGAAATGCATTATGTTTAGATGTTACAATATGAAATGCAAATCAAAAACACATCAATGATTAATCTAACATGTACAAAATTTTCTTAGAAAATTTTCATGTGATCTTTCTTATAATATAATATTGATAATAAATGTTTTCTTTCTTTTTTAACAAATTGTAGACATTTTAAAGGAGGAGTTAAAACTGACTTCTAAAAAAATATTGATTTTGGGGTTGGATAAACTATTATTTGTTGTGCACAAAACAAAAGATATGAAAATGAGTGATACAGGCAAAAAAGAAGATTATAAAATAGAAAATATGTCATACTACATTCGAGATCATTCCAAAGAAATTTTGAAAGTGGCACTACAATTTTTTTCTCCCATTGGCATTTGATCAAAGATAAAGGACAATCATTTGAGGCTACTCCTTCAAGACATGGGTTACACAAGTTTAAATTACATGTTTGTTTGGGGGAAAATATATTCTAATCCCTTAAATATAAACATAAAAAAATTGGATGAAGTTATCTTTTAAAGAAACCTTTGAAGATGATTTTTCAATTGCTAACATGGTGTTCATTGACTCTAATTTTTGAAATTATGTTACAAATCAAAAATTGAAAATGAGTTATGTTACGTCAAGTAGATATACTGAAAATGAAAGTCAGAAACATGAAAAGGATTGGAGAATCAAAATAACATCTATCATTATATTCTTGGGAGAAAGAATAAAATCCATGCCAGCAGATGTGAACCATTATTTACAAGGATGTAGCTTCACCATATGATTCGTTCAATTGTATTTATTGATTATAAACTATAATTCTATTAAACATTATCATTAATTTCATACAAATTAGTTCTAAATTATTTCAAATGTAGTCCAATTTATTTTAAATTTATCAATTTTAATCTAGTAATGATTTGATCTCGTTAAGTGCAATTTGATTTATAGTTGGAAATACCTTGAAAGTATTTAATCAAGTCCAAGTTTCAAAGCCAATCCCCTTGCAAGTAGATACTTCATTAGTTTATCTTGAAATTTCCCAAGTTGATTCATTAGTATATTGACACCTTCTCATGAAGATATTCCCAATGAACAACAAACAATTATCAAGTCTCTCTCTCATTAAATTTATTTGCCGATGCCAAGTCAATTACCTTAGACTCATGCAAACCTTAACAACCTGATGAGAATGTAGTTGTAGTCCCTATGTTGCCTTGGTTCCAAAATTAAATGGTTACCCATTAAACCTCACATATTTTTGATAACTAAGCAACCCTAGGAAACATCAAATTGGATTATATTAGTAGATAAACTAATTGCATATTATGTTTTCATCCATAATTTGTCCTTTAGGCCTATTTCTTATTTTGTTTCATTCTACTAATAGGATTCTGAGATGAAAACTTAATAGGATATATATTTGTCCTGTGCTTATTCTAAAAAGAAGTAAACGTGTGTGTGTGTGTCTATATATATATATATATATATGTCCTGTGCTTATTCTAAAAAGAAGTAAACGTGTGTGTGTGTGTGTGTGTGTGTGTGTGTGTGTGTGTGTGTGTGTGTGTGTGTGTGTGTGAATATAGGAAAAAAAATCAATCATGTGCATGTTCAATGCATCTACTAGGAGAACCCTTGAAGGTACAACAAGGCCCTTCAAGGAATCTCCTAAAGGTACCTTGAAGGATAATAAAGGGTACCTTGAAGGTATCTCCTAAGAGATACCTTTTAAACATACATAAAAGTACCCTTGAAGGTATAACAAGGCCCTTTAAGGTATCTCCTAGGACATATATATATTCTTCTAGTAGTTCACAAATGGATTTTGTTTCAGTGTGGATAGCCTGCCCTTAGGTGCATAGTGTGAATAATTTCTGTGCACCCACCCAATCCTTTATTAGCTGATTTAGCAAGATATTGAGTTGTTTATCCTCGAACATTACCTGATCACCAAGTAATTTCATAACTAGAGTAGGACAAGTATCATTGATGAACTACCTAACCTTAGCCATTTGATTTTTTGCCTCTATTTTCTCCTCATGCAACCAAAAAACTCCCTGTTCCAAGTTTGAAGCTTTTTACTCAATAGATTTTTGGAATGCAACTACTCCTTCAATTTGCTTGGATAATGGTAGCTGTGAAACATCTAAAGATATCTCCATGGAAGTGGGAGTAAGCACAGTGGATGTGGCTACAACTATGGCAAGAGTTGGCATAAATTGAGCCAACAAAAGTAAGAAATTGGTGCAACAAGATGATGTGGTAGGGACATCCCACAACCATTGGGTAGAGGGCTGAGACTTTGATAGTGAAGTCTCCTCTGTTGCACCTGATTAGGTCACATCCTTGTGGGATGATGTGCATTTTGCTTCTACATTTCTTTTAGTTTCTGTTTCTTTCACAATCTGTGCCTCAAGCTCAGCTTAAGCCTTGGTTGCAGCTTCAGCCTGAATGTGGGCTTAGTCCTTGGCCTTGGCTCTAGCCTCAATTTTGGCCTTGGCTTCTACCTCAACCATAGCTTTGGTGTCATCCTCCACTTTAGCATTGGCATCAGCCTCAACTTCTCCTTGGTAGCTTGTGCCTCTACTTTACACTTGGCTTCCTTCTCCTTCTGGTGCTATCCTTTGGCATCTTTCTCTTGCATCTCTTATTCTATTTGCTTTTATTGCATAACTTAATCTCATGCACCTTGATTCAAATACCATTGTACAACTTAGTTACTGATGCATGCTGACCCAAATATTACATGACATCTTGTGAAATTTGAGCGTGTGACCTGATCAAAGCTAGAGCCTCAAGCCACCATATATTAAATTGTCCCAGTTACTCATAATATTGCCCTATCTTTGTCCATGTGATGCTTGTGAGGGCATTGGTAGGCCAGAAATTTGTAGTAACAAATTTTATTGGGCCTAGCAGGGACTTCTATTGTGTGAAGCATAACAACAAAAATAGATTCAACTAATATGAGAAATTTTTCCAACCTCTTTAAATGGGTTTATTACCTATGCATGAGTGTTATTCCTCATCTTTAAATGCATTGACTGCCTATGCATGAGTGCTTTTCCTCATCCTTATATTCTAAATACCTTGAGGGGCCTTGCAATGCCTTCAAGGTACCATTTTTATGAGTGCTCAAGGTCATGGCTATGTCTAGTGGTGAGGGCCAAAGATGAAACTGGTTGATTAAATACTTCATGCACTAGTCCACTTATTAGTAGAATTTGAGACTTCGAGTCTATGGGACTATCTCGTTGAGGTGTGAGTGGAGGGCTAGTCAAATGGTGCCATATGTCCCAGTAATAGAAGTTACGTCAAAGTATTAATTGGTTTGAAGGCCCGAAAGGGTGCCAAATATTTGAAACAGTCCAATCTATTTAAAATTACCTGTGCCCAAATGGTTTGAAATAGTCCAATTTATTTGGAATATAGAAAACATATTTATGAAAAAAATATTCTTCACTCCACTTTAGTGGGCATAAGTCCAAATTATTTGAAATATCCCAATTTCATCGAAACAATATATGCCCAAATAGTTTGAAACAATCTAATTTATTTGGAATATAGAAATTTATTTTTAGAAAAAAAAATCTTCACTCCACTTTAGTTGGCATAAGTCTAAATTATTTGAAATAGCCCAATTTATTCAAACTGATCTATGTTCAAATGCTTTGAAACAATCCAATTTATTTTGAATATAAAAAATTTATCTTTGGAAAAAAAATTCTCTACTCCACTTTAGTGGGTATAAGTTCATATTATTTGAAATAGCCCAATTTATTCAAAATGATCTATGCCCAAACGGTTTGAAACAGTCCAATTTATTTGGAATGTAGAAAAAATATTTTTGGAGAAAATTTTCTCCACTCCACTTTAGTGGGTATAAATCCAAATTATGTGAAATAACCAAATTTAATCGAAATGATCTATGCCTAAATGGTTTGAAATAGTCCAATTTATTTGGAATATTAAAAAAAAAAAATTTGAAGAAAATTTTTTCCACTCAATTTAGTGGGTATAAGTTCAAATTATTCAAAATAGTCCTTCTATACTGCTATATTACTCAGTCTCCAAGGAATCTTTCTCCTAATCCCTCACTATTTATTTTTACTCTATTTCATTTGTCCTAGTTTTAATTTTTTTTTTCGAAAGTTTAACGGATTACTAACGTAGGCTAGGGTCTTTTTGCTGAAGTTTAGTTGAATGTTGACTAAGCCCGGGTGCTTCAATTTATCGCTCATTTTCTATACGATCTTTATTACATATCTTTCATTCTTTGTATTAATTTCAGGGTCTCTTAAACCCTGTTTATTTACCTTATCTAACAAAATATATATGAGCTTATTAATTACAAATAATAACTCATTCATTATTTAATTTTACAAATTTAAATACAATGCTTTTATTTTTAAATAATAGAAAAAACGTGGCTAATTTATTTTTGTTAAGTAAACACAAATCGACGAAAATAAAATGAACACAGAGCGAAGAATTTAACAATAAACATGTTAGTAAATTTCACTTCTGGAATTAAAAAGTTAATAGCTTTCTTCTAAGAGAATATGTTTAGAAAATCCTCTAATTATTTTAATAGTGAGGAATGGTTTGGGAGCTTGTATGCTTGTTGGTTTAACTTTATACCTCCATTTATATTCTATGTATGGAGCCTATCATTTTATTATTATCAATTAGTGCGAATATATTATATAAATATTTAAAAAATACCGAGAGATATTAATTTTGAGGGGTTTATTTCGGATTTGAGAGATATTGATTCCTTTTTCATTGATGATAGGTGGAATCAATTTAGTTACATTAATTTATTGGGTTTGAAAAATTATTAATTTTCAACAAAAAGGGGTCCAAATTTCATTATATATTTAATATATTGTGACATTTCGATTAATTTCTCCAAACAACATAACAATCAAATTAACTCTAAATTTAAAATTGAAACTACCCTCTAAAAATTTAAAAAACATCAAATTTAAAATCAACCATTAAATATTACATACCAATAACATTATAATCTGCCATGAATGTCGACGATTACAAATTATGCATATATGTATAATTAGAAAAACATCAAGTGATATGGATCTTAGTTTTATATTCAGAGCAGGCAATAAACATTGCTGTAAATCCTTCATAAATACGAACAAAAGCCATGTTAGCTATGGTTGTTGAGGAAAACAAATGGTGACATGTATCATACCTATCTTCGATGTTTAAATTTGACACCCGTACAAATGTATTTTAACTTTTTGACTATAAAATTGTTTGAACCTATCCCATAAGAAAATAAAATGAGTACGTTGCCATGTGCACACCGAACCTAACCATTTTGTCGAGGAGGGAAATCATAAGCAGTCAAATCTAGATAAGACTTAATGGACAAATTTGGCATATTTTATTGTGTCATGCAACTTGCCAGTAATAGCATGAGCATGAGCATAGTTGGTCATGATAAAGCTTACCCTTTAAAAATGATGGAAATGGCCCCTGATCAATGTAAGGATAGGTGGTCATGATAAAGCTTACCCTCAAAGCTATTATATTGAAAGCTAATTTATTACAAGAGAGGTTCGTTTGATTTTCTTTCAATGATATGATATGATTTAAAATCATTATGTTCCAAAAGGTTTGAAACTTTTAAAATTGGTATGTGATTCGGGAAAAAAATACCATTTATTTTTATTTATTTTTTCAAGATAATATTAAAAAAAATTAACTTATATAATTTTTTTAATAGAATTTGTTTTTATCTTTGTTTAAATTTTAAGAAAAAAAATTGAATTCTTAATTTAAATTTGTGAAAAAAAAATTGTACAAAATTTAAATTTTTAATTTAATTTTAACACTAAAAAATTGAATTATTTATGTAAATTTTAATCTTTTAATTTAAATTTTAATATACACAATAAAAATATTTGCATATATATATAAAATTTAAGAAGAATTATTTCAACTAAAATTAATGGAAGAAGTTTGAGTAAATTCTTATTAGGCAAATTTTTTAACAATAATAATTTATACATGATATTATTTTGTTGATAATATTTTAAAAATAATTTTAATAAAAAATTTAAAATAAAATCTAACATTTTTCACTTTTGAAATTGTGAATTATCTTTCAATTAGATAAATAGAAATAAAAAACTTACCCCATAGTTAATATTATAAGAATAAATCACACTGAAACATTAATTTTTTTTCCAATTCAATGATATATCAAAACTCACGCCTTACCACTAAACCAAGTATACTTTACCTTGAAATAGTTGGAAGATAAAAACATTTCCAATCAATCCTGAGTAGCATTTATCATTCAAATTTACATGACTACTATTCTCATCAACATTATATAATACCATCGTGTGGTTGAGACTACAATGCCTTTGGAGTAAATTCACATTTTTTTTGGATAATGGTAAAAGTGTGGGTTTTGATATGATCCCAAAACCTTACAAAGCCAAAGGATGAAGCGTTAAACCTCAAAAAAAAATAATACAAGAGATAAGCTTGTAAATAAAGGTAAACAAAAAACCCACAAAGTTCAACTAAACTTTAGTAAAGCCTCAAACAAAGTTCAACAAGGAAAAATAAGGAAAACATGAAACAACTAGTTAGATGATTCCTCCAAAGCTTTAGGTTGGTCTATAATCTTGTTCTAGGCTTGAATCTTCAAAGTGGTGATGTAAGCCTTATTCCCTTTCACCTTGGCTTCTATCTTCTTCATGTTGGCCCAGGTCCTTTTGCTCGAGCCATCACTACAGTATTCCTTGGTTCTTTTTATGGTTTTATCCATATCTTTCTTGTTCTTGAGTTTTAGAACCTTCTTTCCCTTCTTCCCAACCTCTTCGGTTTGATATTGACCCACCTTCTAGTTCTCAAGGTTGGCCCACTCCTTCTTAAGGATATCCTCTAGGAAAGGGTTCAACATACTAGGAGGCTTCTTCTTAGTCTCAACAATTTTGCCTTTACCAATGGTTTGAGACCCCAACATTTCCTCTTTGATTCTCTTAGATTTAACAACCAACTCATTTAACACATCCATTTGTTTGTTAATCACATCCTCTAACTTATCTAGTCTTGCATTCAACGTCCCAAACTTAAAACTATGACCAATGGGGGGGAACTCCTTGACCACCTGTCTAATAATTCCCTTACCTATCAACACCAGAGTGATTGGGGAAGAAGGGGGCCCCTCCTCGTGATTCAATGGATACTCAACCTCCAATTCCTCAACCACAAAATTCCCTCCCACCTCTTCCATAATCAGTTGGATCCTATTCTCATTATTCTTGACCTTCCCCTTAACCTTCTTAAGATTTTTTATGACTTGGGCCAATGTTTCCTCAATATCCCTAAATCTTCCATAACCATTTCCCCTTTATCACCTAGGGGATCTAAGTCTACTCCTTGCTTCTCTTGAACTTTGGTCTCCCCAGTTAAATGGTCAATAATGGGTTGGCCCATTTAAATAATCAAGTAAATGAGAGCTTGGTGCAGGATATTATTTGAACTATTTAGTTGTTAGGCCATAATAACATTTCTAAAGATCTTAGAAGGTAATATGGGAGGTTAATTATTTATGGTGCCTAAAGCGATTCAAAAACAAGTAATTGTGTGAATAGAGTAGATGATGCTTACCTTCCAACGTTGAATATTGCATAACCTAGAAGCACACCTCTAGCCATGGGTAAGGCAATGCCACTCGAAGGAAGCCCCCTTATCCTTGTTGATCCATTCCCCAAAAATAAATAAGATTTGGATAAGATTGTTCCTTATTATCTTATACTTGTGGGCTTTAACCCTATCAAAATATGATTTAATGTTTTAGGGTTATGGAGTTTAAGCCCTTGGTTATTAAAGGGGCTGAGTACAATAAACCAGGGTATAAAATATACATTAAATATGGCCATTTATTTGTAACAAAATTGACTTAGTTTGACCTTTCTAAAAATAATAATAAATGATGTAAACAAGTAATTAGTTGGAAATTGATTGATAAGAGAGATCTGGAGGCTACAAACTAGGATATGAGCTAATTTGAGTGTCATGGACAAGATCCAAGTGTTATAACCTTCTTTATATAATATCACCCTAACTAGACAATAGTGATAATGATGTTAGTGTCCTCCTTTTGGCACTAGTGTCTTTTATGCATAACTACTCTGAGATTTTGTGTGCACCTGTGTCTAAGTCTACCAAGCCTGTTCCTGTATGCAAAAGTTTTAGTTCCCTATCAATGACCTATTTTGATTGATTTTTTTTATGTAAAACCTATACCTCCATGTTGTTAGGGCATCCAATTGGCACAAGTAGCAAAGTGTGATGTTAGTTGGGTAGGATGGATATCCTCAATACCCCATTGTGTTGAGAGTTTCCTACATACCAATACTCCAAAGAGGGATCAAGCCCCAATGTAGTTATTCCCACCTAAGTGTTAGTGAAATTTCAAGTGAAGCTAGTATGGATGTCAGTTTGAGTGCTTTGAGTATGCTTTAGAGTGAAAATATATGTATTTTGAGCTTGGGATGTTTGTAGATGACTATATATATAAGTAGGGCAAAATAAGGATCAATAACCTTAATTGTGTATAACTTGTTCTAAGTTAGTTTATGTTATTGCGTCTGATTTCCATATAGTACTTGTGTGGTTATTATAAGAGGTCTAGGCCAACCTTAGGTGGTTGTTTATTTGAAAAAATATCTATTGGTGATAGAAGGTGGGGAAAATACACTAGCATCTAAACTAGGACACTAGCACCATTAGCGTTAATGTCTAAATGTTGGTGGTAGTGTCTAGGTGGTAGAACTTAAGGCATTAGGGGCCAATATGTTAAAGTGAGGGTTTGATATTATTATAGGGATGTTTAGGGATGCATGCAGATCACACAAAGGCTAGATAAATGTCTAAATAGGCCTTGAGATATGTTTGGGGCTAAGCTATGGATAGGTGGTCTCAAGTAGCACGCTTAGCACTTAAGTGACATTTTTAGATGACTACATTTACCCCCCCCCCCCCCCCCCCCCCCCCGCCCCTTATTTTAGAAATGTAGAAAAGAAAAATGATGAGGATAAATGAAAATAAATGTACTTGGACTTACCTAAGAGGAAAAACTCATGAATTTGGGTTTGAGTGTGTGAAGCATGCTTCATTGCATGTCTTAAAAATGAAACATGGATAGATCAGTCCTTACTTAAGATATATCAAATGCAAAAGAGAAAATTGAGTAAAGAGATAAGAGAGAGGAAAGGAATGAATACACCTCACTAGGTGTATGAAATAATGCATAAAACTGATGACATCCTATGTGTGTGCATGTAAATTATGATCAAATTGGTGAATATCTTGGACTTAGCTGATAGATTGCTTAATCCCCATGTGTGGGTGGCTCAATAACTCAATCCAGATTTGACTCCACCACTACCCATCCTTGCTTAGTGGATCATAACCTATGAATAGATTGGATTGGAATGATGGTGTGTCTAACCCTCTCATATAGGTGGATCAAGAATTTAAGTATATTATGAAACCATAATTACCTACCCATGTGTAGTAAATGCATCTGAAATCAAAACTATGTGCTATAACTAAAACTGTATAAGATGGCTTTGGGCCACTTAAAAACTTTGAAATGTAAAATGGCTCTGGGCCACTTGATAATGTAAGACATCTCTGGGCCACTCAAGAATGTAAGATAAATCTGGGACAATTGGGAATACCAACCAATGTAGATGGAGTAAGGAATAAAATATGGATTTTGCTAGTGTGAATGGTGTCTAGATTAAGAACATATAGAATGACATGAAGTTTGCCATTCCATCTGATCAACTAGAGAAAAAGTGAGCATATGGAAATAATGTGTCATGCACATGCCCAAAACTTGATATCTGTGCATATGGATTCTGGATTGAGTTGTAATAATATGTATCTAGGTATCTAAAATTGAAATGGTAATTATCATGACATGCATGATACCCCCAATCTAAGAAAATTGATATGAATATATGCTAGACTGAGAAAAAATTGGTAATCTATAACTGAACCTATGCAAACCTAAATTGTACCAATTACACTTTTTTGGCCAATAGAATTTACTAAAACTAAGGCTACTAGATAGTAATGCCATATCTGGATAGTAATGTTGATGGTGCTAGTGTTCCACTTTGTGCACTAATGTCCAACTATACTAATTTCTATGCAACTAAAATTGGTCTCTATATGATTGTTTCCCATTGTGTTTTCCTGAAACTAATTTCTATATTATGTGCCTATGTGCTGAAAATTTTACTCTAATTGCATCCAAATAGTATGATCTCTGTGACAAACTTCTATGAATTCCCCCTCTTTTTAGGGGAGTTGTTGAACCTGTGAAATAACTATCCTCAAAATAAAAATCTCTATATGATATGTGTTAGCCTAAGAATATATGGTATTTGTGTAATAAACCAATATAATGTGGATACATGACATCATAATGTAAGATAATCTGAGAATAATTTTATAATGTTCGATGTATGGTAGATATAACATTCACAAGGCTATCAAGATAGATATAACAATGTACATGAATAACAAATTTGAGTAATAAACTGAGTAACTACCTATGGGGATGGGTTATGATAGCCATCAAGGCACCTAAGGAGGAAGGGGAGATGCATGAGGTCCCTCATGTAATATAAAATTTGAGTGTGCAACAAGCAAGATACAAGTGTCATGGCCATGATGCATACACAAAAGTGTACATACAAAACACATAAGGCACACAAAGTAGGCCAAGGGACCATAATATAAGGGACATGGCCACACACCACTAAATCTAAGAAAATAAGATATACAAGGACATGCTCAAATGTCCAAATATGCAAATAGAAAGCATGTTGGCATAGAGCCACATGGAATGACATGTTTAAATGTATACATACACAATTAGGAAGGCACACACAAGGACATGAGCACATTTCCAAAGCATACATAAAATGAAAGGAAGTGGTGTAGAGCCATAGAGCAATGGCATATTCAAATGCCCTTGAATAGATGTAGAAGCATATATAAAATCAAGTCTAAACTAGTAAAGCTAGAAATGAAATAATGCATAAACATGTGGTACAAATCTGTATAGGAGCAAGGATGTACATAAAATGAGTCTAGATTAGTGGTAGGTATATTTTTTGAATAATGTAGGATGATCAATATTAAGATATAACAATGCTAATTCAATGATATAGAATATAGAAATATTTATCTTGACAATCAAAATTATGTATAAGATGCCCCCAAATGGGTAAATATATCAAATGAAGAATATGAGTATCTATGTATATGTCCCTAATGGGAATATAGTAAGAAATATGGATCTATGTGGTGGACTTGGGTCTTATAAGTATTTGTAAAAACTCAAGGAGAATAATTGAAGCATATATGTATGATAAAAATTGACTATACTAAGATAGCTAACATATGTAGTGCCTAGAAAATATAAGAAATGTAAACATGGCAATGCATACAATCTATAACTTGTATTTTCAAAGTAAATATTTGAATGTTTTTGTGTTTTGACATATTATATTATTTTTATATTTTCTAGATATAAGCTATGTAAAAACAACATGAAAATGAAACTATATATAAGGAACAATAAATAAGGAAACTATGTACAAGTATGGAGGAACATACTTACTGATGAGTCTCACAAGAGACTCACTATCAAGGCATCATGTGTCAAATAAAGGAACAATAATCATGCATGTTGTGTGAAAAGCTAACTAATGCCCTAGAACCTATTATATTGATTGATCTATAGCTGGCACTACCTATAGAGTGGTGATAAGAATACATGAAGTTGACTAGGGTGCCTTGTGAACTTTAGGGGTCTTAGGTATCCATCAGGTAGAAGATGTTGTAATTGGCATGGGTGCCCTAATTTGAGAACCTTGGGAACTCAATAACATTGATCTCATAATGAAAGGGGTAAGGAGAGGATTTATAGAATTCTACAACATATATCTGACATAGGGGTCTCTGTTTCTATGCTAGATTTCGCTTTTTACATTCAAGAAAGGAAAGATGAGAAACTAAGAAGAAAGACGAGGGTTTGTACGTACTCAGGTTGTAGACGTGTGCACCAGAATTTAGACAATAGCAGGAACTCCTCTTTGGTTGTGGAGGATGACACCTGAAAGAGAAAGACACTAAACACAAAAAATGTTAGATGACAAAAGGGTGGACTGCCAAGCAAGAGCTTGGTCCTAGAAGCGCAAAGGCTTCTTGGAGGATGACAGTCCACTGTTAAAAATAGAATGCTGATAAAAAATAGAAAGTGATAAATGATGAAAAATAGAAAGAAAGAACTTAAGGCAAATGCATACCTATTTAGCAGCAATCTACTTTGCACAATCACCAATGTCAGTGGTATAGCCAGCATCGGTTAGGTAAGGTCACTGATGTCAGTTAGGCTGCCAGCGTCGGTAGGGGAAATGGATGAGGTCAGCCAGGGTAGTAGTCTTAGACAGGGTCTTATCGGGTTACAGGCTGGTTTTTGGTCTGCAGAATGGACTGTGGTCTCATCTGAGGGTCAAGGAGGTCTATTTAGAGGTCTGAGAGATTGCCTGGAGGTCTGAGGGACTTGTTTTGGGTCTGAGGGACTGAGAATGTTGTCCGAGAAAGTGACTAGTTGGGAATCAGAAGCACAAAGGGGACTGAATGAGAGGCAAGGGTTTGAGAAGGCCTTTCAGCCTCTCAGGGGAAAGATAGGGAAGGTCTTGGCAGTGGTTAGCTAAATAGATAGATTAAACAAGAAATGAAATGGAAAACAACACTGTGCTTACCTCTTGCTTGCTGATTGAAGAATAGAAAAACCTATTGTCAGAGCTGTTGAAGGACTTGCAAATGGAGCTGTTGCTTGGAGCTATTCCTACAAGATGCCTGTAGCTGTTGGTGTTACTGTACGAGGGGGAGGAGAAGAAAATATGAATGCAAAAGCGTCAAGAGAGTTCTGTTCATGGGGGGGGAATGGTTGCAAAAAATGGTCTTGAAGGATGCCGATGCCAGCAAAACCACTGATGTCGGCCGCATAATGACCGATGTCGGTGGCCGAAGAATGGGGACAGAGGCTAAAATTAGCCTCTGTCTGTTCTTGCACGCTGCCGGGTTAAGGGGCCGTGGGAAAACGGTCGAGGAAGGCATAAATGAATGCGAGAGGAAGGATAAAAGGGAGATTTGGGCAATAAAGGCTAGGAGAGAGGTGGGGGCATCCAAGGAGGGGATCCAAGGTGGCATGGGTGAGGTGGAAAGGGGGAGCAAATTAAAATGTTTATTTATTTTAATTTTTAAAAATGGAGGGGACTAAGACAAGTGCTAGGACATAGACCAAGGGGACCAAGGGGAGATGACGACCTAGGGGGTAGACACGATTTTAGTGTCTACATTTGCCCCTTTTTGTCTTGTTGGTTATTCTTGACGAACTGCAAGACAAAAATAGGAGTTGGTTGCCCCAAGTATGGGATGAGGTGTTCCCCCCTCAAAGTGAGAGTCGAGAGAAGGGAACCTGAGATCGAGTGTTGATTTGATAGAGAGATGGATAGAGAGAGGGTGAGTGTGAATGCTGCAATAGTTGTGATTGTGCGTATACCACTTCATGGGATGGTCAGGTCAAATTGTCGCAGGTCAAGGTCGAGGAGTGCCAAAATTGAAATAACTGGGCCCCAGCATTTGGTCATAGCTGATCAGGTTATTCAATCTAAGCTAAAGCTCCAATGGTCATTGTGTTCTAGGTATCTCAGGCTCAGGAAGTGCTCCTGGAAACACGAAAATGTCACAAGTAGTGGGGATCAACCGGCTTGCGATCCTATACTTGTGAAGGTCAAAAATATGGGCTATGCACAATTTTGATAACCATTTGTGAGGTAGCATACATGCAAAAACAACCAAGGCAACATCTGTCTTGGAAGTGGTCAGGTCAGAGGAGATGGTCATGATTTCCAAGGTCTAGTGGTCGATGGACGGAGGCAAAAGTGATCTCAAGTGTGCCCCAGGGGGCTAAGATGACTTCTACTATGAAAGCCGACTAATTGGGGGCATGATTTTAGGCAATAAGTAGGTTTGAAGTATGCCAACGTCGGTGAAATAACTGACGTCGGTGGACCAAAAGGATCGATGTTGGCAGCAATCGATCGACGTCGACTGATTAGGGCACGAAAATGCCGACATCAACGGCCTACCAAATCTGACAAAAGCAGATTGGCAGCCCACCAAAAGTCATTTGCTACTTGTTGACTGAGAGAAAAAAGAGCTGTGGAGTTTGATTGAGTGAAAGTGACACAGAGTTGACTGAGTGAGCGTGCTGAGGTGGCAGAGAGGCATTGGTGGAGAGAGGGAGCGAGTTAGAGAGTGATTGGAGGCTGCAGAGGCATTTGTGGGCTAGGTGAAGTGTGAGGGTAGAGAGACATAGCAGAGATGGTAGAGGGGAGTAGAGGACCCATGGTAGGTCCACCACCAGTGACACCCATCGTGCCACCACGTCACCGATGCTGAGACGAGGTAGGAGGCCCTAACGAGCTCAATTGGTTGATTTTAGTTTTTGATTTGTTTTTGAAATTTTAGTTGTTTTATGCAGAAATTGAGGGGGGAGGGTGGCTAGGAAGGTGGGTGGGGGGTTTAGAATGGGTTGGGAGGCATTTAGGAGGGATTGGGGGTGAAAAGGGGGCTAAAATGGGGAAGCTCAATTTTTAGGGCTCGCCTTGTTTGGCTTTAGGGCCGAACCAATCGTCGACATCGGCGGATTCACCAACGTCAGCTAACCAGCAATCGGTGTCAGTCACTTTATTGCCAGCGTCAGTTACTATGTGACTGACATTGATTATGTAAGTGTTATTGTTAGCACGTGAATCGATGTTAGTTACTACCTGGTCAGAAGGATGGTGAATTCGGTTAAGTTGAAGGGTCGAGGTTACACCAAGGGCTTCTCGAGTGTCAGGATAGCCAAAAATGGTCAGGTAAAAGGTCAAGTAGATAGACGGGCTAGGGAAGAAGAGTCATGGGAATTGAGAGTTGCGTTAACATGGGTTTGATTGGTTAGATGCAGGTGAGGCAAATGTTGATGTTGTGAGATCAACTACTGACATTGCTGACGTGGATGCGTTGGGACATCACTGGAGAGGAGTGGGTGCAGATGAGTGCAGTGGGACTCAGCAAGCTGTGATGATATTGTTGAGTGGCGAGGGACGTGAGCCTGATGGTGGCTCTGATCGAGCGGTGGGATCACTCCACCAACACCTTCCACTTATCGACAGGGGAGATGACAGTGATAGTCAAGGACGCATACCAGATTTTGTGGCTATCGGTACACGGAGTAGACCTATATGCATGCTTGAGAAAGGTGCATGATATACATATGGTTACACTATTTGGAGAGCATGCAGCTGAGGTGAGTTATCACTCAGCTAGTTTTGCTTATGAGCCATTGTATGCGGTAGACGAGGATGCACATCGGCTGGCAGTCCTGGTGATGATTGGGATTACAGTCTATGTGTTGCTAGATGTGAAGGGAGGCAGGTTTCTGGTTGCCATGACTGGAGTGCTGATGGACATGATTGAGAGGCAGAAAGTGTTCAGTTGGGCACTAGTCTTTTTGGCCCAGGTATATAGAGAGCTATGTGGGATTAGCCAGCGGTGGTAGTACAGCTTGTGCGTGGGCCACCTCTTACACTGTTGGGCCTATGAGCACATCATGGTGACACGTCCTCTCAGCCTCCCAATGGTGATTCAGGCTGGCTTTAGGGTCAAATTCAGGCGATGGTGCAAGGTGATGGCACAAATGTGAGTGGACAGAGTGGTCAGAGATATTAACCATTACAAAGGGGTACTTGAGGCCCTAATTCCTGTAGATATCATCTGGAGACCGTACTTGGTGTATCCAGCATTCAGAGATTAGGGAGAGCAGCTGGTCAGGACTTAGATCATGCGATGGGTCAGGGGTAGATGAGTTAGCAAGCTCGAGAGGGTGCCAGTGGAGAGAGTGTGGTGCCAGTATGGGCTGCTTTAGGATGTGCCACCCGCCTTCCCACTGTATAGATGGGATGACATTGAGGTGCCGCTCCCATTGCCAGAGGAGACAGAGGGCCCTAATTTTGAGGAGTTACCAGTAGGCCCTGGGATAACAAACCCAAGATGCACAAAGGCTTATACGGCGTGGTGGGTAGGGCAGTATGCAGGGATATAGGCAGGACCATAGCTAGATCTGCAGGCAGTGATCAGGGACAGGGATATGGCGAGGCAGGAGAGGGACACGGCTAGATAAGAGAGAGACACTGCCATCCAGGAGAGGGATGTATCACAAGGATGAGTGACCATTTTGGAGAGCCAAGTCACAGGATTATAGGGGGAGATGGCAGGGTTGACAGGTTAAGTGGCTGCTTTGATAGGATAGGTCACTATTTTGTAGGGTCAGCTGGCCGCAGCCCAGGCACATGCATTGGTAGGACATGGTCTGATTCAGCATCCACCTCAGCAGCCAGTTCAGCAGCCAGGATTTTCATAGCCATAGGGTTCAGTGCAAGGCATGGCAGTAGGTCAGATGGGTCCACCGCAGACTATATCTTTAGTTAGATACAATAATGCATTAGATGAGATTGCATATTATGAGGGAGCCATTAGGGTGTTTCCTTAGATACAACGATACTCAGATATGAGGGCAGAGTTGAGCCGATAGCGGTCTATGTCATGGGTGACTGCTACTGATTCACACAGATGATGCAAATCAGAGGGGGGAGAGGATACAACATCTTCCCGACCACGACCACCACCACCACAGCCACAGCCTTGAGGGTAGATTTTTGACATGATGTATATACCAGCCTGCGTGTCGATGATGCGAGATGTACTTGATTTTTTTTGAGAGAGAAAGAGGCACAGATTATGCCATTGTAAAACATTGATATATATATATATATATATATATATATATATATATATATATATATATATATATATATATATATGATGTGAGTTTGATCATTGATTTGTTATGGAAAATGTTATGGATGTGTTTGTGTGTTATTTTGATTTGATGCATGTTTTGATATGATGTTTAGGATTATGATGCTGATATTGTTGTGATTATATGATGATGAATGTATGATTATGATCAATGATATGGATGTAAATGATTAATGCTAATGATTATGAAAATAGGTGATTGTTTGTGATGTGATTGACAGGTGACGAAAAAAATGTGATGGAAGAAATGCGATGAAGGAATGGCCGAGCTAACCCAAGAAGACCCCATGTCAACTGAGTGCTGCCTACATAGCCCCTGTCATTAGGGCCTCAGGCCTATGTAGTTCTCCAAAAAAGGGAGGAAGAGTCAAAGTGGTTGATTGGTCTTGGTCGAGGTCAAGGTCATGGTCAAAGAAGAGAAGGTTTATCCATCAAAGAGATGAACAAATAGAGGTGGTCGAGCTAACCCCAGAAGATGTCATGTCATCTGAGTGCTACCTACATAGCCCTGGTCTTAGGGCCTCAGACCAATGTAGTCCCACCAGGCGTGCCAGAATGTTTCTATGCTAGATTTCACTTTTTACATTCAAGAAAGGAAAGATGAGAAACTAAGAAGAAGGATGAGGGTTTGTATGTACCCGGGTTATAGACATGCGCACCAAAATTTAGATGATAGTGGGAACTCCTCTTTGGTTGTGGAGGATGACACCTAAAAGAGAAAGACACTAAACACAAAAAATGTTAGATGACAAAAGGGTGGACTGCCAAGCAAGAGCTTTGTCCTAGAAGCGCAAAGGCTTCTTGGAGGATGACAGTCCATTGTTAAAAATAGAATGCTGATCAGAAACAAAAAGTGATAAATGATGAAAAATAGAAAGAAAGAACTTAAGGCAAATGCATACCTATTTAGCAGCAATCTGCTTTGCATAGTCACCGACGTCAGTGGTATTGCCGGCATCGGTCAGGTAAGATCACCGATGTCGGTTAGGCTGCCAGCGTCGGTAGGGGAAATGGATGAGGTCGGCTGGGGTAGTAGTCTTTGATAGGGTCTTGTCAGGTTACATGCTAGTTTTTGGTCTACAAAATGGACTGTGGTCTCATCTGAGGGTCAGGGAGGTCTATTTAGAGGTCTGAGAGATTGCCTGGAGGTTTGAGGGACTTGTTTTGGGTCTGAGGGATTGAGAATGTTGTTCGGGAAAGTGACTGGTTGGGAATCAGAAGCACAAAGGGGAATGAATGAGAGGTAGGGGTCTAAGAAGGCCTTTCAGCCTCTCAGGGGAAGGATAGTGAAGGTCTTGGTAGTGGTTAGCTAAATAGATAGATTAAACAAGAAATGAAATGGAAAACAACACTGTGCTTACCTCTTGCTTACTGATTGAAGAATGGAAAAACCTGTTGTCGGAGTTGTTGAAGGACCTGCAAATGGAGCTGTTGCTTTGAGCTGTTCCTGCAAGATGCCTATAGCTCTTGGTGTTGTTGTATGAGGGGGAGGAGAAGAAAATATGAATGCAAAAGCATCAAGAGAGTTCTGTTTGCGGGGGGGGGGAATGGTTGCAGAAAATGGTCTTGAAGGATGCCGACGCCAGTAGAACCGCTGACATTGGCTGCATAATGACTAATGTCGGTGGCTGAAGAATGGGGACAAAGGATAAAATTAGCCTCTGTCCGTTCTTGCACGCTGCTGGGTCAAGGGGCCATGGGAAAATGGTCGAGGAAGGCATAAATGAATGTGGGAGGAAGGATAAAAGGGAGATTTGGGCAATAAAGGCTAGGAGAGAGGTGGAGGCATCCAAGGAGGGGATCCAAGGTGGCATGGGTGAGGTGGAAAGGGGGAGAAAATTAAAATGTTTATTTATTTTAATTTTTAAAAATGGAGGGGACTAGGACAAGTGCTAGGACATAGACCAAGGGGGCCAAGAGGGGATGACGACCTAGGGAGTAGACACGATTTCAGTGTCTACAGTTTCTATAATTAGGGTCTCTGTGGGAGAGTATGCATACATGGTAACATTATAGGAGTAGATCTCACATGTACTAGTGGATTGACAAAAAGCTATTGTGTACTAATGGAAAATAACTCATAATTATGGTGTAAGTATTTATGGGATAGGTAAAGGACATTCATATGAAAGACCTTTAGCTATAACCACCTAATTAACATGTATATACTTGAGCCATTTATGCATGGTGGATGGAATGGATCAAAGCTACTATATCCATGGCCTACCTAATAACATGTCAAATGTTCCTTTGATAGGCACTACTAAGAATCTAGTGGACACATATGCTGATCTAGGTTGTAGTGGAAGTACAATCTCCCCAATGGAGCTTTGAACTTGGCCACTAAAACTAAGAATAACTATAGTCAGATAAATTTCCTAATCTGAATAACCCAAATGTTTTAGAAGTGAGATAGTGCATATGTTAATACTTGACACATTTTCAACCACAATACTCTGAATAAGATGATGATCAATGTAGGCTCGTACAAAGAGTGCATATAAATGTGAATCATCGATAATCTCCTACTCTAATAAAGTGATGAGTGGTCTAGTTGGCATTGTAGTATGATGCACAATAATGATATTATATAGGGGGTGTGCATCCTCTGTAGTAGTGTGATAGGATGTTGGTGGTGGATGTGCCTAATATGCATAGTGAACAACTAAAGTGCCTCCTACCTCATTAGCTATATGTTTTGGAAATGGGTCTAAAAATATTTTTAATGCCTTAGCTTTTGTTGGTTTTACTTTAGGTGCCTCTCTAGGTGTTCCCACATCAATGGTATTGGCCTCTATCAAATCTTGTATATTATGTTTCAAGTTAATGAATCTATTTTTAGTTTGGCCTAGTGTCCTATGATAGTCATATAATGCATTGAAATCATAGTTATTTGGAAGAGGACTTATTGTATCAACCTCTTTGATGGGAGGAAGAGATATGACATTGTATTTGTAATGAAATTAGTTAGATGTTTACACAGAATAATTTTATATCACATAGAATAAGCAAATATGATAGATCACACACCAATAATTGATAATAGAGTAGAATATTGGATAATATAGCAAATCTACTTTGAGGGGGAAACCTCCACAACAATGTACTAATAGCAAAATACTTAACATAATGAATAAAAACTAACCTCTAACTCCTATATATAGTCTACTTAGCCAAGGTTATTCCATAAGCTAACCTATCTAATAACATAGATAAATGTAACAAGTATATAAAAGAGGTATGTAAGCCACAAGTTGGCCACACATATCCCTAGACACACTAATCGTTAAGGGTGTAGCAAGTCCCTCCCCTTAAAAACAATGTTTTCCTCAACATTATGACAACTCTGTATGTTGCTGCACAAATGATTCATCCTCCCACGTGGCATCTTGACATGGTAGATTATTCCATTTGATCAGGTACTCTATAATATCTCTAGAATGTAGCTGCTTAGTGTACATGTGAAGGATCAA
The DNA here is from genome assembly GCA_037957365.1 of Torreya grandis. NCBI lineage: Eukaryota > Viridiplantae > Streptophyta > Pinopsida > Cupressales > Taxaceae > Torreya > Torreya grandis. The sequence continues at coordinate 493,274 of JARHVA010006551.1, read as the reverse complement.
CTCAAGATCAAGAAAAAATCTACCTTCCTCATATAATTATTATAATTATATTTGAATGACAACTCTGTGTCTAATGAATTTCTTTAGGCATGATACATAAAATATTGGATGCATGCAATTGGATCAAGAATACTCTAACTTGGAGGCCACACTACCAATTTTTTACAAGATCTGATAAGGCCCATAATACTTAGGGGATAACTTGTTATAATTTTTTTATTGATTCAATGACATCTACTTATATGGATACAAGTGAATAAATACCCAATCACCAATGTCAAAATGCCTCTCACTTCTGTGTTGATCTATCTATTGATTCATGTGATTCTAGGCCATAGATAAATTTTCACACAAACTTGCAAGGACCTCCTATTGATGGTGAATATGTTCTTCAACTGCATGAACCTTAGGATGGACATTCAAGGTTGAAGTGATGGATGGAGGCTAGTATCCATATAGTACCACAAAGGGAGACATTTTGGAAGAACTATGAATAGAAGTATTATACCACCATTCAACAAGTGGCAACCAATGAACCCATTTATCCTATTTATCAAAAGCAAAACAATGAAGATATACTTCTAGACATTTGTTAACTACCTCAATTTATCCATTAGATTGAGGATGATAGGATGAACTATGAGCCAACTGGGTACCCAAGCATGTAAATAACTTAGTCCAAAAATTACTAGTGAAAATGGGATCTCTATCACTGACAATTATCTTAGGGGTCCCATGCAGTTTCTGAACTGTATTGAGAAAAGAAACAACTATTGTATTAGCAACAAATGGTTGTGATAAAGAACAAAAATGAGCATACTTACTGAGACAATCCACAATAACCATGATAACATTTTGACCATCACATCTTGGTAACCTTGTAATGAAATCCATAGATACCTCTTCCCAAAACTAGCTAGGGATGGATAAAGGCTATAAAAGACATAAGGTTTTGATGGTTTCACATTTGTTTTGTTGACATATCATACATTCAGCCACATATTTTTGGACATCCCCCTTGAGTCCTTCCTAAAAAGAATATTGCTTGATTCTCTGATAGGTTTTCAAAAATCTTGAATGACCCCCAATTGGGTTTGCATGAAGTTCTTGAAGGATGTTTTGTTTACGAAGAGAATTATTACATAGGTACAATATGTCTTTATACCATAATGCATTACCCTTCCATGTGAATTTTTCAAATCCACCTAAACCTTTCTGAAGGTTTTGAATCAAGTCATGGGTAGCACTATCATGTTCCTATTTTGATCATGCTTCATCTAGCCAATCTACCTACAAAATGGTTATGGCACATAGCAATGCCTCAATTGATTCATCCTTTATGGATAGTGCATCTACCACCACATTATTCTTGCCTTTTTTGTATACTATTTAAAAATAATAGCCTAACATCTTAGTTACCCATTTTTGTTGTTCTTCAGATGATAACCATTGTTCTAAAAAATATTTGAGACTATCATGATCAGTCTTTACTTGAAAGTGATGACCTATCAAATAAGGTCTCCATTGTTTAATTATATATAAAATGGCCATCATTTCCTTCTCATAGATGGTATTGTGTTGATTTTTACCCTTTATTTGATGAATTTCAAATGCAAGTGGTCTATCTTATTGCATGAGTAAAACACCCATACCATACCCAAATGTATCACATTCAACCACAAAAGTCTTGGAAAAATCAAGAGTGGCCAAAACTGGAGTAGTGTATATAGCCAATTTCAATTATTCAAATGCCTAGGTAGTTGCATCAGTCCACTAAAATGAATCTTTCTTTAACAAAGAGGTGAGTGGGGCTGCAATACTACCATAGTTTTTGATAAAGCTACGATAGTAATTAATTAGCCCCCAAAATCCCCATAGTTACTTGAGTGTCTTAAGAATTGGCCAATCCACCATTGCTTGGTTTTTTTTAGGATCCACTTTCACTCCATAAAAAACCAGATGACCCAAATATTCAACCTCACAAGCCCCAAAAGTACATTTAGAAGGTTTGGCATATAATTGATGTTGTTCCAAAATGGAGAGTACATGTTTCACATGTTGCAAATGGACTTCCCAATTTTTACTATAAATAAGGATATCATCAAAGAATACCAGAATGAATTTCCTAAAAAATGGTCTAAAAATAGTATTCAACAAACTTTAAAAAGTATATGGTCCATTTTTTAGACCAAAAGGCATAACCAAAAACTCAAAATGGTCCTCATGAGTCCTAAAAGTTGTTTTGGGTATGTCTTTAACATAGATCTAGATTTGATGATACTTAGAATGTAGATCTAACTTGGTAAAATAAAAAGCACCATTTAATTCATCTAGAAATCATAAATGATAGGAATAGGAAACTTATCTTTGATAGTGTACTTGTTGAGTTCTCTGTATTCATGGCACATCCTCCAAGTGTCATATTTCTTTCTCACCATGACAACTGGTGAAGAATATTCACTTTGGCTATGTTGAATGATTCCTACATCCAACATCTCCTGTACCATCTTTTCAATTTCACTTTTTTAGGCATAAGAATACCTATATGGCCTGATGTTGGGTGGTGTACTACCAATAATAAGTTTGATAGCATGATCATGCATGCATCTAGGTGGAAGTTCTTTTAGCATGTCACCAAAAACAATAGAATGGGCATCAATCAACTTGTTACAAATCAAGAGGTGGAGATGGCTAAGTTACCTATACTTCCATGAAAAAAAAGTGAGCTACAAATATTTCATCACCCTTATGGAGAATCTTTATCATTTGATGGGAGCTAAAAATTTGTGGAGATTTAGCCCTTAATCCCCTTAGCTCAAATGTCCTTTCTTCATAATGAAAACACATGAATAATTCTTGGAAATTCATCTCAATAGTGCCCAAAGTGGTGAGCCATTGTACTCCCAAAATAATATCAGTTCCAACTATGGGAATAACAAACATAGGAGAATCCAACAAGTAGTCTCCCATGGCCAGCTTAATACTATAACATTTTCTTAAACAACTGATAATACCATCATATATAATCATAACCTAAAATTCTAGAGCTAGATAAGTGAAATAGTTCAAATGAGTAACCAAATTACTATTGATGAAGTTGTGTGTGCTCCCAGAATCAATCAAGATAGTGACCTTCTATTTCTTAAGGAAACCCATCACCATGAGAGTTTAGGTGATTACTAATACTTGAAAGGGAATGACAAGAAATAGTAGGCTGAGAATCTTCAGATTCCTCCTCAAGACCTTCTACATCCTCACCATGTACTTCTTCATCATATTCATCATCATTGGCACCTTTAATTTAAAATAGATTCTTTTCAACACAATGATGGTCTTTGCTCCATTTGTTATTGCAACCATAACACAACCCTTTGGCTCACTTATCCTTAATTTTTCATTGTGTTAATCTGTTGGGCTATGGAAATGATGATGCTAGAAAGGTTTGATCATGACAAGTAGTGAAAGTTTTACTTTTGACAATCTCTTTTTCTTCTACCATATGTGCCCTAGGGATAGCTTCTAATACAGATGTTGGGTTAAACATTTAAACCTTGAATTGGATGCTATCTTTGAGGCCACCCAAAAATAAATCAATCAAATTTTTCTCAGTGATATCTTTTACCCATAAAGAGAGATTCTGAAATTATTGAATATAATCCTTCACAGTTCTTATTTGCCATAGTTTGGCTAAAATAATTCTCAAAGACATTATTTTGATAATGAGCCAACAAATCCTTAATGAAAATAGACCATGTAACAAGAGCACCATTCTTTTTATTTTGAGCACATAACCAGTGATACCAAATGAATTGCTTAGGTTCTAGATATAGAGATGCCACTATCACCTTCTAAGAACTAAGGGTTTGATGCAGCTCAAATAAATTATCAATTTGGGTAATCCAAGTGAGAGGATCCTTACCATTAAACTTATGCATGTCTACTTTTGGCAACATCAGTTTCATACCAACATGGGAGTTGTTGGTGTTGAGAGGAGGATTTGAATGCTAGAGTGGAGGGTTATTGGGCTAAAACTGAGATGCAATGGTAGCCAATTATGTAGTGATATGATGAATTTCATTGTGAACCCCATTAATCTCTATGTGCATCCATGAAACATTATCTTGGACTACAACAAAGTCATCATGCCTTCACCAAGTTATTTATGTCTACCTGAAGCTAAGAAATCATTGGATCTGAAGTTCTAGATTCCATGTCATCGATAGGAGTCTTAGGAGTTTTTTCCCCCTTTTTTTCCCTAAGTACAAAGACCTACCATATACAAAAATTAGAGAGTTTTTACCTTAAAAAAAGTGTACCAAGAGATGGTACCATTGTGATCACCTTGCTAAGATGAATCCAATGACTACCTTTGTGCTCTAAGATTAAAATTTTAGCACCAAAAAAGTGTACTGATAGAATATACTATTATGAACATCTCATCGAGACAAATCCAATGACTGCAATTGTGCAAAGGGATTTTTTTCAAAATTTTTTTTTTAAATTTTTTTAAAAAAAATCATTTTGAGCAATATTGTGTTGATGGAAAAAATTAATTCTTCCCAGATTGCAAGTTATGTTTTTTCACTCCCACCATTCCCCGAAGCCATACTTTGCCAAATCTAAAAAAAATGCAATAGGAAACTTTTCCAAATCAATGTTCTGATACCACTTGTAATGAAATTACTTAGATGCTCACATAGAATGATTTTATATTGCATAAAATAAGAAAATATGAGAGATCACACATCAATCATTGACAATAAAGTAGAATACTGGATAATATAGAAAACCCACTTCAAGGGGGTAACCTCCAAAACAATGCACTAATTGCAAAATACTCAACATAATGAATAAAGACTAACCACTACCTCTTATATATAGTCTACTTAGCCAAGGTTATTCTATAGACCAACCTATCTAAGAACATAGATAAATGTAACAAGTATATAAAATAGGTATGTAAGCCACAAGTCAACCACACATATCCCTAGACACACCAATGGTTAAGGGTGTAACAACATTCCAATAGATATTGTAAAACATGTGCTAGTGATTTTGAAATATTTATGAAAACTCTCTATGGAGGAGTTGATAAAACCAAGCGAGGAGGTGTCTTTGAAGTTGTGTTAACTATGGCCTTTTGATCACTCTTGTTACTAGTGGCCCTTACTTTATATGGAGGCATATTATAAATATTATTCATTGAATGTAATCCACTTGTGTATTTTAATTTACCCATAGAGAGAAGCTTCACTTCCCTTTCTTTCACTGTGTGGCATAAATCTATGAATGTTGGAAACTTATTGAATAAGATAGCTCCATACAATGATAGTAGTAGACTCTATTTTAATATGTCTCAGATCTCTCTATCTACCATGGGGATAGTCATCTTTGCTAATATAATTTTATATCACAAGACATATTCTATAATAGACTCATTGGAATTTTACTTAATTTGTGCCACTTGAGCATATGAGATATTATCATTCATGTTGATTAAAAAATGAACCAAAAAAATATCCACCCATGGATTAAATGTGGTAATGGATTGATTTTTAAGATCATAGAACCATTTTAAGGCATATTCCTTTAGACTGCACATGAACAACTTAGTAAGGAGATAATCATTAAACACGTAGCCCAAACATGCTACATGGAAAGATCATAGATGGTGCTCTAAGTCACCCTTACCATCACACAAAGTAAGCTTAGGTGTCATAAGTCTGAATGGAAAAGGAGTTTCCATTATGTGATGTGCCAAAGTTTTATGTAAAAGAACATGAAAATCCAAGTCATGTGGTGGCCTAGTAGCACCCTGGTCAAGATGTAACACCTTAGTCTATAGAGAATGAATCTCATGCATAAGGGATTGTAAATATTGAGAGGAGGAACTAGAAATAAGAGGTTTTTCCATTGTTGAATGCTTTCAAGTTGAAATGGGTTGTTTTACAAGTTGAGTTACCCCCAAAGTAGGTGTAATAATATTGTTATCTAGGGGAGTAGAAGATTGACCATTATTTGATTTATTTTTTATTTACATTATGGATTATAGATTTTGTGCATGATTATGAGGCTGTTCCTAAAGTCTTTCTCTAAAAATATATAAAATATCATCCTTATTATTAATAAGATTTTCATTTTTAAGTGGGGGGAGAGTGTCTCTATTCCCATCTTGTGTATTATTTTTATCTTGATTGTATTGCCTTAAAATCTCACTTCATATTTTATTTGATCTTTGAGTACTTTTCAAATCACTATTTGTAGAATCAATTTGTTTTGATTTATTCTTTTGATATATAACATTCCTTACCACGAATTGACAAGGTGAAAATGCATATACATGATTGAAACTAGTGTGCCCTAGAGGCTTTTGTCTTGTAATCTGATTTTCTAATATAGTAATTTTTTCATGTAATAGTTGATTTTGAGTTTGTAATTTTGAAATGAACCTACTCATATTGATAATTTGATCCCTTAGAGTCTCAAAATTGCAAACCCTAGTTAATTTTAATTGAACATAGAGGCACGTGCCTTGTAGAAAAGAGGTGGAGGCATGGATAGGTTAAGTATGGGCATTAGTAATAATAGTATAGGCTACTTCATCGTGTGGAGGAGTGATAACATGGATCTGGTTAGAGGAAAAGTAGATATCACCCTCATGGAGATGAGGAGGAAAAGGAGATTCTTTCGTGTGCATAATATATGACATTGAAACTTGAAACATCATTTTTGGCTTATGTAATAGATCCTCTATGTATGTAAGGATTTATTTCATAATTGAATTCCACATAAGATAACAATAACATGATATAGTAGAATTAAATATGAAATACATTTTAAATGATATAAAGCATCATGTACATATGTGTTTATGTCATTTTTGAATTCATTCCAAATGAAAGGAAACTAACATGTAAATGAAGCTAGAAAACGTTGTATTAAAAAGTGATAAACTCCATCTATAATTATTATCATGATTATATGAAATAAAAATTAGAAAATATAGGGATCTAAAATTTGAATGTGGGTCCTAGAAGGCTAGAAACATAAACCCTAAGGTTATCTAGGGTTTATATTTTTTCACTATTTTAATTCAGGTTCACTAAATGATTTAACATTTTAGGGTTATGGAATTTAAGCCTTAGGTTGTTAAAGGGAATAAGTACAGTAAGGCAAGGTATAAAATATGAAATAAATATAGCCATTGATTTGTAATAGAATTAACCTAGTTTGACCTTTCTAAAAGTAGTAATAAATGATGTAAACAAGTACTTAACTAAAAATTGAATGAGATGGAATATCTAGAGGCTACAAATAAGGACAAAAGTTAATCTGAGTGTCATGGATAGGATCCAAGTGTCAGAACCCTTCCTGGGATATTAGCACCCTAACTAGATAATAGAGCCAATGGTTTTAGTATGCTCTTTTAGAAATAGTATACTCTATACAAAATTACTTTGAGATTTTGGGTGCACTTGTGTTTGAGTTTTCCAAGCTTGTTCTATGCACATAGGTTCTAGATCTTTATTGATGACCTATTTTGACTAATTTTATATGTAAACCCTAGACCTATATATTGGTAGGGTATCTAATTAACACAAGTAGCAAAGTGTGATGTTGGTGGGTTAGGTTGGACATCCTCAACAACCCACTATGATAATATTTTCCTACATACCAATACTCTGAGGAGGGATCAAGCCCAATGTATTTATCCCCACCTAGGTGCTGGTACAAGTGCAAGTGAAGCTAGTATGAGTGTTGGTTTGAGTGCTTTGAGTGTGATTGAGATTATAAATTTGTGTATTCTAAGCTTGGGATGGGTTTATATGACTATATGTATAAGTAGGATAGAATAAGGATTAATAACCTTGATTGTGCATAACTTGTCTTGAGTTAGTTTGTGTTATTGGATCTGATTTCCATTTAGTGAATAATGGGATAAAATTCATGTATATATACTATTCTATTGGTTATGTGGGTATTAAAAAAGGTTTATGATAACCCTATGTGGTTCTTTATTTGAAAAGATATCCATTAGTGATAAAAGGTGGGAAAAAGACAATAGCACCCAAATTGGGATACTAGCACCATTGGTGCTACTGTCCAAATTATGGCACTAGTGTCTAGGTGGTAGAACACTAGGGGCCAAGATGTTAAAGTGAGAGATTAGGACTGCTAAAGGGATGTTTAGGGACACATGTGGCCCACATGAATTCTAGATAGATGTCTAAATAGTCCCTTAAATAGGTCTAGGGCTAAGTTGTGGATAGGTGGTCTCAAGGAGCACTCTTAACAATCAAGTGACATTTTTAGAAGACTACACAAGACATTCATGTAACTTAAAAAATATGCTTATTTGTGATGTTTAAAATGATTCCTATCATTTTGACCACTCTACTTTGTTAGGCCATGGTAAAGTCCATATATCTTGGGTGAAACCCCTCAATTCTCTCCATGTAGGGAGTCATACCTCCCATTTTGATGATTCTCTAAATGGAATTGTTCTCTTTGATTCCTTCACAGTAAATTGGCTTGTTCCTATCCCTATCTCCTCCCATTTCAAAATCAATGATATTAATTTCTCTACTAATTTCCACTCCCCAATAGACTTGGATAACCCTTAAGACCCACAAAATAAATATCAACATGGTTTCATGTTTAGGAGGAATGATTAAACTGTGAACCATATTTATACTTACATCCTCCTCATTCCCAAAACTAAGTTCAAACTTTTCACAATGATTACCAATGTTATTATTACCATTAGTGCTTAGGTGAGTAATGTTGAGATTATTGATACCTAGTGTTTAACCCTAAAATGATCTAGGTGATCTTATTTTTAGACCTAGATTTGATTAAATGGGTATATAGAAATAAAATGGCACAAGGGTGATAATCAGATCTATAGTAAGCTAATTCAATGTTAAAATTAGATATAGGTGTATGTTAAATTCATAAAATTGAGATAGTCTAAATATATAAAGTATAACTAAGCTATGTATGTAAATGATAAAGAAGTAATATAATTAGTTAATTCTAATGATGACACAATTTTAGATTTAGAACAAATAAAAAATAGGCTGGAAGGATATTCTAGAATAGTCATCAGATTCTAGATCTAACACTTTTGGCATCTCAAACATTAATATTAACCTAGGATGGTTACATCAACACCACTGTCTATGTTTAATATAAGTGTCCTATAAAAAATATATGTTGGAAAAGGATGTGACCACTTGAATTATTTTGGGTTTTGCTTCACCTTAACTCTAATATATTTATATTTGGGTCATGGAATGTCATTACTTATGAAATGGAAAAAACCTAGTTCTCCATCTTTATAGTGACCTTGAGAAAAATGGCTTAGTGGGAACATGGTGTTGAGTTAACCCCAAAGAACTCACTATCAGTGGCAACTACCTACATATCCAATACTCTCGAAGAGGTCCTTAGACTCATGTAGTTCTCCACTATGTGTTGGCTTGTGTGTGAATTATGCAATACGTCGAAAGTAAGTACAATAGGGACCTAGCTTGTAACTTGGAAAATTGGGCTCTTGGGATACTCCTTTAGTACTTAATACCTATAGATGTATTTTATTTATGATTGAGGTGAAAATAAGGATGATTTATTCAATTGAATGATTGATATAATGTTTTTGATAAGTTTCCTTAGTTTCTTTGGTATTTTGCTAGGTCTTGTAGGTGTGGAATGAATGAGAGTTGATATTATATTTATATCAATCCATTTGAAGAAGTAGGCCAACTATTAGAATACATTTCATTTGAAAATTGGAGGACTTTAGGGCAATGTATATTTGTGTTAGGTTAGGACACTAACATCAATGCTAGTGTCTGTCCCAGATGTTAGTGTTTAGGGAACAAAGAAATAGGTTCATGATTAAAACTTGTAGAGGTGGAAGATAAGTAAATTTTAAGTATTATGGGCAAGATTTAAGGCCTAGGTTATCAACATAAGACTATTTGGAAAAAGAGATATAGGATAAGGGGCACAAGATAGAGGATATGTAAGACTTATAAAATTGAAAAAGGTATAAAAATGAATGGAATAACCAAGGTCTGAGTTTTCCAAGTGTACAAGACTAAGGTGATATATAATACATAAATATCATCTACATTCTTCCCTCTAATTTAGTAATGAAATATATATTTTAAAGGAAAGGAATGCATAGTTGGGTGCATATAACACACCTTATCTTTCTGTTTTTCAAACTTGAGTTCTTTGCTAGTGACTAACATACAACCAAGAGCATGTTACAATATATATATATATATATAGTGTATATAATCTAGGATTGAAATATTTGAAATAGATTCAAATTTAAATAGTAAGGTTTAGGAGTACACCTATGTGTCAATGTAACAACCTTACCTATGAAAAGTTGATTTGAAAAATATGTATCATTATGAGGATCTAAAACTAAGATTAGGACAAATATATATAAATATTTAAAACACACACGCATGCGCGTACGCATGTACACGAGCACACACACACACACATAGAGAGAGAGAGTCACATGCTCTGAACCTTTGAGCAAAGATGAGTTTCCACACAGTAGTTTAGATTAGCTCAACTGTGCAACCCATTGATACTTATAGCCTGGTGAGATTAGATGATACAATCAATTCCAACTTGAAACTTGGAAAGATCAATTAATTTAATCATCTCAACCATACTAAAAAGTTAACCAACTATTGTAGTATATTATCTTAATAAAGTTTGTGAGGTATCAACATGAAAATTTTTGTGACGTGGTAACAAACCATAAAAGAGTTTTAGAATTTGAAACTGATTTGAATTTTACAATATTAGGAACATATTGAATAACATATGCACCTTAGATATGTCTCATGCTGAAACTATGTATAACAATGGTACCAATGTATATAGTTCCACCACAACTATGAATCTAAATTATATAACTATGTACTTTGTCTAAATTTGGATAACTATGTAAGTGTGGATAACATGCTTCCAAAGCATACCTTCACTTTGAAAAATAATATAAGTACCAATGTGGAAAACAAGTTTCCAAAACATACCCCCATTATAATCTAGAGATGTTGAATACTAAATAAATGTGGATAACATACTTTCAAAGCATGCCCCCACTAACTCTAAGAACTATGAATATGTGGAAGCCATGCCCACATGATATGGCCCTTTCAATTTTTGATGTAGGAGCATCGGCATGAAATATTATACTTGGTTGGGTTGGTATAGGGTTTTAAGAGTATTGTCAAACAGTTAAAAGCCTTGTTCAGACCTTAGAAGTTAGTCATAAATCAATAAGGTCACTGTTATGACATTAATGTGCACACTTGTAGAGGGTTCTTTAGGATCTCTCCCATTAAGTCACAATATTGGGACAACCCTAGGCTATGGGTAACCCATGTTGGGCTTGAACCTCTGGATTAGGTCATCTTCCTCTTTGATGCTCACTTAAACTAATGCTAAGCTAATGATTCATGGGGAAAAGGGTTAAAAAGGGGATAAGGGATCCTAAGAAAGTTAACCAGGTGATGCATCAAATTTAAAAGGGAAACTCCTATAAGCTTGAACCCACACTATATTTACATAAGATAATACTAGATTACATAACCTCGAGATCAAGATAATTGCATAAGTATTTCATAGAAGAGGTTCAGAGTAGAACACTAATCTAGATCTGTAAGTAACATTGAAAAATACCTAAACAAGGTCATAAAGGAGGACAATGGATGAGGAAGACTCTCCTTCACATAATTCCATCATGCATAACTCACCAAACTAGATCCAAGGTAAGAGATAGGAAAATAAAGTCTTATATTACATCAAGAGGTAGTTATTACAAATGCTTGACAAGGTTGAACCCAATCAAGCTGAGAATACTTTTTAGTATCCTAGAGAGTTCCCTATATCCCAGAAAGATGAAAAATTCCAAAATCTAAGAAAATATACAAAGGAGAAGAGAATGGGATAATATAGGAGAAGGGGATAAAAGAGAATAGGGATCATGTTTTGAGAATAATTAATGAGCTACTAGCTTTCAAGGGAATGCTCCACCATGATTTGGTCCAATTAGGACATAATCGATCATGAACAAGATAGTCTTTATTTTTCCCAATAGCCTTTGAGTAATACACTAGAAGATAATATTTTTTACAAATATGGTGAGTCATGATCCTATTTATGAAAGGGACCCTTAGGCACTCTAAAAATCCATTAAATTCTCAAGCTTTTTCTCCAACCACCAAATCTCTATCTTTGATCTTCTATGCATCTTTCCACTTGGCTTATGCATAAGGACAAAACCCTCACATCTATGAAATTGAATGAGTTTTGATTATGTCTACTTTGGGTGGCTATCTATCGATATCATGGCTCAAGATGTTCCTTCATTGATTACATATAGTTGCCCCTTGCTATGAAAACTAGACCTAGGTTAACTATAGATGAAAACCAATATAAGATTATTGGTTTTCATATAGTCCATATAGATACAACATTATGCTCAATTCTTGGTTCCATCTAGCCATCAACTTTCCAACCTTTGATTTATATTATGTCTAAGAGAACTAATCTATATTTGCAGAGCCTTAGTGGCAGACCCTGGTCTCTAAATCTTCATTCTAGTTCCATTGGGATCCACATCAAACTTGGTTCCATGTATTTACACCATATTAAGTTGAACTCAATCTTGTTTCCTTATATTTGTTTGCCTAGGGTCAAAAACTATCTCACTGACCTTTGTCAAAAATATCCTAGGCTTGGTCATTGGTTGTCAACAATCTGACTCAGCTCCATTAACTTATTGAACTTTGCTCACTCTGTTGATCTTGATCTATAAGATCAAGCACCATCCATTATTCTTGCCCCTTAACTTTTCAACTTTGTCCAAGATTATTCCATATGCAAAATGTGCATTAATCCTTAGGATCCTACTCTTAATCTATAGCCTCACATGCTTATGCCATGTGTCAACCTCTTGACCTCTTTTACTGTTTATCCCATCTTGCACTATTAGATCAAGATGTATGATTGATCAAGGACCATTTGATCTACTGGGAACCACTATTTAAAAAACAATTTCTATTTTATTAGCTTAAAATTGACATCCTCACTCCCATCAAAAGATGTTCAGGTGACCATCATTGATGTTCATGCAACCATCAAATCTAATCTCAAAGGATTTTTTTACTATGTCTTAAATTTGATGTCTACATGAATGTCAAATACATTCATGATCTTGTCAAATGACAGGTATGTGTATGTTAATTTTAAGCTCCAATGGTCTTTAAATTAAATAGTTATTTGTTGGGGCCTAAAATTGATATTAGTGTGGTTTTACTATACAAGTCCATATTTGCATGCTTATAACTTGAGCCAAAAAGCTCATGTAAGCTTGAAAATTTTAGAGGATGATCTTGGCATGTAGAACTATAATTGTGTTTGATCCGCTAGTCACACACGACTTTCTAATAAAAGATAAATATTACACAAGTAGACTGGTCTGTTTACTCCTATGTGACATCTTAGTGATGGTTTGGTCCTAAAATCTTGCATAACTCATTCTCTGATCAATCCTTCAAGGTTATAATGGATTATTATAGTTTGTGCAACTTGGTCCATGCCTCTAAATGCTTAAAACATATGAGAACCTACTTGGATCCTTCTATTTTGAAAACTTGGACCTTTTCAAAGCTTGGTATGTGTGCCAAAAATGGCCAACATATTTGGTGACTCACAGGGGTTATATGCCTGTCTATGGAAAATAACCTAGACCATGTTGCTTAGTCCATTGGGCATGGATTAATAAGTCTCTATAACTGAACTGATCTAAAATTTGATACAAGGCTAACCCTTTCTTAAAAACCCCCTCTTGAAACAAAAAGGATGAAAAAGAAAACAACAAAGGCAAATGCATGCATGCACTTATAGGAAAGAAAGAATAAATAACCTACTGAACAAATGTGCACAAGGGAACTTTGATAAAAGCATAAAAACTAATATAATATATACAAAACCTTTTCAAAACTAGTCCTCCTGGATCAAAAGGAAAACTTATAATATCATCCACTTGTAAAAAACTTAGATGAAAAATACCTAGCTTTAGAGGTACCAAAATTGGTGAACCAAGTAGTTTGATGGCCAATCCTTCTGATGTACTCCTTAATGGATGGAATGGAATAAACATGTCTCTAATGTATACATACTGGTCCAAGTCTTCCAATATTGGTTCATGTTGGACTATGGGAACACTTTCTTGCTATTACTCACACTTTTGAGAAAGTCTTACATGAAGACTTCATTCAAGATCTTGGGAGCAACTGCACTTGGTTCAATTGATGGTTCAAAAAGACCATATTCTTCCACCTTATCCTTATGTAAATTAGGGTTGATCATGCTTAGAGTAGTATGTTCATGGCATTCTAGAAGAAGGATATGTCCCTTAACCTCTTCAAATTATTTATTTATGGCATTGAACCACTTCCATAACTCTTTAGGCTCTTCACTGTTATACTCATCAAATTGAAACACTTGAGCACTTGAGATTTCCCCTTCATCAACCTCACTCAAAATTTCATCTTGTTCTTCATCTAAAAATGAGGGTTGATTTGACCATCCAAGGTCTAAAGTATCATACCTATTTTGTTTAATGCTTGATTCACTTTATTATAGCTCTAACATATTAGGGTTATCTTCATTTAGCACCTCATCTTGAAGTGTACCCACCTCAGTCGCCTGGTCCTGATCTTCTTCTTGATCTATGTATAACGGACCTTCAGTAGTCCATTCAAGGTCTGATCTATCTTCAACTTGAGGATTGTCCTCATTAGGACCCAGTTCATTAGTATCAAATCCATACAAAGAAGGCTAGTTCAAACCTAAATCTTCCCTTTCTGAATGAAGTGGGATTCCTATCATGATCTCTTCATAATAGACACTTGCATTGTATTTTTTAGGTTCACCTATGACTACAAGCTCCTCCTCTATCCTTTGTAGAATAGGCTCCTCCTTTATAAGGGATATGGTAGGAGGGTGAATAAGCTCACCTTATTTACAACTTAGGAGGGTATCTTTCCAAATAGGTAATTTGAATGATCTTTAAGGTGGCTTTTAAATTGAGGAAAGAGAGTCTCAAAACTCTTGTACACCAAGCTCATTATTTTGAGCTATGGTTTCTTGATTCATTTCTTTCATAGCTAACCCTTGTGCTACTAGGACTAGTTCATGAAATGCCTCAAATAACACCTCCCTTTCCTTCTTTATGCCTTCATTGATTGATTTCCATAAGGGGAATGTGTAATTTTTGGCCACCTTCTCCTTTTCCTGAATGGGTGCCAGAAAGGGTGATTTCACAAGAGAGGGCATGAAATAGTTAGGGTCATAGGAGAGGATCCAAGATCAAATATATTCATGATCTTAAGTGAGAATGGGCATAGAGGTAGGAGAGGGTAAATTAATTATCTCAAGCTTGACATACTATTTCTCCCATTACTAAAATACTTCTTTAATGGATAATACCCACCCTTTCATTTCTTTTTTCTCAACATGTGGGTAGTTAGCTTCTTTAATGGATGCTCATACATTTCATAATTTTTGCAAGAAGATATTTATCCCCTCTATAGAATTAATAGGGAATTATTGTCCAAGTTTTACCCCCTCATTTATCTTCATGATTGTTCTTCCTTGTTCCAATATTGCCTCTCTAAGTTTTTATAAGGATGGACTTTGACAAGGTTGACTAGGGGGCTAATTAGGGACTCTTGAAGGTTGAGCTTGAGGATATTGGAGGGGAGAGGTCACATAAGTCTAGTCCAAATGATCCTACTTCTTTTCATAATATATTAACATACTATCTACATTTTGGACCATGTCTCTTATCATTACTATGTCTTCATTCCTATAAGATGACCACATTCACTTTGATAAACTGACCATCTGCTCTTCACTAATTAAATATCACTCCTTAATTTTTGTATATCATGTATAGGGATTATTGGAGAAAACTTCAAACCCTTACCAATCTCCCTTATCAACTCAATATAAATTGCTAATGCTTACTTGACCCCTAACAAGGATGTAACAGGGTAAACCTGATCTTGATAAGGGGAAGTAGAGGACTAATTTGAATGCAAATGAAGTTGACCTTGGTTATATGTAAGGGTATAAGGAGGACAAAGGCCATGATAGGTCTAATATGTTTCTTGAGGGCCACTTAGGGGGAACACATAATGATTATTTTCCTAATAAGTGTGATGCTGAGGTAGAAGACAAACATATTGATCAAAAAATGATTGATTGTACATTCTAGATTATGATGATTAGGCACTTAGTTAGGATATTTAACCAATTGATAGATGCTCAGAGTCACCATTGATGTCTTTATAATGCCTCCAAAGTTTGATATGTAGAAAAACAACACTAAAAATCCTTCCACTACTTTGGACCTTAGTCCCACCAGGCATGCCATAAACTATTATGACATTAATGTACACCCTTGGAGAGGGTTCTTCAAGTTCTCTCCCATAAAGTCACAATATTTGGATAAACCTAGGCTATGGGTAACTTATGTTATTGTTGAGCCTCTAGAGTAGGTTGACTTTCTCTTTGATGCTCACCTAAACTAATGCAAAGCTACTAATTCATAGGGAAAAGGGTTAGAAAGGGGATAAGGGCTCCTAATAGAGTTAACCATGTGATGCACCAATTAAAAGGGAAACTCCCATAAGATTGAACCCACACTAGGTCTATAGAATATAGTAATAGCTTACACAATGTCAAGATCAAGCTAATTGCATAAGTATTTCATAGAAGAGGTTCAGATTAGAACACTAATCTAAACCTATAAGCAACATTGAAAACTCCCTAAACAAGGTCATAAAGGAGGACAATGGATGAGGAAGAGTCTCCTTCACATAATGCCATCATGCACAACTCACCAAACTAGATCTAAGGTAATAGATAGGTAAATAAAGTCTTATATTGTATCAAGAGGTAGTTTTTACAAATGCTCAACAAGGTTGAGCCTAAGCAAGATGAGCATACTTTACATTATCTCAAAGAGTTGCTTGTCTCCAAAAAAGATGATAAATTCTAAAATTTGAGAACATTTACAAAGGATAAGAGAATGGGATAATATAAGAGAAGGGGAGAAGAGAGAAGAGGGAACATGTTTTAAGAACAATTAATGAGTTGTCAGCTTTCAAGGGAATGCTCCACCATGCTTTGGTCTAATTAGGATGTAATCTATCATAAGCAAGACAATATTTGTTTTCCCAATATCCACTGAGTAATTCAATAAAAGATAAGAGTTTTGCCAAAGATGGTGAGTCATGATCCTATTTATGAAAGGTACCCTTAGGCACTCTGAAAATATATTAAATGCTCAGGATGCTTCTTTAACCACCAGATCTCTATCTTTAATCTTCTATGCATCTTTCCACTTAGATTCTACATAAGGACAAAACCCTCACATCTATGAACTCGACTGAGCTTTGATTATGTCTTCTTTGGGTAGCTATCTATCAAGAGAATGGATCAGGATGTTCCTTTATTGATTACATATAGTTTCCCCTTGCTTTGAAAAGTAGACTTGGGTTAACTATAGATGAAAACCAATCTAATATTATTGGTTTTCCTATAGTCCATATAGATACAACTTTTTTCTTGATGCCTGGTCCTATCTAGCCACCAATTTGTTGATATTTGATATATATTAGGTTTAAAAGACCTAATATATATCTATAGAGCCTTAATGACAGATCCTGGTCTCAAAATCTTCATTTTGGTTCCACTGGGATCCACATCAAACTTAGTTCTATGTATTTCCACCATCTTGTGTTAGACTCAAGCTTAGTTCCTTATATTTATTTACTCAAGTTCAAAAACTGGCTCATTGACCTTCGTAAAAAATGTCCTAGGCTTGCTTATTGGTTGTTGATAATCTGATTTGGCTCTATTGACTTATTGACCTTTGCTCGCTCCATTGATATTGATTTGTATGATCAAGCACCAGCCATCAATCTTACCCCTTGACTTGTCAACTTTATCCAAGCTTATACCATGTGTCAAATACAGGTTAATCCTCAAGATCTTATTGTCAATCTATAGCCTCACACTCTTGTGCCATGTGTCAACCTCTTGATCTCTTTGATTGTTTGACCCATCTCACACTGTTGGTTCAAGATATATAATTGATCAAGGACCGTTAGATCCATTAGGACCTTATATTTGAAACCAACATCTATTTTATGATATTAAAATTGACATCTACACTCCCATAAAAATAAGTTTGCATGACCATCATTGATGTTTATGTGACCATCAAATTTAAGCTCAAAAGGATTTGTTTTTACTATGTCTTAAATTTGATGTCTGTGTGACCATCAAATATATTCATGAGCTCCTCAAATGACAAGCATGTTAATGTCAATTTTAATCTCCAATGGTCTTTCTTCAAATTAAATAATTATTTTTAGGGCCTAAAATTAATGTTAGCACAAACATTTCACTTTATAAGACCATCTTTATATGCTTATAACTTAATCTAGAAAGCACACGTAGGCTTGAAAATTTTAGAGGATGATCCTGACATATAAAACCATAAATGTGCTTGATCCATTGGTTGTGTGAGGCTTTCTAAGCAAAGATAAAAATTACATAAGTGGACTGGTCTATTTTCTCTTATGTGATGTCTTAGTGATGGTCTGGTCCTCAAAGCTTTCATAATTCATTCTCTGATCAATCCTTCAACGTTCTAATGGATTCTTATGGTTTATGCAACTTAGTCCATGCTTCTAAATGCTCAAATTTCAAAGCCTTTGATCCACTGCTTCTCATGAACTGTGCTTAACTTTTCAAAGCTTGGTATGTGGGCCAAAAATTACCAATAATCACTTTTTGTCTTTCCCACCAAAAGTGACATTTCAAGTTTTTGAATTTCTAAAACAAGTTTGAAGCCTTTAGGCTTAATGTAAAGGTTTTATGTCAATAATTTAGGGCCTTTAGGGTTTAGATATATGATTTGAATGTTTTTTAATATCAAATTCCATGTCAATCTCCTTTAAACTCACTCAAAAGACTTCCACGTAGGATTGCTAAATAAAACAAAGTTTGCCTAGGTCTTGGTCATTGATAAGATCATGTTGATATTCAACCACCTAAATGCAAATTTAGAAGAAGGATCCAAATAAGGTAAGTAAATATGTATAAAGTTGATATTTTAGGTCTAATAGAGGGGTTGTTGTCAGTCTGCCAGTTCTATATAAGGGACTTCAAGTATACATGAATAATACATAAATTAGTTTTAAAGAATTAATACTATCTCTTGATCAATAAATGTGTGTTTAAGGACTATAATATGAGGCAATATGAATCTTTGAATAACCTTTTAACTTGAATTTTTAGTCAATTTATCCTTTTAGGTTCAAAAACAAAGTTGGCAGTCTACTATAACAAAACAGGGGTTTGTATGGTAGAAAAGAGCCATTTTCTTATGAATAAAGGTGTGTTGTTGTTTACATTATTTTAATAATAAATTTATTGTATGTGTTAATGAGAATTAATTCCATTGAAAGTGAATTTATTCTCAAATCCAAGTTTTTGTTGATCAAACCTTCACTAATTCCTTTATTCTCACTCATAGTCACACATAGAGGTCTCATTCTACGTAAATATTTGTGTATGAGCTCAAACTAAAGATTTGAAAGGTTTATATAGGTTTTTAATAACCTAATGCAAGTGTTATATGTAAAAAAATCTTATAATCTCTATGAACAATCATTAAATTGCTCTTGGTTTCCTATAGGTTTTCAAAACCCTAGTTACAGGGTTGTCTTCACAAAAATACTAATATCTCTTATTTTAACCCTTAAAACTTCACCAAAAATTGTGAATAGTTAGATAGGTGACCATAGGATATTATTAAATTGTTTTTAAGCTTGGAGGGGATGCACAAACACATTTATAACTGATTATGTGTGTATAAAACCCTGAATTCTATGTTTTTTTTACAATGAGAGAGATCATTTGTCTAAATTCTTCAATTTTTATCCTAAAAATGTCAATTAAAGGTTGAAACACCTTTAATATGTCTATTCATACCTCCTATAAGAGTCATTTTCATTTAAAAATTTATATTTTAGGTTTTGACCTATTTGAGCACCATTAGATCTTTAGGCCTAAAATAGGGTTTGGACTAGTTTATTGAATTATCTTCCAAAACCAATACTGAGGTTGGTGTGTCATCCTTAATGATTTTATATTTTATTTTTTAATACCTTATTTAAACCTTCCAATAATTTTTATCATCATTTTCAAGCTTCATAATACAAAAATACACTCTAGCATAGGCTTTCCTTAAGAAGACCTATTTTGTTATAAAGAGTAAACTACTTGCAAGAAAGTGTGTCAAGTGAGTTAGGTAGATACCAAAGGATTGGTTCAATTTTAAAAACTGATATAAGTACCATATACTAAATTAATATGGTGAACATTCTTCCAAATCATGTGCCCACTAAATCTAAAAATTGTGCCAAGTATGGAGAACATGCCCCTATGACATGCCCCCACTAATATGACCCCCCCCCCTCACCAACCAACCCCAACACCCCACCCCCCAAACCCCCCCCCCCCCCCCCCCCCCCCCCCCCCCCCCAACCTTTGAGGTGATGGAAAGATAGGAACTAGTACTTACCTCAACTAAAAAGGATAAGACAACTATATAATATATGAATGTAACCATGTATCATATATAAGGAACATGTATAGGTAGATATAACATTGAATCACATAGAACCAATGTGATCACATGTAGGCCTAAGATCCATGATACATATCATGGAAATGTATAGATAGTATAATACAGGATAAAAAATAAAACAAGAACACACACAAGATCAATCAAAATCAAGTCAAAAGGTAATGGTCCAAGGAGATCGCAAACAAGGGGCATGTTTAAATACCACACAATCGAAGGGACATGACTTAGTCAAATGTCTATAAAGGTGAGGATGACATATTCAAATGTCCATAAAACAAATAATGACATATTCAATTGTCAATGAAAGAATACGTACACATATGGGCTATAAGAAAAGGAACATATTAAAATGATCAAACAAGGAATACAATGGTAAGGCAAGACACTCAAGGAAGTGCATGAAAGAAATCATAAGTAACCAACATAAAAATGTCATAGTATCCCATGGATAAAATGTGTTAGGAAAAAATTCAAATGTATAAAAATCAAGTACACTATGTAATATATAATCATGGATAAGGTCATTTGTAAGTACATATGTAATATCAAACATGAAAATGTAGATTGATCATTGAATCAAGATCAAATAAGTGGATGCCCCCAATGTCCATGTGACATGAATAGAGGGAAATCCCAACATCCAAAATAGGAGTATATCATGTATTTGTGTATGCATGTATCATAATCAATTATAAATGTGACACATATGTGTGTCTATAGGAATAACTAAATATTCCATCCATCAACATTAAACTAACACATAGATGCCAAGGAGCCAATAGAACATGTAGTTGCCAAAAATGTTTTTAGATTTTTGAATGTTTTTTATTCTTTTGTTATTTAGGAAATTTTGACATGGTTTAATCAAGTAGGTCCTCATCATTTAAAGGTGTAGGTCCACCTATAAAATATTTTAACCTTTTTAAATATTGATTCATTGCCAACACTTTAATGTTTTTATGTAATGGCTTACCTAAAGCCAATGGTGTAGGTAAATAATCATGTCCATCATGTTGTATGCAAATATTTGTACCCATATCATGAAATTTTAAACACATGTTTGTAGTATCTAGCTTAGTGTTCCACTCAACTGGCCAATTTTATCCAAATTTTAGTTTTAAATGTGGTTTGTGTGATGACATCTATATAGTTGAAGCTTCAACACATGGGCCACAAGTAATGTGTAACTGGATATATCCTTGATATTCAAGACCCAAGGGAGAATATATTAGTTCATTTTTAGTATGTCCCAATTATGTAATAAAAGTAACCTACAAATTGTATCTCTCTTGTTTGGATTAAACTTGATCTGGTGGAAATATAAGCCATCAATATTTGCAATAATAGTTAAATCATCATACTTTTGTCACTTTGATGTATATTTCTTTTCTAAAAGATAAGAATTATTTTTTCTTTTGCCTATTATTGACACATTGCATATGTTTCCTTCATGTTGGAATCACAATGAATAGTTGAGGTGATTCAATCTTTAAAACATTCATTCAATTACATTTAACATTCATGAGCCATTCATACAAACATATAGATCAATCAAAGCACAAACAACCATACATATGAACATGAAATACATGAACATGTCACATATGTCGAAAAACCTTAAGAGGAAGAAAAAACACTAATATATTTAAATGGAATACAATACTATAATGAAAAAACCAAATTTATTAAAGTACCAACTCCACGTGGAGCACCAACCCCAACTAGCCAAACACTCACTTGACTAGGCTTTAGCAAGAACCTACTTGCAAGGAATCACCAATCCCCTAGATGACTCAGCACCAACTTAACCACCTGAATTTTTTTATCACCTTTATAACACTATGTCTCTCAAATAATATATGATGACCACCTCTTTATCTCTTCACACTCTTATCCCTATCAAATTGCCTTCTATGCCTCTTCTCTCAAATAGGTCTCTTCAAGACTAATTAGGTCATATGAACTTGATATTCATATGTAGATACACTATCAAATATTCATTATAGATCCTATACACTCATATTATTGTCTTAAAGACCTCCCTTATCAACAATGTGCTATTTCATTTGCTTGCACATCTAATTCTTCTAACGAGCCCAAATAGGCCTATTAGACCTTACTTTAATACAAGTCTCATGCTCATACATAACTTGGTCAGACACACACACTTGTCCACTTATATTGGACATAATATGACTTAGGAAATTTTACAATAATAATAAATCAAAATCTTAGGCTGACCACAACTCAATAGGATACACTCCTTTAGGTCTCATGGAGACCTATTAAGCCTTCTTAGACACACGTTACACTTTGCCTTCCTTGGAACACTTTTAAACTCAAAAAATGGAATTAACATATCATATAACAATAAAATATATCCCAAATAATTTATTCTAGTCTCAACAAGACATTTTATAGCAAATCACTACTTGAAACCCCTCATTAGTAATCAATCCTATTAGGCCTGTGTACACAAAAAATATGCCTTTCAATACTAAAGATAAAATTCACTTGAGTCACTCAAACATGATCAATAAAACACATAAAAAAACTCTACATGACCACAATGTCATCACCATATTCTTTAAACACTTTAACTCAAGGCAAAAAGGCTTAAACTCATCTCTTTAGTATGCTCAGTTAGAACTGCCAGAACTATAAAAAACTAGTTATGAAATTACTTGACATAAAACACCTAAAAGGACACTTTAACTAATTATAAATACATTAAAAATATTATATAATATATTAATAATAACCTAAATCATAAAAACCATAAGATATAATAGCAAACATTGGTCTTGTAGGCTAATCTCCTAACCTTATCTCACATTGTCTTGCTTGAACCAAACAAGCCATTTTGGCTTCAAATTTTCAACCTCTTACACTGACTTCCAATATTTTACAAATCATGAACTAGAATTTCAAGTCACAAAAAAACACCATGCACTACATTGCATCACTCTTTCATGAAATTATACTCAAATCAAACTTTTCATCACTTCTTGGATTTTGCACATTTTGCTCTATTAGGATTGTTAGCGACTAGCCTAATTGGATCACCAAAAATGAGACACTTAAGGACTAGAAAAAATCTATAAACCAAAATTTACATCAAATAAAAGTCTCTACCTTCTCCATTCAATCATTTACAAACTTTGTCCAATATAACTTTTAATAGCTACAATAACTTCTTTAGAAATAAGCTTATATCTTCACATTTTCTCTCTCATCTATCTAAACACCACCACCAAGAGATACTTTAGAAAGTCTAATACAATATACAAACACTTACCTATTCATAACAATCCATTTTAGGTAGTTTTGATCAATATATTCAACATTAGGTCCTTATTAGGGTTCTAAGAGGGTTTAAACCTGTCTACAATATTAACAATCATTCATAAAATATAGCCCCTCAATTCAAAAAATAATTCCTAGAAATTTCACCTAGGAACCTTACCCATATATCAAGATATATTAGGTCCCAATTCAAATATTGATAAGATAACGAGCACAAGAAAATCCTTCTCGGGTTGATAACCCTTCATTTTGATCACTCGAGAGACCTCTAAACAACTTTTCATGCCTTGTTCTTTAAACTAAAACCTCAAAATTCATGCACATGCCTAAAAAAACTTTAATCACCTTTTTTAATTCTCACCTACTCACACTTTCCTTGTAAATTGATCATGATACCCCATTAGGCTACACTCTCTCTTTACATCATAGTTTTCATACCTTATTAGGCCTTGAACTAACCTTCATGCCTCTTTCAATGCTCTCAACACCTCACTATCATGATCAAAATCTAGCTCTCATTCCATAAAACCTCTCTCATTCTTAAACACTACCATATATCCTTCACATGCCTTGACAACATGCCATGATACCTCATTAGGCCAGATAGGGTCCAAGTACTAACCAAGATAGAATGCCTTACCCTCAAAGACCCACATTACAACACTTCTAAAGGCTTATATACCTAAATTAAAATCCCATATAATTCCAAATAACTTCTCACTTTCCTGAGTTCACTCACTTCACCATTCTACTTGCACATACCTTCTCACAAGGTCTAGACTAGGCTTCACAGGCTACCTTGACTATTCTTAAACATATTGACCTCAATGATATCACTCAAGATGACATAAGAACACTCATAACACATTCATATCATTTCTATCATTTAGAAACACTCTTCCAAGATTCTTAACACAACTCACTGCTAATTGACCTTGCTCTCAAAAACACTCTTATAGACTTACTTGTCATCATACTTTCATAAGAACCTTCAATGACATCACTAAAAACATTAGGCTGACCTAAACCTTGATATCAAATTTGACATCAACCAACAAATAAGACAAAGCTCAACAAACTCACCTTGTCACATCAGTCTCACAAGTTCATACCTCAAAGACTGTTCACCATGTATCTTTACCAGATTCACATTGACATTAATGACAACAATTCTCAACAAACTCCCCCTTTGTCATTAATGGAAAACACACTACAACCTGGTCATTCTCATCTCCCCCATTCTAGTCTTTCTCCCCATTTGACATTAATGATAAACAGTCTTGCACAAATTGTTATTTTATCCTTGGACCTGAACTTCAATAAACAACACAATGAAATGTTGAAAAGCACTCACCTTAATACCAATTATTGTAGACAACTCCTAAAAACACACTTTCTCCCCCTAAGCTCATGCAACCTCTCAAAGACACAAATATAGCAAACAATATTTAAACACCACTCTTTTCAATAGGATACCTCTCTATTTTGAAAAATCTCCCTCAGAACTTAGCTCTAGCCTTTATTCCAACTAACTCCATGCATACCTATATTCTAATATTAAAGGAAACCGCTCTATTGACAAATAACTCAGATCTACCAAGATCTTCCTTAGACCAATTATATCTTCTTCAAATGAACTAGGAACTCAAGATTACTTGCCTTCCTTGACATGACTGAAGATAATAAAACTCTTGATCACTCACTAGGCTACCACACTCTTGACACCAACTGTATAATTAAGGACTTCCCTTTTTGTCTTCACAATTTGCACACCATATGAATCAACAAAACTTGTAGACCATCCTCAACTACCTCCAAGCATCTTGATACTAAAACTAAATCTTAACACAAATCAAGTTTAGCTATCAAGTGATAGAATCACAAACAAATACTTTCTTACCTCTCATATACCAATTGACTACTTTTTAACCTCGAAAGCCTGATGTCAACCTTAGATCTCTCACAATGCTGACTACTAACTTCAAACCTCAAGGCTACCAAACTCATTGAACTCTTAGAATACTCACAATAATGCAAAAGGAAATTGAAAAATGAATCATGTACATACTTTTTCATTCCATACCATGGCTCCTCATGAACTGATCTTTAGAAAAAATGCTCATACTAACCAAAATACCTTTCACTTTGTCATATACATACAATCTATAAAGAACATAACTCATACATAGTAACATAGACAAACTATAATCCTCTCAAGATGAATCCCTCTTTGACTACAACCTCATTCTTATATAGATAGATGAGTGTCTCCATGAAGCTTAATGGAGTTATCCCTTTTCATAGGGAACTAAAAAACCATGAACTTGGGATATTCCCATATCTCTAATCCACTTTTCTCAACCATCTTGAAATCATGAGACTCATACTCCATCTTTAAAATCTACTTAGGCTTGACTGAAGCATTTGACTCATCCAACTTGTCATCTTGCTTCTTCTCTTTGATTGCCTTATCAATATATGCAGATAACACATGTTCTTGACATTCCTTCACATTTGATCCTTGCTCTACTTTAGCGAATAGTCGATTTTGACTAGTAGATTAATCATGACTCACCTTAACTATCTTTGGTTTCCATACAAATGTTTGACCCTTTAAATGCACTCTAGGAGATCCATATACCTTGTTATGTCTTGAGGGCCTTCTAACTCTATTAGGATAGAATCTTAAAATGTGTCCCACATTAAGATAACTATAAAAAATAACATTACTATTCTTACCTCTTAACTTATCACTCCTCCCATGGTCCCATGACAAATCATCCCTTGAGACCATTCTACAATCACTTGCTCTATGACCAAAGATATGGAAAATAAAACAACAACCATATAAATAATTAGAATAACACATTACATTAGGTTACTTTATTGGTCTCTTCATATTGAATTTCATGTTGGTGCTCTTAAATTATTCTGGATTCTCACGTTCTTTGTTAAACTTACTCATCTTTTCTATGAACTACTCATGCTCAACATTCAAAGAATTTATCTCTATATTCAACTGATCATACTTAATTTATTTTGATCTAAACTTTGTATTGACACCTTCTAGCTGATTCCTGAGATCTTTGATGATCTTGTCATTCCTTTTGGATTCTTTGACCCAATCACTCTTTAAGGTACATATCTATTCCTTAAGACCCTTGACCATAGATCTTAACTCATTTTCCCTCTTATTTTTTTCTTCAAATCATCTAGGGAACTTATGATCTCAGCTTCAAGATCTAATTTAGCTTCTCCTTCTGAACTATCATACATGTTGTCTTCTTCTTTGGATCAACCTACTTCTTTACCCAAGAATAGAACTCTATTTACAACTTGATCAACACAGTCATCATCAGCATCATAAACATTATTATCACTTACCTAAATTGACTTATTATTTCCTTCAAACTTATTCAACATCTATCTTACATACTTAGATTGTGAAATGAATTGATCTTCATTGTTATCATGATAAACATTGTCATCATCATAATCCATACTTGCGCTTCTAGGATCTCTTTTAGGCTATTAGGTTTATTTCAAAGGACCTGATATTATAAAAATTATAGTAATAAAAATGACTGAGAGGGTGGGGTGAATTATTATTCAAAACATCCATTCAATTTCACTTAACATTCATGAGCCATCCATACAAACATATAGATCAATCAAAACATAATTAACCATACATATGAACATGAAATACAAGAACACATCACATATGTGGAAAAACCTCAAGGGGAAGAAAATACATTGATATATACAAATGGACTATATTATTATAATATAAAAACCAAATTTAGTGATGCACCAAATCCACATGGAGCACCAACCCCAACTAGCCAAGCACCTACTTGACTAGGCTTTAACAAGCACCTATTTGCAAAGAGGCACCAACCCCATAGATGAATCATCAACAACTCAATCACTTGATTTTTTTTATCACCTTCATAACACTATGTTTCTCAACTAATAGATGATAACCACCTATTTAACTCTTCACACTCTTATCCCTCTTAAACTACCTTCTAGGCCTCTTCACTCAACTAGGTCTCTTCAAGACTGATTAGGTTATATGATCTTGATATTCATACATAGACACACTATTATATCTTCAATAAAGATCTTATATACTCCTATAATTTTCTAAAAAACCTCCTACTCAATAATGTGCTATTTCATTTTCTTTCACATCTAATTCCTCTATTGAGCTCTAATAGGTCTATTAGACCTTGATTTTATACAAGCCTCATGCTCATACACATATTGGTATGGAACACACACTTGTATACCTATATTTTACATATAGTTGTCCTTAGGACACATTAAAATAAGAATCAATCACAATCTTAGGTCAACAATAATTCAATAGGCTACACTCCTTCTTTAGGTCTCATGGAGACCTATTAAGCCTTCTTAGACACACATTACACTTTGCCTTCCTTGGAACACTTTAAAAATCCACACATGGTAGGAAAATATCATATAAAAATAAAATATACCCCCAATAATTTATTCTATTTTCAATAAGACATTTTACAACAAATCACTACTTGAAACCCCTCATTATTACTTAGTCCTATTAGGCCTGTGTACACCAAAAATCTACCTTTCAATATTGAAGTTTAAAAGCATTTTATATAATAAAAAATGATAAATAAAAAACATAAACAAAATATAAATTACCTAAGGGTAATCACCATATGATTTAAACACTTAAAATTAGGTTAAAAAGGCTTAAACTCATCTCTTCAATATGTTCACTTATAACTACAAGAATTGTCAAGAACTAGTCATGAAATTACTTGACATACAATACCTAAAAGGACACTTTAAATGATTATAAATAAATTAAAAATATACATTTAACATCTTAATAACAACATCAATCACAAAAAAACATAATCTCTAATAGCAACCATTGGCCTTGTAGACCAATCTCCTAACATTATCACACATAGTCTTGCTTGAACTAGACAAGCCATTTTGGCTTCAAATTTTCAACATCTTACATTGAATTCCAAGATTTTAAAAAGCATGAAAATTAATTTAAATTAACAAAAAAATAACACCATGAACTACATTGCAACACTCTTTCATGAAATTACACTCAAATCCAACTTTTCATCACTGCCTAGATTTTGCACATTTTGCTCTATTAGGCCTGTTAGTGACTGGCCTACTTGGATCACCAAAATGAGACACTTAATTAATAAAAACAATATATAAAGCAAAATTTATATTAAATAAAATTATCTACCTTATCCATTTAATCATTTTCAAACTTTATTCAATACAACTTTTGATAGTTATAACTTCTTCAAAAACTGTAATATCCCCTTCAAATAGGGAATATAGAAATACAACAGTTCTGAACAAGGATACACTTTTTGCCAAAATAATTTCAAATATGAATAAATAAATCACAATATAATCTCTCAATAGCAAATCAAAGATCTTATCACTTGTTATTCTAGGCGATTACACAATTGAGTCTCTGTCATACAAATAAAATAACGTGAAATATTCTATCTTGAAACCCTGGGCTTTTGCAAATCTAGAAATTGACCCTGAATCTAGAAATTCTATCTCAGCCTGCTGTGTCAAACACACAGTCACCGGCATCGGTCGATATGCTGCCGAAATCAGTCACTATAGGTCCTTCTCTACCGACGTCGGTCTTCAGTCGGCCGATGTTGGTCATTGGGGATCTCTGTCTGCCGAGGTCGGTGTTTGTGTGGATTTGTACAGACCTGTATGGACTTCGTACAGCCGCCAATTAAGCACAACCTGCCTATTTTCAACCCTTGATATGAAAATATATGTCTCTAATATAGAAGATCTCTATCTTTATAATTAATTGAATCAAAAACTAAATAAAGAAATACCTAAAATATTGTGATAACTTCTATGTGAAGTTATCTCTCAAATCTGTACCTCTGTGATAACTTCTGTATGAAGCTATCTCTCAATTTGGCAATAAATCAACTGATATCTCATAGCCTCTAAATCAAACACAATGAAGAGTTGACGTTCTCCACTATAATGGAATCCTGGAACCCTTGGCTCAGTCTTCACAGAAGAATTCTTCAAAATCAATAATCAAATAATCAATGGCTAATCAATAATGGCCTCCATGAGAAACCCTTACACCCTCAAAAGATATGCTTGCCCTAATTAGGGTTTTTCTTAAATTAGAATTAGGGTTTCTAAATTAAAATTAGACCAAATAATTAATATTTGATTAAATCAATCAAATATTAATATCTCCCTCAATACATGTCCAATCGAGCCCAAATGAAAGCCAACTCAAAAAATTCTGCTAAACGAAGCCACGCCAATCTCCATCAAGACCCTCTAACCATCATATCAGCCTATGAGGGTCGCATAATAGGATAACCATAAACTTAGAACATGTCAACTAAAAAGGGGACATGACAATCTGCCCCTCCTAAAATTACTTGCCCTCAAGCAATCGCTGAATGATACACGCATCAATCCACTTGGATCCCAAATGTAGTCATGATCTGCCCTGCTATCAATCAATGCAAACTCCATGCCATGTCCATCCCTAGTACTAAGATAAGCACCCCAACATCCAATCCATAAATGAAAATCAGCAAGCAACTCAAGCAAACTCTGTACCTGAATAATATCTAAATTTGGATTGTGAAGGCTAGAAAGAGTCATATCATCATCAACCTGTGACCTGACTGTAACAGAAGGCTGAGTCCCTACCACATGTGATAACTCCTAAACTGAAATCACCTTGAGACCAAGCTCATCCTCATATCTCTCTTGTGTTGGTTCCAATGTGCACTCGTCATCGCACTCTATCATGTCATGTGGTATAGGCATCTCCATCCGATGAAAGAACATATATCTGAAGCTGATGCCCCATATTGCCTTAAGAATATGTGTCTTCCCATCAACATCAAAGAGAACCTCCATGTCCTTGAGATGAAGAGTAACTTCCTCAAATGAATGAAGCCACTTCATACCCAAGACTAAGTCTATATCCCCATGTTCACCACATAATAATCAGCTTTGAAGTCATAGTTGTTCAAGCGCAACGAGAGATCTCTAATCATACGCTCACACCTAAGAGTGTGACCATCAGCTACCTTAACTCTGATGCCCTCAAAATCTTTAGTAGTGAGTCCACGCTTCTCCACAAATCTAGCATCTATGAAATTATGTGTGGCTCCTATATCAAGAAGGGTGATAACCTTTTGCCCTACCAAAACTCCACGGAGTCTGAATGACTCATCCGACTAAATGCTGGATAGACATTCCTCCTGTATGTGAAGCTCTAACTCTGCCTCTACCTTAGGCTCTGAAGCCTCTACCTCTACCTTAGGCTCTAAAGCCTCTACCTCTGCCCCCTTAGAACTATTCTACTATTTGGAATCCTCTAAATCTGAATCCTCATAATATGCCCACATCACACGATTCGCCTTGCCCTTAGGCCTCAAAGGACAATCGTGATGGATATCATATGGACCTTTGTAATAGAAGCAAAGCTTCTTCCTGTGTAGATCATTAATTGCCTCACGATCCAAAGGTGGTGCTGTTAGATTGGCCATTGAATCATTCTTTACACCTGATTTATCTATGTTGAAATCCGGACTCTCTGTATCTGCATTGGAGCACTTATGGTCTCTAGATGAAGAAGTACCTTTGGAGTTAAATTTATGGGATGTGGCTACCATCTCCATACTACGTGCCTTCTTCATAGCTACCTATAATGAAGGAGGATCAAAGGCTTTGATCCAACCTCTCAATGGTTCTGTCAGTCCCTCCATGAAGAGAACTACCAATCTACGCTTGGAAATATCGGGCACCATGACTGCCAATCTCTGAAACTCACCAATGAAGCACTCCAAGTTACCTGTTTGTCTCAACTATGCCAGATCTCGAAAGTAAACCTTGGGATCTTTTCTGTCAAACTGCTTAACCAATCTATCCACAAAGTCCTGGTACTCTGTCACCTGGTTATGCTGAAGTGTTACCATACCATGGTACCACCAATCATGTGCTACTCCATCCAAGTGCAAAGTGGCGTATTTGATGGCCTCTATCTCTGACATTGGTCTCAATGCCAAAAATGTGTCAAGCTTATGAACCCAAGCTTGAGCTGTCATCTTGCCACTACCGTCAAAAGTGATCAAAGAAAGCTTGCCAGTAGCCTTCTTTAGCTCACTGAATTGAACTCTAGGCCTCCTGTCCTATCTAACTAATCTATAGTGATCTCTCCTTAGCTAAACAAAATGATCAAAGGATGTCCTCTCTTGAACATGAGGAGGTAATAAGTCCCACTCATCATTTGCAGCCATGTAAACATTTGCAAATGGGGAATTTCCTGCCTCCTCTGCTGGTGCTTCTGGTTCCTCTTGAACAAATGTAGGACGTGTAGGTCTATCCACTATTCTGGAGTGGGTCTACTGTGGTCTCTAATTAACCGTAGCACTCTTGTCATCTCTTTGTTCCCCGTTCTGTCTATCAGGTGTGTTCATCCCCCTTATCATAGTCGTAAGTGCCTGTAGTGTCTAATTCATCTGCTATTGGCTTGTCATCATAGCACGGTGAAATTCTCTGGTGTCGCGATCAACATCATACCTATGGCCCCTAGGTGGGCTACCCTCACGTCTGTCACTCATGATAATTTTCTACTATTCTAACAACTGGGTACCTTCAAGCAAGGCTCTACTATGTGTGTTATACCTGTGTGGTCCCAACTCTTGTGGCTGCATAAGATTGTCACACCCTTAGGATGGCAAGATTTAGCTCTGATACCACTGTAATATCCCCTTCAAATAGGGAATATAGAAATACAATAGTTCTGAATAAGGATACACTTTTTGCCAAAATAATTTCAAATATGAATAAATAAATCACAATATAATCTCTCAATAGCAAATCAAAGATCTTATCACTTGTTCTTCTAGACGATTACATAATTGAGTCTCTATCATACAAATAAAATAACGTGAAATATTCTATCTTAAAACCTTGGGCTTTTGCAAATCTAGAAATTGAGTATGAATCTAGAAATTCTATCTCGGCCTATTGTGTCAAACACACAGTCACCGGTGTCGGTCGATATGCTGTCGACGTCGGTCAATGTAGGTCCTCTACCAACATCAGTCTTCAATCGGCTGATGTCAGTCACTGGGGATCTCTGTTTTCTGAGGTTGGTGTCTACGTGGATTTGTATGGACCTGTACAGACTTCGTACAGCCACCAATTAAGCACAACCTGCATGTTTTCAACCCCTGATCTGAAAATATATGTCTCTAATACAGAAGATCTCTATCTATATAATTTATTGAATCAAAAACTAAATAAATAAATACCTGAAATACTGTGATAACTTTTGTGTGAAGTTATCTCTCAAATCTGTACCTCTGTGATAACTTCTATATGAAGATATCTCTCAATTTGGCAATAAATCAGCTGATATCTCACAGCCTCTAAATCGCACACAATGAAGAGTTGATGTTCTCCACTGCAATGGAATCCTAGAACCCTTGGCTCAGTCTTCATAGAAGAATTCTTCAAAATCAATAATCAAATAATCAATGGCTAATCAATAATGGCCTCCATGAGAAACCCTTATACCCTCAAAAGATATGCTTGCCCTAATTAGGGTTTTTCTTAAATTAGAATTAGGGTTTCTAAATTAAAATTAGACCAAATAATTAATATTTGATTAAATCAATCAAATATTAATATCTCCCTCAATACATGTCCAATCGAGCCCAAATGAAAGCCAACTCAAAAAATTCTGCTAAACGAAGCCACACCAATCTCCATCAAGACCCTCTAACCATCCTATCAGCCTATGAGGGTCACATAATAGGCTAACCATGATCTCAGAACATGTCAAATGAAAAGGGGACATGACAAAAACAAGCCTATATCTTCATATTTTCTCTCTCATCGCTCTAAACACCACCACCTGAAGGTACATGGGAGAGTAAAATACAATATAAAAATATTTAACTAGGAATAAAAATAAATTATATGCACTTTTTATCAACATATTTAACATTGGGTCCTTATTAGGGTTCTAAGAGGGTTTAAACCTCTTTGTAGTGTTAACAATCATTCATAAAATATAGCCCCTCAATTTAAAAAATAATTATTGAAAATTTAACATAGGACCCTTATTCATATATAATTAATATATCAAGTTCTCATGAAAAGTTTTTATGAGATAATGAGCATAATAAAATCCTTCTCAGGTTGAGAACTCTTCATTTTGAGCACCTGAGAGACCTCCAAACAAATTTTCATGCCTTGTCCTTCAAACTAGAACCTCAAACTTCATGCACATACCTAAATTTTTTTTATTAATATTTTTCAATGCTCACATACTCGCACTCACCTTATAAACTGATCTTGATACCCCATTATGATACACTCTCTCTATACCATATCCTTCATACCTTACTAGGCCTTGAACTAAGCTTCATGCCTCTTTCTATTCTCTCAACACCTCACTGTCATGCTCAACATCTCACTATAATTATATACAATATATATCATGCTTAAATACTTCCTTACATCCTTCACATGCCTTGAAAATAGAACATGATACCTCATTAGGCTAGACAACGTCCAAGTACAAACCAAAATAGAATTCATTACCCTCAAAGACCCACCTTACAACATTTACAAAATATTCTATACCTAAATCACAATCCCATACAATGATGAAAAACTTATCACTTGCTCGAGCTCTCTCACTTGACCATGCTACCTGCACACACCTTCTCAAAAGTTCTAGACTAGGATTTACAAGACACCTTGACTATGCTCAAACATACTGACCTCAATGATATCACTCAAGATGACATAAGAACACTCATAACACACTCATATCACTAATCTCATACAAAAATATTATTCCAAGCTTCTTGACACAACTTATTGCCAACTGACCTTGCCACTGCCAACTGACCTTTCTCTTAAAAACACTCTTACAGACCTAATTATCACCATACCTTCATAAGAACCTTAAATGGCAAAATTGATAACTTCATGATGCCCTGAACCTTGATATCAACCTTGACATCAACCAATAGAGAAGACAAAGCTCAACAAACTCATGTTGTCACATCTAGATCACAAAACCATATCTCAAATACCACTTACCATGCATCTTCACTAGATGCACCTTGACATCAATTACAACACTTCTCAACATTCACTCTTATATTGATGGATTATATTTTCCAATACTACACATTGATTGATAGCATGGCTAATGATGTCATGGTAATTATAATATGGTAATCCCTTTATAGGTAGTAGTCTACTACATGATCTATGTCTAGTATAAGGTAAATAAATAATTATATGTTCAAGTTACAAAGATAAGATAGTATCAGTGGTATCTTATTTCTTTATGATCTATAACATTTGGGGGAAATCATTTTGAGAATAATCCACATTATTCACATGATGTACTTTCATTTGTCCATTATAAGGTTGATTTAGTAGTTTTAACCAAGAGGGATGTATGGAATAACAAGCATTTACATGCTCATCTATTAGTTTTATTTTTACCCTATCTGGATTCAGTTATATATTTTTTGCAAGTGAATTTAGTTTATATGTACCATGACCTGTAGGTTTGAATAGGTTATGTGACAGGTGTTCTAGTAGGTCAAATTTTTAATTTTAATTTTTCTCATCTATCATATCATAAGCTTTATCATCATCAATGTCATAGTAATTTGAGATGTGGCCATCTAGCCATATTTTTACTCAGTTTTAACCAATAAAAGAAGTTTAAATGTTGGGGGATCTTTTGTTTATACTAAATCTTTTGGTAAAGGTCCTTTATCTTTATGTACATCTATATACACTTCAAGATGTTGTGCCTTATTTTCATATGGATATAAATGAGTCATTAAAATTGACTCAACTATTTCATAAATGTGTATATGCTTAATATATATGCATTTTTGAGTTCGTATCACTGTAGGAATCTTCTTAGTTTTGGAATGTATCATTTTTAAAAATGTGAATGTCTCATCATTAGTGAGCATGGATAATAAGGTCCCATCATGTATGAATTTTATACATTGATGAAGTGTCGATGGGACAAATTTCATTGCATGTATCCAAGGTGTACCCAAAAAATAAATTATAATTTAATGATTGAGGGATGAACTAAAAATTAGTGGAAACAATTTTGTTTCCAAATGTTACATCTAATATGATTTGACCAATCAAAGGGATACATGAATTATCAAACCCTTTTATGTGCATAACTAATTTTTGAATAAGATTGGTTCCTATACCCATGGTAGTTAGAATTTTAATGATAAAAATGTTTAATTTTGATCCATTATCAATGAATACCCTTTTGATTCCTTTATTTTTCATGGTTACTTATATAAACAAATGCAAATTTTGGTCAATAGTATCTTTAGATGGTAAATCTATTGGATCAAAGGTAATGAGTTTGGCATTGTGCTTGAGATATTTCATTATATCCATAAAATAATTAGGCTCGATATTAGTTATAACTTGTGTTTCATGTAATACTTCATATAATATATCCTTATAAATAGTATATTACCTTAGGATCTCAAGGATTTAAATCTTATCATATGTATTGTTCAATTGGTCAACAATGTCATATCCCTTAGATTTTATCACAAGCTGAGGTTTAGGTGGAATTTGTTATATATTAATAGGGATTAGGGTGCATTGAGAAATTTTACCTCTTTGAATAGTAAAAACATGAACCCCATAATCTAATATAATATGTGGTTGAATGATGGGTGCATGATGGTAGCTGTCATTTGAATAAGACCTAGGTAGGACAAATGGTCAAGAACATGCACATTAGCATATATATATATTAGATTTATAACATTGAAAAAATAATTTTGAAGAGAGATTAAGTATTTTTTACACTTTAAAACCCTCATTATTGGCATGGATTTACTTATAAGATTTGACAAGGCAAGTATATTATAAAACCATAAAAACTATGAAAGGTAATAGTGCATCCATGTTGCGAATATTTTATGACAATTAGGGATCAACAACAAAAAAATTAGAAAACCCTAATTGACCTAGGGTTTAATGTTCAAATATTAGGTTCACCAAATTTTTAACCCTAAAATTATCTAGGTAATCTTATTGTTATTCTTGGATTTTATTAAATAGGTATATAAAAATTAACTAGCACAAGGGAAATAATAAGATCTATAAAAGGCCAATTAAATGATAAACTCAGATATAGGCATATACTGAATTCATAAAATTGAGATATTATAAATATAGAAAGTACAAGTAAGATATGTATGGAAATGACAAGGAAGTAATATACTTAGTTGATTCTGATAATGATATAGTGATAGGTTTGGAATAGGTAGAAAGTAGGCTAGAATAGTTATCAGATTCTATATTTGACACGTCTAGTATTTTAAACACTAATGTCATCATAGGATGATTGCATTGATGATACTGTCTAAGTTTGATGTAAGTTTCTTGTATATAATAGATATTACAAAAAGATGCAAATGACTAGATGCTTCTGGGTTTTACTTCACCTTCACTTTAGTGCATTTATATCTAGGTCATAGAATGTCACTCCTTATGAAATGACACAACCCTAGTTCTCCATCTTCATAGTGACCTTGGGAAAAAATGGGTTAGTGGGAACATGGTGTCGATCTTACCCAAAGACTCTACTGTTAGGGGCACTACCTACATAGATAATACTCTAGAAGAGAACCTCAAACTCATGTAGTTCTCCCATGTGTATTGGATTGTGTGTGAATCATGCAATATGTGGAAAGCAAATACATTAGTGACCTAGCTTATAACTTGGAAACTCAAGATATTGGGATACTCTTTTAGTAATTTACACCCATAGATGTGTTTTATGTATTAATGGTGTGTAAATACTAAATATTTGTTCAATTAAATTCTTGATAGAGTGATTTTGTTAAGTTGAATTGGTTTCTTTAGTATTTTTCTAGGTCTTAAAGGTGTATAATGAATGAGGTTTGATATTTTATTTATATCAATATATTTGGAGAAGTAAATCAAATTAAATCACTTATGTCAACCATTAAGATATGTTTCATTTATAAATTGGATGACTTTAGGGAATTGGACACTTACATTAGGTCAGGACACTAACATCGATGCTAGTGTCTGTCTTAGATGTTAAGTGTCTAGGGAGAAAGGAAATAGGTACAAGTTCAAAAATTTTAGAGGTGGAAGATAAGTACATTTTAAGCATTTTCGAAAAGATAAAAAGCTTGGGTCATCAACATAAGACTAGTCAAACTAAGAGATATAGGCTAAGGGGTACAAGCTAGAATAAATGTGAGACTTGGGGAAGTGGTAAAGGTCTATAACTAAGAGGAAAAACCAAGGTCTAGATTTTCCAAGGGTACAAGATTGAGGTGATATATAATCCATAAATGTCATCTATACCCTACATAAGGTAATTATTAACAAGTCTCCCAATCACATAATCAAGGATGAACATTGGCTTCTTCAAACACCTTTCTAGTAAAGGGCAAAGGGAGGTCCTCCAACCTAGTCCACTTTGAGAAATTTTAGATCCAAACCCCTTTTTTGGTCATCCAATCCACAAAACTATTACCCTATCTATATGTATGATTGATACTCATCTCCTTGAGTTAAATAAAGAGGATATTAACATCCCTGATTATAGATAGTCTAGTAGGGATTATACTTCCCACTAAGGTAATTAATGATGTTCAACAAGTCTCCTTTGATAATAATATTTTTTATCTCATCATTGTAGAAGATTGAATACCATGTAATATTTTTATAGCTTCAAAAACATGGTTAGTCTGGATCCCCATATGGCCTACATACACAACCACAAAGTCTCCCTTGCTATCTCTGATCACTCCTACACCCCCAGTTCCCTTGAAATCCCTTTGGGAGTAAATTCAAAAATTAATAAATAGCTATAAGACTATTATATTAATACAAAAATAGATATAAAATATGTCAAATTAAATATTATTTTTTTTAGGATTTTTAGTTGTATTTTAGTTATTATTTAAATGATTTTCACATTTTTTTAATGTATTTACGGTAATATCATTACTTAAATGATATTTTTTCTTCGTGTATTTTTGGTAATACTAAGAAGGTAAGGGAAACCATTTTAGCACAAAAATATGTAAGCATATGTTCGTAGTGGGATAAATGGGGAATTTAATTTACCACTTTGAACTTCTCACCCTCTAACCTCTTTTTATATTATCAAAACTTTTTATTTTTTTAAATTATGGGTAAACATTTTTTTAGAATCTAGAGGGGGTAGCATTGACTGGAGATATGAATTAGTATGGACACAAATGGGAGGTCCAAATCCTCCTTATATATCACCAACCATCATCAATGGGATGTTATAGCCAATAACATCAATATCTCTAGCCGATCCAGTCATCCAAAACATCTCCAATGACTACAACTGGTTTAATATGCCCTTTGAGAATTAAACATGGGTGGGATTGGGCACAACCAAACTCTTAACCAATCACTCACATCTCATTGGCACTATTATCAATTTTTTTGATAGTATAATATATAATAAATTACTCTTATTATTTATAATGTAAAATCAACCTAATTACAACCCAATTACATATATGTTAATGTTTAATTTTTAATTTTTAATAAAATCATGAATAAACTATATTATACTTTTATCATGTATGTTTTAGCTAGATCATAATATTTAATAACATGTGTGAATGTATTATATAATACATTACAATTATATTTTCATATTTATTAGATTTTTATACAAAACCCTATATTTAATGGATTTATAGGAGGGCCTATTGTAACTAAGATTTATATAGAATGGTTTACATTGGAAATGATTTCCCATTTTATTTGAAAATAATATGGTACATTTAATGTGTATTTGAAAGTGATAATTACATTCTTTAGGTTTTTTAGTTGGCAATTACAAGTTTTATATTTTAGTTGATTGATAATTATGGTCTTTAGTTTTTTAAATTGGTGATTAAAAGTTTTATATTTTAATTGATCGATAATTATGTCAAAGGTAGTGAAACATAGCTTAGATTCATCTCTTTATTACATTCCTAACCATTGGATTTTGTTAATTTTTTTCTTATAGATCACATGCTAACAAGTGGCCCAGATACAACCTGAGAGCAATTGCCAGAACTAGAGATGATAGGAAATAGTAATTTATGCAAATAGGGGTGTAACACAGAAGACAAATCAGGCTAACAAGGTGATATATATGAAAATAAAATTAGTATGGTTAGACATGTGCCATTATGGTACACAATATTTCTAATGTAAATCTATCTTTTGAATCTATTTCCATGGCAACAATCATATTTATGTTAGCTAGGGTATCAACTATGTCTGTTGTATTCATTTTTGCCTTAATATTTCCCTTCATCAAAACCAATTCTAGGGTTGAAATCACAAGAGGGGAGCCTGATTCAGACCTATGAGTCCAACCACATCCTTAACAAAAAAATAATGCCATCACTATCCTCTTTAATTTGGAAGCATTACAGATCAAGGCACACAAATATCCCTTTGTTTTCAAGCTTATTTATAATAGTTCACATAGAATATGACAATAGGAGAAAATAGTCTAAATGCACCTACTCCAGACAACATGTACCTAAAATGATTCTCTAACTCCCTTTTGTACGAAGTCATGTTGTTGAGCATCATGGTGGCTGTGGCCCTCATTAAGCATAAAATGAAAGCAATTAGAATTGTTTTGGTATGTTCCAGAATTAAAATTACAACTATTTATATCATCGACAATCTTTATCTTTATATTAAATATATTCACATTGTTTCTAAATGAAAACTGGTATCTATTCAACATCTTGCACTAGAAAATTATAGAAAGGAGATAATGGGTGTTTTGTTTTTGCCTTAGTTTTATTAACTACCTGTTCACATATTTTTTCATCATCATCCCAACTACACATCGTATAGATGAACACTTGGAATCTACACCATATTTGTGTGAGAGGTGTGCAACTTGCATCAATTTGTTGGAAAAATACATGAAAAGTGAGCAAATGTATATACGACCATGTATTCTAATGATAAAGGTATTTATCCCATCATTATTGCATAATCAACATGCACATTTCCAAGCATCAAATGGTCAGCATTGTCCAAACTGGTCAAGATGATATATACCATTGGATAATCACCCTTGAAATGGTGAACCACCCATTTAAAATTATATATAAAAATAATTATATACTATTAATTAATATATAAAAATAGTATAATATATGTTATTTATATAATAATTAATATTCAATATAGAAAAATATTATACTATTATATATATTTATCATATTATAATATAATGATATATGTAAAATATATGATATATACATGGGCCCACATCACATCAAATTAGGTTTCAAGGTAGTTATTAAATTTAGATGTGTATGGTTTAAAATTTCTAGCATAACACCTTTTTAGACAAAAGAGTGTTTTATAAACAAATTGGTTTTGACATGGTTATAAACAAACAATCAAGTTTTCTCAAAACACCAAGTAAGAAAATGACAAAATATAAGTAAATCATCCAAATTCCTATTAAGGGTGTGGCAAAATGGGGTTGACTAAAACTACTTGGTTTTTTATTTTTTCTAGATGGATCTCATGTTTACCAACTTTTACATTAGAAAACAAGATAAACAATACTTTAATTTGGTGTCTATGGCACTTGGCTTATTGCAAAAAGGTCTTGTTATTTTTACAACCACTACATCCATCACTTACTCAGTGTAGTGCAATGTCTAATATGCAGATACATCCCATGTGCAACTCCAACACTAGAAGGTGGTTTAACCACTCAAACCTACATTCCTAGTGGGAGTGATGAAGTCAGTGCCAGGAGATGAAACCCTAGGTTAAATCTTCCCTAAAGAACTTGCAGGAGGTAATGAAGTCCCCCTTGCAAGCCAAGTTTGCATAAAAATAAATAACTTAATAGAAAGAATTTAGGGTCATTTCAAGATCACCCAAAAAATTGTGAGTTTTTTAGGAGTGCTTGAGATGATATTCTTTCTATGCCTTGGACTAGGCTCAAATTATGATGAGATGGCACTTTTGATCCCAAAATTTCCCTAAAGGGGATAGATGGGAGAACATACACGCATGTCTCTTTTTGATAAAATAATCAACAATCAAGTTTGCAAATAATTAAAGTGATGTTTATTTTTTGCACCAAATTTGAAATATGTGATTAGGTTCGTTACTATCCCCTTGGCTTTAAGTATGAAAATAGTAAAGATTGCAAAAAATAACCACATGAAGCAATAAAAACCTATGTTCATTTTAAACCCAAATTAAAAATTCAAGACTTATCTTAGATTCATAATTAAAACACCAAATTGAAAATGTTTCAAGATTCATGATGTGTTTTAAGCACTAAATTAAAAGTACCTAAGACTTAGCTAAATCTTAGGTTTATTTTAGGCACCAATTCAAATGTGTGAGAAACATGATATGTTCATTTTGAGCCAAATTTGAAGTGTGCATGATTTTTGATCAAGCTACTTTTAAACCCAATTTGAAAGGTGTGTGGCTAGTTAAAAACATTTAAATCTACTTCCAAACTACCCCCTTAACCTAAAAAAACAAGACTATAATGACCTACTTTGAAGCACTTAGGAGTTTGAGTAAATGATGTTAAGAATTTAGCTCTCAGGTTGACAGGTGAGTTGGGTTGACAGGTGAGTTGGGTTAACATTCAATTTGGGTTGATAGTCAAGGAAATTTGGGGTCTATTTGGGGTGAGTTAGGAGGATTTGGGCACACAGTCAAGCTAGGTTACACATTCTTGAGAATAAAATCATGGCTTACAAAAAAGTGGATTTTAGCTTAAATCTTTACCTTGTTTGCCTCCACACTCCAAGATCCTACATGAAAATGGTTAGTATGTTGATTTTAGGTAAAATTTGACCAAATGTAGGTTAGGTCCCACTGAGCATGCCATTTGTGAACATAGTATTGCAATAGGGGGAGATTAGTATTGTGTTAGTGAATAAACCAAATAAATCAAAAACATACTAAACTAACACCCTAACCCTATCTCAAAGGAGGATCTTAGTTTAAAAAACAAAAATATAAAACACAACTAAAACATGAAAGAAATACCTTCCTTCATCTTCTTTGGATGCTCCAAAAAGCTTGTTGTAGTGGTTTGCTTAGTTTGTGCTCATGAAGTTTTTATCAATGAAGTGTGGCTAAATCTATCTCTCCTTGGCACCATGTTTGGCTTTGACTTAGCTTAGATTGGATTGACATATGGGAATTATAATTTTGGCATAAAAGAGCTTAAAATTTAATAGGCAAGGCCTCCTATTTATAGATTTTTGGAATGGTTTAGAATCAACCTAAACCATCCATCTCAAGATGAAGATGTGTGC
This sequence comes from Torreya grandis, assembly GCA_037957365.1. Taxonomy (NCBI): domain Eukaryota; kingdom Viridiplantae; phylum Streptophyta; class Pinopsida; order Cupressales; family Taxaceae; genus Torreya; species Torreya grandis. The sequence continues at coordinate 449,717 of JARHVA010006551.1, read as the reverse complement.
CTAAGGATTAATTCAATTATGTAATTAAAATTCACAAATAGGCTCATAAATATTTGGGATATAGGGGCATTAACTAGAAATGGAGGGTCTTAATGAGGCATGTTAAGCATTAATTCAAATATTTGTGGTATATATGGCTTGTGGATGCCACCCTATAGGATGATGTCATTTGATGATGTAATTAATGACATTCAATTTCTAAAAAATATTTATTCAACAATTCCATGTAAAATCAACTTAATATATTTATTTTATTTAATTAATATTAAAAATGATTAGTCAACTTTGATGCAAAACCTTCACAATCTGTGCACAAATTAATCAAATTAGTCAAAATGTCATATTATTGGCTCAAAATTTAACTGGATTGGAATTGGAAGTTTATTTTAGATTCATTAGAACCATATTCCAATTTTGTATTTTTTCAACACAAAATAACAAAGGCATATGTCTCACACAAGAAATTTGATAGAAAAGAGCAATCCAGAACACCAAGGTGTGAAAATATCATTTTGACTCAAAATGATCTGATCAAATTTATTTGGACCATAAATTAAATTACCCTATTTAGGGATACTTTATCCAAAATCATAACTTCAATATACCAATTTCAACTCATTTAATATGTTTTAGTGTTTTTAGGATAAATTGTGCATTTTGGTAGAAATTGGTCAAAAGTTTGATTGAAGGTTATTGGTGGCTAGATTTAGGTGTATACAATATTCATCACAAAAAAATATAATATAAAATGAGTTTGTGTAAGATCATTTGAAATTTATCTTGTACAAATTATAGTTATTCAAAAACTAAATAAAAATAAATTTATTAATAACATAGAGGGATATTTATGCATGATTATAGTTTGTATATGATTTATTACTTAAGATACAAACTTATCATTTTATTATATTAATCCTTTACCTAACCCTAATTATATTCTACATTATTTTCTATAACAACACAACATAAAATAGACTAACAATGCAACTAACTAAAATATGTGTAATAAATTAAACATATCATAAATCTATGTGATAATAAATACTAACACCAATACCATCATACCTTATAATAATAATTTGAGAATTTACCAAATTTACTTGTGATATACAAGAATATAAATTAATATTTGATGAAGGTAATCAATCTTAAATAGTTATAAACCATTATTCCAAGTTATAATCAAGAAATCTCTTCAAATAATTTTATGTACTTTTACTAATCCTAGTGAATTTCTTGTCCTCTATTTTTGAGGTAATATGAGATTTATTTATGTTTGTCCAATAACATTGAACAAATTATTAGGATTATTCTTAGGTTTAAATCCATTCTCATTTCCTCTAGTCTCAAATTTTTCTTGTATGTAAATTTTGTATCTTTGGAAGTTTAAGCATTTTACACTTACTTGAACACATTAGCATCTAAAATTTTGATCTCAGAGTTTTTAAATTTTTTACTGAGTTCATCAAAATAATGTTTAGTGTTAGATGTATTTTTTACTTAAAATTAAACTATTGGAAAAAATAATTTTAATTTCATTATTTAGTTGTTTATAAGTCATTCTTGGTAACCATAGTTTTAAATTGAAGCACATGTTCACTAATGATATCATTTTATCCTTAATTTTAACCAATTTTTAAAATGTGAATTACATATCAATTTTGACTTAAAAATGGGATAATAATTTTTTTAAAGTTATTTTTGATTTAGGGATAAATGAGAACAATAAAAAAATGGCATAATGGAGTTCTATGATATAGCAATCTAAAACAACTATCAAACCTACTAAATGCACTAAAAAAAGGAACAAATGATAAAGATGGTTGGAATATAAGACACCTAAGGATTATTATGAATTTATGAAATTGTATTAGAGATATACATGTGACTATGTTGTTATCTATGCAATATAACTCTCTAACTATATTGTGTTAGATTGGGTGTTGCGATGAATTTCTACATATTAAATTCGATAACCTATTGAATCTACACAACTATTGTTTTTGAGTCTATATCTAGGCATAAAATGTGTCCTATACTCTATTTATGATTATTTATTTTTTTGGATAGGTGTGATGTTATAGTTTGATTAAGGTTATATGATTATTATGAAAATTTGATAGAAAATGCATTAATTTTTATCTCATTCCTTGAACTAAACCTCAAAAGTGGAATAATACATGTGTGTGAACTATTAGGTAATTTGGGATACCCATTGAGGAGTTGAAGTTACATATATTTCACAATTCAAAACCTAAATTAAATTTAGTTCTCTTGTGTATGTGAGTGAAGTGTAATCGAGAGAAAGGATCAATCTTCTCTCCATAAGAAATCCAATGTAACTACATAAACATAAGATAAAAGCCTCTTTTGGTAAAAACATGATTATATCAGAAGACTTGAAGTTATGAATAACTAAAGTTGGATCAATGTTTAATTCTATGGAAAGTGTAGCAATAGATTTTATCAATGAATCGATCAAATTTAAATAGAGGAGGACCCCTTGCACTTCACTTAGATCTCACTTGGTAAATGACTAGGGATTGATTTTTAAAATAGATATCTCTAGGACAAGCCACAAAAATAACAACCATGGAAGAATAAAATAATTTAAATTCTAGTCATCATAAATTAATCCAAAGTATAAGGACTCAAAAAAGGTAGAGAACATATTTGGTAGGCCACCAAATCCATATGGAAATAAAAAGATAAGTCACTAAATTTGACCTAGGTGTAATAAATGCTCAAAACAGGATGAGGTTGATCAAAAAGTGGGTTAATAAGACTTAAATTCTAATAATAAATTATTATAATAGTTATCAAGATGAAATAAAGCCAGATATAGTCTAGTATGGGTTGAAATCTATTTGAACATATCCAAATATACACAAGTGGACCAAGTGTGAAAAAATGGGCATAAGTGTAGATACTCATATTTGGTATGAGTATTATTTATTAAATTACTTTCATGCGAATTGGCATATATGTATTATCAATTTCATATAATTCACTGATTGACACATTTTCCTAAGTCCACCTTATCTAATTCATTTAACTATGTAGTTTTTTGTTTGGGATTTCTTGTTGTCTCTTGAGTTTATCATAAATATATTTAGTCTTGTTTTATGGATTTTGAATTTTCTCTGAGTTTATTAAATTTCCAATTACTGCTCGTGTCCAACATTACTACTAGTTTCCTATCATAATTTTTAGGTTTGTTTTGGGGAACATAAGCTTTGGGATGCTTTCTTTTACCTTGTTGGGTCTTGTTAGGTGTAATTATGAGTGTAAAAGGTTTCCTAATTAAAAATTGAGAGTTATACATATATATAAATACCTTAGGATCATTTTAGACACAAGCATTAATTTAAAAAAAATGTATGAAAATAACAAAGAGACATATAAGTTATTATTATTTTAAATCTAAAGTTTTCCAAAGGATAAATCTAATTTCATACTTGTTAAAAAGGAGGAAAAAATTAAATATAAAATTTTATTTATCAAATTGGGCACACACGTACATTAGTTGGATAAATATGTGTGGTTTGAGAACTCTTCAAAGTATTGGTAATGTAGCAGTGCTCAGCTATTCAATGGGGAGTAGCCAATGTATGTTCAACCCAAAATTATATCCCATTTATTAGGTTATATTGGTGTTGAAGTGAAAGCTATGGTATTGAAGAAAAAATAAAGAAAAAAGTATATTCATAAGGTTGAAGGTGAATAAATTCATAAGAATCATATATAGAAATGAGCACATAAATTTAGAGTCATAGACTTGTAAAATAATTCTAGATGGTTCTAATTTAGAAACAAGATAGTGTTGATTGTCATAGGTGTCTAAGCTTTAGTGGTAGTAACTTAAAGGTTTTAATAGTTTTTTTTATTGATCTGAGCCACCATATAGCTGATACAAAGTTACATTAACAATTGTGATGTAGGAAGTGAGAAAATATTAAACAAAAATTAGTTAAGTACCTTATATTCCCTATGTGATTGATCATTCTATATGTTATAATTTCATTAAATCAATGTTTAACATTAACATTTGTGTGTTTAATGGTTTATATTATGCAATCTAAATCTAAATATTTTTATAATTATTTAGATATGTAAATATAAAATATGGTTAAACAGTAAATCATTAAGGAAAAAGGTCTTGTTCCAAAATTAGATGTCTACATAGTGCCCCTATTTTTATGTGTGTATGTAACATGAATGCATGCATGCATCAAAGTAAAAATAATGATAAAATAGATATGCACCTAAACTTACATAGGGAAGTTTGGATGAATTGATTGGATTTAAAACTCCACCCACTCATATTTCCTTATTTTGTAAAAATATGGATTGCTCTTGAAAAGGTGTACTATTTTGAATGTTATAACATGTTGTTTAAAATATAGAAAATAAAATTAAAAATAAAATGATCATAAGTGTTTCTAACTGTTTTCACTTTTCACATTCAAAATATGAAAGAAAATATGATAATGGTCAAGGGTTAGATGATACCCAGATGAAGTTTGTGCACCGTTATCCAGACAATTGTAGGGATTCCTCTTTGGATGTGGAGGATGACACCTATAAAAGAAAGAGACTCAAACACAAAGATTGTTAGATAGAGATAAGGTGGACTACCAAGTGATATGCTCAGTCTCAGAAGTGCAAAGACTTCCTTAAGGGATGATAGTCCACTTGTTGATAAAAAAGAATGTCAGATAAAGATAATAATGAAAGACTAAGCAAGAGAAATAAAAACAATGTGTACTTGCTGTCTGTTGTCGGTCTTCCACAATCATCGACGCCGATTAGTCTACCGTCATCAGTTGGTTAAAGTTACCGACATCGGTTATGTTACAGACATCAGTAGAGGAAATGGTCGATGTCGGTTAGGGAAATGGCCTTGGACAGGTTTTGGACGTGTTTCAGGCTAAGTCTGTGGTCGACAGAATGGTCTGAGAGGTAAAAAGGATCTGTGTAGGGATGCAGGATAGTAGACAAGGTCTTAGGAGGGATAAGGGGTAGAGGATAGGTTGCCAAAGGGGATAAGGATATGGGGAAGACCTCTCAGCCTCTCTGGGAACAAAGTCAGGCTTGGTCTGGTCTATAGTGCTTAGAACTAGTAAAAATAGAACTTATTACTAATGCTTTCTAAACTACTGAAATGAAATAAAAGAAGAATACTTAGCTCTTGCTTGTTGATAAAGGAGTGTGGAAGATTTGTTGCTGATGCAGCTGATGTACCTATAATGTCTTTAACCCAAAGTCTAGAGTTATTTCTCTAGAGTACCTGTAGCCTGTGATGCTTGGTGTGTGTCTGGCAGAGAGAGAAGTTGGATTCAAAATAAGAGAATTAGCATTCAACGTTGTGATTTTGTGTCCCAGGGGAAGAGAATTCACCTTCAAGTTGTTTTAAGTGACTGACGTCGGTGATCCCATCGGCGTCAGCTGATGGGTAACCAACATCGGTGGCTAGAAGATGGGAAAAAGGCTATTTTTAGCCTTCTGCACATTCCTCCGTCTACCGAGTTTAATTGTCATTGGGAAATGGTCAAAGGCAGGTTTAATAGGCATGAGGATTAGTGGGAGAGTAGGAATGATTAGTCATAGGGTAATGAATGAGGATATCCAAGGGTGAGGAATCCAAGGGTGATGTGTCATGGGTGATGTGTCATGGGTGAGGTGTCAAGGGAGGTGTTATTAATTTAAAATAAGTTATTATTTTAAATTAATAAGTGTGTGGGTTAGGAATGTGTAGAAGTGGACCAAGGGGACCAAGGGGGGAGTCAACCAAGGAGTAGACATAATTTTGGTGTCTACATTTGCCCCTTTTTATCTTGTTGGATGTTTTGGATGAACTGCAAGACAAAAATAGGAGTAAGTTGCCCCAAGTATGGGATGACGTCTTTTTTGTCCTGTTGGTTGCTCTAGTGAACTGCAAGACAAAAATGAATGTAAGTTACCCCGATTATGGGATGAGGTATTCCCCCTCAAAGTGGGAGTCGAGGGAAGGGAACTTGAAATCGGGTGCCGATTTGATAGATAGTGGATGGATATGGTGAAGTTTGAGTGTGAACGCTGCAATAATTGAGATTGTGTGCATACCACTTCACGTGATGGTCAGGTCAAATTATCAAAGGTCAAGGGTTGAGGAGTGCTAAAATTGAAATAACCAGTCCCCAGCATTTAGTCATAGCTGATTGGGTTATTCGATCCAAGATGTGGCTCTAATGGTCATCATGTTCCAAGTATCCCAGGCTAAGGAAGTGCTCTTAGAAGACACAAAAAAAGCCACAAGTAGTGGGGATCAACTTGCTCATGATCCAATACTTGTGAGGGTCATAATATGGGCTGCAGACAATTTGGCTAACTATTCATGAAGTAGCCTACATACAATCAAAACAACTAAGGCAAAGTTGTCTCAAAAAAGGTCGTGGTCAGAGGAAATAGTTGTGATCTCCAAGGTTGTTGGTCGAGTCAAGTTGAGATAGTTGGTCTATTAGATGGACAGATGAAGGAATGGCCGAGCTAACCCCAGAAGATGTCATGTCAACTGAGTGCTGCCTATATAGCCCCTGTTTGAAGGGCCTCAGGCCAATGTAGTTCTCCCTAAAAGGGAGGAAGAGGGTCAGATATGGATGTGGGTAGGACGAGTTTAAGTCGTGGTTAAAGGTTGAATGGTTTGTCCATCGAGTAGATGAACAAATGGATGTTGTCAAGCTAACCCTAGAAGACATCATGTCATCTGAGTGTTACCTACATAGCCCCTGTTTGAAGGGACTCAGACCAATGTAGTTCAGATTGGTTGATAGGTTGGTTTGGTCAGGTTATAAGTGATGAGGGTATGATGATGTTACAGCCTTTTCCATATTATGTAATGGTGTATTCTGTAACATTTGTTAAGTGGTCTTTCATCCCTAGCAAGTGTCCATATCGATGATGGATGTATGCTAAAAATGAAATGAGATTATTTATGCTTCAGTAAGTAATGGTTTATGCTTGACATAAATTGTGTGGTCGATAGTTTCCATGTGTATTGTTGTCCACAGAAACTAGTGTGAATCGGCTATGATAGTGTGAGTGGTCTTGGAAATGTTTGGGTTGGTTTGGTTTGGTTGAGAAAATGATTTGGTTAAATGTGACAAAGGTATGGATAAGAAGTGAAAGGCACATTGCTCTTTCATTGACAAGGACCATAATGATAGCATAGGTAGGGGGTTTTTAAAAACAAAGCATTCATGCATTATGTCGTTGACCATTGGTTGTGTTAGAGAAGTAATCGAATCACTTTGACATTAAAATGAGCTCAAAATCCCTTAAGTAGGTGATGTGATATGTTAGGATAGGGTAACCCCTTTTAGTAGGGATAACTTTGCCCCTTTTTATAGGAGACCCTGAGAACGACTGTAAGTCAAGTCCATGACCTTTTTTTTTGGTAGACTGATCGATGCGGGAAGTCTACATGGGGATTTCATTTTGTTTTGTGGTCATTTGTGAAGCTGATCGATGCGAGAAGCTTCTAAGAGAGTGTTGTTTGTAGCAAGATTTTTAGGCATAGCCATCCTTCGAGAGAGTGGTCTATATTTTTGCTTTATATGTTTTTGAGGGCTTGGAATAGCTGTCCTTCAAGGGAGCAGTCTATAAGCTACAACAATGATGATGTAGCTATCCTTCGAGGGAGTAGTCTGCATTTAGAGTTTATGACCTTTTGATATTTTGTTTGACATCTCCATTTATTTTTTGACATAATTTTTAGTCATGGACAAGACTATTGAAGTTTAAGGGCTCTTTTTTATTAGGACAAAGCATCCATACTTTATAAAAGGGTTACATAGTGTTTGTGGAGGGGAATAGGGTTAAAAGGAATGAGGATTAAAATGAAAGGATTGCTCAAGGGATGAGCTCAAGTTTAATGTCAAGTGAATGAGTACTTGACTAACAATAGAATGGTTGTAGATGCAAGGCATTAAGGGGCTCAGGTTCTGGTCGGCCTTCAAGAGAAGACAGACGATAAGTCCCTGATCCATACTTGTGTGTTATGATGTAAGGTTCAAGCCAATTAAGAGCAAACCTGCCTTGTTTAATTTTTTCCATATCGATCACATTTTGGTCGATGTTGGACATGAAGTTGGTTGATATGTTGTTGGCATGTTTGGTTGGTTGATGTTTGGTCAATGCTTGGTCAAGGCTTGGTTGAGGCTTGGTCGATGCTTGGTTGAGGCTGGGTCGATGCTCGGTCAAGGCTTGATCGATGCTTGGTCAAGGCTTGATCGATGCTTGGTTGAGGCTATGATAGTTAGGATAGAGTCAAATTCCCCTAGTTATTTATGATAGGAACAAGATTTGGCACCCATTGTGGATAATCAAAGGGTTGGATAAATGAGACAGATGGAAGACAATGAAGCTCCTCTTTGACAAGGAGTGTGATGCAAGGATGTATCCTATGAAGCTTTTTGTTTGATAGACTTAGTTTAAGAGGGTGAGATCCTAATCTTCTAGGTTGGAGTTTGGAATCTTAGAATTAATGATGGTAACAGAGGCAATGGTTGGTAATGATTGGACAAAGGCAGCTAGTGGTTGGGAGTCTTCAGGTTGGACCTCCACTGTCTATAAAGTTTTGATTGAAGATTGGTGATGTTGTGGAGAGCTTTGAATGAGGTCATACAAATATGTCTTCGTAGAGGTTTGGTGCAGGTGTTTGACCATGGGGTCATGAATTGGTTTTGAAAAAGTTGGTTGAGATGTGCCCAAAATTGAAATCTTGGGTTTTTTATGGTTAAGGGGGGTTGATGAAAGGATATGTTTGAGGAAGAGAAACCTTCTCTTTCCCTTTATCCTTCATGGTTTGTGACCTAGTGGCTACATTGATGGTGTTGATTTCAAACAAAGGGGTTGAAGATGATAGAGGAACCACAGTCTTGCATTGAGATCTCGATTTAGGTGATGAGGTTTGAGAGGCATGGGATGGTGTCGATGGTTTGTTGAAAGGGTGGTCAAGAGGATCCTTAGTGAAAAGGGTGTCCTTTTTGAAGTGTTGACGAATGATCGCCTTAAGAGCATAGCAACGCTCAGTGTCATGTCTAGGTGTGTGATGATATGCACAAAATTTAGTGTCAACAAACCAAGATGGTTTTGATTCGAGAGTTGATGAGTGTGATGGTGAAGAGGTTTGGGAGACATTAGACAGTGTTGGAGATTTGTTGAAGGGGTCCTTAATGAGAAGAGTGCCATTTTTCAAGTGTTGATGAATGGAAACCTTAAGGGCACAACAATTTTTAGTGTCATGTCTAGGTGTGTGATGATATTGACAAATTTTAGTGTCATCAAACCAAGATGGCTTTGGTCTGAGAGGTTGAAATGGTTTGATAGGTGGAAGAGTGATGTTAGATAATTGTAACAATTGGCATAATAGCAAAGTGTAAGAACCTGCTAATGGGTCTGCACATTGTGTTGCAGTAAAAGTTGACAACTTCTATTTAGACATTGTTGAGGGAGTGTTTCGTATCATGTTTTTGTTTGGTGGTGTGGCCAAATGCGTAGATGACACTTTTGTGGTAGGAGGCATTGGATGTTTTGAAGGAGGTATGTTTTTGTTAGGTGTTGGTAGTAGTGGAGGTGATTTGTTTTTGTTGGGTGTCAGAGTAGGAAGGACTCTTATTAAGGTGGATGGGTGTGGGCCCAAAATAGAGGACAATGGTGATGATGGGAGAAAAGTTCTCTGATGTGATTTAGTGGCCTTCTTTAGTTTGGTGCAAGGACTACTATTGTGTGAGGAAAGGATCAAGTCTACCCTCATTGAATCTTCTTCGACCGAAGTAGGTGAGGTGGCAAGTTCCTCTCTCGACAGAGAAGGGATTGGAGATTGTGGCTCTTTGAGAGGGCCAAGCATAGGGATGGTGATGGCTTTGGCTTGTGGTCAAGGCATGGGAAAAGTATGATCCCCCATTGTTGATAAGAAGGATGAAGGTGGGGCTAGCAACGTCGGTATGGTCAAAGCATCCTCCAATATAAGAAAGGTTGATTGAGAACTAATAGGAGTAGAATGTTTGTCTACCTATGGAGGAGAAATGGGAGAAGAAGGCTCTTCTACCTGTGAAGGACCAAGGGGTGGGCTAACCTCTTCAGACTATGAGAGAGGTTGGTTAGGCATGAAAGGTGAGACCGTGTTGATTGTGCGTATATTACGCTCTTGGGGGTCATCGGCCATGGTCTAAATGTTATTTTGACTAGGGGGATGGTTAGGAAGAGGTTGTCTAAAGATGCCAATGTTTTGGTTAGGTAGCACATTTGGGTTATCCAAAACAAGATGACCTTTATCTATCATGTCTTGGACAATGTTTTTAAAGGTTTTACAGTTGTTGATGTCATGTCCATTGACACGATGATAGTTGCATAAGTCATTATCCCTATACCATGTAGGGATGGCTTTTGAAGGGTCGAATTGAGGTGGTCAAATTTGAGGGAGATTGAGGACCCCCTGCTTGACCAGTTTATCCAACATGAAAGTGTATGATTCTCTTATTAGAGTATATTGGTGTTGTATGTATCATTATTGGAATTGTCTTGTGATGCTTTGAGATGTGGAAGGTACAGATTGGTTGTTTGTTGTTGAAGATGATGGCCTAAGGACCACAACATTTGCCAATCCCTTGGACTTGGAATATGAAGAAGAAGGTTTAGATGAAGAAGGGTCATTTGACTTGGTGTTGGATTTTTTACTCTGCAATTTGACTTTATTTTCCTCGACGGCACATAGTTCAAGCTTCCTAGCCATTGTGAAAGCTTCGTTAAAGGTGAAAAATGTTTGGACCCATAGAGTAGATGAAATATATTTGGCACACGCCTGTGAAAAGAGCTCGATGAGCTCGGGTTGAGGTAAAGAAAAGGAGAGTTGGTTGATTAAGCCTCTCCAATGGGTAACAAAATCGGCTATGGATTCATCGTCAAACTGTCTGATAGAGTATAGGTCCGTGATTGAGACCTTTTTGGTGATATTGATTGAAAAGTGGTCAAGGAAAAGTTGAACCAGTTGGGTGAATGTGAAAAGTGGTAATAGAGCTATACCAATCGAGGGCAGCACTAGAAAGTGACATGGGGAATGTGCGTAGTAATAACACATCATCATGTGCTATAAGGTAACAAACATGTCTAAATGCTTGTAGATGTTGTTGTGGGTCTTCCTTACTCTAGAAATGAGTAAGCTTGGGAAGTTCCCACTGACTGGGATATGGTCGGATTGGGATTAAGGGATGAATGGGTTCATTACAAATTTGTTCATATGAAAGAACATTGCTTGAACCAGAAATGGATGTCTCAAGATTAGACATTTTGTCCATCAACAACTTGATTAGATTAGTTGATGGATTTACAGGTGGGGCGCCCCCTAGGTTGTAAGGTGCTTGGAAGGTGCTAGGAGGGGTGTATGATGTACTCGGTTGCGTTTGTATAGGCACAATGTATTGGTAGTTCATCATGGGGATAGATGTTGAAGCCAGGGGTGGTTATGTCATGAAGTTGGAGGGCATGAGTTGACTAGATACCACCAAAGGTGGTTGAATGGTGGCATTGGTAAAAGGATGGGTAGTCACTCCCACGTTTATAGGCACAAATGTGACTAACTTGGTTGAATTAAAGAGTCTCGCATTTGGCTCTTAGCAAGATAGTGTTGGAGATCCTTGACGTTATGGTCAAGAAATCTCTCAAAGTCTTGATCCCCCTTGAGAATGATAGGGGATTGCTCAGGGGTTGACTGGATAGGAGAATATTTAGCATCTGAAGTACACTCCATTAGGGGACTTGATATGAAAGGTGAAGGTGGAAGTGGTTGTTGCCTTGGGTGGTCAACAAGAGTTTTGGTTTGACTACGTGTCAAAACCATCCAAGGCAAAAAGGGTCAGGTTCTAGAAACTGTGTTTTTTTAGTTTCACAAATTCAGAATGTGTGTCTAACAGCAAGAAAGTTGGGTTTTAAGCCTGCTATTTTGGAAGAAGTTTTTGACAGTGACTGACGTCGATAGAAAAACTGATGTCAGTGAATAAAGTTGTCGATGTCGGTCATATAACTGATGTCGGTGAAGAAAGTTGTCGATGTCGGTGGAAAAATTGATGTCAATTACTGTGTGTTTCTAGCAACTCAGAAAACTGAAAGTTTTTGGAAGGAAGAAGAAAGTTTGAGTTGTCTTTAGATCTCAGAATGCGATCTCACCAACAAAAAAAATTAGATACAGATATGAAAATAGATGAAGACAAGTAGCCACTAAATGTTAATTCCTAAGAATAAATTTTAGATTCGTGTTGGCTTATGCCTTAGAAGAGTGTGTTTGGGAAGTTGGCTTTTAGAATGGGTCCTAAAAGAGGTAGTCTAAGGTTGGTTTTGGGTTAGTTTCAGTGCTCAAAAGTCTGTATTAGGTTCCATATATGGCCTGGTGCTAAGGAGCAAGCTCCCCTCACTTCACGAGCCCAGAGATAAGCTGGGTCACTTAGCCAGTATATACTTCCCCTAGAGTTTATACTCTGCCAGAGAATAGAGTGGGTTCTCCCCTTGGTAGTGAAGTCCAAGTGGGATTACCAAGAAGGGTAAGGTATCTGCTAGGTGATGAAATCCTAGTCGAACCTTGTCTCAGGTATGTTTAGATGTTTGATTTGTGATAGTGGTCTGGGCGTGTAACATAAGTGTGCTACGATTTATTCATAATGCAGTTTTAAGTTACTAGATGTGAGAGCTAAGTATGCATTTAGGCAGAAATGAAATGCAATAGATTTTAAGCCCAAATTGAAATGTTTGTTCAGATGTAAACAAGTGGAGAAAAGGTTAAGAGTATGAACTTTGCTACTCTAAGATGCAAGAAGGAAAGGTGACAAGAAGAAAAAGAAAGATTCTTTTTAACTTTGCTTATGATGTCTTTTCGGAAGAGATAGAAGAAAGGGATGCAAGAAGAGATCTAATGCACTTATATGAAAAGTTTGCTTTTAGAAGAAAAGGTATGAACCCAAGGAAAACCCTAGGGTCCCACCAAGCGTGCCAGAATGTTTCTAACTATTTTCATTTTTCACATTCAAGAGATGAAAGAAACTATGATAATGGTTAGGGGTTAGATGATACCTAGATGAAGTTTGTGCACTGTTATCTAGACAATTGTAGGGACTCCTCTTTGGTTGTGGAGGATGACACCTATAGAAGAAAGAGACTCAAACATAGAGATTGTTAGATAGAGATAAGGTGGATTGCCAAGCGATATACTCGGTCCCAAAAGTGCAAAGACTTCCTTAAGGGATGACAGTCCACTTGTTGATAAAAAATAATGTCAGATAAAGGTAATAATGAGAGACTAAGCAAGAGAAATAGAAACAATGCATACCTATTATCTACTGTCGGTCTTCCACAATCACCAATGCTGGTTAGTCTACCATCATCAGTTGGTTAAAGTTGCTGACGTCGGTCATGCTACCAACATCGATTATGCTGCCAACGTCGGTAGAGGAAATGGTCGATGTCAGTTAGGGCAATGGCCTTGGATGGGTTCTAGATGTGTTTCAGGCTAAGTCTGTGGTCGACAGAATGGTCTGAGAGGTAAAAAGGATCTGTGTAGGGATGCAGGACAGTAGACAGGGTCTTAGGAGGGACAAGGGGTAGAGGATAGGTTGCTAAAAGGGGATAAGGATATGGGGAAGACCTCTCAGCCTCTCTGGAAAGAAAGTCAGGCTTGGTCTGGTCTACAGTGCTTAGAACTAGTAAAAAGAGAACTTATTACTGATGCTTTCTAAACTACTAAAATGAAATAAAAGAAGAATACTTAGCTCTTGCTTGTTGATAAAGGAGTGTGGAAGATCTAGTGCTAATGTGGCTAATGTACCTATAATTTCTTTAACCCAAAGTCTGGAGCTATTTCTATAGAGTACCTGTAGCCTGTGATGCTTGGTGTGTGTCTGGGAGAGAGAGAGAAGTTGGATTCAAAGCAAGAGAATTAGCATTTAGCATTGTGATTCTGTGTCCCAGGGGAAGAGAATTTACCTTTGGGTTGTTTTAAGTGACCGACGTCAGCGATCCCACTGGCGTCGGCTGATGGGTAATCGACGTCGGTGGCTAGAAGATGGGAAAAAGGCTATTTTTAGCCTTCTACCCATTCATCCATCTGTTGAGTTTAATTGTCATTGGGAAATGGTCAAAGGTGGGTTTAATAGGTGTGAGGAGTAGTGGGAGAGTTGGAATGATTAGTCATAGGGTAATGAATGAGGGTATCGAAGGGTGAGGAATCTAAGGGTGATGTGTCATGGGTGAGGTGTCAAGGGAGGTGTTATTAATTTAAAATAAGTTATTATTTTAAATGAATAAGTGTGTGGGTTAGGAATGTGTAGAAGTGGACCAAGGGGACCAAGGGGGGAGTCGACCAAGGAGTAGACATAATTTTGGTGTCTACATTTGCCCCTTTTTGTCTTATTGGTTGTTGTGGATGAACTGCAAGACAAAAATAGGAGTAAGTTGCCCCAGGTATGGGATGAGGTCTTTTTTGTCTTGTTGGTTGTTCTGGTGAACTGCAAGACAAAAATGAGTGTAAGTTGCCCCGATTATGGGATGAGGTATTCCCCCTCAAAGTGGGAGTCGATGGAAGGGAACCTGAAATTGGGTGCTGATTTGATAGATAGTGGATGGATATGGTGAAGTTTGAGTGTGAACACTGCAATAGTTGAGATTGCCCGCATACCACTTCACATGATGGTCAGGTCAAATTGTCACAGGTCAAGGGTCGAGGAGTGCTAAAATTGAAATAACCAGTCCCCATCATTTAGTCGTAGCTGATTGGGTTATTCGATCCAAGCTGTGGCTCCAATGGTCATCATGTTCCATGTATCTCAGGCTCAGGAAGTGCTCTTGGAAAACATGAAAAATCCAGAAGTAGTGGGAATCAACTTGCTCGCAATCCAATACTTGTGAGGGTCGTAATATGGGTTGCAGACAATTTGGCTAACTATTTGTGAAGTAGCCTACATACATTCAAAACAACTAAGGCAAAGTTGTCTAAAAAATGGTCATGGTCGGAGGAGATAGTCGTGATCTCTAAGGTTGTTGGTCGAGTCGAGTTGAGATAGTTGGTCCATTAGATGGACGAACGAAGGAATGGCTGAGCTAACCCCAAAAGATGTCACGTCAACTGAGTGCTTCCTATATAGCCCCTATTTTAAGGGCCTCAGGCCAATGTAGTTCTCCCTAAAAGGGAGGAAGAGGGTCAGATAAGGATGTGGGTTGGACGAGGTTAAGTCATGGTTAAAGGTTGAATGGTTTTTCCATCGAGTAGACAAACAAACATATGTGGCTGAGCTAACCCCAAAAGACATCATGTCATCTAAGGGCTACCTATATAGCCCCTGTTTAAAGGGCCTCAGACCAATGTAGTTTAGACTGGTTGATAGGTTGGTTTGGTCAGGTTATAAATGATGAGGGTATGATGATGTTACAACCTTTTCCATATTATGTAATGGTGTATTCTGTAACATTTGTTAAGTGGTCTTTCATCCCTAGCAAGTGTCCATATCGGTGATGGATGTATGCTAAAAATGAAATGAGATTATTTATGCTTCAGCAAGTAATGGTTTATGCTTGACATAAATTGTGTGGTCTATAGTTTCCATGTGTATTGTTGTCCATAGAAACTGGTGTGAATCGGCTATGATAGTGTGAGTGGTCTTGGAAATGTTTGGGTTGGTTTGGTTTGGTTGAGAAAATGATTTGGTTGAATGTGATAAAGGTATGGATAAGAAGTGAAAGGTGCGTTGCTCTTTCATTGACAAGGACCATAATGATAACATAGGTAGGGGGTTTTTAAAAACAAAATCCCCATTCATGCATTACGTCATCGACCATTGGTTGTGTTAGAGAAGTAATCGAATCACTTTGACATTAAAATGAGCTCAAAATCCCTTAAGTAGGTGATGTGATATATTAGGATAGGGTAACCCCTTTTAGTAGGGATAACTTTGCCCCTTTTTATAGGAGACCCTATGAATGACTATAAGTCAAGTCCATGACCTTTTTTTTTTGGTAGATTGATCGATGCGGGAAGTCTACATGGGGATGTCATTTTGTTTTGTGGTCATTTGTGAAGCTGATCTATGCAGGAAGCTTCTAAGAGAGTGCTGTTTGTAGCAAGATTTTTAGGCATAGCCATCCTTCGAGGGAGTGGTTTATATTTTTGCTTTATATGTTTTTGAGGGCTTGGAATAGCTGTCCTTCAAGGGAGTAGTCTATAAGCTACAACAATAATGATGCAGTTGTCCTTCGAGGGAGTAGTCTGCATTTAGAGTTTATGACCTTTTGATATTTTGTTTGACATATCCATTTATTTTTGATAGAATTTTTAGTCATGGACAAGACTATAGAAGTTTAAGGGCTCTCTTTTATTAGGACAAAGCATCCATACTTTATAAAAGGGTTACATAGTGTTTGTGGAGGGGAACAAGGTAGAAAGTAATGAGGATTAAAATGACAGGGATTGCTCAAGGGACGAGCTCAATTTTAATGTCAAGTGAATGAGTACTTGACTAACAATAAAATGGTTGTAGATGCAAGGCATTAAGGGGCTCAGGTTCTGGTCGACCTTCAAGTGAAGACATACGATAAGTCCCTGATCCATACTTGTGCATTATAATGTAAGGTCCAAGCCAATTAAGAGCAAACTTTCCTCATTTACTTCTTTCCATATTGGTCACATGTTGGTCGATGTTAGACATGAATTTGGTTGATATGTTGTTGGCATGTTTGGTTGGTTGATGTTTGGTCAATGCTTGGTCGAGGCTTGGTCAATGCTTGGTTGAGGCTGGGTCGATGCTCTTTTGAGGCTTGATTGATGCTTGGTCGAGGCTTGGTCAATGCTTGATCGAGGCTGTGATAGTCAGGATAGAGTCAAATTCCCCCAGTTATTTGTGATAGGAACAAGATTTGGCAGCCATTGCAGATAATCAAAGGGTTGGATAAATGAGACGGATGGAAGACAATGAAGCTCCTCTTTAACAATGAGTACAATGTGAGGATGTATCCTGTGAAGCTTTTTATTTGATAGGATTAGTTTTAGAGGGCAAGATCCTGATCTTTCAGGTTGGAGTTTGGAATCTTAAAATTAAGGACGGTGATGGAGGCAATGGTTGTTAATGATTAGACTAAGGTTGCTAGTGGTTGGGAGTCTTCAGGTTAGACCTCCACTGTCTATAAAGTTTTGATTAGAGATTGGTGATGTTGTGGAGAGATTTGAATGAGGTCATACAAAGATGTCTTCATAGAGGTTTGGTGAAGGTGTTTCACCATGGGGTCATGAATTGGTTTCAAAAAAATTGGTCGAGATGTGCCCAAAATTGAAATCTTGGGTTTTGATGGTTGAGGGGGGTTGATGAAAGGATATGTTTGAGGGAGAGAAACCTTCTCTTTCCCTTTATCCTTCATGGTTTGTGACCTAGTGGCTACATTGATGGTGTTGATTTTTAGCAAAGGGGTTGAAGGTGATAAAGGAACCACAGTCTTGCATTGATATCCCGATTTAGGTGATGAGGTTTGAGAGGCATGGGATGGTGTCGATGGTTTGTTGAAAGGGTGGTCAAGAGGATCCTTAGTGAAAAGGGTGTCTTTTTTGAAGTGTTGATGAATGACTGCCTTAAGAACATAGCAACACTCAGTGTCATGTCTAGGTGTGCGATGATAAGCAAAAAATTTAGTGTCATCAAACCAAGATGGTTTTGATCTGAGAGTTGATGAGTGTGATAGTGAAGAGGTTTGGGAGACATTAGATGGTGTTAGATATTTGTTGAAGGGGTCCTTAATGAGAAGAGTGCCATTTTTCAAGTGTTGACGAATGGCAACCTTAAGGGCACAACAATTTTTAGTGTCATGTCCAGGTGTGCGATGATATTGACAAATTTTAGTGTCATCAAACCAAGACAGCTTTGGTTCGAGAGGTTGAAATGGTTTGATAGGTGGAAGAGTGATGTTAGAGGATTGTAACAATTGGTGTAATAGCAAGGTGTGAGAACCTTCTAATGGGTCTGCATGTTGTGTTGCAATAAAAGTTGACAACTTTTGTTTAGATGTTGTTAAGGGAGTGTTTCATACCATCTTTTTGTTTGGCCATGTGGCCAGACACGTAGATGACACTTTTGTGGTAGGAGGCATTAGATGTTTTGAAGGAGGTATGTTTTTGTTAGGTGTTGGTAGTAGTGGAGTTGATTTGTTTTTGTTGGGTGTTAGAGTA
This sequence comes from Torreya grandis, assembly GCA_037957365.1. Classification (NCBI taxonomy): domain Eukaryota; kingdom Viridiplantae; phylum Streptophyta; class Pinopsida; order Cupressales; family Taxaceae; genus Torreya; species Torreya grandis. The sequence continues at coordinate 431,485 of JARHVA010006551.1, read as the reverse complement.
GGAAGGACTCTTATTAAGGTGGATGGGTGTGGGCCCAAAATAGAGGGCAATGGTGATGATGGGAGAAAAGTTCTCTGATGTGATTTAGTGGCCTTCTTTAGTTTGGTGCGAGGACTAATATTGTGTGAGGCAAGGTTCAAGTCTACCCTCACCAGATCTTCTTCAACCAAAGTAGGTGAGGTGGCGAGTTCTTCTCTCGGCAGAGAAGGGATTGGAGATTGTGGCTCTTTGAGAGGGCTGAGCATAGGGATGGTGATGGCTTTAGCTTATGGTTGAGGTACGAGAAAAGTATGATCCCCTATTGTTGATAAGAGAGGTCGATGGAGAACTAATAGGAGTAGAATGTTCGTCTACCTATGGAGGAGAAATGGGAGAAGGCTCTTCTACCTGTGAAGGACCAAGGGGTGGGCTAACCTCTTTAGACTATGAGAGAGGTTTGTTAGGCATGAAAGGTGAGACTGTGTTGACTGTGCATATATTACGCTCTTGGGGGTCATCGGCCATGGTCTGAATGTTATTTTGACTATGGGGATGGTTAGGGAAAGGTTGTCTAAAGATGTCGATGTTTTGGTTAGGTTGTGCGTTTGGGTTATCCAAAACAAGATCACCTTTATCTATCATGTCTTGGACAATGTTTTTAAAGGTTTTGCAGTTGTTGATGTCATGTCCATTGAAACGATGATAGTTACAGAAGTCATTTTACCTATACCATGTAGGGATGGCTTTTAAAGGGTCAAATTGAGGTGGTCAGATTTTAGGGAGATTGAGGACCCCCTGCTTGACCAGTTTATCCAACACGAAAGCGTATGATTCTCCTATTGGAGTATATTGACGTTGTATGTATCATTGTTGGAATTGTCTTGTGATGCTTTGAGATGTGGAAGGTTTGGATTGGTTGTTTGTTGTTGAAGATGATGGCCTAAGGACCACAACATTTGCCAATCCCTTGGACTTGGAATATGAAGAAGAAGGTTTGGATGAAGAAGGGTCATTTGACTTGGTGTTGGGGTTTTTACTCTGCAATTTGACTTTATTTTCCTCGACGGCACATAGTTCAAGCTTCCTAGCCATCGTGAAAGCTTTGTCAAAGGTGCAAAATTTTTGGACCCACAGAGTAGATGAAATATATTTGGCACACGCCTGTGAAAAGAGCTCGATGAGCTCGGGTTGAGGTAAAGAAAAGGAGAGTTGGTTGATTAAGCCTCTCCAACGGGAAACAAAATTAGCTATAGATTTGTCGTCAAACTGTCTGATAGAGTATAGGTCCATGATTGAGACCTTTTTGGTGATATTGATCGAAAAGTGGTCAAGGAAAAGTTGATCCAGTTGGGTGAATGTGAAAAGGGAGTGACTGGTAATAGAGCTATACCAATCAAGGGCAAAACCAGAAAGTGACATGGGGAATGTGCATAGCAATAACACATCATCATGTGTTATAAGGTAACAAGCATGTCTAAATTCTCATAGATGTTGTTGTGGGTCTTCCTTACTCTAGAAACGAGTAAACTTGGGAAGTTCCCACTGACTGGGATATGGTCGGATTGGGACTGAGGGATGAATGGGTTCATTACAAATTTGTTCATATGAAAGAACATTGCTTGAACTGGAAATGGATGTCTCAAGATTAGACATTTTGTCCATCAACATCTTGATTAGATCAGTTGATGGATTTGCAGGTGGGGCACCCCCTAGGTTGTAAGGCAATTGGAAGGTACTAGGAGGGGCGTATGACATACTCGGTTGCGTTTGTATTGGCACAACGTATTAGTAGTTCATCATGGGGAAAAATGTTCAAGCCATGGGTGGTTGTGTCATGAAGTTGGAGGGCAAGAGTTGACTAGATACTACCAAAGGTGGTTAAATGGCAGCATTGGTAAAAGGATGGGTAATCACTCCCATGTTTATAGGTGCAAGAGTGTTTGGAGTCGAGATAATCAAGTTCTGCAAATGTGATGAACTTGGTTGAATTGAAGAGTCTCGCATTTGGCTCTTAGAAAGATAGTGTTGGAGAGCCTTGACGTTATGGTCAAGAAATCTCTCAAAGTCTTGATACCCCTTGAGAATGATAGGGGATTTCTCGGGGGTTGACTGGATAGGAGAATATTTAGCATCTGAAGTACACTCCATTAGGGGACTTGATATGAAAGGCAAAGGTGGAAGTGGTTGTTGCCTTGCGTGGTCAACAAGAGTTTTGGTTTGACTACATGTTAAAACCATCCAAGGCAAAAAGGGTCAAGTTCTAAAAACTGTGTTTTTTTAGTTTCAAAAACTCAAAATGTGTGTCTAATAGCAAGAAAGTTAGGTTTTAAGCCTGCTATTTTGGAAGAAGTTTTTGACAGTGACCGACGTCGGTAGAAAAACTGATGTCAGTGAATAAAGTTGCCGGTGTCAGTCAGATAACTGATATCAATGAAGAAAGTTGCCGACATCGGTAGAAAAATTGATGTCGATTACTGTGTTTCCAGCAACTCAAAAAACTAAAAGTTTTTGGAAGGAAGAAGAAAGTCTGAGTTGTCTTTAGATCTCAGAATGCAACCTCACCAACTCAAAAAATTAGATACAGATAGGAAAAGAGATGAAGAAAAGAAGCCACTAAACGTTAATTCCTAATAATAAATTTTAGGATCGTGTTGGCTTATGCCTTAGAAGAGTGTGTTTGGAAAGTTGGCTTTTAGAACGGGTCCTAAAAGAGGCAGTCTAAGGTTGGTTTCAGGTTAGTTTCGGTGCTCAAAAGTCTATATTAGGTTCTGTACGTGGCTTGGTGCTAAGGAGCAAGCTCCCCTCACTTCACAAGCCTAGAGATAAGCTGGGTCACTTAGCCAGAATATACTTCCCCTAGAGTTTATACTCTGCCAGAGAATAGAGTGGGTTCTCCCCTTGGTAGTGAGTCCAAGTGGGATTACCAGGAAGGGTAAGGTATCTGCTAGGTGATGAAATCCTAGTCAGACCTTGTCTTAGGTATGTTTAGATGTTTGATTTGTGATAGTGGTTTGGGCATGTAACATAAGTGTGCTACGATTTATTCATAATGCGGTTTTAAGTTACTAGATGTGAGAGCTAAGCATGCATTTAGGCAGAAATGAAATGCAATAGATTTTAAGCCCAAATTGAAATGTTTGTTCAGATGTAAACAAGTGGAGAAAAGGTTAAGAGTATGAACTTTGCTACTCTAAGATGCAAGAAGGAAAGGTGACAAGAAGAAAAAGAAAGATTCTTTTTAACTTTGCTTATGATGTCTTTTCAGAAGAGATAGAAGAAAGGGATGCAAGAAGAGATCTAATGCACTTATATGAAAAGTTTTCTTTTAGAAGAAAAAGTATGAACCCAAGGAAAACCCCAGGGTCCCACCGGGCGTGCTAGAATGTTTCTAACTATTTTCACTTTTCACATTTAAAAGATGAAAGAAACTATGATAATAGTCAGGGGTTAGATGATACCTAGATGAAGTTTGCACACCGTTATCTGGATGATTGTAGGGACTCCTCTTTGGATGTGGAGGATGACACCTGTAGAAGAAAGAGACTCAAACACAGAGATTGTTAGATAGAGATAAGGTGGATTGCCAAGTGATATGCTCAGTCCCAAAAGTGCAAAGACTTCCTTAAGGGATGACAGTCCACTTGTTGATAAAAAAGAATGTCGGATAAAGATAATAATGAAAGACTAAGCAAGAGAAATAGAAACAATGCGTACCTGCTATCTGCTGTCAGTCTTCCACAGTCACCGACGCTGGTTAGTCTGTAGTTGTCAGTTGGTTAAAGTTACCAACGTCAGTTATGCTGCCAACATCGGTAGAGGAAATGGTCGATGTTAGTCAGGGCAATGGCCTTGGACAGGTTTTGGATGTGTTTTAGGCTAAGTCTGTGGTCGACAGAATGGTCTGAGAGGTAAAAAGGATCTATGCAGGGATGTAGGACAGTAGACATGGTCTTAGGAGGGACAAGGGGTAGAGGATAGGTTGCCAAAAGGGGATAAGGATATGGGGAAGACCTCTCAGGCTCTCTGAGAAGAAAGTCAGGCTTGGTCTGGTCTACAGTGCTTAGAACTAGTAAAAAGAGAACTTATTACTGATGCTTTCTAAACTACTAAAATGAAATAAAAGAAGAATACTTAGCTCTTGCTTGTTGATAAAGGAGTGTGGAAGATTTGCTACTGATGCAGCTAATGTACTTGCAATGTCTTTAACCCAAAGTCTGGAGCTATTTCTGTAGAGTACCTGTAGCCTGTGATGCTTGGTGTGTGTCTGGGAGAGAGAGAGAGAAGTTGGATTCAAATCAAGAGAATTAGTGTTCAGCGCTGTGATTTTGCATCCCAGGGGAAGAAAATTCACCTTCGAGTTGTTTTAAGTGACCGACGTTAGTGATCCCGCCAGCATTGGCCGATGGGTAACCAACGTCGGTGGCTAGAAGATGGGAAAAAGGCTATTTTTAGCTTTCTTCCCGTTCCTCCGTCTGTCGAGTTTAATTGTCCTTGGGAAACTATTGAAGGTGGGTTTAATAGGTGTGAGGATTAGTGGGAGAGTTGGAATGATTAGTCATAGGCTAATGAATGAGGGTATCCAAGGGTGAGGAATCTAAGGGTGATGTGTCATGGGTGATGTGTTATGGGTGAGATGTCAAGGGAGGTGTTATTAGTTTAAAATAAGTTATTATTTTAAATTAATAAGTGTGTGGGTTAGGAATGTGTAGAAGTGGACCAAGGGGACCAAGGGGGGATTTGACCAAGGAGTACACACAATTTTGGTGTCTACAATAAGGAAAAATAGACCTGATGATATGAAATCTATGATGTCATAACTTCAAAATAATAACTTATCACTCTATACTAATGCTCACTTGGGTACTATAAATTTTAGATTAAGTTTCAATAACTCAAATCTACTTCTTGATTAGGAAAGGAAACACTAGGACAATTTTGTTACTCTCATTTTGATTAATTCATTTAGTTTTATAAATTATTCTCAATATTCAAAAATATGAATATAAAATATCTAGATATATGCCCCTTTTGAGGTGAGGGATCTTAAAACTTGTTCTTACAATGATTTATCTTAAAATAAGGATTTATTCCCACCTTGTGCCATGATGTAATATATCCAGAATAGTTAGAGTCCTTAAAAAATGCTAAAAACACATGTAACCATTGTAAAATATAGTCATGTAGGATCAATAAAAAGATTCAACCTCATGTGATGATGTGATAGATAGTGAAAAATAGCATGCCCTAATGTAATATTTATATGTGTAATATTTATATAATAATAAGCTCAAGTATATAAGTAAGGGTATGCTACACTAAATGGCAAAGCAATGTGCCCATAAAAAGATAAAGAAATGAATCACAAACATAATAGTAGTAGCCCCAATAGATTCATGGTAAAGACAATGAAAATATAGGAACAAAGTATATTAATATTTAAATATTAATGTGCATGATATGGATCATGGAATGAAACGTAGTATATTTCATGATATAGGCAAAATTTGCATGCAAGTATGTAGCTACACATAGGAAATCATCACGTAAGGTTTGATGACTCAAAAAAATGTGTATATTGTTAATATATGAATTATCTTACATGTTTGTATAATATTAGGGTTAATTTGGATTACATTAATATAAATTAGGGTAAAACATATTTTTGAACCCATACACATAAATTGATCCATCATTTCAAGATTTTAGATATTTTGTCTTAGGTTTCACATTCATTTCTAATTTCCATACACAAAATTATTTTTCATATTTTTTTATCCTAGGGTTTCAAATATGATTTCTAATTTATATACATAAAAGCATATTTTCACCTTCAATTGTAGACCTAATTCCAAATTATTCCATAATAAAACATATTAGACATGGACATATTGACTAAACATTATTAATTAACACAATTAATGATTTACATATTGTTCACATGTATAACATATCTTATTTGGATCATTTATGTAAGCAAAAGGGTCAAAAGGATCAAATCTAAATTCACTAATAAGGATAAAATTAATAATTAACAATCTAAAGCCTTCCTCAAATCATATTATCACAACATCTAATATAAGATGCCTATTATTACCATTAGATGATAAAGGGCATGTATAACCTTATTTTTTACTCATACTACAAATTATATAATGCATACTATCCATATTATTGATGGAATTATCATGAATATAAAGATTGATAATTACCATGACACAACTACTAAGGATAAACTAGACATCATGGATGATCAATAATTCACTAAATATCTTAATATTAATATAAGATCAAATTGATTCAATGTTATATATAGTAATATATGAAATAAAAAAATTGGACCAAGCTACCACATTAGTTGTTTAGACCTCTACTATTTGTACTATCCTTATTCCTACACCTCGAGTGATTTATGTGACATATAGCCAAGGTTTAGGGAAATAATAAGGCCTAAAACAAAATTCCATACCTATTCCTACACATGAAACCTTTACCCATCCCATGATTACTACACATGTTCCATCACCAACCTTTCCTACTACACATTTCCATGAGTAATTTGTTATAGCCCTACACACTAAGGTGTTTCAACTAGATAAAGGTGTAATGAAATCAAGTATTCTATGGATTCACATGCCTTGATTGATAACCAATTATTCCCTAAGATATTATCTTATCATTTACCAATTGGATTCATAACTCCTAAACATCCATTATATGAATGTAAAGGTGATCCCAAACAACACATCAAACCATTCCATACATCATGCATGGACTATACATACAATGACAAAATATTGACCAAATTATTTCTAATAATTATAAATTACTATGCATTTTTATATTTAAATTATATGCCCCTCCAGTCCATATAAGTATTCAACCCATAGGTAGACCAATTTATAGAACATTTTTCTATCAACATTGATGAGAAGCTATCCTATGCACAAATTGATAGACTTAAGCAAGGATCCATTGAACCAATTAGTGATCATTCACTTAAGTACAAAAATATTCTAGCTAAGATGACCAATGTTATAAAATTAAATAAATTTTAGTATATATTTAACTAAATCTTGTTATACCCATTCCAAGAGTCACTTATATTCAATATATTTAGATCCTTTGATGCATTATGCCATATGGTGATGGATAGAGAAATCAAATTAATTGATTTAAACAAGCCCACCTACACATCCACTCTTAAAAATAATTCAAAAAATATTTTTCAAATAGATAAAATATATAAAGTCAAATCAAATTATAAAAATAATGAGGCAAATACTACAATCAATGTAGTATCACAACCTACAAACCAACTACAACTGACAACTCCACCAAAGAGGCAATTTTCAATATTACCATCACCTCTTCATGTAATACTAAATAATTTAATTAAGATAAACCTTATAACACTCCTTCATCCATAATAACTCAATACAAATAGGCCTACACTAAGGAACTATGATGACAATGCATATTATGATCATCAACAAACTATAATACATTCAACAAAAATAAGCTTCAAATTAGACATAAGATACAATATCTTATAGATGACAAAAATGTCAATTTGGAAACCCATATAGAGGAATATAAAATATATCACAAGGTAAATAAAATTTCAAATATGTATAATGATTTGTTTCATAAACGCGAGACAAAAAAAATTAAGGATACTTTAAAGCTACATTATGCATATAACATGCATCTTCCAACTATGACGTATGATCATCCAATAGATGATATTATTGGTAAACTTGTCGATACTTCACCACATAATATTATGATCACATTCAATCAAAATGATATATTAAATTATGATTTTAGTTTTCATGCACTCTTCATATGATCCTATTTCAATGAAAAACCCATCTAAACAATCATGATCAATAATGGTTCAATTGAGAACTTTTGCATGATGACACTTCACCAATCCATTGGGTACACATAACATGATTAACAAGATAAATCAAAATTAGTTAAGGGATTATATATATATATATATATATATATATATATATATATATATATATATATATATATATATATATATATACATAGAATACCCTATGGAAAATAGAATTTCCTCTTTAGGTAGGCTTCACCATAACCCATGCCATTGATGGTTATACAAAGTAACAAGATATTCAATATGTTTCTAAGATTCCCTTGGATGTAAAAACTTCACGCAGTACCACATATAATACATCAATGCCTAAATTAGACACATTGAAAAAAGTTATTCAAAATTAAAGGTGTATAATATGAGTACCATTTACAACAAGTGGTATCTCTTCCTCTACCTACCCCACCACCACCACAATTTTTTGTTACACCTATTCAAGATCATTATACATAAATGTTTGGTACACCTATTTGGGATCATTATATAGATTCAATTGTTAAAAATATAAATGATTTATCTATAGATCCAATTTATATAAACATATTTAGGCTACTATATAACTATTTACTAAATACCAATCACATCAAAGAGTTATTTAGGGCCCACAAATGGCTACCATATCCTATAATACATACTCAGTTAGTACCAAAAATAGTTCAAAATGTTCAATAAAAAAACATGTAGTGAGACATATAAGGGACCCAAAAATGTCCTCATCCATATAGAGCTACTCATCATACACTAGATTCTATGAGCATTGATCATGAAAGTTACTATAAAACATGTGAATTCATATTCTGACACACCCACAATTGGTACCTTCATCTAAAATAGAGGATCATTACACTATTACATACATTCACTTACTATGATTATCCCATTTAAGTGATAATTGGTTAGAATTTTCAATTTTCAAATATTCTAAAAATTTGAAAGAATTAAATAATAAAGAAAATACACAAACATTTAAATATAAAAAAAATTCAAAATCAAAACTTACATGTTACACATCGATAAATAAATGTTGGAATTTAATCTACCTAGTGGCCATGCTAATATTAGGGGAATATTATTCCATAGGTTTAATTATTATAGGTTATGTCCTTCTATGACCTTACACTATGTTGATATACCTATATTTATTACATGTTTTTCTAGTTACTCATATCTTACACAATGCTATATGGATATGACATTATAATATGGTGTGAAATTGGTACATATGGATGGTGTAGACTATTCCACTTATTGTATTCTCTATTGATGTTGTTACTTCTCTATTAAATGAAATGATACCTTATTCTTGTCTATTGTGTGTGTCCCTTTGGGCTTGTTTATAACATTTTTATGTACTTTGAGTGTGGCCCTTAGCCTTATTTGATGTGACATATTTCATTTCCCTTTTTATTAAAATATTTATGTCCCATACTTATGGTTCTTGGCCTTATTTTTTGTGACATATTTATGTCCCTTTTATGAATTCCTTAACCTTATGTGTGACATTAATGCTTGTGCTTTTTGAGCTTACTGACACTGGGTGGTGCCATCACCTATATCATCAAATTTTACTATATAGTCTTATTTAGTGATCCTATTACTTATGCTTCATTGATACATATATCTCAGACATGACATGTATATGCTTAATATTACATATGTTACATGCATACCTTGATTGATATACACATTACTATGATCAAATACTCTCCACATGTTCACCTGATATTACATGAAGTTATATTTATACATAATATGCTAAAATTAACCCTTTTTATATGAGTGACTATCAAAATACATCCCTCATCCAAAATTGGGCCATTATAGTGGAATTTTAAAAGAGACATAAGCCTCCATGAATAAAAAACATATCAAAGTACATATTTCAAAGATTTAGATATTATATGGTTAAGTTAAATGAGATATATTGGCACATTATTATATATTATATTGGAATAGGCCATGTACATGATCTAAATTTATAGTTACATGAGCATATATTAATACACACTTAGGTTCATATGCATTGGAACATACACACAATTTACAACAAAAATAATTATAGGTTTCCACATAACAAATGTTTGAGATACATGTTCTTGGATTAAATATATAGATGTATATCATTCTAAATTAACTAGTATATATTAAAGATTCATGATATTGGTTCATTCAAACAAACACAAAAACATAGTTTACAATTGAATGTAAAATTGTTCTCATTCCACTCCACACTTATTAGCTTTGTGGTCATTATGAGGACATGGAAAAATTACATTCTCTTTTGATCATGCATTATATTATACATTGAGAAAAACTATAAAATAAAACTTAATTTCATGATGAGGGAATGAAAATTATTCATTCCAATTCAACCATACATTTTTTTACATGGAGAAAACTTGAGAAAACTTAAGTGAAACTATATGATTGAATCAATAAGACATCTACAATGGTTGATTCAATTTATTTAATTGAACCTAGATTGATGGTTCTCTCTTTACCCTTATAGTTATTTGGGTTAATGCATTGCATACTTATCCCCACATTCATTAGGGTTGGTACATGTTATATTCCTAATGCAAGAGCCTGCATAGTTACAAAACTTTAGGGCACAGTCACCCCAATTTTCCATGTGCTTCAGAAAAGAAGCATAAGTTTATATAATGATTTAATAAGAAAGTGTCATATCAAAAATTATTTTAATGGAAACATAGATTAATAAAAACACAGGTGTATTATTACCTTTAATATTAAAAAAAATCAAGAATCTAGTTTCAGATTGAAATTGTCAATCTATAGACATTGATTAAATTTGATTTTAGGTTGTTCTATTGAGTGACCTACACAATTAGAGCTTCATAACAAATAAAAAGTGTTTTGTACAAACTCATGTATATTATATCCTTTTAATCTAGTGATTCCATTACTAGGATAAAAGGGAAGTATTTATAGATACTAAAATTTGGTATTAATTACTTGATAATGACAAACTAGACACATATTTACCACACATGAATTAAACACAAACAAGGTCCTAATATTTCAATATCTCACACTTACATGTTATCTTATGAGTTTAGTATTTTTTATACTATTACACATCTAAAATAACCTCATTTTATAATCCAAACATGTTAAATATCATGCACAAAATTTTTGAGACCTTCAGCTCAATCCACATGTATATAGGTTAGTTTTGTCAATTTTGATCAGCATCGCCAGTTGATACTAATTTAATTTATTTAGAATAGTCCCTCTCCTAGTAATGGTTGATTTTAAAAATAAAACATTTCATAGGTCAATCTATCTATCTAACATGTCAGTGAAATGATAAATTACCCAACTGGACTCATTTATAAACAAATTATGGTTTCATTTAAAAGGGTCTAGGAATTTATGTTGAATACATCTATACACTATTACACATTTAGAAAATATTACATATTATTCAAAAATTTCAAACCTGCCATTAGGAGAACTGAAAATCCAAGTCTAAAGCACACTAATGCCAAGTTAACACAAACATTGTCAAGTAAAAATCCAAATCATTAGTTGCATACATATAGCAAAGGAGAAAAAATCATAATCACACTATGTGGGAGAACTATGTGTGGCTTGATTTCCCTCCTTAGAGTATTATATACATAGACAATAGTAAATGATCAAATAGGTGTGGCTGGGGATAAATTAACTCATTACACTTTTTTTCAATTTTTGTTGGTTTTTATCCCTCAAAAGCACACATAGGGTTTCATAATTACACTTTTTTAATTTTTGTAGGTTTTTATCCCTCACAAGCACACATAGGGTTTCAATTTGAAAGAGGTTGATTTATGAAGTTGTGTGTATTATAAAGTCTTAGGAACATGCATATAGAACATACAAAGACATGAAATTGTGATCATATAGTCATAATCCCACATTTATACATATGTTAGTTTTAACCAATATACTTACCCAAAATAATAAAAATGACCATGTGTAGACATAATTATAATTATTATATCAAATATATCCCAAGATTACTTTAATCTGATTTCTACTTCCATAATATAGACACAACAAAAAGATCAATGAGAAAATTTAAGTACTCATCCCTTTTATTACTAACTATATCTAGCATATGCCACTTGTTGAACCATTACAATCAATTTTAATATTTTACATTCAAATATATACTTGAATGCCATATCTATTAATTTAAATTACATTTCAAGTTTTTATCCTATTAAGGTTATAAAACAAAATTAGGATAAAATAAAATGATACCATGACATGGAATTGTGAATAGAGAATCCTCTATGGATAAGGACTAGATAATAAATCAAAAAACATCACGCTAAAAAATGCATGTGCATTCCCACACATGTAATCACATAATCATAGGCACATAGTAAAATACATAATGTGACAATCATATGTAACCAAAAAATATAGATATGCATGTAACGTGAAATATTTAGGCACTATAAATATATGATATAATTAACATAAGTATCTTTATATGATAAATGGAAAGTGATACAAACATCATTATAAAATCATAATATAAAGGTGGCCCCCAATTTAAGGCATACCAATAATGTGGAAATTCCCCTCAGGATGTTGGCATGAAAGTAATCACATAGAATTTGAATATCTATTATCATATGAATTTTGGATATCTTTCACATCACCCAATCAAATAATACCATGAAAATCACTCATGGAACATGAATATATAAAAACTTTAGCATATCCATATAAGCATTATATGTATCCATTGCCAAGGCATTTTAAATGTAATTTCTAATGTTTTTACATTGTGTAAAATTTTAGACAAGATGTAGTTATATCATCTAAATAAAATGTTCACATGTAATAATAATCAATAGATGATCACTAAATAAAAAATAGAAGAGTCTAAGGAAGGTAATCAATCATGGCAAGGGAAAAAAATATGGAAGAAATTAGAAGAGGAGGATTCAAAACAACATACATCTTCCCTCAAAACTCAATACATAATATAATATAAGGTCTTTTTGTGTGTGTGTGTGTGTGTGTGTGTGTGTGTGTGTGTGTGTGTACATACATACATACATATACACACATACATACATACATACATACATATGCACACACACATATATATACACATATACATATACATATATACACACACATACACACACAAATATATATACATATACATACACACACATATATATGTGTATGTATGCATGTATATGTATATGTGTGTGTGTGTGTGTATCTATGTATATATATATATATATACATATATATATATATATACACATATATATATATGTATATATATATATATATGTATATGTATAAATATATATATGTATATGTATATGTATATATATATATATATATATATGTATATATATATGTATATATGTATATATGTATATATATATGTATATATGTATATATATATATATATGTATATATGTATATATGTATATATATATATATATATGTATATATGTATATATATATATGTATGTATATGCATACATACATACATACATACATATATATATATGTATGTATGTATAAATACATACATACATACATACACATATACATATATTTATATACATACATAGATACACACACACATATATACATATACATGCATACATACACATGTGTGTGTGTGTGTGTGTGTGTGTGTGTGTCTATATATATATACATACACACACATATATACATATACATGCATACATACACATGTGTGTGTGTGTGTGTGTGTGTCACACACACACACACACACACACGCACACGCACACGCACACGCACACACGCACGCGCACACACACACACACATACATAGATAGATAGTTACATATATATGTATATATATGTGTATGTGTACACAACACACACACACACACACACACACACACACACACACACACACACACACACACATATATATAGACACACACACACACACACACATGCATATGTGTGTGTGTGTGTGTGTGTGTGTGTGTGTGTGTGTGTGTGTGTGTGTGTGTGTGTGTCTATATATATATATATGTATGTATGTATACACACATGTGTGTGTGTGTGTGTACACACACACACATAACAACATAAACCAAGGGGTGATAAGAATATCAATGAAAGATAAGAAAATGAAAAAGATGTCAAATATATAAAAATAATGGAGGATGACACATGAAAGGAATGAGACAAATAAGATATAAAGCTATGTACGATAAGAAACTATAGTAGAATAATGATTTATAGATGAAACACAAAAGATAGGTTAGCATTGCTAACTAGAGATATCATATATAATGTGATATCCTATAAAAAAGTATACCATTACATCGCTCAAAGTATAAAAAAATATTAGTAATTGGTGTAGTAGCATGGGTCATTATCCTAAATAGAGATATGTGGATAGTGGGCTTGAGGAACAGTTGCAACATCTTAAAAATATGCCTATGATTTGGGATATATTATAGTGAAACTAAAGTAGCCATAGGTGATTATATATGATATAATGCAATAGGTTATAAATAATTTTTTGGACATGAACGATTAAAAATTATATGTCTCAAATGTGTAATTGTAGGAGTGTTAACTCTTGGAGCTGTGACTTGAGATGTTGAATTGGTATGTAAAAGGATAGTATGAACCATAACCAAAGGTGTTTAAATAGTAATACGTATCTCATGAGTTTTAATTATTTTACTTTTAGGCATATTAGGAGACATATCATGTTGTCTCTCAGGTAGGTTAGATAGATCAAAATACATTTCAAAATAACATGCACTTTTTCATTATGCACATACTTAAGGAAATGATGTAGTTTGGATGTTATTAACCTCATTTTAATTAGCCATGGGAATATAAGTAATATATTACAAGAAATAATATATAAAACTATGTATAACCATAATGATATGGTTTTTAGACCAAATGGGTGTGCATGTAATACCATTATAACTTCAAAGTATGATAGTCATGCCAACTAAATCATGTTGTGTGTAACCTTTCCTACTAGAAACAAAATCGTATTTAGATTATGGTTTGAGTTATTTTCAACCATAATTCCATGTGTGATTTAAGGGTGTGAATCCAAAAAATCATGTATATATAGAGTATCACTATTTAAATCACATATAATTTTATGGTCAACAATGTGAAAGACAATGGTTACTTTTGAGAAGATGTAACTATAATGATAATGTTATCAATTTCATGATCATGTGAACTACTTAGATAATGTATATATATAGTCATATAAACATATTATTTATTCTTATTTTCATGATTTTGGAATGAAGCAATGAAAATTTTCAAGCATTGATTTGTAATTGTGATGGATTTGTTTAATTTAGAATTATGGACATCAACCAGATTTTTTTTACTATTGATGAGATCTTGAAATTTATATTGCAGTTAGAAGCATAAATGATTATAATATCATAAATCTATATTGGAGTCATAATATTGGTTGGCATCATATCATTTATGCATAAGTAGATAAGTATCCAATTAATAAGGCTCAAGTAACGTAATGATGTTTCACTCAAGTAAACATTTTATCACCTTACGATGAGGTTCAAGTAATGTTGTGAAAAAAATGTTACTAGAAAAGGTTTAAGGACCATCATGCCTAGAGGTTATTATATACACATAATATTTTTAAACCTTATCATTTACTGATGTATTTTCTCTTATAAAAACCTATAGAATTTCAATCTCCCTAAGTACACCCCTTAAATGGTTCACCAATAAAGGTGTGGATAGACCATTGGTACTTCATGAGAGATATTGTTGTTTAATCTATCATTATTATAACCACTATAGTTCCCTCATAGTTGATCCCTTAAGAAATATTCCTCCTTATAACCTCTAACTATACAAGGACCCATATTTTTTGACTATATCAACCCAAATTGATGTAGTATTTCTTGATTCCTACCAATTTTCAAACCAAGTCATCCCAAGTTGATGTATTCCAAAATTTATGGTAGATGCTTCACAACTAGGTCGACCTTGACTGATCTAGTTCGAAGTTAAACCATCCTATTTTTAACTACATCAAAGCTAGTATATAGAATCATAGACAACTTTGGGAAGAGTTAGGATCACTCACCACTATAAATATAAGCCACCATTTCAATCTAATAGAGAAGAAAATTCATTTTCACATCATCATTACACGTAATTCTACTTAAGTCTACACTCGGAGAAGATATTACTTAGATCTTGTCTTGGAGGGAAAAAAGTTATCTTGTGGAATCTTGGATGTAATAAGAGTCATTTTAGCCTAGATCTTGATTCAACATTTGTGATTCTTACAACCACAATTTTTTTTTTCCAAAACACCATTGGCCAATGGGGAGATTGAGGATTGATATATTTATTTCAAGGTAAGTATATTATAACCTAACTCTTTCATTTTATAGATAAAATTTTCATAATTATTAGCTTGAATTAATGTATAACTCTTTGTTTGAATATCATCTACATTTATACTTAGTGCGCCTATAAGGTTTTTCAAAATTTCCATTTCCCACCTTAGATGACCTAGGTTCTCATTTTACTACTATCATTCCTTACCCTTTTTAGTTTATTTTTAACCACCCTTCTTATTTATGTTATTAGCTTGGCAGTACTAAATTATATTAATTCTAATATAGAGACCTAGTTAGGGTTATTTCATTATATTGATTGCCTAAAGGCCTTAGAACCCTCTCTATTGATGTTGTGTTATAAGTGCTCCTCTTTTTAGGTTTAGCGGATACATTTGGTCACATCATAATACATTAAATATTAATGAACAATATTAGATTTACCTTATCTAAGTTTAGATCTCTTATATAATATAAGTTGTAGGTCAATCCTAGCTCATTACATACATTGTGGTGAACTTGATGTGAACTAACCATTATTTTTTTATCCTTTAACTAAGTATATTAGTGCGGGTCGATACAATTTTATTCCTCTATCTTTTTTTAATAGACTACATTGATGTATGTCGATATATTTTTAACTATGTTTTCCAATAGGCTATATAGATGTAGGTAGATATAGTTTTACACTCAAATATGCATTATTTTTTTAGTCAACCAACTATATTGGCCAAGTCTAATCTAGTTGTATTTACTAGGTTAGTTCTTACCCACCTATATCAACCCTATTTGAAATATTTTTATTTAATCATTTTTATATTCAACTCTTTTAATTCAATTTATATACTTATGTATCTAAAATTTTAATTATGTCAAAATTTATTTTACTTGAACAAATATATTGACCATATCTGATTTAGTTGTAAATTCATTCTATCTCTTTATCAAACTATATCAACCCTAACCAATATAATTTTATGTTTGTACATTTATAACAAAATTTATCAACCTTGTTCAATTTAGTTTATTATTCTTGTTTTTATATATATTTACATAGAGTGTATCAACTAAAGTTGATACAATATGTACTATGTGAACTACATTAGCTTGTGCTGATATAATTTTGTGTGCTTTCATTTTAACATAAACAAGGAAAATTAACCTTTATTTTCAAAAATATAATCACACATTTTATTCCAAGTTGAATGCCTATTTATTTCAATTCATTGAATATTAAAAATTAGTTTTTGATATTGATTTTCAAACTTTATTTTCAATTTGTTTATTTTTCCCTAGAAACTATGTTCCAATAATTTCAAAATATGTAGTTACTATCATGAAGGGTTGTACAATGTTATTTTTACAATCATTTTCTACCATTTATAGAAATCATGGTGTGAGGTGATTAAGCCAATTCTCATAGCCATAGTACAAATATAAACATAGACTATAGTTTCCACATGCCTCATGGTATATTAAAAATACCTAGGATTCCATTTTTATTGAGCTCTAGAAACCCATCCATCCATATGGTTCTTTAGTGCACTAGTTAGTGGCTAGCATTCAGAAGTTACTCTCAGGTTAAAATTGAAAATGGGTTTAGTGGGAAATGGGAATGGTAATTTTTCCATATTTAGTTATTTTAAATATTGGGCCAAACCTATCTAATGGTCAAAAATATTTGAGAGCCTACAAATCAATCATATCATTTTAGTACATCTACTAATCTTCATAACCGATGAATAGTTATAAAAAATAGTTAAATTTTTAATTTTCTACTTGATATTTTATTTTTTACTACTTATAGTTTTGTGTTGTGTGTTATAACTATAGTGGCCAACACCGATATAACTGTGTGTGTAAACAGACTACGTCGACCATGTTTGATATAGTTTACTGAGTTTACTTTTCCTCTGCCTCTATTTATCAAATTGTATTGCCTAGGAATGATATAGTTTATTCATAGTATTATTAAATTTATCCATATAGTTTTATCTCTACCTTTAAATATGTGTAACTACATTAACCACATTAGATAAACTACATTTTATGGTCATGATTTTTGCTTATCCAATACTGACTACATTGACTAAGTTAAATATAGTTTATGTTTTACATCTTTGTCTATGTCACTACAATTAACACGGTCAATATAATGCATTTTTAGATCCATATTACTACTTACCTCAATTATGAACTCCATTTACTCAAATTGATATTAATTATTCTCTATAGAAGTTCTCTATTCTTAACCCTAATTACATTGGCCTTGATTGATCTAGTCTACTTCATATGATACAATTCATTAAAATTTAGTCTCTAAAAAACTATATTATGTCAGGATGATAAAATTCATTTGATATAATCAATCACATATTTTATCAATTCGCCAATCCATTTAACATCATGAAATCACCTATTATAATCTTTCTTGATAGTCTTAACCCATTTAGATTTTAGATAGGTTGCTCTTTCCTACCTACTTTATCCACCAACAAAGACCACAATTCATGCTACAACTACTCCAAAAAACCATCTAGATATATGAATTGTAACATGGTTCAAATCACTCAAAATGATGATCTAGATGATTCCCTTATATGATAATAAAATTTATACCCTTAAGATAAATGGTACTTTATCCAAACTTACCTACTTCACCATTAGATAAATTGATACTAACATTTGAAACCCCTTATGGGTAATCCTCATATCACTAACCTTTGGAAATATCCTCTTGCCAATATTAGGATTCCACTCCCCACTAATAATCAAAATACATCTATTGATACAACTCAAATTATTGTACAAATAGTTCAACAAATGAATGTTATGAAAATAGTTAACAATTCCCAAATGCTCCAATGTAATATCATATACTAAAAATGGAAAGTCAACATCCCATCATCATGTCTCAACATAATTATAATTTTATTCCCCCTCTTTTTTGAGATTCAAATGAGATATTATCCTTCAACCTCTCATGCATAACAAAAATGATTGAACTTATTCAAAATTAACATTTAGCTCCATTTATTATTATTATTATTATTATTATTATTATTAACAGTTCTCCTACTATTACATATAATGGGACTAGGACCCAACTATTTTCTTAAAAAATTCTAGTGATATCTATAATGAATGGGTCCAAAATAGCACCATTACTACTACTAAAATTATTTTCAAACATTTACGGGAAATGATTTAGAATGGTATAATAAAATACCTCAACATTTCATTTTACAACTAGAATATTTAGTCAATGATCTAATTAACTAATTTTAACACACCAATCTTCCTAAAAATAGTCTTATCCATTTCATCAATGCTAAGTAACCACTTAACTAATATGCTCATACCTTCATCAAATTATGGAAATCATTATCTCACAAAGTATATCATAACATGAGTGATAATAATATTTTCAAACTATTTATCATGGCCCTTAAATTTTATTTTCAATACAAGATTTGGATAATATCTCCCCAAATTTTTGAAGATTCTTATGATCAATAAAAAATACAAGATTTTCTCATAACCTAATTTGAACCTTCTCATTGTCTCATCAAGGATTATTTCTAAAATTTAATTAAGATAATATCCATTACCCAATATAACTCTACACCTCCTCAAACCAACATAGGAGAAAATAAATTTTATATTCAAACTCCATTCCACCCAGCCTTGAACATCTCAGAAATGAGGAAGTTATTATCTCCTTTTAAACCTTTCATTCACACTACCACTACTCATCCATCATGGTATGATTATAACAAAATTTATTATTTCCATGTTGAAATTAGTCACTCTCATGAGACATGGGAAATTATAAAAAAATTAATTTCCTTCATGTTAGGAGATGGTTTTTTATCACAATTCTATGATCAAGACTCATCAAACTGATTATATTAATGATTATTATAGTCATATAAATGTTACTTGAGTGCAATGAGTGTTACTTGAGATCACCCTACCCTTAGCTTAGCCATAAAACTATCTTAGGGCCTATTTTGATCCATATCCAAATTTCATGTGGGTATTACACATTCCTAGGCATCCTAAAATCAGTCCCAGGCCTTCCCCTAGGGATCCATGCCCCTAGTGCCAAAGTGTGCCACCTGAACACTAGAGCACTTCTTTGGACACTAGAAAATTATACTAATATCCCTTGCCTAATTTCCTAATGGATATATTTTAAATTCCTAAGATACCTAGGTTGGAATAGATCTATTTCACATTCTACACAAGCACTAGATTAGTATAAATACATGACTTTTAGCCTTTTACCCACTAGATGTAAATACACACAAACAAGATCATAACAAGTGGTTCATAATCAAGGTCACTAATACATATTTTACCCTACTTATATATATAGTCATATAAAAACACCCTAAGATCACAATATATATATATATATATATATATATATATATATATATATATATATATATATATATATATATATATATATATATATATATATATATATATATATATATATATATATAGTCTCAAACCTCATTCAAATAACTCAAATCAACAATCATACTCGCACTTAATTTCACTTGTACCATCACTTATATTGGGAGAACTACATCAGGCTTGATCCCCTCTAGAGGTATTGGTATGTAGGCAAATCTCAACACAATGGGGTTTTGAGGACATCCAGACTACGTAGCTAACATCACACTTTTCCTAATTGTGTTTTTTAAATACCCTAACAACATGGAGATATAGGGTTTACATAAAAGATCAATCCAAAATAGGTCACATATATCAAAGTAGTTTTCATATGCAAATAAACATGCCTAACAGACTCAAACATAGTTGCTCCCAAAAGTTTACATCAGTCCCTATACAAGGACACTATCACATAACTTGAGGACACATCCATTGTGTGCTATTATCCAAGGGATTGAACTAGTATCTAGGAGGTTTTATGACAACTAGATCATATTCATGACACCTTGATTAGTTTTTATGCCAATTTTTAACCTTTAGATCATCTATCTCAGTCAGTTTCTAGATAAGTACTTATTTGTGTCATTTATTACCATTTTTTAAAATATTACACAAATCAATTATTAGTTATTACATATCTCTCTCCTAATTTATTGTACTTATACCTTTAACAACCTAGGATTTACATACACTAAGTCCTTAAAAGATAAATCATTTGGTGAACCTCGGTTACTTTGAATAGTGTAAAAACACTAGCCCTAGATGATATTAAGGTTTATTTCCTTTTTTTACTATTTTTAGTGGATGTGTTAAAGTTTTTTGACCTAATATATTTTATCCTATCGTCCCTCTTCCAAGTTACATTGCTAGATTTCATGGATAAAGAATATTATTTTCCTCCTCATCTCCAAGAGGGTGATAACAACTTTCCCTCTAAGCATGCCCATGTTACCACTCCTCCAAGAAGTTAGGTAGCCTATAATACTATTTGAAATGTCTATACTCAGCCTATTCATCCTTAAAACCCTTCCCTTTTCATATCTCCCATTCAAGATGTGTGATTGTGTGTTCAATCAGAAAAAACTAGGGTTTTCACTTGTGAGACTCTAAGGGATGAAATTATCAGTATGAGAAATCTAATTTAAAAATTACAAAATTAGAATCAAATATTACATTAAAATATTATAGTATTGGAAAATCATATTACAAAATAAAATATTCCAAGGAAAAATAGTTTCAATCATGTATATGCATCTTCACCTAGTCAATTTATGGCAAGTAATGTTACATATCAAAACAAGAATCACAACAAAGTGCATCTACAATTCATGATTCAAATAGTACTCAAAGATAAAATAAAAGTTAAAGTGAGATTTTAAGGTAAATGATTAAATCTAAGTTATTAACCTACCTCCTCTATATCTAGAAAGGAGATCCAGATACTACTATGCATACCATATATCTCATGGTCATCACATAGATTCATGTTTGGCATTGAAAAAGCATATAAAATAGACAATTGATAATGAGGACCCTATACAATATAAATAAGTTAATAAATATAAATTATTACAAAAACATAATAAAAAATGATCAAATTTATAAATAGTAGAAAAGTGGTTACCAAAGCATAACTTATAACAACAAAAGGTTCGCAAAGCAAAATCAGAGTAAGAAATAATACAACAAGAATGGGTAAAGTAAGTGAAGGATACAAATATACCTCTCTAAAATGAGGTTCCAATTTCAAAATATTGTGGGTTTGTTCAAAAATATCTACAATAGTTTAGCTATTAAGGTCAAGGGTTGGGAAAACATGCCCAAGGAATCTTTACTCTTATTCTAGTATTTGATAATTTTGGTCAACAAGGATTAGGATTTATGGAACATACAAAGGCAAATCATTCAAAGATACATTTTATCAAAGAAAAAGATCTAGATACATAGGTAATGTTGTAAAAAGAGAAATAACTTAAGTTGCACATTCAAAATTAGGATAAACAAATAACCATTCTCAAAAGAGGGTTTATAACAATGAAGTATTCAAAGCAAACTATACCTGTAATGGATACTATTTTAGATGGAAAGATCCTAATCAATCATCCATTCATTGCTAATCAAAATGAATAAGATGATTAGAAAAACTCAAATTATTATGAGACAGACCATTCAAAAAGTGAATATGCCACCTATATTACATAGAGGCATCCCATTTATGACATTTTTGGATTATATTTCCATTCCTCACCATCACACAAATTCTTATCCATAATACTTTCATTGTACATAGTTTCACTCATTTACAGCCTACGTGTGCATAGTTTCATTTACCCCTAGTTTCCTTGTACATAGTTTCACTTTTAATGGTTCTTTTACATAGTTTAATTTATCTAGATCCTTGTACCTAGTTTCATTTTCATGTTGCTTGTACATATATCATACTAAAAGAACACAAAAGCAATATATGTTCAAAATAGAAAAAACATTTAAATATTGCTCAAGAGCACAAAATTTATAGTGGTTACATATTCATTTTTACATTATGTTGCTAGCTATATTAGTATAGTTAGTTTTATCATACATATATGCTTCCCTTGTTCTCTTTGAGTGCTTGCATATTCTTCTAGGACCCAAGTCCATCACACAAATATAGATTTTCTATTATCTACCCATTGGGGGCTCATGCACAAATACATACATTCAACATTGACACATTCACCCATTGGGAGCATCCTATACACAATATATCATTCTATACTACTAAATTATTTTTTTGACTACTACTATAGAGTTAGTTATGTACATCTTTTCTATTATATGGATTTACACCACATGTTCATCCATACTTTTATTTCTAACTTTCCTAGTCTAAAATTGATTGTATCTCTCTACTTATGCATCTATTAAGGGAATTTTAATATGCCATTGTTATACGAATCTATGTTATTTCCTTTCATTATATGTATGATTTGGAGATGTGCCCATGTCTTTGTGTGCACTTTCTTTATTGTGTATATAGACATTTAAACATGCCTTTCCATGTGGATTTAAGTTAACCTTTCTTATTGTTTGAATATGTGGACATTTAAACATGTCATCATATGTATTCATTTATTTGACTTAGTGACATGTGCCCATGTCCCTTATATTATGTCCCCTTGGTCTAATTTACGTGCCTCATGTGTGTCATATGTATTATTTCATTTATCCATCATGGCCATGACACTTGTATCTTCTTGTTACACTTACACTCAATTCTATATGCCATGAGGGACCTCATACATATCCCCTTCCTCCTTGGGTTCCTTGATGGACATCATTCCCCATCCCCCTAGGTAGCTTACATAGATTATTTCCATATTTTATATTCATTTACATGCTTACATTGGTATATCTATCTTGACAACCTTGTGAATGTTAGATCTAACATAGATCATAGATTACCAATTTATGCTCAGATTATCTTAAATTTTTATTTCATGTATATACATTATATTGGTTTATTATGTGGATATAATATATGCTCAAGCTAACACACATGATGCATAGCTTTTATTTTGAAGACAAATTTTTCATTTGTACAATAACTCCCCTCAAAAGATGGGGCATTCATAATGGTTTATCACAAAGAGTAAGCCATATAAGTACACTTAGAGTATAATTTATAGCACATAAACATAGATTACATAGCTCAAAAGTAGGAAAACATAGCGAAAAATAGTCAAATAGAGATTAGAGTTAGTTTGGTAGAAAAATAACATAAAGGACACTAACATGATATAAAGGACACTAGTATGGTGTGATATTATCCAAGGAACCATACTAATATCTAGTATCCCTAGAAATAGGAAAATCTATATGTCATAGAAGAACACAATAGTAGTAGTCCAAGTTTATACAATTTTAATCATAGGTTATCAGATTTGATCATTTTATGCTCAATTTTGTACTTAATCATACCAAGTTTGCTCAAATTGGGGGTATCATGTGTGACATTATCAATTTCATTTCAGTTCTAGATATACATAGACAAAGATTGATATAACTTGTTTAGAATCCATATGCATAAACATTATAATTAGGGGTATGTATGAAGCACATTATTTTCACATGATTATTTTTGCACCAACTCATCATAGATGTAATGAAAAATCCATGCCATTCTCCATTTTATATACTTAAAACACCACTTACATTAGGTTTCATACCAAATTGATGCCTTATTTTGTCTACAACATTTTGCATTTTTGTATAGTCCCTGAGCTACATTCTTAAGTATTTGAGAGGCCCTTTGGCCATTTTACATTTTAGATTTTTTGAGTGGCCCTAGATCCATTATACATAGGTTTGGTTACATCATATAATTCAATCACATATAAATCTAATTCACATGGGTAGGTAATGATGGATTCATAGCCTACTTGAGTTCTTGAGCCACCTACATAGGAAGGTTAGACAAACCATCAATCTAATCCAAGTTATTCATAATTTATGATCCATCGATTAGGGGTGGGTAATGATGGAGTCAAAATTGGATTGAGTTATTAAGACACCCACACATGGGGATTTAGCAATCCATCAACTCAATCCAAGCAATTCACCATTTGATCACTAGATACACCCATACGATCTCATCAATTTTTTCATTGGTTCACATACCTAATGAGGTGCATTCCTTCCTTTTTCTCTCTTTTATCTGTTTACTTTTTTTGTCTTTTATTTTGATACTCCTTAAGTAAGGACTAATTTTTATATGTTTTATTTGTATGACACATAATGGAGCATGATTCTTAAACTTAGACCTAGATTCATGGGCTTTGCCTCATAGGTAAGTCTAGGTATGCTTCTTTTTCCTTTATCCTACTCATTTTGATTTATTGCATTTATATAATAAAAGCGGGGGTGTAGTCATATAAAATGTCACTTGAGTGAAATGAGTGTTACTTGAGACCATGCTAACCCTATTCTCAACCTAGACCTATCTTAGGGCCTCTTTCAATCCTTATCTATATTTTGTGTTGGTATTACACATCTTTAGATATCCTAAAATTAGTCTTAGAACTTCCCTTAAGGATCCAAACCCCTAGTGACCCATGTTATGCCACTTGGACACTAGCAAATTATGATAGTGACTAAGGGACTATTATAATATCCATTAACTAATTTCAACCCCAATGGATATATTTTCAATTCCTAAGATACCTAAGGTTGACATAGACCTATTTCACACTATGCAAAAACACTACATTAATATAAATACATGAGTTTTAGCCCTTTACCCAGTAGATGGAAATCAAATGCAAATACACACAAATAAGATCAGAACAAGTGTTGCACAATCAAGGTCATTGATCCCTATTCTACCCTAATTTTTTCATATAGTAATATACAACCGTCCTAATCTCAAAATTTATAAATTTTTAGTATCAAGCCTCATTTAAATTACTCAAATTGAAATTCATACTAGCATTCACTTGCACTTGCACCAACACTTATAATGGGAGAAATACATTAGGTTTGATCCCCTCTCAAGATATTGGTATTTATGCAAATATCAACATAATGGGGTGTTAAGGACATCCAACCTACCTAGATAACATCACACTTTTGATATTTGTGCTTTTAAAATACCCTTAAAACATGGATATATAGGGTTTAAATATAAAATTAGTCCAAAATAAGTCACAGATAATGTATTGGGTTTTTATTACATAGGAGTAGGCTAATTAAACTCAAACACAACTGATCCTAAAATTTCACATCAATCCTTACACAAAGACACTAGCATGAAACAAGAGGACACTAGTGTGGTATGCTACTATCTAAGGTACCACACTATAGTCTAGCAGTGTTTATGACACTTGAATCTTATCCATGACACCCTGATCAACTTTTGTTCTAGTTTTCAACCTTTAGATCATCCATATTAGTTAGTTTCCAACTAAGTACTTATTTGTTTCATTTATTACTATTTTTGGAAATATCAAATTAGGTTAATTCTTATACAAATTATTGGCTATATTTACTACATATCTCTCCCTTGATTTACTATACTCAAACCCTTTAACAACCTAGGATTTACATACAGTAAGACCTTAAAATTTAAATCAATTATCAAAAGAGAAACTTTTCCAAATTGACAAATCCAAAATCTCAAAAATCTTATTCT
Source organism: Torreya grandis (assembly GCA_037957365.1). Taxonomy (NCBI): domain Eukaryota; kingdom Viridiplantae; phylum Streptophyta; class Pinopsida; order Cupressales; family Taxaceae; genus Torreya; species Torreya grandis. The sequence goes on along the minus strand of JARHVA010006551.1, from coordinate 404,580 downwards.
GATCCTAATACATAACATCCAAATGAAAATGTTTTTGCCATTGGTGTTAATTACAATAAATATTATACTTATTATAAGTATGTGAATGCAAATAAATTCAATTATCACTTTAATCCTTCTCACAAGGATCTTTTCACCAAACCTAAGTCTTGTCACCAAACCTAATAATCCTTTTATAAAGGAACAACTTGTTATAGATATTATAACTACTTTTGTGTCATCTTCAGAACTAACCATTGGTGATGAGTCACTTACACAATAAGAACCTCAACCTTATTCCTCCATCCATTTAAATAATAGAATCTATAATCAACTCAAGCCTCATGCTATTTCTTCCTCTTATAAACCTCATTATAATTTTTTAGAGGAACTTAATTTAATGCCTTATAAAATTCATCTTATGTAATTAATCATAACTTATCCTTATAATCTCAAGTTACTTATGCAACAACTAAAAGACATAAAATAGACCCCATATAATGATTTTAAGATACCTAATTTATCTTTTTATGGTCCTCCATCCACATAAGTTCACATTATTGAAATAATTTATTCTTCCACAAAACACACAATATAATTCCTTGAAGATGATATTATTAATGAAAAAACTATTTTTTGAGTTGATTATCCACCCCTCTTTATCAAAATTTGAATCAATAATAATTTAATTAGAAAAGTATTGGTAGATGAAGGTTCAATAATTAATGTTACTTCTCTTTGTATAATACAAAAAAATATATATTCCAAATAAAAACTTAAACAAACTTGCCTTAGTTATTGTGGATTTGACAAAACTAATCAAAAATCATGATTGAGCCCAAAATAATTTGAACCAAAATTATGGTATTTAATATTATTTTATCTTATAACATTATTTTTGGTCATGCATAGACTGATTGCATGAGATTTATCGCATCTTCTAGTAGCCAATGTATCAAATTTATCCACAATGGCAAACATTATAAACATGTAATAGATATAAACTCTTGGAGCACCCAACTTCTAAATTTTAAACCTCTATACCACATTCCTATGATTTCTCATATTAATAGTCCTCTTCTTGAATTCATCTACATGTATTGTGATTTAGATTTCACTCTTGTATATTATAATAATGATAACCCCAATAAATTATAAAATATTTACAATACCACTCAATTAACCCCTCATATAACAGAATGGCTCCTTCATTCTATGATTCCACGAGATATCACCATTCCCTTAATTGATGACATTACTAATAATCATTCCCCATGTACTGATTATGAAGCCTCTTACATAGAATATTATTTCACTTGTAATGAATATGGTGAATCCAAACCATTTCAATATCCTTTAGCCATGTCACATCATAATTTTAGTAACATAGGTGTATCCATTACCAACATCCCTACTAAAAATGATGCATGAATTATTTCTCCATCTTATGATGATGCCTACATTATGCCCCATTCCCAATCATGAGACTTAGATGCAATGAATTATCAAAAGACCATATCTAAAATACATGCCTTCAACCATGATGTTCATGTCAGTCATATATCAGATGATATTAAATTAGAACCAAAAGGTTATGTACCCTATACCACTCCACTCATGATAGATACTTCATGGATTGTCAAAGAAAATTTTAAGGTTAAAATATTTGATGGTATTAATCAACTCAATACTATTTAACACACTTTTTCAAATATAAATGTTGTCAACTAGATCAATATTTTTCATGTTGTTTCTCATCTTTTTGTCTATGTCGATCAACTTGACACAGTTTAATCATTAATATTTGATTGTATAAATCACACCCAATACTTGGTTGATATAGTTCTTTTTGAATCATCACCTCTAGTATTCTATGTCCAATTCAATATCATTGATCATGTTCCTTTTATTTATAACTATACCAACTAACCCAAGGTAATTTCACCTAACATTACCATAATAAACTATATCAATCAAAATAATATAATTAAATCATAATCTCTACCTTATACTCAACCTCCTAATATCACCTTAGATGCTAAGGATAATGTTGTCAGACAAATAAATGCTGATTTTGATGATAAATGTAACCAAATTTTGGATCTTTAAGTAGATGTCAAATATTATGGGCCTCTACCCATGTTTCCCAATGATGATTATATATTAGAATTAATCCATTCTAGAGAGCCTCAAATTTCATGCCAACATCACAAGCTTTGCCATTTTTGGAATAAATCTTCTTGATTCAATAATTTTGTTGGTAATATTGATACTAAAACACATCTTATATCCAAGCTTCCTCGAACTCCATATCATTTCCAATATGGAAATGCCATGCTTATTGAAGAAACTATTTCAAAATTATAGTACCATGGCCACTCCTCAACCCATTCTTGTCTCTAAATAAATTCATCCTAAAGAACATTATAATAATATCTTTTTATTTGATAAATACCATGAATAATTTACTTGGTCATATGAATACACTATTGGTATTGATCCTATTATTATGGTCCATAACATCATCACCTATCTTGATGAAAAACCCATGCATGAAAATCAATGCAAATTCCATCTTAACATTTCTACCCTATGTCACAAATAAATCATCAAAATTCTAGATACTAAGTTCATAAAAATTATATATTACTTGGAATGGGTTTAAAACATTGTTTAATTCACAAGAAAGTCACTATGGTCATTCACATATGTATATACTTTCATAATATTAACTTAGCATGTCTCAAAGATAAATTTCCTTTACCAGTAATCAATGCCATCATTAATTCTATGGATGGATATGAAATTTTATCTCTCATGGATGATTTTTTGGGATATAATCAAATTCATATCACTCCTGAAGATCAACATAAAACTACTTTCATAATTGAATAGGGAACTTATTGTTATGTTAAAATGCCATTTAGCCTAAAAACTTATAGAGATACTTATCAACATGTAATGACCCATATTTTTCATGACCTTATTCATAAAATAATTGAAACTTATGTGGATGATATTATTTTCAAATCTAAACATATTGAAAATAATCTTCATGACTTTGATATCATCTTTGATTAACTCATCAAATACAAAGTTAGACTTAATCTTTAGAATGTGTTTTTGGTGTTACTCCTGAAAAAATATTAGGATTTCTAGTCTCATTCAGAGGGATTGATGTTGATCCCAATAAAATAAAATTTATATTCATCATGCCTATTCCTCATTATATTCTATATATAAACATATCTTGGTAAATTTGAATAAATCTAGTGATTTGTTCTTGAGATGGGTTACCATATCTATTTGGTAAATTTATTGATTAAGAAGGGTATTTCTCTTGAATGGATCAATACATATCAAAAATATTAAATAAAATAAATTAATCATTACTTCATCTTCATATTCCTTAACCAAATTCTAATGATCAGCCACTCATCTTGTACACTTCATTTACCCATATATCAGTTGTGGTAATGTTTGCTCAACAAGATGAAACAAGCTGAGAATATATTATATATTACATGAGTCATGTTTTAATAGATTATGAAACACATTACACAAAGTTCAAACATGATTGTATCACTATCTATTTCACCACTAAAATTCTTAGACATCATATGATTTATCAAATTGCTTATTTTATTGTACATTTTGATACATTTTTCCATTTCTTCTCCAAATCTTTCTTACCTAGAGATAGAATTGGAAAATGGATGGTTCTCTTAATTGTATTTGACTTAAGAATTGTCATGCAAAAAAAATTTAAGGTACAAGTGATTATTTATCAACTTGATGCCACACCTATATTAGTTACTAATCACCTTCAAGACACCCTTCCTAGCAAAGAGATCCATCATATTGAAGTTATTAATTAAGCTATTTCACTTAAAGACTATTTTCATAATTTCACCACCAATCTAGAGGCACAGAAACTTGATGAAATTGACACCTATTTTTATAAACATCTAAAGTTAATATTGAATAACTACCCAAAGTTATAATTGATTTTCATCAAGAAACTTATACACTTAATTTTAATGGTGCCAAATGTATTCAAGGAGATAGGGCAAGTTGTGTCTTAGTTGGATCCCATGGTAAAATCATATATATATATATATATATATATATATATATATATATATATATATATATATATAAATTTAATATTTTAAGTCAATAATAAAATCACTAAATATGAGCCTCTCATCTTAGGGATGCAATATGCCATCTATTTATACGTCCTATATTTACATGCATTAGGAGATTCAAAACTCATATGTCATCAAGTTAGTAGTGATTATCAATGAAAAAGAAGAAATATAATCACACATCATCAAATTGATATCATTCTTTCCAAATAATTCATATCATTTACTATTGAATAAATCCCATGATAAAAAAATGCTATAGCTAATACTATTGCTTCATAATATTCTCTATTTCACCCTCATCAAAAAATTCATGATTAAAAATTTCTCATTCACATGAGAGATTCACCCTCTAATTTACAATCCAAGATTGATTCTATTATCTTCCACATTGAGGCTATCACTACTTGACAAAGCTTATGGTACAAATAAATCATACAATTCATTGAGCATCATACTCATCCTCTAGAGGATTATTCTTGTGAAAATACCCAAATTTGAAAGCAAACATGAAAATATATCCTTTGATATGATATCCTTTATTATTACAATGTCTAAGGTACCTTTCTCTCTTATGTTACTCAAGATGAAGTTCATGCCATTATTAATAAATTATATGTGGGAAGGTGTAGTGGTCATTGTGGTGGACATGCTACAACCCAAAAATGCCTATGCATGGGATATTTATAGCCTACTCTTCAAAAATATTCCACTACATTTTATCAAAAGTGTAATCCTTACTAACTTCATGATGATCTCATTCATTCTCCTCTAGATAAACTTAGAAACTTGAAATCTCCTTGTAAATTTTCTTTGTGGGGATTATATTTCATTATAAAATTACATAGAACATAAGATGGACATGTCTTCAGCATTACTTCCACTAAATATTTTACCAAGTGTGTTGAAACTATGCCTCTTTTAATCTTTACAGGACTTACTATTTCAAAATTTATTCTTAATCAATTAATAGAATTGCATGTGAAAATGCTTTTCTAATTATTGAATAAAATATTTTAAATTGATCTTTATTTTCAAGAAGAAGGAGAATGATTCCAATTTTTTTAAGAAGAAATATATTTTATTTTTGAAACTATTCTCTCTTCTGTATTATGAATATTGCATATATTTGTCTATGATTTAATTTTATTTAAAAATTCTACATTTGGTATTATCACTTTGAATGGCATCTCAATATTTATCCTATACTTTGGGCTTTTTGTATTAACATTCATACTTCCACTAGGGAAAATCCCTTTTCATTAGCATATGGTTCTAAAACTATCTTATCACTAGAAGTGGAGTTACCTTCCTTGCACATTTATCTTCATGGAATCATTCTTGATGAAGAACTTGAATATCATATTCGCTCCTTAGACTTCCTTGATGATTGGAATATGGGTTCACTACAACATAATCTCTGATACAAAGCTCATATGGCTAAAAAAATATAATAAAAATTTCAAATTTCATAATTTAAATAAGTGTTTAAGCTAGATTACACCCATGATAAATAAGGAAAGTACACCCAAAATTGGTGGGATCCTTAGCTATTCAGATACATTCTTGGATCTAATACTCAAATATTACAAACTAATAAAGGAACCATCTTCAAAGAACTAACCAATGATGAGTTTATAAATAGATACTTTATTTAATTACATGTAATTTCTATATTAATATCCTATTATTCTTTACTTGCATGTTTATACTTAGTTTTATATATACTTTGGAGCTAACATTTATTACAGGTATTACTTATAATTTCTATTATACAACATAACATCAACTTCACTTCTTTTTACTTCAACTTTTCTCTTTTTACACTAGCCTTAGTTCCTAGCTTTAGTCCTTTGGTATTTTTGTCTTTTTAACACCACTTCTTTTTTAGTTTGTGAGTTTACATCATAAGACCATATATATGACTTGATTATTCCTCATAAGCACTCATTTTCTTATTTAATCAACCTTAAAGTTTTTTTAGGTCTCTAATTCTTTTTTTATCACTTTATATATCATTTTATTCATTTATATTTCTTATGCCTCTTGAGTCTTCAATTTATGATTTTTATGGTAACCTTAGTTAAGTCCCTACTTACAAACACCCATTATTTCATTCTCTTGACAGATTGATTTTGTTGCCTACCTTAGCTGTGCATCTTCCATGAAGGATAAGGCAATGGTCAAGAGTAGTGATTTTCTACACTTAAAATCAATCATATTATTTTATGGTAAAACTCTCACAGTCTATTCTCATGTCTTAATTCACATATAATATTTCTAATGATGATTATTCATGCCTACCTATCATTTTACCATTTTCATTAAAATATTTTTTGTAATTTGGGGCAACCCAATTATTCTATGCTCATTTACATCATCTTCTCTAATCCACATCACTTTGGGCACACAAATATTAGTTTTTAGATTGCACTCTTTCTCACATACAAGTCTAGGAGTCTTAAAGACCATGGTATTTAGGTTTTATTCTCTAACCACCAAGTGGAAGTTATCTTGTGATAGTCATTTTTAGCATGCATGCTTGGTTTTCTAAATTTATATGGAGGAGGAACAAAAAAGTCACATCATACAAGAAATAAGAAATGATCAAAAGGAAAAAATACACTCTTAAAATTTAGATCACACCAAAAGATGTTATCTTTATTTAGCACATCTCCTCTTTTAGTTGAAGCTCAAACTTCATAATTGGTCTCATGATAGATTCAAGTATAGTAGGCTAGTAGAATGGGCTAGGAGGTCTCATTATCTCATACACTAGCTAGTGCCACCTAATTTATCATATAAGCACCCAATATTCACTATATACTGATAGATCTATAAGGGATCTTAAGAAATAAAGAACATATTATGGGAAGGTAGATCCATTTTAATTTTTGATACATACCAGATTTCATGAGATGATACTTATAATTGAATAGTTATCCCAAACTTGTGTGGTTTAATCAATTTATCTAAAGGTCATTTATGTCAAAATTATCTTAGTCTCACCAACTTGATGTGAGTGTCTTATTTTTGGTAAATACTATGTTTTCAAATTAACACTACCCTCTCTCCCCCACCACACATTTTATTTTACCACTTGATAGGTAGGTTTATTTCTAAATATTTCAAACTTTTTAGACAAGTTCAAAATATGACAATTATTAGTCTATCTATCACTAGAATATAAGATGCATCTTCAATTTTTATAATATGATCACTTTATTATTGATTTATCTTTATCATATCTCTCTTAGTGATGTTTAGGACTTTGGGTTTATATTTACCCTTTTGTAGGCCATTTAGTCATGTTTCTTTATCCCATTTTCATCATTTTTTCATCTTTTATTGAGTATCAATTGTTACTTCTCTTTCGTCAATTTTTTTTATTTTCTAGGTAAAATAAAGTTGGTTTTACAAGGCTCTAAAAACCATAATTTTAAACAAAATAAGACCTGAAGTCAAATAATAAAGACCCACAGGCTACCAAATAGAAGACCATCATTGAAACTTACACCTACCAATATTAAATATATACTAAGACAAAATAGACAAAAGGAAAGACCTAAGAAATAAATTTAGACCTCCTCAAAATTATATTTCTCCTTTAAAGTGGCTTGATTTGTTTCCTTGGTCTTCACTAGCAACATTTCTTGGTTACTTCCCTAGGTATGTTTGGAAGGTCCTTCTAAAAGATCCTATTTTACCTTCATCTAGGGTATTTTGATTCTCTTTTTGGCCTTGAGGTAAGGCTGAGTGTCTTTAGTGAGTTCCTTCCTTAGCCCAACATTACCTTCTTTCTCTGGAAGGACCTTCTTGTCTTTTTCCTTACCCAATTCCTACTTAATCTTGATAGTTTCCACTTTAAGGTCATTCAAATATTTTATGAGAGAGTCCATGGCCCTCCCAATACCTTCCAATTTCTCTAGGACTATACCTAGTTTCATGCTATTTTTAGTGTTATTAACTGTCAATCTATTGAATTCCATACTCCTAGGGCTATCCTCCCCTTTCTAGGGATTAGCCATAGATCTGGGGTTTTTAATTATAGAGGCATGGGATAATTCAGTAGGGAGATTGAAAAGAGATAGCTTGGAAAATTGATAGAAGGGTCTAAGGAAGGGATGGGTAAGGGACACTTCCTCTTTCCTTGGTAGGCTATATTCTTCCTTAGAAGGGTCATCAACTAGGGTGTATTCAAGAGGGGTGTTAGTAGTAGGGGTGTCTTCAGCCAAGGAATATTTAGCCAGGGGGATGATTTTCCTGTGTATGGTTTCACCATGTTGGATAAGCATAAAGATGAGGCCTCGGTGGATTATTTCATTTTTATCACTGACCTAATATGCTAAGGTCACAGCTTCAAGGGACTTTAGAAGGTAAAATGATGGACTAATTTTATACCCATAAAGTGATTAAGATTAAAAATGATGGGAAAAAATAAGTATATACTTACCTTTAAGGGTTAAATATTTCATTATTTGTAAAAATATCTCTAGTCACCATTGGGGAAGATCCTACCACAAAAAATCCCTTCTTATCTATCTTCAACATGGTATCTACCCTTAAAAATGTTTACATTATCTCTAGCTTATGTCTTTTGTATTTATAAGATTTTGTTCCATCATAAAGCATCCCAATAGCTTTTCTAATTATTTATTCAGTAGGTATTCTTGGTCACCCCCCATTTGATTTTTACTACTATTACTCCTTTTATGAATAGTATAATGGAAAATTCTAGATTTAACTTATAATTGCCAAACTTGAAGTATGTTATTAATATATTAAGTGAAATATTTGTAGTCTTTGATACATCAATTATAAAAATACAATGGGGTGAAACTCCACATTACTAAATTTAAATTTATCATGTGTGATCTACTCTCGAAGCATTTAAGACTTATCCACACCATTATTTTAATAATAGTTAAAATTTGGGTTGAGATTGAGTTTGTACCATCCCATACGGGCATATTATCAATTCTAACCCCAAATTTGGATAGGTGATTTATGGTGGTGTTACCTTCATAGTAGACATGGATGATAGATGTCTCATAATGGGTGGAAATAACATAAATAAAATCATTTATTATGGATTTGATAGTGTGGGAGAGGATGATTTTCCCTGATAAAGCATTTAGGATATTGATGGAGTCACCCTCGATAATCAACTTAGGGATGTAGGAAAAGGAATTAATTTGAATCCCCATAAGGCTATCATGGATTAGATAACATGGTTATTTTTTTAGCCCAAGTTTTTGGCACAAGTGTCTATCACCTTCCCTTCATGGTCCCTGATGACACCACCCCCATCATTTCCCAAGTTGCCTTTAGAGGCTCCATCAAAGTTTAGTTTCATCCACCCATTTGAGGGGTGTGACCACTTTGGTCAAGCATATCGATTCCATATACTTAGGAATTAAAAAAATTTGGGAGATATTTCAACAATGTAAAATGGATTACTCGATAAGGGAACAGTTAGCTTTGTCTTTAGGATGAAAATCTTGTTAATTCTTTGATATTGAGGAATATAGACACCAAAAAATAGAGTACATAAAATAATTTTGATTTGTGAAAATATAATCATTTATCTCTTTCATAAATGTTGTTTACATTTAATCATTTCCTTTTTTCATCAATGATCAAGTATGGATTATTTATTCTCTTCCACTAATTTTGACTATATTATTCTATTCCATAAATCCTTAAGTTCAATTTGGATTGTTACTTTTCTTACTTTGGATACATTTTTGGGTGTTTTGGTCATCAATAGCCTTGAATTTTTGGTTACCCAATTTTCCCTCTTTTTTATCACTTATCTTAGTATTTTGGTCCTAACTTTTCCTTTGTCATCCTAACTTACCAATTTTATAAGTAATTAATTTTTTATTGAAAGTTTTCATTTGTTTTTATTTTTTTAAGATTATTTGTTTTGATCTCTAACTTTATATTCCTAGGGTTTGTGAAATGCAGTTAGTACTCCCTCCATGATCAAGAATATAAATATATCATGCAACAAATCAATGATAAAGGTAATTCAAGATATGTTTATGGTAATTTTAGTTATTTCTCTTCCATCATTCCTTTCATTATTTCATTTGAACTAGCTTAGTTATTGGATATCTATGTTCTCCTCCTAAAACACCTTCCCATGTTACACTCTGGTGACACATGATGAGTTTAGAGTGGGGCATATGTATACACATAATATTTTTAAAACTATATCATTTATTGATGTTTTATCTCTTGTAACAACCTATCTAGTTTCATTCTTCTTGAGTTTACACCTTAAAGGGTGCACTAAGAAAGAAGTGGGTTTACCATTGGTTATTTTTTAGAGACATTTTTGTCTAATATATCATGCCTATATCCACTACAATTACCTATACTTGATCTCCCAATAAATATTCATCCTTTTAACCCTAAACTATAGAAGGACCCATATTTTTTGACTATATCATATTAGATCAATGTATTATTTCTTGATTACTTTTGATTTTCAAATGTTGTTGGCCCAAGTTGATTTAGTACAAAAATTATGAAATACACATCACAACTAAGTCAACCTTGGCTAACCTAGTTTGAGATTAAACCATTATATTTGTAACTACATTGAGGCTGACTGATGACATTGGATAAAAATTTAAGAAGGGTTAGGATCACTCACCAATATAAATATAAGACACCATTTCAATAAGGAAGAACATTCATTTTTTATTTGTCATTTCTCATAATTCTACTTAAGTATACACTTGGACAAGCCATTACTTAGATCTTATATCATGGATGCTTGGATACAATATAAGGAGTCATTTAGCCTAGAGATTTATTCAACCTTTACGATCCTTAAAACCATAAATATATCTTGAAAAACACCATTGGACAATAAGGAGATTAAGGATTGACAATTTTTATTCAAGGTAAGCATATTATAACCCTAGTTATTTCATCTTATAGATAGAATTTACATAGTTACTAGCTTAAATGAATGTATAACTACTCATTTAAATTTCCTCTACACTTATACTTAATGTAGCTATAGGGTTTTTAAACTTTCCATTTCTTGCCTTAAGTGACCTAGGCCCTCATTTGCATAATTTGGTTTCTTACCTTTTTTAGTTTATTTTTAGCTATCCTCCTTATTTATTTTGCTAGTTTGGAAATAATAGATTAGATTAATTCAAATATTAGATACCTAGTTAGGTTTATTTCATTATATTGATTGACTATAGGCCTTAAAACCCTTTCTATTGATGTTGTGTCAAAATTACTCTTGTTAGTTTTAGTAGATCCATTTGGTCACATCCTAATACATTAAATATCAATGGGCTTTATTTTCTTTGCTATTTTTGAGTCTAGATATCTTAAATAACATAAGTTGTAGGTCAACTTAGCTCATTGCATATAGTTATGAAACTGCATTTATGATTTTTTCCTCATTATTAGATTGAAAGGTTGGAACATTATTAATCTTAGCTTTGAATGTTTTGTTCCTCTGATTTTTAAATGTAGTGGATGTAGAATTGATAGATTTATACTTGAACATATTGGCCTCTAAAATTTTAATCTCAAACAAGTGAAAACATTTGTTAAAATACTTTTAAGTAGTAAAAAGGACATTTTATTTAATTGGTGGCTCACTATTAAAGATTTGATGTGACATTTTCATAAGCATAGTGATTTTGTAGATAAGTATTGAGGGTAGGGCCTTTACTTGTACATAGATAGATCAAGCCAAAAAATGGTGGTGTCATTAAGAGGACATGGAAGCATCCAAAAAAAAAATACATAAAGGATTTCAAACAAAACAAAAGGAGGATAAACTTGATACAAAAAAACATTAAAACAAAAAAAAAAGGCCAAAAAACTAATATACCAAAAATGAGATCATGGAGCACTATGAGATTACTTGTAGATGGGACCCAAGGGAACATGCAAACCTTCTCCAATAACTTATCTATGTTTAGAAACAAGACCACCCACACCACCAATATACTCAAGAGAATGCAAACTACTGACATTATGAGAGCCACCATAATGAAAATATTAGAAGAGTCCTCAACAAATAGAGAGAAGGCCTCCAATAAGAAAAAAATCACAAAATCCAATTCATGATGGAATGTCTAAAGAGGCACAAAGGGATTATGGATGGAAACACAAGATGTAATTAAATATGAGGACATTATAATCAAGAATCCCCAAAATAGGTAAATCTAAATTAATTCACCACATGCCAACCATTAATTTGAATCCCAAAATAAATATAAGAAAGAAAGCAGAGGAAATACAACATTATTTTTCATCTATTAAAAATATTACAAAAAAATATGCCTCTCACAAATGTCCAAAGAACTAAATTTGATCTAGGGTTTCTAGGCTTGGCCACTTTTTAATAAAATTTTCCATTATATAGTAATGACCTTGATCAACATTGTGATAGACTAAAAAATCAACTTGCTTGTTGGACTCTATAAAATAATGGGATATAGACCAAGATTATTGCTCATCTAGGAGGGACTATACAATGATTATAATTTTATTTAGACACTATGCCTTGGCCTTTCAATTTTGAATTGATTCCATAATTATTTTGGAGTCACATTAAATTACTTGGTTTTCAATTCCATAACCCTTAGCAATCTTGGATGCCCAACATGAATGTCTGGGCTTTAGTTTCATTATTCATGACATATTACAAATTAATTGACAAAGATCTGATTAATGACCTAGAATAATATCTGATATTCTAACTAGTGTTGGAGGCCCTAGGATTCTTGTAAGCTTCACCATCAAAATTCAACTTAAAGAAAAATTAATGTGGGGGGGACTAGCTAGAAAAGATGTGAGAGTGATTGGTTTTTCTTAATACACTTGACACATTAATGGGGGTATTTTGATCAACATTTAATTAGGTATGATGATAATATCCCAAAAAGAAATATTTTTCAGTTTCATGGCTAAATGATTTAAAAACACCTCAGACATAACAATTTCCAATTTGTTTAAAAACCATGGAAAATGAGTGGATTTGTCAAAAAAACATTTAACTTTTCCATTATTTCCAAATAATCCAAACAAGGATTATCGAACTATCCCACCAAGAACCTATAAAACATCAACCTCCTTACCAATGTTATAAGATGAAAAATATTCATAAAATCAGGGGGAAAGCCCAATATTAGATCAATTTTTAGCAAATCTAGTCCCAACATGTAGAGGAAAAGGGATAATAAAAAAATAAGTGATCAATATGTTCTTCATTATTGAGACACATGATGCATCTTGATGGGTCATTCCAATTCATTATTATAAGGTATGTGTGAGAAAGAATTTTGGACTACACTACCAACCAGGTAAAGGCCCCTATTTTTGAAATACCCCTACTATTACATTATAGGAAATTAACACACATGCATTAATGCTACTATAAGATGATAGCCCATACTCACCTTATATTCACTTGAACCTACACCTATCCATGAAATTGAGTCTTCTTTGTTGTTAATAAAAATACTCCTCATGCTTAGGACAAATTTGAGAAGATATTTTTTATTGTCTATAATAAGAATATCATTGAGATTATTCCACTTTAACACAACCATATTTCCATGCCAATCAAAGTCTAAATAGTCTCTAACTTTATCACCTCAAGCATCTATTAGGAGTGCTTTCATATCTTCTAGCTCTCTAAAACCACATAGAGGTTTGTGTCCATTCCATTAATAATCCTAGAAGTTAGCCATTCTACCAATATTAATAACCCAAGAGATATAATTTGTGATTAAAGCTTTACAATGGAGAATAAAATTATATTTATGAGAACCAGTTGGAGGGGAAGCCATAGATAGAATATCCATTGAATTAATTGATCCAATATATTTTTTCTAAAGGATTTTTATACAAAGAATGGAAGGTTTTTAAAAAAATCTTCAAGCCATCTTAGCCCCTTGGGACATATTTTGGAGATCTATGCCTATGATACCAACACCACCCACTCTCTTAGATTTGTAGACTCTATCCCACTTGACAAGATGAATATTCTTATTATCTTCACTACCTTTCCAAAGAAAATAATGAAATATTTAATTAATGTTGTTCATGAACTTTTATAGAGGATGTATAATCAAAAGAAGATAAATTGGCATAACACTAAGGACACATTTTATAAGGGTTAGTCTCTTTGTAAAGGAGAGAAATTTGCATTTTCACAATAACAATATTTATTTGAGAGAATGTTAAAAATTATACCAAAGAGAGGATCTCCATTTTCTAATGAAAAGGGGAACATCAAAGTAATTGGATGGAATTTGACCAATTTTAAAATTCACATGTTGAGTAAGTTTGGGTTGCATTTGAATGTTAAGATTAATGAAGTAGATTTTTGATTTTTGATCATTAATCTATTACCCTAAATTAAGATCATACATGTTTAGAAGATCTTTGAAAGAGGAATATTCCTATATGGAGGCTTTTTTAAAGAGGATTATATCATCCAAAAATTATCAGTGTGTCAAATTATCCACCCCCTCTAAGATTTAACCCGACAATCAGACTAGAGGACATTGCCATCTAAATGGACCTACTAAGGACCTCAAACATGAGAATGAAAAGAAAGGAATATAATGTATCTCCTCTTTTTATGCCACAAGTAGCCTCAAAAAACCTTATTGGGTAACTATTAACCAAGATTGATAATTTGGTAGTGGATGTACAACTAAATATATAATCACACCAATATATATTGAACCCAAAATGATCAAGAACATTTATCATAAAATTCTAATTGACCTTACCATACACCTTGTTAATATCTAATTTCATTAGCATGAATTTATATCTATTCATGGTTAGAGAATGCATTAATTCATGCAAAATGATGATGCCATCTTGTATATTGTGACCAAACACAAAGCCCCTTACTTTGAAGAAATAAGAAGTTGAATGAATGTTTTTAGTCTAAAAGAGATAACTTTAAAGATGATATTGTAAATTGTATTGAATAAGGAAATTAGACTAAAATAATTAAAGGAATATTGGACAAATATTTTTGGAATCAAAGATAAAAAGGTGCATTTTATGTTTGAACTCACCTTTTTTTGCATATTTTGAGAATTCAACAATATTGGTAACTTCTTCTCTAATGATATGCCAAAAAAATTAGTAGAATTCCATCGAGAATTCATCTAACCTTATATCTTTATATCTTTTCATGGAAAATACCACCTTTTAAATTTATTATTATGAAAAAAGGAAAAGTAATAGATCATTTTGTTTCCTAGTCACTAGTTATGGTGTGAAATTTGACATCTCCTCCTGAGATTTAAGATATGAAGCATTTGAGAAAGCTAAAAAGTTAAAAAAAAATCACACAACTTCTTTTATTATGTTAGATTTTAGTTCAAAACTTCCCCATTACCATTCATTATTTTTGAAATTCTATTACTATTTCTTCTAGATCTAGTAGAATGATGAAAGAATTTGGTGTTTTGATCTCCCTCCTTCAACTAAGTCTCTCTTGAATTTTGTTTCCAATGGATTTATTCTCTGATATGAAGTTATTCAAGATTAATTAGGAGGGAACATTCATGAAAATATATGTCGATAGCCATCCCAAGAGAAATAACAAACTCATTCAAAGCTTTAATTTTAGCTTCCACTCTTTTAGTTTCCTCTAAATGTTTTTTGAAGTGACTCTTATTCTAATGCTTAAAATAATTCTAAATAAAAATATTTTATTATCAAAGACATACTTACAATTACCTTTAGGTTTGGGGAAGGCATGGCACTAGAATTTGACTATGTCAAGAAAATTTATATGTCTAAGCCACTTGAGCTCAAATTTGTAAGGACATACGGGGGTCCCCTAATATTTAGTCACTTCTAAAAAATAAGGGCATTATAAAAAAATACATAGGGGAATAATGTTACTGTCATAGGTCCAATTAGAACTTAACCAACTTAGATCAATCAAGAACCTAACTAGTATTTCTAAAATATTACTAAAGCCCTTTCTTATATTAGTCTATGTGTATAATCTTTTTTAGGAATCACATGCACTAGCTTTGAAACATCCAAAAAATAGGGAAAATATATATGAGACATGAGATGCATACTAAGTCATAATATTTTATCCTTCTTAGAGAGGATTACATTGAAGTCTTCATCGAGAGCAAATTTGACATTTAGATGAGATGAAAGGATTTGTAAAAATTCATCCCAACATATACACTTAAGCATTGGGATATTCAAACCATACACATTAATAAATTCATATGAAATATCAAATGATAGGTCCTTGATTTTACCTAATTTATAATTATCACATTGATTTAAATGAGATATTTTCAATTTTAAAGTATTCTAAAGTATTACTAGACAATCTAAGGTTCACACCGAATCCACAAGCCATCCTTTCTATAAAGGCCAAATCTACAAAAAAAACCTTTTCCACTATTCCTTAATTAATTACTTCCATAAGTATGATAATTTTTGGGTGGAGAGGGGCAATCTGATGCTTCACCAATCATATTTTTAAATGAAAATTAATTCTCCTAACATTTCATGATAGGAGCTTCATGTATTAAGAGAGGGTAATTCTACCCTTCACATTACAAGATAAAATATGGTGATAAGTTTATAATTCTCCATTAGACCTTGCTCAGCCATTTTATCAAAATTGGTCTTTAATCCCCTATAGTTCTTCTTTACACAATCAAGTTTAGACAAAGGACATTATTATTGATAATGGATAAAATTTCCTTTAATCCAAAATCATTTTCTGGTTCACTTCCATCCAATGGAATATCCAGATCTTCCTTGTCCATAATTAGACCTTTATCTTCTTTAAAATTAAATGATGAAAAAACATCCAAGTCTAGAGCTTGCCCTACCATAACTATTTTTTAATAATTTGATAAATCTTGAAGAACAACTAGAGATGTATCTGCAAGATCTTCTAGGCCTTATACTTTATTTTCAAGATCAAGTAAAAAAGATAAGTGAATTGAGGAGAGGGTTGTCAAAATATTGGAAGATTTAATTACCAATTTATTTATGCTAACCATCATCATTTAGATTAAAGAGGGCTCCACATAATTAGGTAGAGGAGGATTAAAAGTAATTGTTCTAGAGGTAACGTGGGATATTTGTTGAACTATGCCCCATTATTTTGTTTTAGAAAAATATTCAAGGCTAGGGTGACCTTAGCCCTTCAAACTTTCTTTGACTTTAGAAAAGTTTTATATTTTGAAGATATTATTTGTAGAGTAAAATCTTTCCTTAGATGCCCAATCTTGTGGAAGCCATAACATTGGAACATAAGCTTTTCTAGATCAATGTTTTAGATCCATTCACTCCCAAAATATTTGAGAATGATGTCTTTAGGAATTTATTTGGATAAATATAATTTCACACATATTTTTGGCATAGGTAGCCAAAGTGCCATTTATTGTGATCAGATCAATGGAAATGAAATTACCAATGATGTCACCAATATATTTGAGGCCAATTTCCCCAAATATTTGATTGGTAGGGAATATAATTGAATCCAAAATGAGACCTTAGATGGAATAATTTTATTTTTATCAAAATTAGGGCACCATTACTACACTAAAACTCCCACTCCATTGAGAAGCTAAGGTCCATAGGGATAATTTTAGCCATGCTACCATTATCTTTACACAAAACTAGGAAAAAATCATTTGGGAAAAAAATGATGTGAATATCTTTACCCCAATTCAATGTGAACCATTGTTCCACTTCTATAATACATAATCATCTAATTGAA
Organism: Torreya grandis; assembly: GCA_037957365.1. Classification (NCBI taxonomy): domain Eukaryota; kingdom Viridiplantae; phylum Streptophyta; class Pinopsida; order Cupressales; family Taxaceae; genus Torreya; species Torreya grandis. Next base: position 386,667 of record JARHVA010006551.1, on the reverse strand, counting down.
ACTTTGCATAAGATGCCACACTTTTACAAAATAATAATGATTTATTTCACCTTATCATCTTCCAAAATTAGGTCACGACTAACACCAATGATAAGAGGATAATTCTCCAGAGTAACAAATTGATAATTTTCCAAAGATCTTAGGTCAATTTCCTCACCCTTCTTAAAATGATTCCTAATCTTAGAAATGGGTTGGTCCCCAGAGATAAGGGGAATGAGTTTTTTTTAATTTGATCTGTGTCTACATTTCATAAAGGATCATCTTCTAAATTTTCCCATCCAAGCTATGTAAACCTATCTTGAGACTACTTCACCTCTTCATGAATGTATAGATGATTCACATGCTTACTAAACCCTCCCTTCTTAGATTATTTTATTATTTCTACATATCACCTTGTAAAAAACTCTTTTCCTTGCTCCTCTTATCTTCTTACACCTATCGCTTTCCTTTGTGCCATTTTTTAAACACTACATATTCTTACCTCAAGTATATCCATCACCATGTCAAAATTTTAGGTAGATTTATGTGAAAAATATTATATATGATAATAATATTAACTCCAACTAAGTCAATATTTCATAAGCATAGTATTTAATCCAACCACATAGTTATAATTTTTTTTGTTAGGTCCTTGTTTAAGCTGGAAATTTTGATAAAATTTCACAATTTGAATAATGTTTATAAAAAAATGAGATAGGAATATATCGGTAAATTTGTTAAAATGACAAATGGATCCCACATGCAAGGCATAAAATGAATCCAAGTAATAGTCCTTAAGTCTTCTAGGAATATGCTTGGCCAAAAGTAAATAATCATAAACAAAATCAAATAATTATGAAAATAAGGTCTAAAATTATGTGAAGGGTCACCATTTTCACTATATTTTTGGCACAAAAAATGTAGGAAGAAAAGGGTGAATAAGAACATTATTAACCAATAGGTTGTATACTATGCCATAAGATGTAACCACATGATTATGATTTTGAGATGATTTATATAGTTAAATGAGTTGTATTTACATATATTTAATATATTTTTGAATTGAAGGATCATTATATGAACTAATATATTTATTGTTTAAATAATGATTAGAATTGATATATGTATGTGCAAGAATAAGATATTTTATAGGATTAACATTGGTAGAAATAGAGTAATTTTTGGTATTTTTTCTATGTCTAAGATGAAGAGATAAAAAATAATAATGAAGTCATAATGATGCATTAGTCATTATATTCTATGTATTAAAAACTAATGTATGCGAATAGTTACCTTGAGGAGGTGTAGAAATAAGTGGAGTCATAAAATGATTGGGAAAATTATCCAAACAACCTAATGTATATTTAGAGCCTCTAATAGGTAGAGTAGAAACATTCAAGTGATATATGGGATTGGCCTCATGTGTATATTAATTATACCTAATTCATTTATTTCATTCTTTGGTAACTAGATAAATCATGACATCAAGTTCCTTAGGGGCTTTCTCAAGATAAATTTCAGAAGTAATTTCATCCATTTCTTAAAGATTTGGGTCATCTATATCAATATAATATTTTTAATTATCTTATTTATAGTTTTAATCATTAGAAGAATATTAATTATGGAAATTTATCTCATAAAACACATATTTGGTTTTCCCATTAACTTCAAAATGAGGAGGCATATCAATAATGACTAGATTTTTTAAGAATGAGTAACAAATAATGGAAGTTGGGTCAAATCATGAGCATCAATAATAAATATATAACTTATCTTATTAGGATGTGTAGATTTATAATTCCTAAATTAAATAAGATATAATTATGAAAAACATGAAGGAATCTAATGATAATGGTTGAGAAATGCAATAGAACAAATAATAAGAAAATATGAAAATTAGATTTGAAGTTTGGAGAGAACCTTAGGAAGAAACAATATAAGATGTATGTGTTCAAATAATGGGTACACACACAAATTTATGAAAAGTGGATGTATATCTAAAAATATGTATAGGTAAATGTAAATACTAGGCTAAGGCTTGATCTATGTAAATAAGACAAAAATTAAATATAAGATCTAAAAATGTAAAATTAGAAATCAAACTCTAGGGGATGAGGGTTTTTGAAACCCTAGGTTGGATTATCAAAATATTGGGTTTTAAAAAATGTAAGAAGTGAATGCAAATTTAATATCATGCTAGCATAAAATTAGAAATCAATTATGAAAAATCATAAAAACCAGTTGCTATGGGATGAGAGTTTATGAACCATATGTGTTGGATGATTAACAAATTAGATTCACTAAAATGTTTTAATAATTTGTGTATTAGGGCTAAATTGCCTACATAAAAATAATAAAAACTATGGAATAATGGATATATATGATATAAAAATATAAATAAACAATTATACCTATTAAATGTACTAAGAAGGGGAACAAACAACATAATAAAATAATTTAAACAAGTAATATAATTAAAATAAAAAATAAGTTTGGAATTTGACACTTGAGTATTATTCTTAATTTCTTGAATTATATCAAGGATTTTCCACTATTAAATTTTGTGGGAATGATGCCATGATTTTGTTTATATTCATGTTACCATTTTATTTATATTTTTTATAAAATTCAAAAGCAGTGCAAACATGACACAATAATGGTGCTACATTTTGATGAAAATACAATGTCATTTATGTTGAAGCAACATCACTAAATTATTTATGTAGGACCCAATAAAATTTATTTTTAAATTTTTAAGCTATAAAACTCCCCATTTCATTAGTTTAACCTATTTATAAAATAATGATGAGAATAGAAAAAAATGAGAGAGAAGGGAGAAGGAATGAAGTGTCATTCTCAAAGAATAAGCACATAAATTTTTTAGTAGTTAAATATTTGTAAAATACAAGTAAATATTTAATATTGTTTTTTTCATTTTTAATATTTTTTTCATTTAATTAACATTTTTTAATTTTTAATTTAAAATACTAAGCCACTAGGAAATTTATAATATGGATAATTCATTTTTTATTTATTATTATTAAAAATATATATTAAATGTCAATATTAATTTATATATATTGTTTTAGAAATGTAAATTTCAAATAAATCAAATTTGTATTCCTCACCATGAATATGTTATAATAGATTTTTAGGATAATTATAATATGTATGATGATAAGGGCAAGGAAAAATACATTGAAAATGAGGTCCAAATGTTTTAATTTGGATGATATATATATATATATATATATATATATATATATATATATATATATATATATATATATATATATCATAATTTTTTAATATATTTATTGAAGGTCATGAGATGGTTAAGAATAGAAGTTATGAGGAAGATTTTGAAGGCAATTGGGAACTACTTTATAGGGTATTGAGCATATACAAGTCTGATTTACCTAATTAAAAATATTATGGAGTGTGTCTAATGTATAGTTACTTATAATTCCTTATAGTATATTTAAATTATGGAGGTGAATCTATATGATACATTCATAAATAAATATCATAGATTAAGGTCTTAGCATCTTAATTTTGACTACATTCAATGTTAGTTCTATTACTCCACTTGAATCAAGCATCCAAATATTATCCTTTTATAGTCCAATGTAAAAATTTATATATTAGAATAAATTAGTTAGGGTAGAATTTAATATATCTAATAATGGTATGTTTCAAATTCAAAAACCATGGAAGGTAAAATTCATTCTAACCCATAAAATAATTGCATAATGCATGATCATATGTACATTAATGGTCATCCCAATTCATTTAAAATATTTCAAGTTTCATTAATACTACACATGGATTCATATGTTTAGATTCTCCAAATTATCAATATATGGAGTGTGAGAGAATGAAAAAAAAGATGAGATGCTTCGAATTTTACCTCATTTGCCATGGTGGAAGCAATTATCAATATAAGTGTTGATGAAGAACTTTTGATTGAATATCCATTCAAAGGGATAAATCCATAATTTTTTAGGGAAAAAATGTACATAACATTAATTAATAGTGATGTGTTTTATACAAAATATAATTAATTTATATAGTATCCGATTTTGATATTTTTTTGCACAAATTATTTTGTTCATTTTCTAAAAGTACATTTTATTATTATGTAATTTTAATTTTACAATATTTGGATATTACAATTGAATTTACATAATATTTAAAATTTAAATAATTTCAAAATAAAATATATTTTTTGTACAATGGATGGACATGGTTTAATTTATAAAAAAATTGAATAAATGCTTCATCTAAGGCACATTATTTCTTCCTCTTCATGATGATGACAATGTCATCCAAATTTTTATTTCACCAAAGTACACCATCACCACCATAGTACGATGAAAAAATATCATGTATGAAGACAACAATATAGAATATCAACAAAAAAATAAATGAGCCCATTGAAATGACCAATCGCCCTTTGAGACATTCATATTCATTACCATCAACTTCATAAGATCTTCTAGTTTATATCAAAGATCATATTATTGATTTTTGTCCTAGAGAAGTATTATCATGGGCTAACTACCTTAAAGAACAATGATAATGGATGCAACCACCTCTGCCTTATTTATATGGAGATCATATTTATGTAATAAAATTGAGAATTCTAAAATATTATTGTAAAAAAATTTAATAATGGGCTTCATTTATTTATATAATAATGTTGTCTAATTAACTATCAACAAAAATTATTTCCCCAATTTTCCAAAATTATCATGATTCCATTACTAATTTTTAAAATTTTCAAAGTTGCCCTCTTTCTAGCAATTTTACCAAATTTCCAAATTTCCCATTTTTTCCAAATTCCCAAACTTCCCTAAATTTCACCAATTTCCCAAATTTCTCTAATTTCCCCAGTTTCTCGAACTCCCCCAGATTTATAGTATACCAACACCACCATATATACATTGAAAACATCCTATATGAATACAATCATATATAAGATAAACCAAAACATTGATTGAGCCCATTTAAATGACCAATCTCCATTTGATACATTCATATTCTTGACCATAATCTTCACAACCTATGCTAGTTTATATCAAAGATCATATTATGAATTCTTATCCTACAGTAGTATAATCATGGGCTAAATTCCTTAAATAAAAATGAAAAGGGATACAAACACCTCTACCTTAATTAGATGAAGATAATATTTATGTAATAAAATTAAAAAATATAAAATAATATTATGATTTTTTTTACTAATGAGATTGATTTTATTTATATATTTTTTTTCCTATTAACTATCAATAAAATTAATTTCCCCAATTTATCACAATTCTATTAATAATTTTTTAAAATTTAAAATTTCCCAATTTCTTATAATGTTACCAAATTTCTAAATTTCCAATATTTTTTTAATTTGCCTTAATTTCCCATTTTTTCCAAATTCGTAAACTTCCCTAAATTTCAGCAATTTCCTCTAATCTATAATTTTCCCAATTTCTAAAATTCCCCCAAATTTATTAAATTTCCCTTATTTATAAAAATTCTACCAATTTCCACCTTTTTTTCTTTTTTCTGATTTACTTGATTTCCTCAAGTTTTCAAAGTTTTTTCAATTTCCATTATTTCTCAAATATCCCCAAATTAACATAATATTTTTATTAAATTTATAAAATTAGTATACATTTTGTAATTAAAAACACAATGCAAATGTGGTACAACTTACACCACCTTTTCACTTCAAAATCCTAAAATTAAAAATAAAAAGTGAAAGGGCCCAACAACCAAACCACCATTATTATTTTTATATTTTATGGAAATACAATAGACACGATTATAATGTAGTAGACAAATTAAGATTATAATATAATAGATAAACTAAGAAGAGAGAGAAAAATAAAAGAGGGACCATTTAAAAATAAAAATGTGTGAAATTTTTAGAGGAGGAAACTCTTCATCTAGAAGAGAAAGGAGAAGGCCCATTTCAAAAGAAGATTGATCTGATATTTAAAGAATAATTTTGTGTAGATAACATTTACATATATCCAAATAACCCAATGTGGCTAAAAATGAAGATGAGAAAGACTATGTGAAAGCACAAATAAATCAAATAAAAGAGGTATGATTTATATTATACTTAATTTGTGAATATTTAATTATTTTAATTTTGAAAAAAATATGCATTGAAACATACATCACAAGTAAAAATGTTTATTATAAATTTATAGATAAAAAAATCTAAAAAAACCTTTGCAAAAACATGAACAAAAACCCTAGAAAAAATCTAACCAAAAAAACATATAAAAAAACCCTAACAAAAAAATCCTACAAATAAATCCTAGGAAAACTCATAGGAATTTTTTTAAAAGGAAACATAGACAAAACCCTATCAAAACACTACCAAAAAAGCATGCAAAAAAACATAAGTAAAAAACCTAGCAAAATCCTATGCAAAAAACTAGTATAATCTCTTAATAAAAACCTTGGAATAAATTTGAGGAAAAAATTAATATAAATATTACTTATTATATAAAAATATATTACAAACCAATTTATCTTTATAATATTAGGGACACCAAAAATCAAAATCATATAACCCATATTGAAATTTTAATCAAAGGGTAGCGGATAATGTTGTTTGTGGCAGATCCAAATGTTTATAAAACCAAATAATGATAACTATATGAGGAATTATACACCATCTCATAGTCTCATTGGTCATTCTCACATCTAGATATAAAGGAGGATTTTTACACCTCTTAAGACCCTTTTGGTAATTCACAAATTAAGGGGTTGAAGAGTATCTCACCCCTTAAGGGATTCAACATTCTATAAGGTGTATGACACTAACATACATGTATAATAATTTTAAAATTATATTTATTTATTTAAATTGATTATAACACTATTTTTATGTTTATGACATGTCTAACACAAGTGATAAACTACATAGTGATGAAATGGAGCAACATGATGTGACCTGTCAATTATTGATCACTTCAAGGGAGACTGAGGTAAATTTTTGAAAAAAATTAGTCATTTTTTAGATAATTTTATTAAATTATAAAATTTATGATTTATTATTCTTTATCCTTATTATCTAATTATAGATTATCATTTGTGGCTCTATTTTATCCTCTTTATTCTTGTTATTATGCTCATAAACCAAGCTAAATGAATCTCCTCCTAGGTAGAATTGATGAGACTATCCATTCATAATTTAGGGGGGATGGTAATTATACTCATCCACCTAATTCTAATTATGATTAACTATCTTATCTCATAGTATATAAATATAGGCAACAAGTGTTGGGCACTCTTAAGGTCAAACTATATGTAAATGTTTTACCATAATTTTAACTGATATGGTTATCAAACCTAATTCTAATTAAATGATTAGAATATAACATAATGTTAAAAATGTACTTTTGATAATAAATTTGAAATAAATTAATTAAATTTAATAAATTAAAAGCTATTTAAATAATATTGACTATTATTTTTAAAGACAAACTTAGTTGTTTCTATTCACAGGTTGACTATGTTGAGTGGTAAGAGAGTGAAACTAGAAAATAGGAACAAATTATGAAAAAAACAAGAAATTAAAAATAAAGAATAAGGAAGGTTAGGAATATCCAATTGGGATAAAAAATTAGTACCACTTTTGACCTAAACTATATGGGGTTGAACCTTTGTAAAAAATAATAAAATAAAGGCATATCTATGTGTCATAGATGGAATTAGGTTTGTTTATGCATAGTTGATCTTTGGGTGTGTGTGGAAGACCTGTAAATAGTTTTTCCAAGGTAGAAACCCTTCTAGGGATTTCAATTATTGAAAAACTAAAACTATAAAATTATGGAGTGTAATTGTGCTAATTTGACCCTAATCACCCCCATGATAATTGAATTTTGCCTACGTATTTGATAATTTGAAGAGGGAATTCAATTTCACATATTTCTACCACCTAGATGTTTTGTGCAATATTTATCTTTTGAATATGTGAAGATAACTAAATATGGTTCAAATACTTAATTATTATTTACTTTGGGTTGAGTAAAATAGACTTATGACTTGGGTGAGGGTTGCTTGTAATTCTTCTAATTAGAATTAGGAATAATAGGAAAAATTTTCTCAATGTGAAATAGTTTAAATTGACCTCTATATTTAAATGTACAAGTGGAATAAGAGTGATTTGAATGTTATTTTCCAATCAACCATCATTCCATTAATTCTAGACATTCTTAAAAATTTGGACTTATAGTATTGTTATTTTTGGTTTTATAATTGTTGAAATTTGATTTCCATATTGCTATTATTGGTTTTTAACTAGTGGGATATCAGATTATAATATTGTTATTATTATTTTTAATTAGTATTATTTTGGATTCCAATATATCTATTATTGAATTCCACATTCTAGTGTGGAATCAAATTCTAATTATAGCTTAAATGATTTTTCACCTTTAAATTCATATTTAGGGGAAATGGGTCAATAGTTGAGCATGGTCCAATAGTTGAAATGGGTCTTGATAATTTAAATAATTTAACCCCATAATTTTCATGCTATTTCCTAATTATATTTATTATAGTAATGTTTGATATTTATCCAATTTTTATCATATATTAACCAATCACATCATGATAAGGAAGATTTAAAAATATTAGTGAAACATTGTAAAACACACTTAATATTACCATGTACAAATATTGGACCAACACTTTTCATTACCCATGTGCCTAATGTAAAATATACTTATCACTATTCTTAATAATCTTGTGTATAATGGGTGCTGGGGCCAATAGTTGAGCATGGTCCAATAGTTGAAATGGGTCTTGAAATTTTAAATAATGTGACCCCGTATTTGTCATACTCTTGTTTAATTATATTTATTATATTAATGTTTAATATTTATCCAAAATTTATCATATATTAACCAATCACATCATGACATGAATGATTTAAAAATATTAGTGCAACATTGTAAAACACACTTACTATTACCATGTACAAGTATTGGATAACACTTTTCATTGCCCATGTGCCCAATGTAAAACATACTTATCATTAGTTTTAATAATCTTGTGTAGAATGTATGTTTGGGCCAATATTTGGGCATGGTCCAATAGTTTAAATGGGTCTTGATAGTTTAAATAATGTGACCCCATATTTGTCATAATATTGCCTGATTATAGTTATTATAGTAATGTTTAATATTTATCCAAAATTTATCATATATTAACAAACCACATCATGACACGAAAGAACATTATAAAACACACTTATTATTACAATGTACAAGTATTGGACAACCCTTTTCATTGCCCATGTGCTCAATTTAAAACATACTTATCATTATTCTTAATAATCTTGTGTAGAATGGGCAAGCACCCATTCTATATTAGATAATAACATAAGACTTTGTTTCCCATATTATCAATTTAGAGGTAATTATTCTTATCTCAATGTGTAAAATGGACACATGCCTATTCTACCCAAGATAATAATATAGGCCTCTGTTACTCATATTATTCTTATAGGCTCTTTTAGAATGGGCATGTTCTTATAAAACCAAAGATAATTACCACATACATTAACCAAAATTTCAAAATTTCACAATATATTTAAAAATATATTTCTAGAAATAATTAATCACTTCATAGCCATAATTATGTGATTTAAATGGTTTATCTATTGCATATTTATTAATTAATAATGTGTATGGAAGCCATTAATATAAATGAGAGATACCTATCTTTTGTAACTTGTTTGATCCATGTTTTAACATGTGTTAAACAATCCAAATATAATTTTTCACCTTCTTCTCTTCCAAAAGGTCTTAAATGTTATAACCTCACCATTTCAAACACATACACATCTATCAATGGATTTAATGCTTGCATAGATAAATTTTGAATAATTTTTTTTTGTCTATGAAAATATGTGATCAATTAGATATGTTTTAAATCAAGGTTCACAAATTTAACATTCATACCACGTAGTACATGACATATTCATGACTAACGGGCCTAGCCAAAGTTTAATGTGAAATCCAAAAACTCACATGTCCATAGAGGCCCCTTTTATTTTATAGTTAACATCTGATCCCTAGTATGTTAGCATATAATTATAAGCACAAAAATATGTAAATATGGAGAGATAAAGTAGACTAAAATTTTCAATAGATCCATCATTTTGTTGATGCCACATTGAGAATAAAATAGACCTCAATGTCTCCATGGATTCCTGATGACCTAATCCTAAACTTGAAATAATTTCTTTGTAGTTCAATGATTCATAAGCCTCTCCTCCTTACATCATAAACTTATGTTGTGTTTTTCAAACACATATAATCAACTTAGTGTGATATAACCCCAAAACTGATAGTGATGCATCACATCTCCCATGAACTTAAGTAGAATAATGCAATTAAATGAAATCTATTTTAGAAATATTTTGATTAAATACTTCAACATTAATATAAATATTATTAGCTCTACATAATTATGAAAATTAATATTATAAAAAAAATATTAATATTACATTCATATTTAATAAACAATATGATTGCCTCATTTCCGGTCAATAGTAAGAAGATTGAATAGAAGCTAGTCAAATAGAAGCAATCAATATCAATCTTTAATTCATATTAAACAATTATAGTACAAATTCAAGGCCAATTTATTAGAGACTGATTCGGTATAAATTTTTTAAAATACCCCCATCCTAGGCCAAGATGATATCATATTAATTTATGACCTTAAATAGTTTCACTTTAGTATTCATTGCCCTCTCCAAGTAGTGCAAAATAAAGTAACATTAGACTATTTTAGGATGGGATTAAAAATATTATACGAATATTAGATAGATTAATTTGGCTTAATTTCATTAAAAACAAAATATAATATATCAAAAATTAAAGTTACATTAAAAAATATAACATAATTAAGATATCGTAAAAAGTTATTCTTACATAAATTGATCACAATACTATAGTCATATACATTGTCATTTCATAAATATTATTTAAAAACTTTCATATATTTATTCTATTTGATATGTGTCATTCCCTATGTCATGTCATTACCAATGTCATAGATAAGAAAATCACTACCTTAACATTTTACTTTAAAAGTGTAGAGGGAAAAGTCAATAAGAATTTTTTTAGGGTGTATGATTAGATAGCTAGAAGCTGAAAACATCCTGTGGGTGGATTTCATTAAATGTGCATTGTGAAACTTTACATGATCCACCAATGGGAATGGTTACAATGAAGCCTAGGATGGTAGGATTTTTAGTGAATGATTATGTCAGGCTAAAGTGTGCTTTTATTTCCCATGTGCATAGTTGTTCAAGATTTATTTTGATAGATTTTAAGCATGGAAGATCATTTACGAAGCATGTGATATTTTTATAAACCCTATAATTCCATGAAATTATTGTCTTGTTTAGATTTGAAGCATGGAAGATCATTTCTAAAGATTGATCATGGAAACACGAAGCTCTTAAATTAAACAAATAACATCTACTTAAGTAATCCCATAATTAATGTTTTGCATAGGAAATTAGGCATAGGTGGTTAATCATTATATTAGACCATTATCATCTTCATTATTATTAATCGATCTCTACCCATAAGTAATATTCTTAGTAATCTATTTTGACATTCAAACTTTCTCCAAGGTTTTAACAACACCAATGAGTATATTACGTAGCTTTTCATTTGATAATAGCTAAAGCAAGTCATAAGCTGACCCTGGTTATCCATATTAGCATGGAATGTAATTAGCCTCAGACTGTATTAATATTTGTCAAGACCATCAATATTCTAAATGTCATCCCATCTTAAAAGCTTTAAAAAATATGTTGACATCTAAATATGAATATAGATGCACTGAAATATAGAATTATTAGTGTTAATTCATTAAATTATTTTAATTTTTTTTCAAAACCATGATATGTAGGGATATGTGTTACATTTGATTGTAATATAATGTTATTATAATTAAGCTATAATTAGTCTTTGCCATTCACTACTTTAGAACCCATTTCTTTGGTTTGAGGTCCCATAGATTAATTTTGGTCTCATGGATGTTATTAAAATATCTATCTATCTATCTATCTATCTATCTATCTATCTATCTATCTATCTATCTATCTATCTATCTATCTATCTATCTATCTATCTATCTATCTATCTATCTTTCTTTCTTCAATTCATTATTAAAACTAAATAAGTCTTTCATATTGATCTGTCATATTGTATGATCAGGGTTTGTCCCCTATGTTTTGTTGAGCCTTTTGTTTTCTTCCCTTTAAATTATGAAGAGTTTGTATAGGTGTGGATCATGAATATTGTCATGTTTTTTATACTACTTATTTTTTATGAGAAAGGGCCGATTCATCCACCATCTATCTTTTAAAAAGTGAAAAAAATATATTTAAATTTTGAAGGTACTATGAATATGTCTATTACTATGAAGCATTATCGATACCACTTAGTATTTATATAGATGTATGATGTCACATTTTGATTTCGATTTTGATTTAACATCATATATAATTAATATTTGATATAAATAAAAATTCACATTAATCTACACTATCAAATCCTATTTATAATAGTTGATTTCGATTCATAGAATTAGATTTATAACCACATGGTGCAGCTAACACCCACCTAGAACTTTTTTATGCTAGGCAAAAAATCATAAAATATATATATATATATATATATATATATATATATATATATATATATATATATATTAACAAGATTGTAGGATACCACAATATCATACATAACATATTAATTGATATGAGGTAGGGATAAAATAAAACCATAATAAATTTTATTAATTATAGAGCCTAAAATATTCAAATTTTACAAATAGAGTGGTTATTTCTTCTCCCTCCAAAGTTTCACTCCTATTTATGTATTTTTTTACTACCACATCATCCCATTTAATTTTTTACCTCATCCATACCATGTATAAAGAACCTTTCAATCTCTTTGTCCATATATTAATAATGCATACCTTGACTTATAAGTCTCTTCTCCAATACCTATGGGTTGTTCCTACATGTTCAAAATCACTTACATCCTTAAAGGATCTTGGTCAAATAATATCCACCATATCTATTTCCTTGATTTCATCTATGCCACATGACTAACATTGTTCATATTTCCTTCTCCAAGTGCTCTTTGGACCATATTTTATCACTAATTTTTGAAATTTATCTTCCAAAATTCCAATCTCTATCCATATCTCAATATTTAAATTTGATGCATAGCCTTTTCTATCCATTAGTCCTATTGAGGTCATCTTCTTCTTCTTTCTAATCTATTTCACTTTCCCTTGTGAGAGTCTTCTCACCCACCTATAACTATTTAAAATGAACTCCCTCTATTATGTCCTCTTGAGAACATTAGTGTACCATCATTTTCCAATTATCTCATCTCCATGCTAATCTAAAGACACTCCTATATTTCTTCAATTTCCATACAAACCAACTATACATTTGATGCAATAATAGTATCTCCTTATTCCATCTCTTAACTTTGCTTCTCATACATATATGCATGATGGACCGAACCACACTTGTCTAATTTTTTCCATCTTCTCCATTTTTGATCCTACACATAGAACACACACATTAAGGGAATCAATAACTCCCAAAAACACTCCTTTAACCACTTCAACATGCATCAAGAACATGTTCAAATCTTTCATTTATTTCATTATCTTCATGGATTCCACTCACATGATGGACTCCCAAAGTCCTATTCTTAACAATATTCATGATTTTACTCTCATTATTCTTTATATGTTCCTCTTAAACACATGGATAATATAAAACCATGATCTCTTCATGTGAATTATCTTTCACTTAAACCAATTTCATTATCTCCTTCATGGAAACATGTATATTTCCTTGGTTGTCCTCAACCCTTATACCCTTCAAAAGAGAAAAGACAAATGCATTTACTTCATTCACCAAGGATTATTCTGCCTCTTTCCACTTATGGGATACCTTAAGCTTATACCCATGATCAAATAATGGTTTTCCTCCTTCTAGTTTCATAACTATCACACCTACCTCCTTCTTCATGAGGACTCCTTCCTCTATATGTTGCTCACAATTTTCTTCCTCAGTGTTTTCAAAATCAGATTTGGGATTTTCACATGAGAGCCTCACTCTCTAGTTGTCCTTAAACATAATCTCCTCCTCCTCACTCATATTCTTATTGATACTTCTCAAAATATATTTGAGTTTTTCACATGGTAACTTCCTTCTCATATTGCCTTTCATGACAACCTTATTCTTGTCTTCTCTCTCAAACCTCAAGACATGAAGCTTCGTAATCCACTACTTGCATCATTGGGTGCAAAACATGACTCATCAACTTGGAGACCATATGTTTCCAACCTATCACCTTATTATTTCCTTTATATTATCTCCTCTCTTGGATAACTTTCCAATACTCATCTATAACTCCACATAGCCTCTTACATGTAATATTTACTTTCATGGGGTCTTTAACATTCTCTTCTTAAAATGAAGTCTCTAACTCAACTATCCTTTGCATGAGCTCATGTAGGATCTCTTTACCATGTAAAAAAAGTATAGTGATAGTGGGATGATCTATTTAATTCTTGATATTTGCTATTATCTTATCCTCTCAGCTTGTCTTCTCTCTAAGAAATCCAAATTTGTTTGTATGGAAATCAACATCTCCAACATCTATTCTTCATATGCAACCACAACATCTTGATTTTGTGCATCCTACATCATTTATAATTTTTCATATAATTATTTAAATATATATTTTCCAAGTATTATATTCATGGTTATCCTACATTCTTATGTGCCATATATTCACATTCCATAATAGACTCAAAATAGATCCTCTCACAATCTCTACACTTGTAAGTATTTTCCCACAACTCTAACAAAACTCACTTTGAATGAAATGTATCTCCAAAAATTCTACCCAGCACCTATATTATGTTGTAAGATGAATCATCTTATTTTGTACCCACAATAATGTGGAAAACAACTCTCAATAGGATACAAACCTACTTTGATACCAGAACTAGTGTAGCCAACACCCACTTGGTACTTTTTTTATGCTAAGAAAAATATCATACACAAAAAAAATTATTAACATAATTTTAGAACACCACAATATCATACATAACACAGTAATTGATGAGTAGGTATAAAAAAAGACCACAACATTTTTTATTAATTTTGGATACTATATTATTTAACAACCTTTACAAATAGAGCAATTGGTTTTGGCTGCACAAACACCACATTATTATTTCAACAAATTGACTATTAAAATTAAAATTGTAATTTTTCAAGTACAACCTATTTTTTTTCTTGGTAATTAGGGTTATGGGGTTCATATCAAAACTAAAAATTACAACATGGCCTCAAGAGACCAGGAAAAACCAAAACATAAAAATAAATAAACCATCCAAAGATGTTAATAACAAACAATGACCCAAAGTAGAAGTCCCAAGAATAAGCATACCAAAAAGCCACAACCTAAAAACCATACCTACCTAACCAAGACAAAACATGACACAAAGAATAACTATTCCATATCATGATGATTGAACCTACACGTCTACCACCCACATCTACTAATGCCACATCACCATTACCAGCTAGATATCCCAAGCTCAATTAATGCCCAAATTAATGCCTAATATTATTAATTTTCCTTGATTACATGTTTGGGGATCTATAACATATTTTCATGACATTCTCCACACTGATATCATAAAATTTCCATCATGCATCATTGCATGGAATTAAAAACCCATCTAATAGGTGAATTATCCTAGAGTGATGGACAATTTGTGGCACTTGTGTAGGATAGTGACATTAATTATATGGGATGAAAATAATGGTGGATAAGTATGATGTCATAAGATTAGCTAAAAAGGGGAAAATGTCCCATGGGTTAAACCATTAGAATTAGGAAAGTACATAAAAGTACATCATTACATTACTAAAAGTGTTAATGAAAAACATGATTATTTTTGGAAAATACTTGCCTCATTCACCATAAGCTTATTTTTGGAAATGATTATTTTTTAAAAATATGTCTCAAAGCTTACCTCACTTACCCTTAATTTTTTTTTTAATTCATATAAATGCCTGCCATACCTTCTACATTTATCAAAAACCTCATGAAGATGTTAAATATGTTGGTTCTTTTCCTTATAAAAAATATAAATGTCATCGATGTAAAAAATTATATATTTACCCACTATCCCTTTGAATCCAAAGTCTATTAATCATTGAAAAGTTACATATACATTAATAATACCAAAATGAATAACTCCATCAAGGAATGACCAAGACACTAGAGATAAATAGCTCAAATCAAAACCTTAACTTTATACATTATATTAGTCAAGATCCAAATTTTTACATTAGCCTATAAAACTTGTCATTATTAGTCATACATAGAGATAACAACACCCAAAATAATAAAACCATATAGACCACTAACCCATTGCCATTTATTATATTAAAAATAGGGTATTTTCATACCAGCTTACACTTAATATTTCCCTCTCTAGCAATGTACACCTGTTATCCACTGGAGTCATCTTCTTGCCCCTAACCTCTTGGGCTAGAGTACCACCAGACAAACCCACATCCTCCTAATTCATAACCTTTGAAACTAGTGGTGAAACCCAACCACCTAATTCCATCTAACCCACCCTAACCATCAAATCCTCCTTCCTTTTCTACTTTCCCACCCACCTTGAGAATAGGAATAGTCCTCTATAGATCCCATTGTATAGAAATTTCATTGTAGTAATCTTCTTAGGGGATCCATTTGATTCCTACCATGTCTTCAACTCTATAAATAGATATTTGAGTTCAACCAAATCTAAGAGAACCACATGATACTCACTCTCTAACACCAACTGAAAAGAACACAACTAATCCAATTCTTCTACTAGGTTTAACAAAGTAATATATCTAGTGTCCGTAACTCTAAATAAAGATAGTGTAATGAAACCAAGACCATATTTTCCCAAGAAAAGGAGATATTTAAACAACCGAAAATCAAACTTCTCCACTTTTGATAAAAAAATCACCTTGTATTCTAGAAGAATGAAAATTTCCACCATCTCTACCACTAGCAATTTGTTTGAAACCAACATTAGAAAATTACTTGAAAATAATGTTACCAATTCTAAATTTAATTTCATAAATAGACTTTGGGTAAGTTTGTATTCTCAAAGAAACCACTTGATAGCATGAGTTATATCTAGATATGGATCCCAAAAAACATGCTTTATATGGCACATTAACACCTTGCCCACAAACCCCATCTCACTCTTCACAATGTTGCTAAAATCCAATGCCTAAGCTAATGTTTCCACCAACATCTACTCCATGACCAAACACCTTAAAAATTTAACTTGAGTAGCACAACTAGAAGGAATTAACACATCTCACTCACCCAAAACAATGCTTCCTTCCCTATGAACCTATAGCACCTAAATATGTTGCATTTGCATTTATTGTGCCAAGTAATAATAGCATTAATTATTCAGCCTCCCAACTCCTCACATGTGTTTAAAATAATGAAACTCACATCATATCAATATACATAATCTCAGCACAATCATTCCACTTTTTTTTTTGGTACATGGGAAATGTAATCTATAAATAAAAAAATATTCTTGAACCCTAGGATCAATTAAAACTAACTCAATACCTAAATAGGTTAGATTCCATCAATGTATATAGTTTTAAATTTAGTTCCTAGTTTGAGATCAAAGTTTTATATAGGTATTTTTTATTTTCAATGTGAACACATTGATGTCTATATCTAATACCTCAAAATTCTTGTTATTTAGGTAATACTTAGTGATTACATACTATATCTTTAGATCTATTTCAATTAAAATATGGTTTGGTATACCCTTCCATGGTAGCCATATGTGAGATATACATGTGGCTGAATATGCATTTAAATATCGATACCAATCTATACTTAACAACCCTTTAAAATTTTTATGAATCTCCACTACTTAAAAATATATGTATTTCTAACTCTAGGATGTATGGCCATTTGTATGGGGACATTAGTCAATTCCCTATCATAGTCATAATCTATTTATCTAATTGGACAACCTTTATAGTGGATTTCATGTGTCAATCCTAAATTTTTACAAATAGTATGTGGCATGATAGCATCAGATGCTCATGTTTCAACATTGTCTCAAAGTTCATGGTCATCCTTGGAAGGAAATTTATAAGTTTCAAACATAAGAGTGGGGGAAGCATTTAATGACCCACTAACCTTAAGGCTATTTTTTTCTATTGGTAAAACTTCATAATTTTCCATTTCCTTTATGATAGTTTCAAAAGTTTTAAAAAATTATGCACCATCCAATTCTATATAGGAAAGTAGTGTGAATAAATTAACAATGGGTTAACACTATTTATAATAAAAATATGGTAAGCGATGGACTTGAAGAGATAGACTTATACTTATTTTCCAATCTTTTCCAATTATTATTCTAGTTATTGTTCCACCAAGTATGGTTGTTTCTTCAGGATTTTTTTTTTCTTATTAGCTCTATTTATCATGAATTAACCTTTCTCTAAAGGTTATTAAAACCATTACCCAATTTATACATTAGTTTGGTGAGAGATTCCAACTCAGTTAAATGGGTATTATATGTTGGGGTTGTGACCTACACAAATTATGTTTTTAGAACTAACGATAATTTACGTGTTATGATTTGGTCAGGCATATTCCCAACTAATTATGGTGTTATTGGAATTTCTATTGTCCCTATGTTTTTTAATTTTTTTAGAATCAATCCTCGAGGAATTAGTTGTATTTATATTAAAATCTTTGGTGTAGGCCTCCACCAAGATAGGTATAGAATATATTATTAAAAATATAGAAGTGACTAGTTATAGTGCATCCAACTACATATGGAGTCCATAGGAGCAAGTTGTCTATGATATTGATGGATATGACTATACATACATTAGAATATTTCATTGAAATCCCTCATGGTCTCATTGATCTCCTTTTTAATAATGGATAACTACTTGAATTTTACACTAGGATATAATACTTCTCCAAATTGTTTATATTATGTAGAATGGGATCAATTGATAAAATTATTATTTATGTCTTGTGTAAAATTAAGCACAATCCCATTCTAAAAAATATATAAAATATCATCTCCATTTAATTAAAATCCATTTTTAATACCAAATAAAATAATATAAAATATCAACAAACACATGTCATCCTTATGCATATACATTTCAATTATAATTCTTCATGAGATGCTTCTAGGTATGATAGATTATACCATGAATGGTATATGTATTGTTCGGTCTAAAATCTAGTTCATGAAATACCCATGATATTGGGTATTCCCAAATAGGAAGATGGGGAAAATGATGGACTTTTATCCTCCATTTTAGGATGGATTTGGGATCAGCCCAGCACACAACTACGGGTATTTGACTTCACTATGGAGTCTATGTGAAATAATATCTAAAAGATTTAGTGACACTACCAAAATCTTAATATGAGATTCTTGTATAAAGTTTTAATTATCTAGAGTTATTATTGATTCTTATATGTTATTCTCCTCTACTTTCTAAACACAAGGGGAAAGGGTAGTTCAATCTTTAAAATTAAACACAAAAAGAGAGGGGAGATTAAGGCAAGAAAGAATGCCTCTATATTTTGAATGAGATCAACATATCAAAAACCCAAACCAAGTGCCATTACCTTATTTATACCACTATGGACTGAGTTTCACCAAAATTTATACCTCCAAGAACACATAATGGGAAGAGTATGAGGAAATAGAGGAACATGATTGAACTATGAACCCTCATTAATTATCGATACTAGAATTTTATAGTATATCACACATAAACCTATAAGGTAACTTGAATACTAGCACATAAATTGTTAGTATTGTGAGAAGAGAAATAAGAGATTTCACAAAGGTATTGTAATAGAAAAAAACATTATAATCATAACATACATTTAAAGAAAATGTATTATTTGAATTAATCTAACATTAACAATCATTTAGAATGGAAATGAAAGATAATTTAAAGTATAAAATAAGAATTTTATAGAAAAATTAAATTAAATTAATTAAAAAAACAAGTTTTTTTTACAAAAATATTGATCATGGCCAACTTTTTTAGTTTTAAGGAATGAAAGAGAAAGAAAGTGAAATTCTAGCTTAAATCTGACAACACTTTTGAGCAAAATCTAGTCAACCCTTTAATTAAAATATGGCTATGACTTTTATAGATAAATACATGATTAAAATAATGTGAGATTCCCATCCTAGGCCATGATGGTCACTTATGATAGTTACAACTATTTTTCAAAAGTCAAAACAAAATCCTCCCAAGCCATACAAAATATATGTGGTAGACCACTCAATTGATACATGATGACGGTTGTGAAGATACGACTCCTAACTACTTTTAAATTGTATCCCTATATTTCATATTAATTGCCATAAGGTCTAAATATAAATATAACTTTGTGAGGTTCATAAAGGGTTATTTAAATATTGCCTCAGCCTACATCACTAGTCTGTGGTATACTTACAAGGGATATTCCATTAACACTTAGATCTCAAAAACCTAGATGATGCTCACCTTGGACTACATTGAAATATTAAGAACTATGAGACCCCTTCCCTATTTTCCTTAGTGGCTTTCCTCATGACATAGTCAAAGTGACCCAGGTGGACTTTAAATTCTCCCTTATCTAGAAGGCTACTATTTGGGTGGAACATCATAGAGATATTGAATTCTTTGAAGTATGCCAATATATTTTTCCTACCCTATTCCAAGGGTCCTATTATGGTTCAATCCATAACCAACCATTCCTCCATAGAAATTTTCATGTTCCTAAAATACATTTGATATAGCCCCCAAGTCTGACATGGGTATTGATTTCAATTTTTGAAGCATACGTTTGTTGACTATCACTAATAGCTTCATTCATTTCCTATCAATCTCCATGATCCTCTCCATGTAATCTTGAGTTTATTGGATGAGAACATTGGACTCCTCCATAGTTTCTACCACCTTCCCAAAATTGAGAAGTGTAGTAAGAAGGCATCCTTGTTTTTCCCAATTAGCCTAGTGGGGAAGTGATTCTTTACCTAGGGATTTTAGTGTTCAAACCTAAATTTGAATATCTTTGAGGAGATTATATGACATGTTGTGGGTTGTCTAAATAATGGATAGTGGGTCCTCATATACCTTTTCCTCCCTAGTAGAGGTCCTTACTTTAGTTAGGGAGAATAAATCCTATTGGGTCTTCTAGACCATTAGGTTCCCTTCTTAGACTAAAATCTTCATGAGGGTCTTATTTATGCTTACCATGGCATGGTTAAAACTCCAATACACATCCAAGTCACCTTAGATTGTCATCTCTAGTTCTTTCAACCTTGGTATTATCCCCAAAGTTCTGGGAGGTGTTGGAGAAGTGGTAGAGATGGAAGCTATGAGTGAAGGATGAGGTGGAGGGGAAATGGAAGAAGTAAAAGGTGTGAATGAGGAAAGTAATGGAGGAGAAGTGTGAATGGGACTAAAGAGAAGAAGGATGAATAGGGAGGACCATAGTAACATGTATGAAAACCATTGATCTTGGGTCATGCCCACCTAGGGATAAATGACTCCTGGGAGAGGGTGTTCATCAGAAGGGAGAAGATCAACTAGTTAAAACCAAATCCCTAGGCACATAAGGTGATAGAAAGGGGGATCCCAGGAGTAATGCATGGAGCTATCAGAGCTAGTGATAGAGGAAATATTTTCACCAAATATTTCACCCTAGAAGATGGTTTTCAAGCCTCTTCTAGATTTGGGAAACATGGGAACACTTCCAAGTATGTGTGTGTACCTATAGTGGAAGTGAGCCTCTAGGTTTAAGAGCTAGCTCCCTGAATGTATCTTGAAGTGATTATCAACTAAAATAGTTGAATACTTGTGGGGAAAAGGGATATAATTTGCATGAAATGAAACTATTCTAAAGGGTTGACATACCAAGATGATTTCCATATGACCATTATATTTCCTACACTAAGAAATAAGGCATACAAGCTAACTTCTAAGTCCTAAGAGATTATAACACGAGTGTTTTAGTATGAAGGTGAGATGCATGAAGGATATCCAAGGTAATTGAACCATAGGATAGTTTTAAACACTATGGATCATTGTACACTTAAAATATAGACCCATACACTTCAAAACACTTCATATGACCTACTAGAATAAGAACTCTTGCATAAACATGAGATGATAAAGAGAATAAAGGATATGAGATTATCACTTTGCATCACCATATATCACTTTACACAATTATAAAATTATTCATGAACTCAAAACCAAACTTTAATTAATGTTCAAAGGAAAAATACAATGTCATTCCATTAGGGCTTTGCCATACATGGAGTGGTATTATATTACAAAGGCCAAAATGGTATCTACTTATAGAACTTGAGAGAGAAGTGGGAAAAGAGAAGCCCAAGAGTCATAATAACACTTATGATTCTAATAAGAGTTAGATATATATTATAATAAATTAAGATATAGACCATGCAATGTCTAATAGGAAAAATGGCCCTCCAAGTTATAGAACTCATAAAATGTGGCGTAAGACTCCTCATTCTACACAAGAAAAATATCTTCATTATTTAGCCATTTTGGAACATCCCACAATAGAATAAGGTCATATATTATGATTTAAATAAGAGGGAAGGGTTATATACATGATCCACCATCCATTTTTTTATCCCTAATCATTTAGATTCTTCTAAAGATGAGCTATCACTACTTGCAGTCCAAGAAACTCCTCTTTCACTCACCCCTCACACTTGGCCTCAAATTTGGATTTAATTTTATATAAAAATCCATAAAATGGGTGAATTAAACTTTTAAATATCCTATATGGATTTATAATACTTAGGTAGACCTTAAAAGGATATCCACTTGAAGTTCTCAACCTTCTCACTATCTTGCTCACTTTGCTAGTTTTGATTGCATGAGATGAAGTTGTTTGTAGAAACACTTATGAGTTTTAATTATGCATGGAATGGTCATAGTGAGTTATATTAAGTCTTTATATCACTCCCAAAGTTTATTTTTCTTGTTGAAAGTCCTTAAAACCTATAAAACACCCAATATAGTCAAATAGAGCCAATTTTCCTCTTATTTATACAAGTAGGGAACACTTTAGGTGGATGGGAAAGATATTTGGAGACTCCCCTCCAAGTTTAAATTAATTTCACATCTATTCCATCTCATATAGATAGTTATCCATCATTTTTTTCCCAATTAGGTACTTATCCAAGGGTTTTTAGGGTTTTAAGCTCTTTTTTACTTTTTAGCTCTATTCATAAAGATGTGACATTAGAGTTAAAGACAAATTCCATAACATAAATTTATAACACCTTTTTAAACTTCCTCAAAATCCTCATACTCATACACACAACCTCAAATAATATGTGAGATTTCTAAATGGGTCTCTTGGGCTTTATCTATTATTATGCATAGGTCTAGGTTTTCTTTGAGCCAAAAGTGGATTTCTTGTCAGCTTATATGAATACCAATAGTTAAAACACATCCTATATCATGATATTAACATGATACATATTTTTATAATGTTCATCTAATGTTTACAATGACATTGACCCCCTCCTTGGGCTTTAAGCTCAAACTAAGCCTAATAGGCTTGTTTGCATCCTTGAGGGTTTAGGACACATTGTTGAGCCTCTAATCCCTATTCATGGTCATATATGTTGGTATACATATGATTAATCTTCCAAAACCTCCATTAAGGTTTATAAAAATCCTCAAATCACCCTCTAATCTCCATTTTCCAAGACTGTAGGGTTTGTACTCTAGAGAAGTACCCTCTATCTAAGACAAAATAAAGGGTACTTACCTTATTTTTTCAAATAAAATAGATATTAAAGGGTATTATACAAGTTAAATAGATTATATATACCAATTTATAGTATTTTGTCACATTATTAGACCCTTTAATTCCTTTAAAATCTAAGACAGACTTTTGGAAAAGTACATTGTGTGTAGGGTTTTACCATATGACTGTAGATTGCATGATTAGAGTTCTCTCTTTAAATTATATCCACCATGATAGTGTCATGATAATATCATGATCATGATGAATTTTTTCCAATCTCAATTGATCACTCTAACCTCCCACATACTTCCTCACATATGCCTTGCTTTTCAACTTGACTAGGTTGTTGACTGTGTTTCCTATTTGGGAGAGTCACCTGCAAGTAACCTTGTATGGATTTGGATTTAAAAACATTATATAAGCCTTCCAAGATCATTTTTAAATGATTTGGACCCATTAATTTCATGATTGGGCTATGCCCACATCAATAATCCTAATTCTTTTATTCTCTGCCCATCACAATCAACTATAATTGGTTGTGTATGATATTGCAGGTGTTGATTATCCTTGAAACCTATGTCATATAATCTATGAGAAACATATGAGGTATTATGAAGTAATTGTGGTCTGATATGTGTCTATTTGTTTATATGTTTCTATTCTAAAGCTCATACTATGGATTTTTAGGACTTTATAATCAATTGTATATCAATATCTCAGGCAAGAGACACTTGTAGGTGTGGATGGGACCCAAAACATAGTATTTCAACCTTCCCTTCAAAAATTATTTGATGACTAAAAGTGTGCTCATCAACTCAACATTGACACCCTACATGAATACATTCCTTATTTTCAATTTTGAGTATGAAGGTTTATTTATGCTCAATATTGTAGATCTCCCTATATGATTTCAATCATCAAAGGTGTATCTTTGGGCCTTTCTAGTAAGAAAACCAAATGACTAAAATTACTCTCTTCATTTTTCAAGTTTGACTCCTATGATAGGGATATAGGATTATTGTATTTTTAGTGCTCAAAACTCAACATGACATTGGCATAAGACATTTCCAAAAATGGTGAGTGATCTATTTTCCATGTTTTAGGGATTTGGTCCCTAAATCCAGAGTCATCATATTTGAAAGTAACATTCAACCTTGCCTACCAACCTATCATTACAAATAGGTATGACATGATCTAAAAAAAATAATAAGACTTCAATTAGGTTTTCATCACATGATTTAACACTTTTATATGACACCTCGGCTTTTTATGGTACCACATGTAGGGTATGGGGTTTAATAGGAAGAAAAACTCAATCAAATTGTAAAGGATAGTTAAAAAATCATAAGTGACTAATATTTAAAATATTTTTATGAACATTAGGTTCACTAAGTGTATTATCACCCCCTAAAATCATTTGGTCTGTAACTTCTTCTACTGGTCATACTAAACACAAACCTATTAACTAGTCCTACATGTCTAGAAAGGTGATGAAGGATTAGAATGTTTTTTGACCATTTTTATCACTTAAAAGGATTATAAAACACTAATACGAGTCAATTGAAGTTAAAGAGTCACCCTAAAAGTTTTTCACACATGTCACACTCCCCTATAGGCCGTACAAGTGCCAAAATCTTCATTTTTTAGTTGTTTTCTTTATTTTCAGTTAGAGAACCTACAAGTTTCAAATGGGATTGACATTAATGATAGGTAATATGATATATTTGATGTTTTAATGAAAAATTGTGAACTTGGATACCTTCAAAATTGTGCCACTTTCATATATGACCCCTAAGTGACTCAAAATGAAATAAGGACTAATTATACCATGACCAAGGCTAAAAACATATGATATAACATTAAATTCACCTTATAACATTATATTATATCCATATATAAGTTTATGAGTATATGGGGTTGAGGTATTTTTAGTTATAGTGAAAATGGGCAACATTCTTGGTAATTTACCAAGGGTGGTATGCTTGTTATGCCAAGACTAGTTACCTAATCCTATCCATTGAGATATGGAGTCACTTGTACATAGGTTTAACACATAAATTGAATTTTAAAACACACCAATAAATATAAAACAATAATAACAACACACAATATAAGAAAATAAGCAAAATCACACTTGTGCTTCATGAGCACTTATGGAGCACATAAACAAAACAACCAATGTAACTAACTCAAACACTAACTAACCTACGATGAAAACTTCCTCATATATCAAAGGTGAAGTTTTAAATCTCTCTTTATTCATGAAATGGATGAATTAATGAAGCATGTAGCCTTTTCATCCTTGGAATTGATGCCTCCATATTCTTCATGGTGTTTACCAACTTCATTGGCATGGTGTTCAATGAGAACCAAGTAACTCCAAACATATTAGCTATAGAAATGAACTCTTATTTCATCCAAAAAGCCTCAAATTTCCCATATGGATCCTCAAATATGACCCCCAATGGTGGTTCAACAAGACATACCTTTTTGGTTTCTATGGTGATATCAATGGGATTGGGTTTCTTATTAGCTACAAGCTCTTCAAGCTCATTAAGGAGCTTTGAACAGTCTACCCAATCTTGGTCATTATCCTCCATGGAAGACTCCTTGTTCACCTTGTCATTTATTTGTAATGAACCGCTACACCAAAAGCTTGAACTGTTAGTGAATCCACCCACCAGGATCATAACATCCCACCACACTTCCGAAGCCCAGACTTTGGGCTGGCTTTGCGCAAGTACACGAGATCCACTATGTGTACAAGCCCCAGACGAACACTGCAATGCCGGTGTAACCCACCCACTCTGCAACTTGAACATGGGTGGTTGCTCTGATACCAAATATAACAAACCGCTACACCAAAAGCTGGGACTGTTAGTGAATCTGCCCACTAGGATCATAACAGTATTTGACCTTCAACATTTCAAAGATATTTAAGATCTTGAAAGAGTTCCATTTGATAATACTAATCATCCTTTCTCTCCTTGTCATCTAGCACCACTACCTCTTCATTATTTTCTTATTGATGTATGAGTTCATCAAGATGATGTTCTTCATGCTCCAATGTATCTAAGGGTGATTTAAAATTAGATAGAGGTATTGAGTCATCTCCAAGAACTATGTCAACTACCTTGGTCTCATGAGAGTCTATTAGGACTTCAACTTCTTGAAGACTAACTTAACCTTCATCCTTTATAGTAAACTCATATTCATGATTGAGATGGTCATCCACAACTTCATTATTAGACATGAAGTCTTATTGAAATACCTCTTTCTTCAAGTCTTGACCACATTTCTCATGGATATCTATATAAAAGTATTCAATATGTTTCTCTTCATTCAAGAATGTAGGATTGACCTTTTGTTCACCAAGGGAAGTCCCTATGGTGATCTCTTCCTCATATTCACTCATGACATCTTCTTGATCAACCATGTCTTCAGTTTGCTCCTCTTCACTTACATTTCTCAAGAAGGGCTCTTCCTCAAGAAAGGGTGAGATGGAAGGTTTATGGATAGGCTCATGTGAAGGAGATGTCATATGAGGTTTAGTGGAAATTTTATGAATTGGAGATGCAGTTTGAGGGGTAGTAGAGGGATTGTGAATGGATTTAGGAAAGAGGATGTTAGAGGTACAATCACTGAGAGGGGGGTGAATCAATGAGCCTAGGTAATTTAAAATTTAATTTCAATTACTTTAAACTCTTAATCATTCAATATATATATTCATGAGGAATATATCATTCATAGTAATGAATAAGAAAGATAATGCAAGATCAAGAAAATAACACATGTCATACATGGGAAACCCTCTTGGGGAATAAAACCCACTATAAATTATAATTGGACTACTATATTATAAAACAAGAACCAATTTAGACCATATACAGATGATCAAGGAACTATCATCCCTATTAAGTGAGAATACAATTCCACAAGGTGTTACCACACCTATCTAGCTGAGTTGTAACAACAACCAAACCTTTTAGCAAGTTTTACCTTATAAGGAGGATAAAACCACCTTAGATGTTGAGCTAACACAACAAAACCTATGAAAACATCCACCTATAAATTTATGTCTTTAAAATATAATGATGGACCACTGATTATCACTCTTTAACTTTGCTCACACTCAATCTACAAGAGCACTATTTTGATAATAGAATTATGACCAACATGTCATAAAAAGAGTCCTCAAACTAATATTCTCATCAAATCATCCAAAAGACACTCTACTCCTCCCTCAATCAATAATTCACACACACAAGACTCTCTTAAATAGCCTCTTGAGCATACTCACCCATTCTACCTCTTCTAGGCTTATTAGGTCCAATGACCTATGTGATCACATTCAGTACCTTGCTCAGACTAGCATATTTAATCCTCTTCATTCTCTATTGGTCCTCACTAACTTGTACCTTCTCCTTTAAATGTTATCTCCTTCTCTTTGATCCACACTCTCACTCCCTCATCTAATTCTTACAAATGTAGAAACCAACACATTTGGTTTCACTATTGTCATGATTATCAACACCTTAGTCAACTATTAGGCATGTCTTAACCCTTAAGACATATATCATAAAAATACATATCTCAACACATTATTCATAGGTTGGCCATATCATCTATGAATCACCCTTAAATAACTACACCTTTTAATAAGGACCTTATATCCCTTATAGTCTCATGTGTACCCATTCCCTCCTTTAGCTCACCTTCGAGAAAAACAATAATATAGGACCACTTTAAAATACATGGGTCCACTCCTTATGTCCCCTTCAACATCCTAAAATGCTCAAAATCAACTTATCTCACCTTTGTGTATGCTTAATCGACTCAAATAGAGACCTTATACATAAGAACACCATTACCAAACACATAGTCAACTTCTTAAGCATTGTTCATACTCAAGATATATTTATCACACCTCTAAAATACTCAAAGATCATCCTCATGGATTCTACAACACTCCTAAATATCAAATTCATCATGAGACACCAAAATAATATCAACACAAGCTCAAACATCCTTCTCAGGTCACTTACAAAATAAGAATGAACACAGTTAACTTCTAGGCTCAATATCTTTGACTGTAGTCACTTTTAGATATTCAAATCTATATATCTAGATGTGCCTTGGATTCCTCTACCAATTTTATTTTTATAGCACTAGAAAATTTTACTTCTATTGAAAGATATGGATAAAATATAGAGATATATCTTTTCCCTGTGTTAAATTCAAATATTTGAATATCATTGGTCATAGTTGACCTTCAAACACATTGCTCAAATCTCATGTCCTCTCAGCTTAGATCGAATATGCACTATCGATCTCTTTTGATATTTAATACATAAGCATCAATACTTAGATGTTAGACTTTAATAACATTGACCTCATCTCATGTAATCTTATAATGTTGAATCCACATGCTCTATCGATCTCTGTGGATCAACTAGGTCTTTAATGATCAATGCTCACCATTCGATCAATTTGATTGAACACTTTCTCGCCACTAAATCCTTATCCTATAATTTTTCTCAATCATTAAACATCATGCACCTATCCTCATCTCACTATTTCTTAACTTCTTAGAGCAACAGCCACCATTGATCTTGATTGATATTTAACTCTTGTGAAAATGACTAAAGGGACCCTTTTAATATGCCTGAGTAGCCATTTTTGATCCTTAATAACTTTTGCTATGCTTTAATGCAGGATCTTAAATTTGGACCAGATGATATCCTCACATAGGAGAATACAAACATGTGATACATTGATCCTAAAACCCTCATGCATGTGAGATATAACTCCATTAAAATTACTTCTCAAAATCTTTTGTCATAGAGCCAACTATGTCAAAACTTCCCTGAGAGGCCAACTTTGAGCATGCATAACTTTTGTTGTACTTTAGTGCATGATCTCAAATTTAGAGAAAATAATATATGCTCAAAAATAAATAAACCCATATGATCAATTTTTCTTATACCTTCACATGTGAAATATATAAAATCATCAAAATGCTCACTTGGCTCTTTTTTGCCTTATGCAAATTTGGCCAAGTATGGAAAGACATAGTCAAACTGCTTGGGAGCCCAACTTTGCATATGCATAAATTTTGATGCACTTCATCACAAAAATTTAATTTTATTAAAAATAAACTAGGCCTATAACTAAACAAATCCATATGATCACCTTATCTTGAAACATCCATGTGTGTAATATATTCCATCATCAACTTGCTTACTCAACTCTTTCTGGCCACATTGCAAATTTGGCTATGGAATAATAATGAATTATAATTAAGAAGAAAACTTTTCACCCTCATATATTTGATTACACTTCAATACATTACTTGAGATATATCACATAAAAACTAGTTACTAATGTGATCACAACCATATGACCAACTCCCCCTGACTCATTCTTATGTGGCAATGGTGATGTCATCAAATGCCTACTCAAATTTTTTGCCACTAGACCCAAATAATATAGATGAAAGATATGGACCACCAAATGAATTCCAATTATGCACATAATATATCAAAGTATAGATAACATCTTAAGGACCTATTTCACATGATCAATACTCCGTACTCATCCCTAAACATCTCTAGCCATGTCAACATAGAATATCAACCAAGCATACTTCAAGCACACTAGGATAAACACATTGCACACTTTGTCATTATCACTTAAGGTATTAAAGAACTTAATCCACTCAATAAGACACCTATATGATACCATCATGATATCATCATGACAAATCTCCAACAATATCCTCCTTTTTCATGGTGTCAACAATCATTATATATAGAAATATACAACTCACCTTTTATTTCTTCAAAAAATCCCATAATAGGAACTTTCTCCCCCTTTGACACAATGAAAAATTGGGCACAAACTAATCCTAAGGACCTAAAAATACTATAAAATAGGAAAGGACCATCTTAGAAAGATGATACAAACTCCCCCTTACCTTGAGCCTAATTCAACTTGCCTTGGCAACATCTTCTTGCTCCATGCCAACACTCTCTTCAATCAAGTACTATAATCATTGAATAAATAACAAAAAAAAACAAAAAAAATTGATGGAATACATCAAGAAACATTTGAGAGGGACTCCCTATAAGACTTCTGAGTAATTTCACCTTATGAGCATCTTTAGATCTCCACACACCATGGATAATCACCACATAAGCTTATTAGCCTTCTCTCTCAAGCTACCATAAGGAACACCAACAAAAATTCATGTCACTCACTAAATAGGAAACTTGCACCAAATAAACTTGAGAAATCACCTTGAAATACATATACCTTGCTCTTTTGGAGAAACTAATAAACAATCACTCTTCTTCAAACTAGGTTTGTCTAACCTCCTTGTATCCCTACCTAGAACTTTCAGAGCCCACACCTTTTAGTAGACACAACTTCAAGACCTAAAACGTCATGTCTAGAGCAATCTCATATGCCCCCTTAAGCACACAAATTTACAAAAACAAGCTCATCTTTTGCAACAAACTTACTTCCCAGACCAACTATCTAATTAGGCATCCAACTTGATAAAAACTTGAATAACTTGAGAACCAAAAACCTTCAATTCTATATGAAGCTTGATTTTACCACACATTAGACCTATTAAGCATATTAAAAATACATAGACCTCAATTCATAATGCCAATAACTTTTCTAGAAAATCTAAAAACCTTAGAATCTCAAAACAAATAGGGTCAACAAACTTCCTTTCAGTCAACACACACCTATAAACTTCTTACACACTTGGAGACACCCATCACACACTTATTGAACCAAAAATTGAGCTTCCACACCATTGGGAACATAAAATTCCTATAACCCATTTTAAGCCTGCTTACCCTTAAGCTAAAAATTGAGAAAACTAAGAGCACTCAAAAATATTCAATTGGCACAAAACATACCTTTAGACCATGAAATCACTTGGAACATATCATAAAGAAATATATATACCTTTCTTATCATCAAACACTTCTTATCATGGTATCAAACTCATTATGCCATTTGGAACAATCCATTCTAATCTTGTATTATAATTCCTTCACAAACTTCTAGAGAAAACTCATGATCTTATTGCTTCCCCTTAACCAAAGACCTTCTCTGATTAGCATTATCATCTTAATCACACAAGCTTGATAATCCACACCTTATTTTTCCAATATATATATATATATATATATATATATATATATATATATATATATATATATATATATATATAATGCACAAACATACCTTGTTTTCATACCTTCTCACCAAACAATATTTGATAACCACCAAGCTTCCTCTGACTGACAAAGGTCTCCTTGATGCCTATATAAAGACACCCCTTTAACATAGAGATATTAAAAATCCCAAAACTTAGGAGACTCCCATATCTCCATATCTTTCTCTAATTTTCAATCCTGTTTGATTTTAAATGAATCCTTGACTTCATTATTTTCTTTAGATTTGTCGATAAATGTTGTCAATAGAAACTCTTGACTCTCCTTCATTTTTGACCCTTTTTCCACATTGTCAAATAATCTATCAAGACTCTTAGACTCAATAGAGTTAATCTCCTTAGTCTTTACTACCTCAGGTCTCCATACCATAGTTTGACTCTTCTCATCTTCTATATCCAACTTACCAACTTGACCTTTGAGTTTAGACTGTACTTCAACACATTCTTCTAAAGTAACTTTCTTATCAACCTTTGGAATAGTATGATTATCATTAATAATCTTTGGTATCCATAACCAAGAATGACCTTTCTTATGCACAATGGAAGCTTCATGTCCTTTGAGATACCTTGAGGACCTATTACCCCCACTTGGATATAATTTAGTAGAGTGTCCAACCTTATGACAACTGAAATAAGTAATGTCTTTTATACCTTTTGATATATTTGAACTATGATCAATCTTTGGCCAAATACTCCTTTTATCATGGCTCCATGAATATCCATACTTGATTGACTTCCTTATATATTCCTTAGCTCTATGACCATACTTATTACATGTATAACAAAGACCTTGAAAATAACTTGCATACCTTATAACATTAGGTTATCTAATTGTCCTTCTAACATTTGTTTTCAAGTTTACATTCTCTTTCACTTGCTCAAGCTTCTCATGCTCACTCTTCAATGACTATTCAACTCGTCTATGAGTTGTTCATGCTCATTATTCAATAGTTTAATCTAATTTTTCATCTCATCATACTCACCTTGCCTTGAAATAAGTATTTCTTCTTCTTCTAAGTCTTAAGATGTTTGTATTCTTCTTCTCTTGTCTTCAGATTTACATTAGCTATCCTTAACTGATCCTTGAGATTGTTGATTATTTTCCATCTTCTTTGACTTGTTATAATTTATTTTATTCATTTTTTAGACTTTAATATCTTGATTATGACCTTTTCATACTCATATTTTATGGAAACAAGATTAGTATTTAATTGATCAATTTCAACATTTTTAGCTTTCATATTTGAACATGCAGTCTCCATCTAAATTCTGATAACTTGGATAGTCTCATTATCACTTGTAGATACCACAAATCTTCACACCATGATTTTTAACGTCAAAATACCCCTTAAAAGCCTTAGGATCCCCTTAGGACCATTTTAACCTCCAATCCCTAACCCAAACTAATTTGCAGTTAGTTTAATTAAAATAGCTTAGCCTAACCTTTTACCCATTTTAACCCTTCACCCTCAACCACTGATGATTAAGTTGACCACCGACAGTCATGGTGCACCTCCTTAACAACCAACATAAAAAATATCGACTTTAATTTTCTAAATATAAGTTATCTAAATCCATGTGTAAGCCATTGTATGGATGAGTTATAATTAGATAGCCTAGTTGAACCTTCACTTCCACCTCTTACTTGTGCCTATAAGGAGAGAGGAGTTGGGAGGTGAAATCCATCTAAAATAGTTATCAAGAGCTTGTACATCTAGGAGTTTCTTTTTATAGGTGAATCATTATTATCAATCCAGTAAACTATCTACCATGTCAAAGATTCAATTTTCCATTTCCTCTCCACCAAGTTTTTGGGTACCGTTACTCTATTAGAATCAAGCTAGATTGCACCAATAGGTCAACTAGCCTAGCCATCCACCTAATCAACTTTTGGTAAGACAAATACTTACTTCACCATATTCATTTACTTTATTTCCATTTCATAATCAACCTAGGTCTTACCCATGTCTTCTAATCCATATTTTGGATCTCATAAATCAACCCTTTTTACCAACCCAGATCCATACATACTAACAATTGATGGTCATCTCAATCATTGATAATTTATCCAATCATTGATGATCTATCCAATTGTCGATGGTTACCTTAACCACTGATGGTTATCCCAATCATTGGTGGTCACTATAAAAGTTAAAACTAACAAGCTAATTTCACCTACTAACACCCAATCAAACTTAATTATCCATGTTTTTACCTATTCATAGACCCCTTTCTGATTTTTTGAAGTATACCCCAAATCCCTAGCACTAGTATTGATTAGTTTATAACTAATTTAATTTTTTCTAGTCTATTTTATAATCAAGCATTCTTGTGTTCAATTTTAGTACCATTGACTTATTGATGCAAGTATCTTCTATTTTGTTTATGAACATAATTGTTTAAAATGTGTGGATTGAAAGCCCCAGAGGAAGCCCTCACTTTTGGGATCTAGTTATCACTAGGTACTCCACTCAACTATACATCTAATCAACAAGTTTGTTTTAGTTCTTCTTATCTATAGGTCATCTTACCAAGCCAAATAGGATTTATTCACAATCTTTTGATTCAATGCACACACAATCAATTAGGTTTTTCAAACATACCCATACTTAGTTTTTTCTTTTTCCTTTTCTAATAATAAGCAAAACTTCATTGAAACATTTTTGCATGCTTGGTGAGACCCTTATGTCTTTGCTTGGGTTATTGTTTGCTTGTATTCCCTCTCTATTCTATGTTCATTAACAAAATAATTTTTTTCTTTTAGACTTAAGATCAAGTGCATACATCAACTAATTTAAAATTTAGTTCACATAGCTTAACTTAAAATTAAATTACTCTATCATAGCTTCACTCTTTGTTGCACACACTCAATCAAACCACTTTCAAAAATTAAAAATCAAACAAACTTGAGACAAGGCCCGAGTAGGATTTCATCACCTAGTGGTAACTTTATTCTTCCTTGGAAATATTACTTGGAGGTCATTACCAAGGGGAGAACCAACTCAGCTCTCTTATTGAGTATAATATCTAGATATCAATATATATTGGCTAAGAACCCGATAACCTTATCATTTTGGTGTGTGAAGTGAGGGGGTAGGCCCTAATACCAATCCATGTATGTATTCTAATACAAATTCTTTTTTAGTGCCTAAGCACAACCTAAAACCAACCTTAGACTGCCTCTCTAGTACCTATTCTACAAACCAATTTTAGTCACACATATTTGTAAGGCATAAGCCAACAGAGTGATTAATAAAAAATATAGGGAATAGTGTATCTTTTAGAGTGAAATTTTATTTCTTTGATTATTTATTATCTTCTCTTTGTTTGAGTATTAAATTTTTTTGTGATTTATATCTCCCTTGTCTCATATGGTTCTCACTCACCAACAATGAAGGGATCTTATGGAGAAAAACCCATCACCAAACCAACCTACCTCTTATGCCTCTTCATCCAGGGACTAAGTTTCTAAACTAGTAAACTCTCCTCACCCCTTGATATGTCCTACTTTACCTATGGAGGTTCCTCAAGGAGATGCAAATTTTTTCACTTTCCTAGATAACAATCTCATGGCTTTACAACAATGTCTCATAACCATGTCTTACCATACCCCAGATTCAACCCCACCCATAGATCTACCTTATGGCATGCCTCTCCACCTAATGGGGAGTACCTATATTTTTATGGTGACTACCCAACCATTGACTACCTAGGATTCCTCATCAATTAACAACCCCTTTGAGACTACTATAGAGAACCAACCAACCCAAACTATCACTACCCTTATACCTTCAGCCCCTACCAACCCCTCCTCCACTTTAGGAGTACCTACCTATAGCACTACCAACCTTCCTTTAGCTACCTTCAACCAATTAACCACTACTTCACTTCAAAACCTTGTGGTATCCATACCTTCTACCTTGCCACTAATTAGCACAAGGGTCACCACCCTTCCATTGATCACCAACCTGAATACCACTACTATCCAAAAAACACACCTTGGGCTAACCTTTGGATACATCCCTAGTTTACAAGGGCATGTGCCCACTAACCAACCACTTAAATCTACCCACCCTTATGTATCTTCTACCCAATTAGTGGCATCCACTTACCAATATGTGGTATCCTCCCATCTTCCAACCCACTATCATTATATATCCCAACCATTGTAGTTGATAGGAACTGAGTTCACAAAGATCTGACACCACTTGTCAGAATTAAGAGCACATATGATTACCTTTGTATAAGTAATTAAACACAGAATTTAACCAGAAGTAAAATGTAACTAGAATTTAGAAATAGCACAGAATATGAGAGGCAACACACAATTGTATTCAACTCATCCAGAAGGAAATTACAATAAATAGATCACACTCTTTCATCCACTTCGTGGGCATACCAATAATCTTCCCTCAAGAGTTCTCTTCTCTCAATACAGGTCACAACAAACAACTCAAACACAGAGTTGTTGTTCACCTCAACCAGTCAATAACAATACTGCCAGTACACAAGTATGTAATGTACTCCAAGTAGATCTCACCTGATCTTGCTCCCTGTTGTGTTACAGATCTCCTTTGATCATGCTACCCCATAGATCTCCTTTGACCTTGCACAAACACACACCTGAAGATCAATTGACCTTACTTACTCATGTAAATCTTCTCCCTGATCTTGCAACAACCTGCAGATCAACCTGATCTTACACACCATGGAAGAATCCTTGTGATTCCACCATTAGAAGAACTCTTTTGGTTCTACACACCAGCACCCCTATGGATCTTCTACCAGATCTTGCTCTCCTACAAATCTACCTGATCATACATGCTTGGCACTGTGGCACTATGAGGAGCTAACCTTTCTCTCTTCCCTCTGAAGGAGCTAACCTTGCTCTCTCTATCTAGCACACTTTACAATACAATCCATGAGTCTCTTATATAGATCCCATATAAATAATAATTAGACTTCTAATTATAATAATTAGAACTGCATCTCCAAGACTAAAATTAGTCTTTACCATGCAAACTAATTGTCTGTCCAAAAATAGACCAGTTTTAGAGACGCATGTAAACGCATACACACACAGGCTGCCAACATCGGTTCCCTGTCTAACTGATGTCAGCAGACCCATAACCGACATCGATTACTACAAACACTAAATATGACTGACATCAGTTGCTTGTAACTCAGCAACCTCCTCTTATTTGCATCCTAGTGAAGCTTTTAGCTCCACAACCTAACAATCTCCCACTTGGAGATAAATAGATGCACCTATAACTATACCTGTACATTGTCTAATTTGTTTCCTGGCTTGTATCCCTCTTCAAGATCAATCTTGAAGACCAACCACCACAAAACTTGTGATGCTCCTCCTGTCATCCAAGTAACCTGCCACATCTGAACCTACATACCCATGTAGAGAAGTCCCTGACCTTGCATAGCATGTATACCTACTGTTGGTCCCTCTCAGATACCTAAGAACCCACTAAACTTCTCTCCAATGCTTCTTTCCTAGATTGGCTCCAAACTTGCTAACACCCACTACTAGGGCAAAAATAGGTCTAGTACACATGTACTTAACCTCATCATGTGAATTGGGACCCTATTCTGTGAACTATCCATCCATAGGTGTGCTAACCAATTCTGCATCCTACATCTTGAACCTTGCCACTACCTTATTCACATAATCATCTTGAGACAACATCAACCTGTGATCTTACCTGTCTCTAAGAATACTCATGCCAAAGAATTTCACTGCTCCTAAATTCTTCATGACATACCACTGAACTAACTTTACCTTTAGTTTAGCAACTCCCTACATGTGTGACCCTAAAATAAGCATACACACTACATACAATAATAGGATAATGTTGCAATCATCATCCAACCTAGTAAAGTAAACATAATGGTTACAATGACATTGACAAAAGCCATGCTTTGTCATACACCTGTCAAACCTGTACCACTATCCTGTAGCTTCCTCAAGACCATATGACTTGGCCTTCCATCTCACGTGTCCATCCTCTCTCTTCTTTAACCAAGGAATCCATTCATCTTTCAGTGCTTTCTTTCTGATTGGCAACTCTACCAAATCTCCCATTTAGTTCTGCATCTTAGGAATCAAATTCCTCATCATGCCATGCTCCCACTATTTCTTAGATCCTTCCTGCTCTGTAGTGAGCAACAAGTATAAAGAAAGGGAATAATGAATTTGAGGATTACTTACCCTTTCAGTCCTCCATATGGACATTTGAGACTCTTTGATAGCTTGCTGTCCACCCAAAATCCATTTCTTAGTCAACCTTGGTCTGTACCTGACCAATGTCAAATCCACCTGATCATCGATGCTAGTTCCCTGACCAACGTTGGTGTCCTCTGGTCGCCAATGTTGATTCCCAGACTGATGTCGGTAGCCACCCTACCTGACACCACCAACTTTGCCTATCTGCACATGATCGATGTCAGTACCTATCTGTTCAACATTAATTCCCCCTGATCGACGTCGGTACCTATGTTTTCCTATGAGTGATGACTTTTTACCTATGATCTCTCTTTGGATCAAAACCCTATCCAAACTACCCTACTCAAAGTTATTCAGTCCCCTCCATTGATCTCTATCCATCATCTCCTCCATGAACACTAAGGATTTTTAGTTCTTAAGTTTGTCAAAGACATCTGACTTCCTCTTAAGAACATGCATCTCCTTTTTACTCATGTGACCAAGCCTACAAAGCCACATCTTCACAAAAAAAGGAGAATCAGTAATACAAGTAGGTAGATAAAGAGTACCTACTTTCTTAACACATGCTAATTCAAGTGCATCCACTGTGAGAGTTACTGTGCATCTCTCATCACCCAACTTTCTTAAAGAAATTAGCCTCCTCTTCAAGATTGGGACCTACATGACATTCTTCAACACCCATGTGTTGGCCGTCTATAATTTCAGCCACACTTCACCTATGCCACCAATTTGACAAGGCTCACCAGCCCCTAAATAAATCTTTCCAAATTCTCCATGGACCTTAACATGGAAAAATACTCTATTTGGGGCTGCATGGAAAGAGGCAACATAATCTATAAACCAAGATTCTACTTTATCCAAAGAACATACAAGAGCAACCAGTGCAATAATACCTGCAACATATACTACTTTATTTCCTTCATGCTGATCTTCTACAAACCAGTAATCTTTCTTTACTTGCTCTTTCTTTCCATAACTCCATAATTGATCATTCTTGCTTTTGAATTCCTCCATACTTTCTTCTGCCATTGCTATACTCCCACTCAATCAGAAACCCCTGAGAGTGACCTGTAATCAACAAACACTTAACAAAATCTAACTACCTATTAGTTGATCCTAGCTCTGAGAACCTCCAACCTCACCCTGATACCAATTGATAGGAACTGAGTTTACAAATCTCTGACACCACTTTTCAAAGTTAAGAGCACATATGATTACCTTTGTATAAGAAACTAAACATGGAATTTAACCATAATTAAAATGTAACTAGAATTTAGAAATAGCATAGAATATGAGAGGCAACACATAATTATATTCAACTCATCTAGAAGGAAATTACAATAAAGAGATCACACTCTTTCATCCACTTCATGGGCATACCAGTAATCTTCCCTCAAGAGTTCTCTTCTCTCAATATAGGTCACAACAAACAACTTAAACACAGAGTTGTTGTTCACCTCAACCAGTCAATAACAATACTACTAGTACACAAGTATGCAATGTACTCCAGGTAGATCTCACCTGATCTTGCTCCCTATTGTGTTACAAATCTCCTTTGATCATGCTACCCCACAGATCTCCTTTGACCTTGCACACACACACACCTGTAAATCAATCAACCTTACCCATGTAGATCTTCTCCCTGATCTTGCAACAACCTACAGATCAACCTGATCTTACACACCATGGAAGAACCCTTGTGATTCCACCATCAAAATAACTCTTTTGGTTCTACACACCAGCACCCCTATGGATCTTCTACTAGATCTTGCTCTCCCGTAGATCTATCTGATCATACACACTTGGCACTGTGGCACTATGAGGAGCTAACCTTGCTCTCTTCCCTCTGAAGGAGCTAACCTTGCTCTCTCTATCTAACACACTTTACAATATAGCCCATGAGTCTATTATATAGATCCCATACAAATAATAATTAGACTTCTAATTACAATAATTAAAACCGCAACTCCAAGACTAAAATTAGTCTTTACCATGCAAACTAACTGTCTGTCCAAAAATAGACCAGTTCTAGAGACACATGCAAATGCATGCACACATAGGCTACCGACATCAGTTCCCTATCTGACCGATGTTGGCCGACCCATAACTGACATCAGTTACTGTGAACACTAAATATGATTGATGTCAGCTGATTAGATCGATGTTA
Organism: Torreya grandis; assembly: GCA_037957365.1. Classification (NCBI taxonomy): domain Eukaryota; kingdom Viridiplantae; phylum Streptophyta; class Pinopsida; order Cupressales; family Taxaceae; genus Torreya; species Torreya grandis. Next base: position 346,063 of record JARHVA010006551.1, on the reverse strand, counting down.
GTTGCCTGCAACTCAGCAACCTCCTCCTGTTTGCATCCTGGTGAAGCTTTTAGTTCCACAACCTAACAGTAGTAGCATATATTCTACAAAATTTTGGGTGCATAACGCCAAGTAGAATTAATGAAGATGATTATAGACAAGATGACCACCTTAGAGTCATCCATTTTGGGTGATCACAACATCTTGTCATATGACCAAATTTTTAATGAGCCCATCAATCCATCCGTACCTATCAAGCCATATCCTCCCCAATGGGAACTCCCAAGTTCTCTAAATTTTAAATTAAGGAGGATCCCCAATAGTACCTTAGGACATTTATGCATGCTTGTTATCTCATCACCTATGATGATGCCCTTATTAACTACACATTCCCCATGTCTCTAACTAGTATAACATTGGATTGGTATACTTCCATACCCAAGCACTCTCTTTTCTCCTTCACCCAACTAGGTCAAACCTTTTTGGACCACTTTTCAATCAATATCTCCAATAAATTTTCTATCACTGACCTCTACTCCATCTAAAAGTTTGAGCATGAATCTATTGCTGATTTTTTGGCTCATTGGAGGATCTTAATCAACCAACTTTCCTTCTCCCTGCCTCAAGCTAAACTCATAGAGCTTTTTTCTCAAGCATGTACCAAACATATCTCCTCTACACTACAATTCCAAAGCTTTCAAACCTTTGATGAATATTTTACCATGGCACATAAGTTATAGAATTGATCCACTGATGAAGGTAAGCTAAAGCTCAAAAATAAAAATTCAACTACAAAACCAATGATAAGTCTTCCTCCAAGTCCAGTAATTATCCCATTACCAATACCAAGAGCAAAGGAACCATGAATGTGGTTGTCCTAAAAGCCCCTCCTCTACCTTATGTCAACCAATATATTTCATCTAGTTACTCAAAGAAAAATTTGAAGAACTAAAACTAGAACAACCAAAATCAATTCATCCTACTTGGATAATCCTATGCATCCATCTTAGAGAAGTTATTGAAAGCCAACATCATTCAATTTCTTCCTATCAAACCTCCTCAATAGTTTTATGCCTCTTACCCTTCACCTAGTTGGTTCAATGAGAATGATCCATGTGCCTTTCATTAGGTAATAGGACATGACATCAGTAAGTGTAACACCTTCAAGAGCCTTATCCAATCCCTCATTGACAAGGTGGAGCTTATATTGGACAACCTTGATGCACCTTTGAACCAAGCCCTTGATATATTTAGGTAGCCCCTTCCCAAACCATGCTCCTATAAAAAATTAGAGAAATAATGTCAAGTGATCTCATGATACCCATATAGTTAACATGTTATCTAATGTGATCATTACCAAACCACCTAGTATCTAATCTTCCAGTCCTCCAACTTTTCCATCTATTGAGATAGTGGACTTAACTTCCCTTCCTTTAGACACTCAAATTGAGGAAGTGCCATCCTCTCCCCCTCCACTTATTAAGGTAGTGGAGCCACTAGCCTCCCTTTCAACTAATATATCAGAACAACCAACCATTACCACCCTATCTTTACCTTCAACTATTGAGAAACCTACCCCTCCTACAAAAATCACTACTAAGGATGAACCCACATGTCTACTCCTCCCATATAAGAACCACCTATCTCAACATTGAATCCTTTAATTAAGGAAGAGTATGAGGTTACCATCCATGTATCTCCACCTAAGGACCTATCTTTGAGGCCCACCATTTAGGGGATCAAACCAACCTATAAACCATTCTCTAGGCTAGTGCAAAAATTGGAATTTATCTCCAACCTTGACATGGATCGAGCCACCTTTTGACAATAATTAGGGATACCTTATATCACCAAGAAAGAACCTCCAACCATGCCTTTAGTATTATAACCACCACTTCTACCATATGAACTTTTACCCTACTAGCCAAACCAATAACAAATTTTACAAATCTAATAATCCCTCAACCATTTGAGACAACTAAACCCCAAGCTACCAAATCACCTTCCTAATCCAAACCAACCAAACTAATCAAGAACCTTGGAACCTTCCCCATAGCAACCCTTATTCACCCCTTAGTGAAATTAGAGCTTGCCTCATTAGAACCTACAACCAAATGCCAGACCAAATCAACCAAAGAGGTAAAACCCACAAAGGCTAGAAGGCCCAAATATTGCCTTCCTCAACCTTACCCTCCATTCTAAGGCCTCATCCCTCTACCTTGATTAGGAAGCTAATTTACTCTACCAAAACCCCACTCCCTCTTTTGGTTACACCTGCGTAGTTGCTCTCTAATGCACCTATTTTAACCACACCAATAATAACTAAGGTACCTACCTTTTGATCTTCCACCTCTAGCTCATCAAACCTCTTTCCTAAACTGAGGTCATCAACCAAGCACACCTCCCTACCCAAAATTCCTACCACCAAACCTATCTCCAAATAAACTCCTACTTTAACCATCAAAGTAAAGACCATTGCACCCCTACCACCTTTAGTCAAGTCTTACTCAACTATTCTCCATAGGTTATTACAAACCTCTTGTTTAGCCTTACCTCTCATCAAACCCTTTGACCCTATTGATTCAAAAACTATCTAGTATAATGACCACCATGTGTGTTATTATCATAAGACACTCAACCATGATATAGATAATTATAAATCTCTCCAAACCATTATCCACCATATTTATGATGAGGATGATTTGTTAATAGATAAACATCCTATGCCCCCTGGACCAATCTAACCAACAACCAAATCTACCCAACACTTACCTACTTCTCCACTCTCACCTAAGAGTGAAGATGAATCTGACCAATCTCCTACCCCAACCTCTCCTTCTATCCATATTATCAATGTGGTCATGAGATCATAACAAAAGGATAAGGGGAAGGCTAAGGTGTCCATTCCATAGACATGTCCATCTTTAACCTCCTAACCACACCCATCCATCTCCATCTTCCACCAAACCCAAGGTGTCCATTTTAGATGTCTCTAATCTAACCCCTCAAAATCCATCAGGAGAGTTATCCTCAAGCAACTTCACTAGACCCTAGTGAAGATGAGCTTGTATGAGTTGATATCTACCTCTCCCCATCATCATCAAACACTAATAGAGGATTTGTAATACATTGAGGTCTAACATGAGGACCCCCAACCTCTAGTAGTCTTTATTGGTGCCCATCAAATTTCCAACTTTGTTACCGTCAAGGATTCAAAAATACCTTCCATCCAACTTGAGGACCTAAATCCCCCTCTCTTTATTACTACTTACATCAACCAAACCCACATCAAGAAGGTCATGATTGATGGGGGAGATATAATTAACATCATCTCCTCTCATACCTACAACCAAATCAACTTGTCAAACCATGTCATGTCTAATTCTTTAGCCATCCTTCATTCCTTTAATGATACCATGACCACTACCCTGGTAACTATCATCCTTCATATCCATTTAGGACCACACCATTATCCACCATATTTATGATGAGGATGATTTATTAATAGATAAACCTCCTATGCCCCCTATGCCAATCCAACCAACAACCAAATCTACCCAACACTTACCTACTTCTCCACTCTCACCTAAGAGTGAAGATGAATTTGACCAATCTCCTACCCCAACCTCTCCTTCTATCCATATTATCAATGTGATCATGAGATCATAACAAAAGGATAAGGGGAAGGCTAAGGTGTCCATTCCATAAACATGTCCATCTTTAACCTCCTAACCAACCCGTACCCATCCATCTCCATCTTCCACCAAACCCAAGGTGTCCATTTTAGATGTCTCCTAATCTAACCCCTCAAAATCCATTAGGAGAGTTATCCTAAAGCAACTTCACTAGACCCTAGTAAAGATGAGCTTGTATGAGTTGATATCTACCTCTCCCCATCATCGCCAAACACTAATAGAGGCTTTGTAATCCATTGAGGTCTAACATGAGGACCCCCAACCTCTAGTAGTCTTTATTGGTGCCCATCAAATTTCCAACTTTGTTACCTTTAAGGATTTAAAAATAACTTCCATCCAACTTGAGGACCTAAATCCCCCTCTCTTTATTACTACTTACATCAACCAAACCCACATCAAGAAGGTCATGATTGATGGGGGGATATAATTAACATCATCTCCTCTCACACCTACAACCAACTCAACTGTCAAACCATGTCATGTCCAATTCTTTATCCATCCTTCTTTCCTTCAATAATACCATGACCACTACCTTGGGAACTATCATCCTTCATATCCATTTAGGGCCACACACACTCCCAAATAATTTCTATGTTGTAGAAGGTTAATTCTAATATAACCTCTTATTGGGTTGACCTTGGATCCACTCCTTGGGTTGCTTTACCTCTATCATCCACCATTGTATTATTTTTGAGCATGAAGACTAGGTCATCACCATCCAAGCTAACCTAAGTCCTTTCTTAACATGAAATATGACCTATCACCCCAGTGATGTCCTCATAACCCCATCCAACACACCCTTAGCAACTAAAACCCAACTTTCAACCACAAAAGTGGATATCATATCCCCTTTTACCAATGAGGCATTGACTAGTTCCTTTATCCCTTCAGATCAAATCCCCACCATAGACCCTTTGGAATCTATGTTCCATCACCTTTCACTAGGGGACTATCACCTTTTAGCACTTGACTCTTTCCATAATCCTCACGAGCACGGGAAACTTACCAACCAACTAGGATATAACCCTAATGTTAATATTGTTGTTCCTTTTGAACCTCCCCACCATTAGATCTATTTTTTTATGAGGGACTTGATAAATCCCTTGGTGCTTTTGCTACCTCTCTTCTACCTTGACCATTCACTACCATTTTATCTTACCTAGATAAGCCAATCTTTGCCAAGACATAAAATTGACCAAATTTAGGCACTTTGGTCCAAAATTGGGAACCCATTTTTGTATAAAAACGTCTGAGTCTATGCCTTTGTCCAAGTCTAGTATGTAGGTTTCATTTGGAAGAAGTGTTCTTATACAAAGCCTAAAGTTTTTTACATAAAAAAACTAAGTTTTTTCCTTTTGAAAGATTTGTTCTTTAGTATTTTGGCTAAGTCCTTTGTAATGAATTCTTTCAGGTTTTTGTTTTAAGCCTTTGCCTAATTCTTTCATACTTTTTGTTTGAGGCTTTTTTATTTAAGTGTATTTCTCTCAGACTTTTCATTCAAAAAATTTATTTCAAGAAAATTATTGAGATAAATTTTCCAAAGGGTATGTTACAACATTTTTAAAGGACTTTTTTAGGTTAAGTGGACACTTTCAACTTTCCCAAAGGGTACTTTCATTTTTCCAAAGGATACTTTGAAATCTTTCTGAAGGGTATATTTAAAACTTTCCCAAAGGGAAGTTTCTTTGGAAAGTGAAGGACACTTGCCTTTCTGAAGGGATCTTTTCAAAAAATCTAAAGGAAAGAGTAGTTTTGGACATTTTGTCTGAAACAACTTTTTTGAAGGTCCATAACAGTTTTTCCAAAGGGAAACTCAAAAGAAAAGGGCATCTTCAATATTTTGAATGGTCACTTACAAATTTTTTGAAAGGCACTTCAACTTTTTTAAAGGGGTATGTGAAAACTTTTTCGAAGGACTTGTTTAGGCTAAGTGGACACTTTCAACTTTCCTGAAGGGACATTTTCAAAACTTGAAAGATTTTTTCTACGGAGAGTAGACCATTTCAAAAATTTGAAGGGTATTTTCCTTTCAGAAGAGAATTTTTTTGAAGGGTCACTTACAAGAAGCTAAAGGGTATGTTTCCTTTCAAAAAGGGTCTTTTTCATCTTTTCGAAGGGTCATTTCAAAGAAAAAAAAAGGGGTGAACAAAATTCTTTCAGATAAATTATTTGAATAATTCTTTTAAAGAAATTGTCCAAGGAATTATTTAGAAAACATGAAAAGGTTCCAAAGTCTGATACAAAGAAAAAATGATTTCCTTTAGATTTTTTGTCCATGGAAATTATTTAAGGCATAAAGAACCAAATGAAGAGCTCAAAGAAAATAAAAAAGGAAACAAAAGACCCGAATAAATTATTTTAGGAAAAGTGCCAAGACAAGAATTGTAAGGAAATAAAGTCCAAAGAAATACCCAAAAGGTGATGGCCCATAGAACATCAATTTTAGACTACAAAAGCCATTGGAGTTTAAAAGGAAAGACTCAGTTGGAACCTAAAGTCAAAGATAAGAGGTAAAATGTGGTAATTATAACTGAGTCATTTTGTTTTAATTGTAACTTATTCAACTATAGCTAATTCAATTGTATTTGAGGCTTTGATTTAGTTTTAACTCATTATAACTGAGCCATTTAGTGACATGGCATAGCTCACCCAATTCTCTCCCATGAAAATGTAACTAATCCTTCAAGATGACACATGTCTCACTGACTTTTGGACTTCCTTCGATTGCTTTACCTTTCAAGGCTATATATGCATCCTCTTGGCTCATTTTAGAGCCTCCACTAGTTATGGTAAAACTCTAGCCAAATTTGTACTTGTAAAACTCTTGAATAAATAATACAAGTTTTTGCCACTCATATGCTATACTATTGTGTATCAGTTCAAATCATGTTGTTCTTGTTTAGTGAGAGTTTAAATTTCCTAACATGTTATCCTTTATTACTTACTAAATGTATAGAAAGAGTATTGTTCTAGGTCCTTGTTAGTATTCCTTCTTAAGTGTATAGACATTTTAGAAGTGGTTTAAGAATATATTCCTTCTTGGAATTATTTGTTACTCTCTTGGATGTTGAGTACCTTCTTGAATCTAACATGTGAAACACTGATGTGACAATGCACAGAGTTGTGGATTTTTTGTGAAATAAACTTTGTTGGTCTTTAAGTAGTGTATTTTTAGTCAAATTGGGAGGACATTATTCATTGGTGCATCATATTTTTGTTTTCTTATTTTTTTTTCTTACCCTTTTCATACACACTTGATATATTAGAGAGAGTTTTAAAGGTGCATCAAGGGGAGCTAGCCCATAATCTAGAGATTCATCTAAATGAAATTTTCACCCACATCAAGAGAGATGATTCCATTTTACTGCTTGGATGAGGAGAACTAAGTATCTCTTCAAGGGTTTCAATCCAAGAATCAATAAAATTTTTCATGCCCGATGGGACCTCTAAGTCCTACAAGATTTTTCAATATTAGTGTTGGTCTTGGCATTGTTGAAGAGAAAGAAACATCTACATTCAGTACTTGGTGACTCCATTGAAGAATTCAAGTCTTTGGTTGATGAGCAGATCTTATTTTCCATGCCAAAGGTGACCACTAGGTTTGCTACTAAAGATGTACCCTTCGAGTTTGTGGAATTACCTCCATATTCCACCAAAAGGTACATATTTGTAAGCACTCATCCTTATAAAAGATATTTTATGTTTAAACTTCTATGTTTGTGTTACATTCCAATCCCACAACCCATAGTGGTCATTTTAAAATGGCTATAATATAACCTATTGTGCCTTTCACCAAGGCATCTCCCTTGCATCTTGCCCAATATGATTAGCTTCTAGGAGTTTCTCTTAAAAGTGTCCCATCATTTAGTGGAGATGGTCCAATTAATGTTATTATGCACATTAGGAATACATCAAACTTTTGTAATATCCATAATATTACCCAAGAAAATGTAGCTATTAGGTTTTTGGCCTTGTATTTCAAAGGAAATGCCTTGGACTAGTATGGGACCCTACCTATCAATTCTATTGGCTCATGGGATGAGTTGGGGACCCTATTGACTGATAGATTTGAGGAAAAGAGTGATCACCTATCTCTAGCTAAGAAATTAACCATAATAAAGAGGTAACCACATGAATTCATGCAATATTTTAATAATAGGTTCCAAACAATTTGGGACACAATCCTAATTCTTGTGAGGCCAACTGTAAACTATGCATTTTTGTACTACTTAAAAGCATTAAACAGTGACATTGCCATGATGATTCAATCTATGGGTGGAAAAACACTAATTTTTACCTATGAAATAGCCATAAATATTTATAATTATCTTATTCAAGTAGGAAATATAGCTCCTAGACCTCCAATGCCACTATTCTTTGATTTTCATTATCCTAGTCAAAGTGCATTGCCCACTTTAGCTCCTTTTCTTGGTCAAGAAAAATATGCCATTACTGCTAGAAATGAAATCCATGAAGTTAAAAGTCTACTTAAAATTGTTACAAATGAGTTATTTGCCCTCAAAAGACAACAAGCTCAAGGTTATAAACCATATAAATCCTACAATCAGTTTGGATAAACAAACAAACCTCCTTTTCAAAGCAATAATCAGGGATAAGGCCAAATTACCCATGTCAAGCCTTATCAAAGATATAATCCTAGTGCTTCTTCATCCTCAAAATCCCTTATCCCCACTTATAACAATTTGGTCTAAGAATAACCCAACTATCCATCTTTTAAAAATGGTCAAGAACAAGTTGCTTATGTAAATGAAATGCACAATCAAGGTATGGTAATGCAAGGCAGTCAATCTTTCCAAGCTTTAAATTTTAAAGGATCCATGAAATTTGGGGTGGAAAATGGACAACCTTAGATTAATTATACCCTCATAAACCATTTGAAAGGTGTGTTTTGTGCCATTAATTTCTTGGTAAATATAAACAATCAGAATATTAGTGTTGCCTACAATACTAGGTCTAAAAGGAGGGTTGTTGATAAAGCTCAAGGAGATAATCAAGGACATATTGTGACTCCTACATCATCTCCTATGGTTAGTGGGTATAAAAAATCCTAAACTTCAATAAAATTAGAGAATTCTAAATTTCAAGCTTACTGCTACAACTCTATCTCCACAAGCTACATCACAAAGTGAAAATGTTCATAAAGAGAACCCCAAGGTGAGTAATCCTTCCATAAATGTGTTAGAATAGATGAAGAAGCTTCATATGAATATTTAATTTTGGGATTATCTAACATTAATAGGGTAGAAAGATATACTTCAAAAGGAATTGCATGGATTGGGCAAATAGGCTAGCCCATCTAGAAATGACAATGTCATTCTGCTAAGTGGAACTCAATCTATGGATGGTCAAGTGAATAAAGATGAAAAGACTTATAATTTTTACCTATATATAATTTTTGGTGATTTATTGGTTCATAATTACATCATTGATAGTGGAACAAGCACATCAGTTATGCCAAAATGTATAGCAGATAAGCTACGCCTCAAGTATGAGCCAACGAATAAAGGAGGTTTGCAATTAGATGGATCACTAGCCAAGACTTTGGGTGTAGTGAAAGGTTTGATTTTAAACCTTAATTATTTTCCTACTTTTTCAATTCCACATGATGTGGTAGTAATATATTTACCTCTCTATTTTTCTCTTTGTGGGTCAAGGGACTTTACATCAAAGATAGGCGGATATTTGGCAGCCAATTGATCCTACATGGTGTTTAGGACAAAATATGTAAATAAAGTGAAGATTGAGTCAAAAAGTATTCATAGATATCACTTATAACCATAATCACCTAAGGTATCAAATGTTAACTATGTTATCATTGATGAAGAGGAGCTTCATATTGACCAATCTCCATCATCTTCCCTTAAAGGAGTTTCTGATTTATTTCTAGATGAGTGAGGCAATGATAACTATGAGCATGATCCTTATAAGTTTATTGAATAATATAATCTTTAAGTTTATTATATGCATTATAAGGTCTCATTCATTCTTAATTTGATGAAACCAAGTCATGATGTGAATGTCTTATGCCAGCTCTTCTTTGATGGGTATAGAACCAAGATTAGGGTAGGTGGTGGAGCTATGGTAGTTTCACCTTTAAAGGAAAGGTATTTTTCAACTTTCAGATTTTATTTCTCTTTTACTTGTAATGTAGACAAATATGAAGCCCTAATTCATGGCCTTGAATGGGCAAGGAAAAGAGGTGTCAAGGAATCGTAAGTGTTTGGTGATAGTGAGCTTGTTGTGAAGCAAGTTAGAGGGTAGAATTTGACCAAGAACTCCTTACTCAAATCCTAAAATCATAGAGTTAGGGATCTTGTAGAAGATTTCATGACTTTTAATATTATATCTATCCAAGGGAATACAACAAGCATGTTTATAGGTTGGTATCTGTTGGTGCTCAATTTCATGTTCTAAAGGGCATAAAGGAAGACAAAAACTAGCCCCATCTAAAGGTTATTATGAGACCATCCATACCAGATAATGTCACTAATTGGTATGTCTTTGATATTGACCAATAAATAACACTTTTCCTACAAGAAGAGGCTGATTTTTCTTCCAAGAATAAATCTAAGTTGCAGCAACAATATGGAGGGTAGATTGTCCAACTAAAGTCTAACAAGCTCTCCAAAGGCTTAGTAACTCTTAAAATCATATTCAATGAATATTACCAGCTAAAGAAGGATAATGTAAGCATGTAAAAAAAGAAATATAACTATGAAAGGATATAAATCTTTAAATATAAGCTACTTACACTTGAGAAGGTATGCACTAGTCAAGAAAAGCATAAATTCATTGAATTATGCAAAGAGTTTAGTGATATTTTTGCATGGGAGTATAGTGATTTGAAGGGTTTTGACCCAATATTTAATAAAAACACCATAGATCTAGATTAAAATTCTAAACCCATCAATAAAAGACAAATGCCAATCAATCCCAAGATTGAGCCTCTCATGAGGAAAGAACTCACCAAGCTGATTAAGTCCAAAATCATCTTTCCCATCAAACATTCTTCTTGACTGGCCAATGTAGTCCTTGTTATGAATAAAAATGGAGAGATCATGTTGTGTGTATAATTTAGTGACTTTAATAGAGTTTCTTTGAAGGATCATTATCCACTCCCTTCTATGGAGCAAATTCTGCAAGTGGTGGCAGGTAGTGAGAGGTTTTCTCTCTTAGATGGTTATTCTGGGTACAATCAAGTTTTAGTGAAAGAAAGTGACCAATACAAGATGGCATTCACCACAAAATGGGGCACATATTCCTATATTAATATTCCATTTGGATTGTCTAATGTTGGAGCTACTTTTAATTGTGTAATGGATATGGCTTTTTGAGGACTAATAAATGACATTGTATTGGTATATCTTGATGATGTGATAGTTTTCTCCAATAAAGAAAAAGATAATTTGAATCATCTAAGAAATTTTTTTGAGAGGTGTAGAGATTTTGGGATCTCTCTAATCCCAAATAAGTGTGTGTTTTTTTTCATGAAGGCAAAATCTTAGGGCACATTTTTTCCAATAAAAGTCTGTCCATTGATTTAGAAAGGGTAAGTGCCATCTTGTCATTGTCTTTACCTAAACATAAGAAGGGTCTAAAAAGATTATTTGGTAAGATAAATTTCATTAGGAGGTTTTCCCTAATTTTTATAATATGGCCAAGCCCTTGACATCTATGCTAAGGAAGGATGAGATATTCACTTGGATAAGAAGGAGAAAATAAATTTTTAAAGAGATCAAATAATCCATTACCCAGAACCCTACTCTTACAAGTCCTAACTTCCCAAGGACTTCAACCTGTATCCTTTTTGGAATGAAGAGGTAATATTTGCCATGATTACTTAATCTAATGATGAAAATATTGAATAGCCTATTTCCTTCTCTAGTTAAGGTTTGGAAGGCTATGAGACAAGATACACATATGTTGAGAAATAAGTGCTTTCAGTCATAAGGAGTTTAAATAAATTTAGGCATATGTTGCCTAATAACAAGATTAAAATTATTGTGCCTCATCCTAGTGTGAAATACTTTCTGTTGAGTAGATATTTGAATGAAAAAATGGCAGGTTGGATCACCAAAGTGATGGAGTATGATGTGGAGATCAAAACAACCAAGCTAGTAAAAGGAAAAGGACTATGTGAGCATCTTGATTCAGACTTGAAAGAGAAAATGGAAGTTGTTTTGGCACTCCATGATGATCCTATAATATTTTTACCTTCATATATGAGAATTTGGACATAAGACATGATTCACTTGCTTCAAATTGTTGAGTGTCCACAAGGTCTTGATAGGGATAAGAAAAGGTAATTTAGGTTGCAATCCATTCCTTATGTACTTTTTGATGGTGTTCTAGTTAGAAAGGAATTTTTAGGTGTCTTGATGATATGTATTGATTTGAATTAGATTTACAAAGTGTTGCATGAGTTTCATGATGGACCAGCTGGTGGTCACTTTGCTCTAAGAACCATAACTACTAAGATTATGAGATCTGGTTACTTTTGTCTTAGTTTGTTTAAAGACACTCATGCTTGGGTAAGGAAATGACAAAAGTGTGCTCTTTTTGATGGAAAAAAAAATCTAGTTGCCTCTGTTCACCAAATCTAGGTTGAGTAACCCTTCATAGGTCTGATCAATCCTCCTTCTAGTGTTGGTCACAAGTGGGTGTTGATAGCCACTGATTATTTTACAAGGTGGGTGGAATTTGTAGCTCTTAAGGAGGCAAATGAAAACTTAGGCCTAGAATTCTATGAAGGTATAATAACCAAATTTGGAGCTCCTTCAACAATAATTTTAGATAATGCACTAGCCTTCTTAGGAACAAGGACAAGTGAATGGGATTTGAAGTATGGCATTTATCTTATCACCTCCTCCAACTACTATCCCCAAGGACTAACTAAATCCACAAAAAATAACTTAATTAGGATCATAAAGAGGACTATGGAGGAGAATCAAAGGACTTGGCATACTAAGTTGAAGACATCCCTTTAGGCTAATAGGATTACCCCAAAGAGAGCAATTGGGAACTCACCATACACACTTGTGTATGGAAGGGAGGCTAGGCTTCCTATCTCACTTGAGTTACCAACTTCAGACCTCACCTATCAGCTACAATTAATGGAAAATGAGAGCATAGAAGTCAAGTTATGTGAGTTGATAGAGCTTGATGAGAGAAGAGATCAAGCTATGCAAACCATGACAACTCACCAAGAGCAAACATATAAGTATTTTGACAAGAAGTCCATGTTAAGGATTTTTAGAGAAGGAGACATTGTCTTAAAATAGGATGATGATAAGGCCAAACCTATAAAGCACACAATATTTGATGCTTTGTGGAGTGACCCATATGTGATCATATAGTGAAAACAACACAATGCTTTCCAACTCTTTAAATTGGATGGAGAGGAGCTGCATATCCCAGTCAATGGGATATATATAAAGCATTATTAATAAAGTTCTATCTTTCTTTTGTACATAGTTTCCTATTTTCCTTGTGTTCCCTAAGTCCTGATGCACATGTGTGAGTTTGTATATGTCTTGTTTTGTTTTTGTTGGGTATTGTTGTTATTATGTGGTGTGTTTACTTATATTTGGTTTTGGCATAATCCTTGTTAGTCATCTTCAAGAATCCATTGACTCTATTGGCCCTGATTTGGATAAGGCTACTAGTGTAATTAGTATAGTAGGCATACTACCCCTATGAGTCACTAATTTTTTGACCAAATTTTAGCCCTTCAGGCCAAAATTGGGTACCCACTTTTGTAAAAAAATGTTTTTAGTTTATACCTTTATACAAGTCTAGTACGTAGGTTTCATTCTGAAGAAGTGTTATTATACAAATACTGAAGTCTTTTACATAAAAAACTCAAGTGTTTTCCTTTTGAAAGTTTTTTTTTTTAGTCTTTTGGCTAAGTCCTTTGCAATGAATTCTTTTGGGTTTTTATTCTAAGCCTTTGCCAAATTCTTTCAAACTTTTTGTCTGAAGCTTTTTCCCTTAAGTGTATTTATTTCAAACTTTTCATTTGGTGGAATTATTTTTCTGAAATTATCAAGACAAATTTTCCAAAGGGTATGTTTCAACTTTTTCAAAAGACTTTTTAGGCTAAGTGGACACTTTCAACTTTCCCAAAGGGTACTTTCATTTTTTTGAAGGATACTTTACAATCTTTCCAAAGGGTACATTTGAAACTTTCTCAAAGAGCATTTTCTTTGGAAAGTGGACACTTGCATTTCTTCTAAAGGACACTTGCCTTTCCGAAGGGATCTTTTCAAAAAATCTGAAGGAAAGAATTGTTTCGGACATTTTGTTCGAAACAATTTTTTTGAAGGTCCATAATAGTTTTTCCAAATGTCAACTCAAAAGAAAATGGCATCTTCAATATTATGAATGGTCACTTACAACTTTTCTAAAAGGCACTTTAACTTTTTTGAAGGGTAGATGACAAATTTTCCTAAGTAAATTTTTAGGCTAAGTGGACACTTTCAAATTTCTTAAAGGGAATTTCAACTTGCCAAAAGGGATGTTTTCAAAAACCTGAAAGATTATTTCCACAGAGAGTGGACCATTTCAAAAATACAAAGGGTATTTTCCTTTCAAAAGAGACACTTACAATTTTTCTAAAGAGTCACTTGCAAGAATCCGAAGGTTGTGTTTCTTTTCAAAAAGGGTCTTTTTCATCTTTCTGAAGGGTCATTTCAAAGAACCAAAAGGGGCAAATAGAATTCTTTCAAATAAATTGTCTGAGGAATTCTTTCAAAAAACTTGAAAAGGTTCCAAAGTCCAATACAAAGAATACATGATTTCCTTGGTATTTTTTTCCATGGAAATTGTTTAAGGCATAAAGGACTAAATGAAGATCCAAAAGAAAAGAACAAAGGAAATAAAAGACCCAAATAAATTCTTTCAGGAAAAGTGCCAAGATAAGAAGTCCAAGGAAATAAATTCCAAATAAATACCCGAAAGGTGATGGCCCATAGAACGTTAATTTTAGACTAAAACAACGAGTTGTTTGAGTTTAAAAGGAAAGACTTAGTAGGAACCTAAAGGCAAAGATAAGAGGTAACAAGTGGAAATTGTAATTAAGGCATTTTTTTTAGTTGTAACTTATTCAACTATAGTTGATTCAATTGTAACTGAGTCTTTTATTTGGTTGTAACTCATTGTAATTGATCCATTCGATGACATGGCATAGCTCACCCACTTCTCTCCCATGTAAATTTAATTGATCCTTTCATGATGACACGTCTTAGTGACCCTTTGACTTCCTTTGATTTCTCTACCTCTCAAGGCTATATATATGCATCCTCTTGGCTCATTTTGGAGCCTCCATTGATTATGGTGAAACTCTGGCTAAATTTTTACTTGTAAAAATCTTGAAGAAACAATACAAGTGTTTTCCACTCACATGTTGTAATATTGTGTATCAGTTCAAATCATGTTATTCTTGTTTAGTGAGAGTTTATCTTTCCTAACTTGTTATCCTCGATTGCCTACCAAATGTATAGAAAGATTATTGTTACATGTCCTTGTTAGTATTCCTTCTTAAGTGTATAGACATTTTATAAGTGGTTTAAGACTATATTCCTTCTTGAAATTGTTTGTTTCTCTCTTGGATGTCAAGTGCCTTCTTGAATATAACATGTGAAACACTAATGTGATAATACACAAAGAGTTGTGGGTTTTGTGTGAAAGAAGCATTGTTGGTCTTTAAGTAGTGTAGTTTCAGTCAAATTGGGAGACATTATTCATTGTGTATCACCATTTTATTTTCTTATTTATTTTTTTTACCCTTTTCATACACACTTGATAGATTAGAGAGAATTTTAAAGGTGAATCAAGGGGAGCTTGCCCCTAATCTAGAGATTCATCTCAAAAAAATTATCACCCACAATAAGAGAGATGATTCCATTTTGTCACTTGGATGAGGAGAACTAAGTATCTCTTTAAGGGTACAAATCAAAGTGTCAACACATACCTCCATCAGTATGTTTGAAAAATCTTTGGTCTTGGGTGGTATGAGCATGGCCCAAATGAATTGGTCACCATCAAAACTAGGAAGTTGCATGAGAATCAAAGACTTGGTTTCATCTTACCTTTTAAAAACAAATCCAAATAACCCATCATTACCATTGTTGAGGAGGATATCTCTTCCTCATCAAAATTGCCTCCACTTGCACGTGAGGATAATGACATCATCCCTCATAAATTTTTTTGTCAACATGATCATCCTTGGACCCCTAACTTATCAAAAGGAGGGGGTTACCATCACCATCCCTTTGACCCATCCTAAGATGATAGGATAAGACTCTCCTACCATTAACATTGTTTAGTGCCAAGATGATGATTTTATCCTCACCTATCTTGATGCCCTAGATTATTCAATCTATAAATCCCTTCTTCCCAAGATCTTGACCATGTTGAATGAATCCACCATGGATATCAACATGGGTACTTTGGATAACCCCTGCATTGAAAAAATTAGTGAATCATTGAATGTTGAGGAACTTCAAGACTTCCCCTCTTTCCTCCAAGACTATAGAATAGCTTTTGCTTGGTCTTATAGTGATATGATTTGAATTGACCCTACCATTGCTACCCATAACATATTCACTCACCACGATGTCAAACCTATCAATCAAAAGCTCTGATGCATGCATCCACACATAGCCTTTCTTATCAAATAAGATCTTTAGTGTCTTCTCTTTGTCAACTTTATTCAACCCATTCACTACCCATAATGGGTTTGGAATGTTGTACCTATCACCAAAGCCATAGGGGGACTATGTATTTGTGTGGAGTTTCAATACCTCAACCTCACCTACCCTAAGGACAACTTTCCTCTATCGAGCATCACCTAGCTAGTTGATCTTACATCTAACCTTGAGATGTTATCTCTCATGGATGAATTCTTGAGATATAATTAGATCTTAATTTATCTTGAAGATCAGCATAAAATTACCTTTATCACCCCGTGGGGAACATTATGCTATAGATTCATGACTTTTTGGTTAAATAATACTGGTACAACCTACTAACATTCCATGACTTATATCTTTCATGACCTCATCTATAAGATTGTCAAGGACTATGTGGATGACCTTCTCAAAAAATCCAAACTCTAAAAAGATTAGTTGGTTATTATTAAGATCATATTTGAATGCCTCATCCACTATCATGTCTACTTTAACCCCAAGAAGTGTATTTTTGGGATCTTGTCAAGAAAGCTTCCTTCCTTTATTGTCTCCCTTCATAGAATTGAAGTTGATTCCATCAAAATCAAATCTATCCTCAACATTCTTCCTCTAACTAGCCTTAAGTAACTCTGTATCCTATAGGGAAAACATCAATCCATTCATCATTTCATTTCCCAGCTTTCAATAAAAGCCAACCCTTCCACCACCTTCTGAAGAAGGATGTCTCTTTCAAGTGGAATGGAAACTATCAAAAGTCATTTTATTCACTCAAATAATACCTTTTATCACCACCTATCCTTACCCCTCCCAAAGATGACCAACCCTTTTACCTTTATATCTCTATGATCAACCATTCTTTAGGGGCAATGCTAGCTCACCAAGATGAATAACACAAAGAGCAAGCTATATACTACATTAGATGAAAGCTTGTAGAATATGAGACTCAATACACCCATATCTAGAAGCTTTGCTTATATTTTATCTTTGTGGACACCAAAATGTGCCACTAGCTTCATAACCACAAAACCTATGTCATAACCAACACTAATCCACTCAATTACATGCATTTCAAGCCATACCAAAACTAACGTATGGCCAAGTAGTTCATGCTCTTAGCAGAGCTTGATGTTGAGTTCCTTTAGTAAAATTTAGTTAAGGGGAAAGTCATTTCCAACCAATTGGATGAGGCACATTTAGTAAATAACCAATCTTCCCCTCTCGAGTTCCTTGACTTATCCATCATGACCCTCTCTTAGGTAGACTTCACCTATCAAGTCACCATGTTCTTTGATAAATCAAAGTGTCAACATGGTGGGGGAGTAGGTGTCATCCTTATCTCCTTTGATGGTGAACCTCTCCTTTTGTCTTTCAACCTTGATTTTAAATTCATTAACAATCTGGTTGAGTATGAAGCCCTAGTGATAGGCCTTCAAACTTCCTTAGACCTAGGAGTCAAAATGATCAATATATTTGGTGACTCCCAACTTATGGTCAATCAAATTAATGGCTCTTACCGGTTTAAGAATGATATTTTACAATAGTACAAGTAACTAGTTAACAAACTCTTAGAATCATTTAAACACTACCATAGCTAATCGACCTCATTATCCACCAACAATTTTGTCCACACCATGGCTTCCCTTTCCTTGCCAATCCCATATACACCCTTGGAATATAAGTTGTCTATTGTTATCCATAGGCTTACTCAACCTTACTATGTCAAACCAAAATTTCCCACCATTTTCAATGTGGAGGAGACCCAAACTAACCTTTGGTATCAACAAACCTTCGACTATCTTAACTTTGGCATAGTTCCTTTTAGCCTCTCTAGGAATGATCAAAAAGTTTTTATTCAAAGTACCTCACGTTATACCATACTAAGAGGTATCCTTTACAAGTGTGGCTTTGATGGTCTCCTCTTTCATTTCCTATGTAGTCAAAAAACCTCTCATGCTATCAAGGAAATGCATGATGGTATCTATGGGAGAAACTTTAGTGGCCTCATTATGGCTAAGTGCATCCTTCATCTTGGATATTATTGGCCTACCCTTAACCAAGACTATTGTGACTATGTGAGAAATTGTGTCAAATGTCAATAGCATGCCAATTTTCACCACACACCTATCCATATCCTTCAAGTTTCCATCAATTTATAGCCCTTCTCATAATGAGGTCTAGATCTTATTGGTGGAATCAACCCTCATTCCTCATAGTGACACCATTCTATTATCACCATGACTAAGAATTTTACCAAGTGGGTAGAGGCTATTCCTCTAGTCTTGATCAAAGTATAGAATATTGTTGACTTTATCAACCATCATATCATCTATTGCTTCAGTGTTCCTCATAATATTATCATTGACAATGGTAAATCCTTTAATAACAAGAAAGTCTAGGGTCTATGTGATGTATTTAAAATTAATTTAATTTTTTCTTCACCCTATCACCCTAAAGTGAATGGACAAGCTGAATCCTCTAACAAAAATCTTAATAACATGCTAACTAAAATGGTCAATGCATCTAGTTGGGATTGGCATTTGCACATCCCCTTCACCTTGTGGGCATATTGTACTTACATTAGAACCCCTATGGGTGATACCCCATTTTATCATGTTTGGAGTAGAGGTCATCTTGCCTCTTGAAGTCCAAATCCCATCTCTTCACATATATTTACAAGATCTCATTTCTGAGAGTGATTACCATCAACACCATTTGGCCCAACTAGAGCTCTTTGACAAGCATCATTTAACAACACTTACCCACTTCCATGTCTATCAAGAGCATGTCAAGCATGCCTATAAAAAACACCTTAAAGCATGATAATTCCATATCAAAGACCTCATCCTAAAGTAAAATTAGCATGTCACTAATATGGAGAAAATCAAGTGGGGTAAGTTTACTTTCAATTGGCTTGGACCCTATATCATAACCCATAAGTATGGATCAGGAGCTTGCCAATTATCTTCTTTCAAAGGCCACCTAGAACCTAATCCCCTCAATGCATCACATTTGCATATATTCTTTTATTGAGAAGGATCAAGTTCACCTTTTGTTTAACTTAAGCTCATCCCTTGATATCCATGGACATTCCATCTCCTTATTTTAGGGGTAATCAATTAAAGATGAATCATGTGATTATCCATCATAGTCCTAGCCTGATCTTGAACATTAGGTGCCATAGCTCTACCCATGGCATGGTTTTCATGGTACTTTCCACCCATTTTTCAAGATGGATCCCCATGGTCATTATCACCTAAACCTCTTTAAACCTAATCAATATTCTTGTGCTTTTAGCTTTGCATTCATAAAGGTGAACCCTTAAGCCTATTTAAGTAAGTTTATGTCTAAACGAGTCAAAGTAATCATAAAAAAAAATCCACACCAATAGCAATCCTGGGTCATTCCTAAGCATTCATAGACTACTCCCTCGAAGGACAGCTACATAAGCATATCTAAAATTACAAAAATGTAAGGTAGACTACTCCCTTGAAGGATAGCTATCACAAAGCCTTGGATAAATAACATAAACTTAGACCACTCCCTTAAAGGATGGTTGAGTAAGTATTTGTCAAAAGCATAACAATTTTTGGAAAGCTTCTTGCATTGATCAACTTCCCATATACAACAATCAACAAATGACCCATCATCAAAATCATAGAAAAAAGAAACTAATCTTGAAAGTCATAATCATCTTTCACAAGTAGAATTCTTGCATCGATTAGTCTACATAATTTTGGCATAGGATTATTTATCTTGATTCTTTGGACACCTACAAAAGAGGCATGCTAGCCTCACAATAAGATTTCATTTTCACTTACCTCCCCTTTACACTATATAAAAGGGATTCTTGAGATTACTTGACATTATATGGTCAACACACCTTTTAACCAACTAATGAATGCTAATGTGAAGCATTCAAAGGGCTTATGTTCGTTAATCCTATCTAACTTTGGTTTTGTTCTAGTCCTTGTCAAATAAAAAGCATCATGCCCTCTTCTTATCCTATCATGACTATTTGTTATTTCCATTACGACATTTGTCTATTGGTTATGTTCTTTATTCTTCCATTTCATTTTGTTAATTAAACCACCTCATGTGTTTTCTCATAGACATTAACCCTAAGCATAGACATTAACCATAAACATAACTATACCAAGCATGATAATCACATCCATAAGCAATCACAATGATCAACCATTTTCCACCATATGTATAAATATAATGAAATTGAAATACTCATTTAAAATTAGCATGTCATAAGCCATTAGGAAGCATAAACATAAACCAAAAACACCTCATGCCTAGCTAAGCATATATAAGTGTCTAAAAAACCATAGCATAAGCATAATACATAAACACTATAAAAATCACATAACAAAGCAATAAACACCCAATGTAAGTCAAACCATGAGCATGATCATAAGCAAATATCACATATATAGCTCATAAGTCAAGTAACATCATCATGTGTATAGATAAATAATACATGTAGTAATGTATCTCCTCTCTCTCAATGCATGTACATCTAGCTACTTTGACATGAAGGCCAGTATAAAAATCATGTACATCTATATTTATATGTCATAACATAGCATATCATGCCCTTGGGGAACCAATACCACTAGCTCCACCTGCACTAAAACTACCATATAGTATTGGTCCTCTTAAGATGCCTACTTTTCCCACCATCAAAGTGTTCCACAAAACTTAGAGTCGCCACAACTACCCCACCTATTAAACTGGACCTATACTCACCCCATCAGGGCTCCTAAGGACACTATGTTAGAAAAATGGCCTCATAATAACTTAGCTCCTCCACTGTGGCCAAATACCATGCCATAGGGATCATACCTAGTTTCCCTCCTATTGGTGCTACCATGGCTCCTACCCTCTATCTCAAGGTGTCCCTCTCCTAGGTCACCAAACCTAGAGAGGTCCTTTCCTTAATCTCTCTCACCTATCATGATGGCAATCTAACCCTATAATGTCATAATTTAGACCTAAATGTGGCCAACTATCCTTGTAATATTGTAATTTATGCATATACAACAATAATTACTACCCCTACCTACCCATTAGGGCCACCTCCCTAAGCCTATACACTATCTAGATCCACATCCATAAACTATCAACCCCCATCATCCCACCCAAAATTGGCCAACACATTAAGTTCTTGGTACTATGCTGTATATCCCTAAGCAAAACTGACATCATCAACCCTTGGTCTAACAGGTAGCTTCTCATGAACTAAGACTACCTCCTCTGGTTGTGGCTCAGGTAATAAAAACTCAACATCATCCCACCTGTATCTTAGGAATGGACCTAAGATCCCCTACACTAGGCTAAACTACCTACAAAATCTATCAAATGGGATGAGCTCAATCTCACCCTCTCTCCTTTCATATATTCATCTCTAGCTCTATAATGACAATGTGTGATGGCTATAGAGGGCCCACCTAGGAAAGACAACTTATGGCCTCTATACCACATCCCCCATAACTAATCGCTCTATGGCATCCTTAAACTAGTTAATATCTCTTACACCTCCTCTGGTTCAAAACCTTACCCAAAAACCCTACCAAAAACCCTACCTAGCAACCAAATTTAACTTCATAATAACAAACTCAACTAAAACTAACAATTTTAAAGTACGCCCTACCTCATTCCTTGACTGATGTCAAGGATGAAGATTGCATCTAGCTACTCAGCTGTGTCCTCATCTACCTTACATCTTGGTCTTAGGAGATCATCTCAGTACATGCCTCCAACAAATCAATAAACACCATCTCATCTCAATGTTCAATTAACCCTCATCAATATTGTTGCTCACAAAAAGCCAAATCACCTAGAGCATGCAAGTCAATTTTCAAAAGTGAAAATGAATTTTAGTTTTCACTTTTTATGTTCTAGCCTTTTAGGGTTTCCCCTTTACCATCGATGGTCAGGGTGATCATCGATGGTTGATCTTGGTAACCCCTGATCATCGATAGTCAGGAGGTCCACTTGTTCAAATTTTGTAGGCACTTACACTTAAGTGCCAAATTTTTGGAGTTTACCTTCTCTAGCACATCAAAACCAGCCTATAGGAATTTACCCTTCTTTAAAAAAACACTAAACCACATCTACCTCATCATTGGTCTATTTTAGTCTAATTGACATGCATTTTGTGACACTTTTGCCTAGTCCTTTGGCTACTATGATAACATTTCCATGTTGACCCTTTTTAAACTTGTGCCACCTTGTACTTACCTAACCCATTTATGTACTTTTGAGAGGACTTTTTACCTCTAATACCTTGACACTTGACCCATGTTTTCACCAGGGGAACTTCCTACCTTGGATACCCACCAAAACACAAACATCACTTTGGAGACTTGCAAGTGTACCCAACCACCAACCTACATACAGTCATATGGTCTACTTATCTGTTTCCCTTCTAGTATCGATCTTTATTGTTATTAACCATGACAACCTCATCTGTATGTGATCTTGGCTATCACTTTTTTTGTTTTACTTTGCATGCCTAATTATGTTTTAATTCCCAACCTATCATCCACCTTCATGACATCCACTTTCATTATCACCTTCACCCACCTTATCAAACCCACACTTGATTCAATTTTACCTCATCACCTCCTAATTTGAGGGGGAACACCTCCTCCCATCTTGAGGCAACCAAAACTTCAACAAGCATCCATTTTTTTATATCTTGTTTATTCAAGCCACATAACAAAAAGGAGTAAAATGTAGACACTAACAATTAGCACATCATGATTCTAAATGTTGAAATACCCCTTAGTAGCCTTAGGACCCCCTTGGGACCATTCAACCCTCTGACCCCTAACCCAACCTAACCTATAATTAGTTTAATTAAACTAGCTTAGCCTAACCTTTTACCCATTTTAACCTTCCACCCTCGACCACCAATAGTCAGGTTGACCATTGATGGTCACCCTAACCGTTGACAATCTAGGTGCACCTCCTTAACAACCAACATACAAAATACCCACTTTAATTTTCTAAATATAAGTTGTCTAAATCTATATGCAAGCCATTACATGGATGATTTATAATTATATAACCCAGATGAACCTTCAATTCCATCTCTTATTTGTGCCTATAAGGAGAGAACATCTGGGAGGTGAAATCCATCTGTAATCATTATCAAGAGCTTGTGCATTTAGGAGTTTCTTTTTTTAGGTCAATCACTATCAACAATACAATGAACTAGATACCATGTTAGAGAGTTGATTTGCCACCACCTCTCCACCAAATTATCAAGTATAGTTACTCTATCACAATTGAGTTAGATTCCACCAATAGGTCAACTACCCCAACCATCCACCCAATCAACTTTTGGTCAGACAAGTACTTGTTTCTCAATATTCATTTACTTTATTTCCATTTTAAAATCAACCCAAGTCCTACCCATCTCTCAGAATCCATATTTTAGATCTCATCAATCAACCTTTTTTACCAACATAGATCCATACATAGTTACCATCGATGGTTGTCTCAACTACTGATAGTTTGTCCAATCACTGATAGTCACCTTAATCACCGATGGTTAGCCCACCCACCAATGGTCATTATGGAAGTGAAAAATAGCAAGCCAATTTTACCTATAGACACCCAATCAAACCTAATTCTTTATGTTCTTTCCTATTCACAAACCACTTTCTAATTTTTTTAAGCATACCCCAACTCCCTAACACTAGTATTGATTAGTTTATCACTAATTTAATCATTTCTAGTATATTTACTAAGCAAACATTCTTGTGTTTAGTTTTAGTACCTTTGACTTATTGATGTAAGTATCTTCTATTCTATTTATGAACTTAATTATTGAAAATGTGTGGATTGATAGCCCTTAAAGAAGCCCTCGTTTCCAGGATCTAGCTATCACTAGGCAATCCACTCAACTATCTATCTAACAAACAAGTTTGCTTTAGTGGTTTCTTATCTACAGGTCATCCTCTCAAGCTAAAGAGGAGTTCTTCATGATCTTTTGATTCAATGCATGCATAATCAATTATGTTTTTCAACCATACCCATACTTAGTTTCTTCTTTTCCCTTCTCCAATAATAAGTAGAAATTCATTGAAACATCACTCTTAGATTCTTTATCCATGTCATCATTTATTCTACATGCTTGTTCTATCAAACTTCCCTAAAAATAACTAACTCGTGCTTCAAGACCTTTGATCAAAATTTTAATCTTATGATCTTTCTTCTTCTACTCCTTTATTTAATCAAGTGCACTCATGAGCTCAGCTTTTAGATCAACTCATTATTCTTTTCTATCATCTATTATATTGTTATGTCAATCTTCTTGATCACACATGATGTCCTTTTCTTTTGAACACAAAGTTGTCTTGGCATCTACTAATTGAACCTTGAGATCATTGATAATATGCTTATCCTCTTTGGTATCTTTCTTCAAAGTACATATCTATTCTTCAAGTGCCTTAATCACAACATTCCACTATTGATTTTTTTTTCAACTGCTTAACCATATTTATACCTACTTAGGATCAACTTTGTTGTCCCCAAAAATAGACTTCTCATTTTTGGGACAACATGTGAACTATTTTGGTTCAACAAACCAAAATAATCTCTTCCCTTCTCAAAATTTGTTCTGAGCATTCAAATTCCTCATTTTACAAGCTTCTAAAAAATCTACGGACTTTGTAGGCTTAAATCTATGGACTCTGTAGGGTTGAATCTATGGACTTTACAGGAAGAAAATCTACGGACTCTACAGGCCAAGTTTTACGGGCTTCACAGGTTGATTTCTATAGACTCTATAGGAAAGACGCAAGCTCTCAACACTTAGGTGATTTCAAAGTTGGTTCAACGATAAGGTTCAACCGAAAGAGTTCATCGGCAAGCTTCTAAGCAAGGATTGAACCAATGAACCATTGAACCTTGAACCATTTTGGTTCAACGGGTTCAATGGGTTCAAAGTTTCAACATCAATAGCAAGAGTTAAGTGCATTTGTCAAGGTTCAAAGTTCAACCACTTGAAGGTTCAACAGCTTTAAAACAATTATCAAACAGAAGAAGGCTTAAACCATTAAACCGTTGAACCATTAAAGCACTTTGGTTCAAAGGTTCAATAGGTTCAATGGTTCAATAGGTTCAACAACCAAATGGTTCAATGTGTTTGGTTCAAAAAGATAAAATTGACTTAGCCAAATAAAAAGAATGAACCGATTGAACCATTAAACCTTGAACCAAAGGGTTCAATGAGTTCACAGGTTTAAAGGTTCAACTAGTGCAGTGAATATCAAAGAGCTTAGAAAGAGAAAGGAAGTGACAGAATAATGGTTCAATAGGTTTAAAGGCTTCTATAGGCAAGTTCAATCAAAATAACAAGTTTATGACACTTAGTCATTTTTAGGACAAGTTCAAGGTTTAAAAGGTTCAACGGGTTCAAGATTCAATGGGTTCAATGAGGCTTGTTTCAAAGAATCTTGGTTCAAGAAGTCAATAGAAATAAGGGAATGAACCATTGAACTGTTGAACTAAAGTCGGTTCAATCGGTCAGTTCAAGCGACAAGATCAAAGGAGTGCCCCAAGCAACAAAGACACAAGTGCCCTTATAGAGGGAATTTTTGTGGCAAAAGTGACTAAGGAAACAAAAACCCAATAGAACTCAGCAGATGCTGCCAAGTGTCATCTTCTGAGCCTCATTTCACTTTGTTTCTAAGAGTAGTGGATGCTTCCACATGTCCTCTGTAAGTTAAGTGAAACACACCAAGTGGCATCATCTGCATGAATCTAAAATGAATCCCACATAGTTTTATAGTGTTTCCAAAATGGACTAGAAGCCACCAAGTGTCATCTTCAGCAAGACACTCAAAAGGCATACAAAGCTTCTACAAGTTCAATGGATGTTGCCACGTGTCCTTACCTATTTCACAGCAGATGATGCTACGTGTCATAATTTGAGATTCACATAAAATTAACTAAGGCAAATTTCCAAGGGACAAATAGCCATTTCGAAGGACACTCAAAAGCTAAAGTGAACCATTGCAAAAACCTGAAAGGCTAATTTGGAGCTCAAATAGCCCTTGCAGAGGGTAGGAAGGGGGAAAATGGACCAATTCAAAGGCCAAAAGAGCAAAGGGATTTCCTTCAAAAAAGTTCCCCCAACAAAAGTGATAAAGATACAATTCCTTTAGACAAATTGTTTGAAAGAATTTTTTCAAACTTTTTCCTATGAAAGAAAAGTTTGAAGAAATAGAAAAATTGCTATGCTGCCATGTGTCATCTTCAAAGTCACAATAGAAGCCACCACGTGTCATCTATTGAGACACAGTATTAAATGTAGTGGAAGCTGCCAAGTGTCATCTTCCACAGGGTTCTCAAAAGACCAACAGAAAGTGACTAAGGAATAGAGCATCAAACTGAATCGAGGACCCAATTCAAATAACTAAAAAAGGAGGAATGACCAAAAAAATTTATGCATCATATATGTTATTAGAAGTAGACCACCAGGTGGATATTGAAAGATGCAAACTTTCAATAGCGTGACCTATTTCTCTGCATTGAGAAAAGAAAATGGGTAAATGCCCCTAAATTCCAACATGTCTTCTTAACAAAATTCAATGCAACATGATCTGTTACTATTCCCAAGTCCTTCTTAAAGAGGCTATATAAGGGACTCTCTTTTATTGAGAGGAGAGGGATCTCTCTCTCTGATTATCAAAAACAAAACTCTACCCAAATTGAAAGGCATTACTGAGATTTTGAGCTTAGATTGTTGATCATATTTTGTTATTAGAATAAGAAAGCAAGTGACTTTTCAGACTTTGTGCTATGATATCTTTATTGTTGGGGAAACTATTATTATGTCTTTTTCCTTAATATATTTTATGTTCCTTTAATTCAATAAGTAGAATTAGTGAAAGTAGTCAGGAAGGCGTCCTAAAGCCAACTGTGGAGAGACTTTGTGCCCCCACAATTGCCTTTAGTGTGTTTTATTTTTGTTTTTGTGTAAAGGACCTTGGAATGACTTTGTGCCCTCATTATCCTTCATATCTCACTCTTGGGCAATTCAGGGGGAGACTTTGTGCTACATCTCAATTTGCCGGTTACTATGATGTTGGTTATATTTTGTAATTACTACCAGGAAGATTCTTGTGGTTTGTTGAATGGTACTTATGAAAGAAGAGGAGTGATTTCTATCATTATCCCTAAGATTTCTCCTTTTATTTGCAATCATCATCTCTAAAAAAGGAGAGATGGATGGTTTATCCTACCCTTGAGTATTGTTTTTTGTTTATATATATATATATATATATATATATATATATATATATATATATATATATATATATATATATATATATATATATATATATATATATATAAACAAAAAATAATACTCAAGGGTAGGATAAACCATCCATCTCTCCTTTTTTAGAGATGATGATTGCAAATAAAAGGAGAAATCTTAGGGATAATGATAGAAATCACTCCTCTTCTTTCATAAGTCCCCTTGATGAGAGAAAAGATTAGTCCCCTTTTGATGTGGTAAAGCTACACATTTGGATGTCCAATCTTCCTACTTTGGATGATCAGACCTATTTTGTTTATCAGTATGTTGATCGACAAAATATTCAACCAATAATTTTTGGCGACTACGTTGGGGATATAGTTATGTGCATTATGAAACCTCAAGTTTCAGATGGAATTATTCTCTACCATTATCCATTATAGACTCCATTCCATATATGTGTTTTACCCATTATTATTATAACCTTAACATTCACCTCCACACTAATCGGGAAAGAATGCACAGTTTAAAGCCTCAAGCTTCAAACTAAAGCAAGGTCAATTCTTTTCCATTTTTGTTTCACAATCTGGAAGATTCAAGGTATACACAAAGCCAAAGGGCTAAAGGTGTTGTTGACCCTATATTCAAGTTGGTACAACAAAGTAATTTTGATATGTTTCCTTCACCATCTTGCCTCCAACGAACCAAGAGCTTTCCTCCTACTAAAGTTAGGTCTCCATTGCCAAACAAAGTATCTACTTCTGCTGTTGATAAAGCTTTGCCCATAATTACCCCTCTGAGATTTGTTATTCCTCCTTTTCATAATCCTATAGTGGTAGCTCAAGGCCCTTGGGGTAATTATTTTGGTCCTCTCAATCTTTATCCACCTCTACATGAGATCCCACGTAGTTCAAGGAAGAATTTCCCCAAATTCTATGGTGATGGAAAAGTTCATCCTGATGAACACATTACAGCCTTCAGCATAACCTGTGGCATAATTGGAGTAGAATTTGAAGATGCAACAGTCAGGCTATTTGTAGAAACATTACAAGGTGCTACTATAGATTGGTTTTATCATCTATAGGCTTGGTTAGTAACTGATTAGAATACCCTCAAAGCAAATTTTGAACCCAGATTCAAACCTGTAGAAGATGCACATGCACTTTTGGCTCAACTTACATAGATGAAGAAAGAACCTCATGAACAAATGAAGGACTTCATAGTCAAGTTTGACAAATTGAGGAACATAATTCCTACAATTGCTTGACCTATAGCTAAGAATCTCAAATGCTTCTTCATTAATTCTTAGTTACCTGAAGTAAGTTTTTTTTAAGATGTGCTAGTTAATAGATCTTAGTGCAGCTCAACATTTGGCCATTGAGGTAGAAGATGATCTCATCTTAGCAGAGAAGATAAGAAGAGATCCAAATAGAAATATACCTTCATCATCTTCTAAATATTCATCTGTAGGCACCATAGATCTAATGGTGTAGAATTTGGCAAATGATTTTCTTGCTCTCAAAAAGCAAATGGTGCAAGGAATATCTTCTGCTCCTTCATATAGAGATATGCCAAGGACATTTCCAGATTAGTCATATCAAGGCAATGCTGCCAAGAATTAAGGGAAACAAAATCATCTTCCTCCCCCACAAGGGAAACTTGCCCTAGAATCTCCTCCAACCAATTCAATAATGGGTTATCTTGAAGCAAAATCAGAGTTCTCTTTCCAACCTGAATTAAATCAAGAAAATGACGTTGATCTCTTTGTAGAAAATCAAGAAGAATCAACTGGCGACTCCCACATCAATTTTTTGAACTACCAAGATGAATCTAGAAGTAAAGGAGAAGCTTTTAATGGATCATATGCAGTGTTTACTAGGTCCAAGAACCAATCAGTCTAACAAGCTGATAAAGGGAAGACAAAGGAGTAACCTCAACCAATAATTATAATTGCTAAGTGTGGAACCACTCTACCTTTCTATTCAAAAGATCTGGTGATCACCCAGAAGGTAAGTACATCAATTTCACCTTCACCTTCTACTTCAATTTCACAAACCATCCCTCCTCCTATTCCTCCTAAAACCCAAAAGGTTGAAATACCTTCCTCTATTCTTAATCCAATTCAGCCATTTGACATAATTGATCATGTCAAAAAGACCAAAATATAAATGTCTGAATTTGAATATTTGCAATCCAATCCTGATCAATTAGATAAGTTAGTCCAATGTGTCAAAAACCAAACCATCCCTACAAGACAAGAGGTTAAGAAGGTAACTCCTAATTCCCCAAAGAACATGCCCATTCCAAATAATCTTGTCATTACTCGTCTAGTTGCCCCTGGGAAAATAAAATCTTTCTATGTTTCCCTATTAATAAATGGTCACAGGCTAAGTAATTGTATTATAGACTCAGGTGCATCTGACAATGTCATGCCTGCTAAAGTAACTAAATCTCTTGGCCTCACACTGACCAAGACATTTGGGAGATGTTTCTCCATGGAAAACAAGCAAGTACCATTGTTGGGATAAATAAAGGATGCCCAATATGCATTTGTAGCCTTTCTAGACAAAAGAATCAAGATGACAGTTCTGGTGGCTAATGTTTCAGCATCCTATGGTATCCTACTTGGGCAAAATTTCTACAAAGATGTTGGTGGAGAATCGAGCATGGACCTATCTAAAGTAAGGATCCCTATCAAAGGCATAATGAAGAGGCTGCTTCCTAAAAAGGAATCAAAATATATTGTTACTCAAACATTAGCCCCTAAAGCTCAAATTCTTTTTGAATTCTCAAGTATGGGTAACTAATTTCTATCTACAGATGAAGTGCATGAAACATCTGATAATTTTTTTTAAAGTGTCAACCCAGAAATCAGTTTAACTAGAATAGCAGAAGAACTAGTAGGTTGTAATACAAATTAAGAAGGATCTTTCCTCTCTAATGAAGGAAAATCCAAAGAAAAATTAGTATCTGATGAGGTATGGACTCTAGAATTCAATGTTAGTTGCTTCTCTACCAGTTTGGGAGCTGGGATTGTGTTGATATCTCCTCAAGGAGATATATTTCTTTCATCTTACAAATTAAAATTTAGAAACACTAACAATACAACTGAATATGAATCTCTGTTGCTTGGATTGAAGGCTGCTCAAGACAAAGGCATCAAGTTTCTTCATGACAAAGGGGATGTTGAATTAGTGGTTTGTCATATGAGAAATCTATACCAAACCAAGAATAAAATATTACGCCACTACCGCAACCTAGTTTGGGACTAAATTGAAAGCTTTGATGCTTTCAACATTTTTGCCATACCCAAGGAATCTAATGACAGCGCTGATGCACTTGTTATTTCAAGAACTCTCTTAGTTCCTCACTCATATTTTAAAGAAAATAGGTATACTATTGAGCTAGTTTGTACACCAAGTTTTCCTGACAATGCTGATCATTGGCAAGTATTTAATGATGATCATCAAATCATTGTCTTCTTAGAATGAAAAGACAATTTTGAACAACTACATTTTAAAGGCAGTGAATCTCAGAAGTATGAATCAACCTCTGAATCTAGTTCAGATATAAATGAAGAATTCTTACAGCTAAAAGGAAATAAAATTTCCAAAGGCCTGGTTTCTCTTGAGAAACTATTTGACAAGCATGATAGATTCATCAAACAACAGCAAATAGATTCAAGTTTCTCTTAGGGATTTGATCAAGTAAATTTGACTACTAAAAAAATCCCAGGATGGTTAACATTGGTAAGTGTTGCACCCCTAAAGAAAGATTCAAGTTCACCACTTTAATTCATCAATACATGGATGTCTTAGCATATTCTTATGATGACCTGAAGTCTCTCAGAGCTGATGAAATCTACCATGACATTCCTCTCAAGGCTGATTCAATGCCTTATAAGCAAAAATCTAGACAGTATAATCCAAAAATATCATGTACTATTCTGTCTGAGATACAAAAAATGTTAAATGCTAGAATCATCTTCCCAATCCATCATTCCACATGGATTGCAAACATAGTGCCTATAAGGAAGAAGAGTGGCAAAATTCACATTTGTGTACATTTTAGGAATCTGAATCAGTCATCTTTAAAAGATAATTACCTTTTTCCAATTATGGATCAAGTGCTTCAAACAGTGACAGGTTCAAAGAAGTTATCAATGCTAGATGGCTTCTCAGGATATAATCAAGTTGGAGTTGGTGAAGCAGACCAACACAAGACTACATTCACCACACCTTGGGGTACATTTGCACATAGAAGAATGCTTTTTGGCTTGATAAATACTAGTGCCACCTTTCAGATAGCAATGGACCTAGATTTCAAAGATGAGATAGGTAAATTCATAGTGGTATACCGTGATGACTTAACTATTTTTTCAAAGCACCGTTCTAATCATGTATGCCACTTACAATAAGTGTTGGAGCACTGCCACTAGAATGGTATTTTTTTGAACCCTAAAAAGTCTATTTTTGGAGTAACAGAGGGGAAACTCCTCAGACACATTGTCTAAAGAAGGCATAAAGATTGACTCAAATAGAGTCAAGTCTATTCAAGAGCTTAATTTGCCTACAAGTAAGAATGTTGTTCACTCTTTCTTCAAAAAGATGAATTTTTTATGGAGGTTCATCCCTGAATTTGCTGAGAATACTAGACACATTGTGAACATGATGAAAGGGAAGACCACCTTTAGCTGGACTAAAGAAGGCAAGTCAGCATTTCAAGATATCAAGACTGCCATTGCCCACACCCCTACCTTGGTTTGTCCATATTACAACAAATATTTTATCTTATACAATTATGCTTCTAAACACATGCTTTCAGCAATTCTTGTTCAATAGGACAAAGAAGGTATGGAGTCTCCTATTTCTTTCATGAGTTTCCCTCTCAAAACCCATGAGATGAAGTATTCAAATGTAGAGAAGCATGCTTATGTATTGGTGAAAGCAGTCAAACATTTTTGCTTCTATATCCTAAATTTACACACTACTGCCTTAGTTCTTGACACTATAGTCAAGTCCATATTAACTCAGCAGGAGTTTGGGACAAAAAGAGGCAATTGGATTACAAAGATCCAAGAGTTTGATCTAGACATCAAGCCAACAAAGCTGGTCAGGGGAAAAGGCCTATGCCAATTAATTGCTAACAACGAGCCAAAAGATACACAACATGTAGAAGCTGAAGTGGAAGACACACCAACAGTCCTTTTTGTCTCCACTACCAATGAGTGGTATTCAGGTATTGCTCATTTCCTTACTTATGGTGAATGTCCTACTCATTTGTCTTATAGAGAAAGGAGGACTATCAAGTTGAAAGCTGCCAATTTTGTCTTTTGGGATACTGGCTTGTATAACAGAAGCATAGATGGAGTATTCCTTCGTTGTGTAGACAAAGAGCAATAAAGCCAACTCTTGAAATCTTTCCACAATCTAGCTTGTGGAGGACACTTTTTTGCTCCTGTAACTACTCACAAGATTTTACGAGCCAGGTATTTCTAGCCAAATCTTTTCCAAGATGCATATAAGTGGGTGAGAAAATGTGAACTCTACCAGCAATTTGTTGGAAGACCCAAGTTAGTTTCCCTACCTCTCAAGCCAGTGATCATAGAAGAACCTTTCCAACAATGGAGATTGATTTTATTGGGACTATAAACCCATCTTCAAGTGTTGGACATGATTATGTCATTACAACAATTGACTATTTCACCAAGTGGGTAGAAGCAATCCCAACTAAGCATGCTACTTCAGAAGTTGTATGCAATTTATTCAAGGAGAATATCATTTCCAGGTTTGGAGTTCCAACCAAAATTGTTACTAATAATGCAGCTTGTTTCACCTCCCAGGAGATTACACAATTCTATTTCCATTGGTAATTACACTCTCCCATTCTTTTGATTATTTTCCACAAGGGAATGGACAAGTTGAATCAAGTAATAAGAACCTAGTAACTATCATCAAGAATCTAACAGATGATAATCAAAAGACATGGCATAAAGCATTGGTTGATGCTCTATGGGAAGATAGAATCACACCAAAGAGGGCAATTAGTATGTCTCCTTTTAAACTTCTTTATGGTATCAATGCTGAGATACCAATCACCTTAGAATTGCTAGCCTTGAAATTTGCAAAGGCAATTGAAGATCAGACATATGAAAGATCTCTTGATAAGATAATCATGTGCCTGACTGAGTTGAATGAATAGATAACCATGGTGATAGACCAAATTGTTGCTCATCAAAGTCTAGTAAAGAAACTCTTTGACCAGAAGGCCAAAAATCATGATTTTTGGATTGGGGATCAAGTCCTGTTGTGGGACAAAAAGAGAGAACCAAAAGGGATGCATGGAAAGTTTGACTCCCTTTGGAGAGGCCCATTTATAATTCATCAACATAATGGTGATTTTTTTTTTAAAAATATCAAGATGGCACACTCTTTTCTCTACCTCACAGTGGGAAGCATCTAAAACACTTCCACTCTTGAAGTATCAGATCATTTCATCTGTACATATGTATATTTGTATAGTTTTTAATTCTATTTTGTTTTGTTTGTTTCCATTTTTGATGCCTTCCATTTTTGGGTAACATGACTTTGTAACCAAATGGTACACATGAAGACACTGGAGATTCTAGATTCTACTCCCTTCAATTCTTTTTTACAATTGATAGAAGTTCCCTAACTGGAGCAAGCTGTTGTCCCCAAAAATATACTTCTCATTTTTGGGACAACATGTGAACTATTTTGGTTCAACAGACCAAAATAATCTCTTTCCTTCTCAAAATTTATTCTGAGCAATCAAATTCCTCATGTTTCAAGCTTCTCAGAAATCTACGGACTGTATAGGCTTGAATCTATAGACTATGCAGGGTTGAATCTATAGACTCTATAGGAAGAAAATCTATGGACTCTACAGGCCAAGTTTTATGGGCTTCATAGGTTGATTTCTATGGACTCTATAGAAAAGAAGCAAGCTCTCAACACTTAAGCGATTTCAAAGTTGGTTCAATGACAAGTTTCAACCAAAAGAGTTCATCGGCAAGCTTTTAGTAAGGATTGAATCATTGAACTATTAAACCTTGAACCATTTTGGTTCAATGGGTTCAATAGGTTCAAAGTTTCAACATCAGTAGCAAGAGTTAAGTGCATTTGTCAAGGTTCAAAGTTTAACCACTTCAATGTACAACGGCTTTAAAAAACTTATCAAAGAGAAGAAGGCTTGAACCATTGAACTGTTCAACCATTGAACCACTTTGGTTCAAAGGTTCAATGGGTTTAATGGTTTAACAGGTTCAATGACCAAATGGTTCAACACGTTTGGTTGAAAAAGATCAAAAGGGTTTAGCCAAATAAAAAGAATGAACCAATTAAACTAATGAACCTTGAACCAAAGGGATCAATGAGTTCATAGGTTCAAAGGTTCAACCAGTATGATGAAGATCAAAGAGCTTAGAAAGAACAAGGAAGTGACAGATTAATGGTTCAATAGGTTCAAAGGCTTCTACATGTAGGTTCAATCAAAAGAACAAGTTTTCAACACTTAGTCATTTTCAAGACAAGTTTAAGGTTCAAAAGGTTCAATGGTTTCAAGGTTCAATAGGTTTAACGAGGCTTATTTCAAAGAATCTTGGTTTAAGCGGTCAATAAAAACAAAGGAATGAACCATTGAACTATTAAACCAAAGTTGGTTCAATCGATCGGTTCAAGCGACAAGCTCAAAGGAGTGCCCCAAGCATCAAAGACACAAGTGCCCTTGCAGAGGGAATTTCCATGGCAAAAGTGACTAAAAAAGAAAATAAAAACCCAATAGAACTCAGTGGATGCTACCAAGTGTCATATTTTGAGCCTCATTTCACTTTATTTCTAAGAGCAAAGGATGCTACCACATGTCCTCTATAAGTTAAGCGAAACATGCCAAGTGGCATCATCTACATGAATCCCACATGGTTCTATAGTGTTTCCAAAATGTAGCAGAAGCCACCAAGTGTCATCTTCCACAAGACACTCATAAGGCATCCAAATCTTCTACAAGTTCAATGGATCATGCCACGTGTCCTTACCTATTTCACAGTGGATGCTGCTACATGTCACAATTTGAGATTCACATAAAATTGATTAAGAAAAATTTCCAAGGGACAAATAGCCCTTTCGGAGGACACTCAAAAGCTGAAGTGAATTGTTGAAAAAACTTGAAAGGCTAATTTGGAGCTCAAATAGCCCTTGTGGAGGGCAGGAAGGGGGCAAATGGACCAATTCAAAGGCCAAAAGAGCAAAGGGATTTCCTTCAAAAAAGTTCCCCCAACAAAAGTGACAAAGAGACAATTCCTTTAGACAAATCATTTGAAATAATTCCTTTAAACTTTTTCCTCTAAAAGAAAAGTATGAATAAATAGAAAACCTGCTATGCTACCATATGTCATCTTCAAAGTCACAGTGGAAGCCACCATGTGTCATCTATTGAGACACAGTATCAAATGCAGTGAAAGCTTCCAAGTGTCATCTTCCATAGGGTTCTCAAAAGACCAGTAAGAAGTGACTAAGGAACAGAGCATCAAACTAAATCAAGGACCCAATTCAAATAACCAAAAAAGGAGGAACGACTATAAACATTTGCACATCAGATATGTTTCTATAAGTAGTCCACCAGGTGGATATTGAAAGATGCAAAATTTCAATAGCGTGAACCATTTCTCTGCATTGAGAAAAGAAAATGTGTAAATGCCCCTAAATTCTATCATGTCTTCTTAACAAAATTCAATGCAACATGATGTGTTACTATTCCCATGTCCTTATTGAAGAGGCTATATAAGGGACTCTCTTTTATTGAGAGGAGAGGGAGCTCTCTCTCTGATTATCAGAAACAAAACTCTGCCCAAATTGAAAGGCATTATTGAGATTTTGAGCTCAGATTGTTGATCATATTTTGTTATTAGATTAAGAAAGCAAGTGACTTTTCAAACGTTGTGTTGTGATATCTTTGTTGTTGGGGAAACTATTTTTATGTCTTTTTCCTTAATATATTTTATGCTCCTTTAATTCAATAAGTAAAATTAGTGAAAGTAGTCAGGAAGGCATCCTAAAGCCAACTGTGGAGAGACTTTGTGCCCCCATGATTGCCTTTAGTGTGTTTTCTTTTTATTTTTGTGTAAAGGACCTTGGGATGACTTTGTGCCCTCATTGTCCTTCGTATCTCACTCTTGGGCAATTTAGGTGGAGACTTTGTGCTACATCTCAATTTGATGGTTACTACGACCTTAGTTACATTTTGCAATTACTACCAGGAAGATTCTTGTGGTTTGTTGAATTTTACTTTTAAAATAAGAGGAGTGCTTTCTATCATTATCCCTAAGATTTCTTCTTTGATTTGCATGCATCATCTCTGAAAAAAGAGAGATGGATGGTTTATCCTATCCTTGAGTATTATATATATATATATATATATATATATATATATATATATATATAGAACCTCCCCTTGATGAGAGGAGAGATTAGTCCCCTTTTGATGTGGTAAACCTACACATTTAGATGACCAATCTTCCTACTTTGGATGATCAGACCTATTTTGTTTATCAGTATGCTGATCAACAAAATATTCAACCAACAAACTTCAAGATATTAGGCTTCCTGCAAAGGACTCACTCTCATACCGATTATTAGAGGAACAATAATTGAAGGGGTTGAATTAATGAGCCCAAATAACTTCAATTTCAATTATTTCAAATTCTTAATCATTCAAAATATATATTCATGAGGCATGCATCATTCATAGTGATGAACAAGAAAGATAATTCAAGATCAATCACATAACACATGTCATACATGAGAAACCCTCTTGGGGAATAAAACCCACTAAAACCTATAATTAGACTACTATTTTATAAAATAAAAACTAATTTAGACCATATATAAATGATCAAGGAACTATGATCCCTCTTTAGTGAGACTACAATCCCACAATGCGATACCACACCTATCTAGCTGAGCTACAACAACAACAAGACCTTTTAGAAAGTTTCACCTCGTAAGGAAGTTACAACCACCTAAGATGTTTAGCTACAATAATAAAACTTATGAAATAATGTCTTAAACACTTGATGATGGACCATTTATTATCACTCTTTACCTTTGTTCACACTCAATCTACAAGAGCACTATTCTACCAATAGAATTATGACTAATAGGTCATATAAATAGTCCTTAAATTGATCTTCTCATCAACTCATCCATAGGGCACTCTACCCATCCATCACTCTACAATTCACACACATAATCTTCTCTCAAACAACCTCTTGAGCATACTCACCCATTTTGCCTCTTCTAGGCTTATTAGGTCCAATAACCTATGTGATCACCTTCAACACCTTGCTCAAACTAGCATATCTAATCCTCTTCACTCTTTATTGGTCCTCATTGACATGTACCTTCTATTTCAAAGGTTATCTCCTTCACTTTGCTCCACACTTTCACTCCCTCATCCAAGTCTTACACATCTATAAACCAACACATTTGGTTTCACTATTTATAGAGAAATCATGATTACCAACACCTTAGTCATCCATTAGGCATGTCTTAACCCTTAATACATCTATCATTGAAAGACATATCTCAATACATTCTTTATAAGTTGGACATAGCATTTATGGGTCACCCTTAAGGAACTACACCTTTTAATAAGGCCCTTGTAGCCCTTATAGGTCTCATGTGAACCCATTCCCTCATTTAGCTCATCCTCGAGAAAACAAATAACACAAAACCACTTTCAAATACATGGGTCCACTCCTTATGTCCCCTTCACCATCCTCAAATGCTCATAGTCAATTTATCTCACCTCTACATATGCTTAATCAACTTAAACAGAGACCTTATACATAAGAACACCATTATCAAACACATAGTCAACTTCTTAAGCCATTTTCATACTCAAGATGGATTGACCACGCCTCCAAAATACTCATAGAGCATCCTCATGGAGTCTAAAACACTCCAAAATAGCAAATCCATCATGAGACATCAACACAAGCTTAAACAATTTTCTCGAGTCATGTACAGAACAAGCACAAACACACATTCAACTTTTAGGATCAATATCCTTGACTGTACTCAATTTCATATCTTCAAATCTATATAACCAGATGTACCTTAGAGTCTTTTACTAATTTTATTTTTATAGCACCAACAAATTTGAATTTTATATAAAGATATGGATAAAATATAGAGCTCTAGTTTTTCCTTGTGTTAAATTCAAATATTTGAATAGAAACGGTCATAGTTAACCTTCAAACACAATACTCAAATCTCGTGTCCTCTCAACTCAAATCAATTATGCACCATCAATCTCTTTCAATCTTTAATGCATAGGTGCCAATTCTCAAACATTAAACTTCAATCATGTTGACCTCATCTCATGCAATCTTATAATGTTGATTCCACATGTTTCATCGATCTCTATAGATTAACCACATCTTAAATAATCAACACTCACCATTTGATCAATTTATATGAACACCCACTCACCATTGGATCCTTATCCTATACCTTTATTCAGTCATTAAACATCATGCACATATATTCATCTTACTAATTTTTGACTTCTTAGATCAATGTGCATCATTGATCATGATCAAGATTTAACTCTTGGAAAATTGACTAAGTATGGGGACCCTTTCAATATACCTGAGTAGCCATTTTTTATATTTAATAACTTCTATGCTTTGACACAAGATCTCAAATTTGGACCAAATGATCTCCTCACATAGGAGAATCCACCCATGTTACACACTAATACTCAAACCCTCACATGTGTAAGATATAATTCCATTAAAATTCCTTCTAAAAATATTCTATCATAGATACAACTATGTCAAAACCTATCTAAGAGGCTAACTTTGAGCATGCATAACTTTTACTGTACTTCAAGGTATGATCTTAAATTTAGCACAAATCATCTATGCTCAAAAATTAATAAACCCATATGATTAGTTTATCTTTACACCTTCACATGTGTAAGATATAACATCATCAAAATTTTCACTCAACTCTTTCTTTCCTTATGCAAATTTAGTTATGTAAAAACATAATCAAATTGCCTAGGAGCCCAACTTTACATATGCATAACTTTTGACACACTTCATTGCATGAATTAAATTTTAGCAAAAATAAACTAGGTCTAAAATTTAACAAACCCATATTATCACCTTATATTGAAACATCCACATGTGTGATATATTCTATCATCAACTTGCTTACTCAACTCTTTTTGGCCACATTATAAATTTGGCTATGGGAAAATAATGAATTCTGACTGAGAATCCAACTTTGCACCCTCATATCTTTAACTGCACTTTAATGCATGAATTAAGAGCTAGTTTATAACAAATAAATACTAATTTGATCATAACCATAAGACCAAATCCCATTGACTCATTCTTATGTGGTAATGGTGACATCATCAAACTACTTACTCAAATGTTTTGCCACTAGACCCAAATAGTCTAGATGAAAGCTATGGACTACCATATGAATTCCACTTATGCACACATCCTATAAAAGAATATATAATATCTTAAGGACCTATTTCACATGCTCAATACTCCATACTCATCCCTAAACATCTCTATCCATGTCAACATATAAGATAAACCAAACATACTTTAAGCACACTAGGATAAACACATTGCACGCTTTGTCATTGTCACTTAAACTATCAAATCACTTCATCCACTCAATAGGGAACCTATATGATACCACCATGACATCATCATTACAAATATATAGTATAGGATTGCACTAGTAAGCTCAAAGGGAAGTGATTTTTTGGGCTGATTAAAAGGAAGAACACCTACATAAGCAGGATTTGCATCTTGCCAATAGCTTTCTTAAAATTCTTTAATAGCAGCATGTTTATTTTTTAGATATTTATCCTCCCAAATAATCAGCCTATTTATCATTTAAGTCACTTATTTTCCAAGTCCATTTATTCTTTGATCTCCCATTTAATTTCATCTTCAACCACCTCCCATGCACTCATCCATCTTTAGACAAAAATTCTTAACCATACCATGAGATGATTAGGAAGCACATCAAACTCATCATCCAATGTTCCCATATTATCTTCACTATTTATAAACTCTATTATTATTTCAAATAAATATTTTACATGAGATGGGGCTAATGGAGGAGGAGGAAGGTAATTATGCGGATCAAGACCAACTTTAGATTGTTACATTCTAGTCTATAAGAATCCACATCTTTCCTTATAATATCTTTGTGTAAAATCCATGGAATCATCTGATCCTCATGAAAATACTCATAAGGATCCTTTTAGAGTTGATAGGGATCATAGTATGAATGATAGGGATCATATTGGCATTGATATGGAGGTATTTCTTGATAGATTTCTTAATAGCCTTCCTAATAGGGCTGTCCAACAACATGATGTCCATATGGAGAGGGAAATGGAGGACTATAGGGCTTCCATGGATCATAGGATTGGTAGCCATTGTGATAGGACTATTGAGGAGTAAAATTTGGTTCATAACAAGGTTGATAGAGAGGTTCGTGATAGGGGTACTCACCATAGTTGTTCATATCAACTTCATATGTCAAATGAGATACAAAAATTGATCAAAATATTTAATGGGATATACCTAGGCTACTTACATCTATAATTATTAATTTAGAGTCACCATTGGTGTTAACTTGCTTGCTTCCAAAATATGATTAGAGGAAAGACACACTAACAATCTTTCCACTCTCTTGGACCATGGTCCCACTGGGCATGCTAGAAATGTTATCACCAAATTTTTCACCCTATAAGAGGATTTTCAAGCCTCTTCTATATTTGGGAAACATGGGAACACTTATAGGTATGTGGGTGTACCTATAGTGGAAGTGAGCCTCTAGGTTTAAGGGCTAGCTTCCTGAATGTATCTTGAAGTGATTATCACCTAAAATAGTTGATTTCTTGTGGGGAAAAGGGATAAAAGTTACATGAAATTAAATTAATCTAAATGGGTGATACACCAAGATGATTTCCATATGACCATTATACTTCCTACTCTAAGAAATGAGGCATATAAGCTAACTTCTAAATCCTAAGATATTCTAACATGAATATTTCAATATGGAGGTGAGATGCCTAAAGGATATCCAAGGTAATTGAATCATAGGTTAGTTGTAAACACTAAGGCTCATTATACACTTAGAATATAGACCCATACACTTGACAACACTTTATATGACCTACTATAATAATAAATCTTACATAAATATGAGAAGATAATAAGAAAAAAGGATTGGAGATTATCACTTTACATCACCATATATCACTTTACACACTTAGAAAATTATTCATGCAATTAAAACCAAACTTGAAATAATGTTCAAAGGTAAAATACAATGTCATTCTATTAGGGATTCACCATACATGGAGTGTTATTACATTACAAAGGCCAAAATGATAGCTACTTATAGAACTTGAGAGAGAAGTGGGAAAAGAAAAGTCCAAGAGTCATAATAACACTTGTCATGTTGACAGGAGGACTTACATATGAATTAGACTAAAGTAGGAGACATACCATGCAAGGTCTGATAGGATAAATGGCCCTCCAAGTTATAAAACTCATGAAATATGGTGTAAGACTAATCATTCTACACAAGAATATTATCTTCATCATTTATCCCTTTTGGAACATCCCACAATTTACTAGGGATAAGTCTTATGATTTCACTAAGAGGGAGGGTTTGTAGACATGCTCCACCATCCATTTCTACATCCCTAATAATCTAGATTTTTTTGGAAATGAGCCATCACTACCTATAGTATAATAAACTCCTATTTCACTCACCCTTCACACTTGGCCAAAAATTTGGCTTCAATTTTCCATGAAAATACATACAAGCGGTGAATGACACTTGAAAATATCCTCTATGGATTTAGACTACTCAGGTAGACCTTCAAAGGCCATCCACTTAAAATTCTCACTCTTCTCACTACCTTTCACACTTTCTTAATTTTGATTGGCTGAGATGAAGATACTTCTAAAAACACTGAAGATTTTTTATGAGGCATGGAATGGTCATAGTGAGTTATATTAAGTCCTGAGCTCACTCCCAAAGAGTATTTCTCTTCTTGGAAGTCCTTAGAGCCTAGAAAACACCCAAAACAATCAAAGAAATCCAACCCTCTTGTTCTTACAAGTAGGGAACACATTAATTGGATGGGAAGGATCTATGGAGATTCCCCTACAAGGTTAAATTACTTTCACATCCATTCCATCTCATATGGATATCCCTCCATCCTTGTTTTCCCAATCGAGTCCTTATTTAGGGTTTTAGGCTCCTTTTACTCTTAGGCTTCATTCATAAAGATGTGACATTGGATTTGCACATCCAATCTAAAACTAAA
This sequence comes from Torreya grandis, assembly GCA_037957365.1. Taxonomy (NCBI): domain Eukaryota; kingdom Viridiplantae; phylum Streptophyta; class Pinopsida; order Cupressales; family Taxaceae; genus Torreya; species Torreya grandis. The sequence goes on along the minus strand of JARHVA010006551.1, from coordinate 302,993 downwards.
TGTTTAATACCTCTTTCAACTTCCCCAAACTCTTAAAACTCCCATGAATAACCTCCAAAAAGATGTGATCTTTCTAAATGGGCCTCTCAAGCTTTGTGTGTTATTCTTCATAGACGTAAGTTGTCTTTGAGAAAAAAGTGGTTTTCTTGTGAGCTTATATGCATACCAATAGCTAAAGAAAATCCTACATTATTATATTAACATGATCCATATTGTTATAATTTTCATCTATGGTTAAAATGGCATTGACCCCTTATTTAGCCTTTAGGCCAAAACCAGGCCCAATAGGCTTATCTACATCCTTGAGGGTTTAGGACACCCTGATGGCCTCTGACCCCTATGCATGGTCATATATTTTGGTATACATATTATAAATCTTCTTAAACCTCCATTAATGTTTATAATAATCCTTATCTCACCCTCTAATCTCTATTCTCCAAGATTTCAAGGTTTGTACTCTAGGGAAGTACCCTCTGTCTAAGACTAAATAGAGGGTACTTACCCTATTTCCTCAAAAAAACTAGATGTTGGAGGGTATTATCTAAGTGAAATATATTATCTATACCAATTTTTATGATTTGGTCACATCATTATACCCTTTAATTCCTTCAATATCTAAGACAAAATTTTGGAAAAGCACACTATGTGCATGGTTTTACCATATGACATTAGATTTCATGATTAGAGTCATTTATTTACATTATATCCACCATGAGAGTGTCATGAGCCTATCATGATAATTATTAAGGTGTTACAATATCCATTCATCACTTTAACTTCCCACACACTTCCTCACATATGCCTTACTTTTCAACTTGACTAGGTTGTTGACTGTGTTTCTTGTTTCGGAGAGGCACATGTAGGTGACCTTCCATGGATTGGGATTTAAAAACACTTTAAAAGCCTTTTTGAATCCTTAAAATATCATTTATAAATTATTTATACCCACTAATTTCATTCTTGATCTGTGCCCACATTAATAGTCCTAATTCTTTTTTTCTCTACCCATCATAGTCAGCTATAATTGGCTATGTAGGATCTTGTAGGTATTGATTATCCTTGAAACCTATGTCATATAATCTATGAGAACCATATGAGGTCATAGGAATAAATTTTGAGATGATATTTGTCTCTATGTTTATTGGTTTCCATGTCCAAGCTCATACCATGGATTTGTAGGACATCATAGCCAACCGTATGTCAACATCTCAGGCAAGAGACACTTATAGGTGTGGATGGGACCAGAAACATAGTATTTTAATCTTCCCTTCAAACATTATTTGATGACTACAAATTTTCTCATCAACTAAAAATTTCCACTGCACATGAATAAATGCCTTATTTTCAATTTTGAGTATGAAGGTCTTTTGATGCTCAATACTATAGATCTCATTGTCTGAGTTCAGTGGTTAAAGGTGCATTTTTGGGCCTTTCTAGTAAGAAAAACAAATGATGAAATTACTCTGTTCATTTTAAAATTTGGACCCCTATGATAGGGATATAGGATGAGTGTATTTAGAGTGATCAAAACCCAACATGACATTATCATAAGACATCCCCAAAAAGGGTGAGTACTCTATTTTTCATGTTTTAGGGATTTCATCCTTGAATCCATAGTCATCATCATTGAAAGTAACCTCTAACCTTGCCTACCAGCCTATCATTCCAAATAAGTCTTCAATGATCTAAAAAACACACCAGGACTTCAAGGATGGTTTCATCATATGCTTCAACACTTCTATATGACACCTCAGCTCTTTGTGGTACCACCTATAGGGCATGGGGTTTAACAAGTATAATAACATAATAAACTTGTAAAGGATAGTTCATAAATCACAAGTGACTAATATTTGAAATATTTTTATGAAAATGAAGTGCACTAAGTGTACTATCACCCCCTAAAATAATTTTTTCTAAAACTTCTTCTATTGGATATACTAAGCACAAACTTATTGATCAGTTCTACATGTTTAGAAGGGTGATGAAGGAGTAGAATTGTTTTTGACCATTTTTATAACTTACAAGGCTGATAAAATCATAATATGAGTCTAGGGAAGTTGAAGAGTCACCCTACAAGGTTTTCACATGTGTCATACTCCCCTATAGGTCATACAAATGTCAAACTCCTTTTTCAATTATTTTCATGATTTTAAGTAAGAGAACCTATAAGTTTCACATGGGACTGACATTATTGATATGGAATCTAACATCTTGGAAATTTTAAGGAAAATTAGGACACTTGGACACCTTTAAACCATGCCACTTTTATATATGACCCCAAAATGACCCCTATGTGACTCAAAATGAAATAAGGGCTAATTAGACCATGACCATAGCTAAAAACATATGATATGACATTAAATACACCCTATAACATTATATTAGACCCCCATATAGGTTTTTTACTATAAGGGGTTTCAATCACTTTTACTTTTGGTCAAAATGGTCAATAAGAACCATAAAGGCTAGTGGAGGAGGCTAGGCTAAAGTGGAAGGTATCTATACTAAAGCCAGAGGGTTAGTCACCTTCTACTTACTCTTGGGTCTCTTACTCAAGTAATCCTTGGGTGTTGTGGTAGAAGGACTAACAAGGATAGTAGGAGATATGATGATCAACTATGGAGGTTATTGGATTATCAAAAGAGGTGTTAGGATGATTGAAGTAGGTTCTAGGATGGTTCTGGCTATTTAAGATGCACTCCCAAAGGTTATAACCACACTTACTGAAGGAGGTGCACCTATAGGTACCTAGATTTGAGGCATTCCCAATGGAGGTACCAAGGAGGTTCAAAGTTATGAAATGGATGGGATAGAGGTAAATAAAGAAGTGAGGATGCTTGGGATTACCAAGGCTAAGGGTACTTAGGTGAATAGTGGAAGGTCACAATAGGGAAAATAGAAGGCACCACTTGAGTAGCTTATGGAAGGAGGCATAACTAAGTGGCACCATGAGAGGGATATATAAAGAGGTAGGAGTGAGGGGAGGAACCTACATCAATGCCTAAAAAAAGCCTTATTTTAGACCTACCTCCATAATATTACTAATATCAAAACCTTAGGGTTTTTGCATCTTGGGGTTGAAGTACTAGTGGTTAAACTACCTTTACTTTAGATATCTGATGTTGAGTTACACTCATCTAGCTTGGATGGGGCCAAGATGCTAGAGCTATTGGATGAGGTAGAGGTGGAGCTAAGGCACAAGGAGTGGGAGATGATAGAGGAGAAAGAGGTGGAGCTAAGGCATGAGGAGTGGGCACTACTATAAGAGGAGGAGGTCAAGTCAGGGTATGAAGAAAAGGTGTTCATGGAAGAAAAGGTGATAGAGTACCCTAAAAAATTCTCTTAGAAATTATGGGAAGAGTTAGGGTGAAATTTTATATGGAATGAGTGGGTTCTAGAGGGGGAAAAGATGGTCTTGACATGACCTTATTTCTCTTCTTCTTCTTCTTCTTCTGATCTATAATTGGGGATGACACCTCCTAGTCATTTGTAACATTCAAGTATAACTCATTGTCATCATCTGACTAGTGGCTATAATTGATGTTGAGGTAATTTGTATCCCTTTTTAGGTGAGCCTTGATCATGCCCTTTAAGAATGTTATATTTAATCTCTCCCTAGAGTGAAGAAATCCTACCTAATCAACATTTTCTAGAGATGAGGGAAGGCCTTGTATACCTAGTGTTAATTGTACATTGAGAGTTTTAGGCATGCCTTCTACTAGAGGCCTATTCAAACTTCAAAAACACCTTCAACCAATTGGTACGTGATCTCCTACTCTTCTAGTTAATCTGACACTAATGGCTATATTAGAGTTTCTAATTTACTATGTTAAACATGACATTGGGTCCTTATTGATTGTGTTGTACACCACCAGGTATAAGTTCTCACATATATCTTGGATATGGTTTTAGTATTAGTGGCATATAACTTATAAAATATTACATGGACCATCGATCCCCCTATAATCCAAGTAGGAAAAATAGATGGCTTGAAGGTGAGAATCCTACAGGCCATCCCTACAAGATAGCTCATCATATATGAATTCCCCATGCTTAGGGATCTACTATGGTATTGACTAATTTGAAGTTGATAAACCTTCCCATGTCTAGAACCTCAGATCTAGAGATAATCATATGGAGCAAAGGAACCCATAATTCATTAAATGTAAGTAGTTTGGGGCCCTAAATAATTGATTCAGTAGAATCATACCCAACCAAACCTCCTTCTGGATGGTGTGGATAATGTATGCATTAATGTCTTCCTTGTTCACCCACTTCGCATCTAGATTTTCATCCTAGTCTTTTAAAAACTCATATATTTGGAAATTTTCAATCCATGTCTGCACTACTATAACATCATATGAAATGGTGAAATCTGGGATAGAGGAATACACTTGTAGGCATTCCTAGAGATGTCAAAAATCTAGTGATGAGAATTAGTTGAATAGACCTAGTCTTGGACTCTGTCCTACATTCATCTAGTGATGAAAATTAGATTTTTGAACACGTCAACATAGGTGACCATCTCAAGTTTGGCTACAGCCATGTGAAAAACACACTTCTTATAATCCTAAAGAGCATCATCGAAATCAGCCTATTCATTATTGTTGGCTTCTAAGTCCTTGGGTATCTATTTGATAGCTTTTAATAGGTCATTATAATGTTTAAATTAAGTCAAGCCTTCAATTAATAGGGTATCTCTATACTTAGGCTCAGCTTTGGGATTTAAGGAGGATGCATCCATTGTAGAAAGGTAGAGGCCAGTAGAAAAGTATTGAGTGTAGGAAAAAAACATAGGGGTATGCAAATGGATTCAAAAAGTAAGGAGTTGATCTTCTTTTGAGGGTACACAATGGTAACTATTAATGAGCCCTCCTTGAGATTTTTATAAAATCACACACTCATTCCCATGTATTAATGGTGTTTGGAAATTTTATTGATATGGATTCAAATTAAGGTTGGTGGCTTGATCTCCACTTTTTATTTCCCAATCCATATTTAAATTCAAAGCTCATGATATTGCACTACCAACCAGATTTAACAAAGGTGATGTAATATTTTTAAAACTATCTAATTAGGCCTAACTTTCTATTTCAACAATGCCTAGTGCCTGATAGGCATGTGGTCACATCTCCTGGAGGCCTCCTATAGATCTCATGCCTTAATGCCATGTGTCATTTGCCTATTATTTCTCTTATGAACAATCAACACCTAAGCATATCATTGTATTTCATGTTATATCATTAGGAGAGGTGAGTTATCATCTAAATACATGCGGCATCCTATTATTAGTCCTTAGGCTCTATCTTTATTTTATTTTAACCATCTTGAGGCCTTATGAGGACACCTACTCATATGTTTAGTTTTTCTACATGGTATGTTCTAACTGGACCAAGATCTGACATCTCTGACAGGACTAGGAGACATGATGATTTGACATTAGGTGATGTGGCATGATTTGTGTGGATAAAGATCCCATAGGCTTTGAAAACTATAATAGGACCATGAGAATTATTTCTCTAACACCTCATTACATGGCATGTTTAAATTGGGCCAAGTTCTCTCAAACTTTGACATCTTTGATAAGACTAGGATAATGGATGATCTAACATCCAGTGATGTGATATACTCTAAGTGGGTTAAGATCCCCAAGGCTCTAACATATCTGATAGGACTAAGATACTAGATGCTTTGAAACCTCATTACATGGCATGCTTTCATTAGGTTGGGCTTGTAATAACCCCACTAGGTTTTATCAAAATATAGTAAATTTTTAAAAATCAAATACACATATTCATATTATAGATTTCACCATGAGAAATATAATTAGTGATATTTAACTAACTACATTATTATTTAACCAATAGGTTTATAACTAATCCACTTAGCTAAGGATCACCATAAATAGATATAATAATCATGAACAAAGCTGAATAAAAAATAAATACTGCACCTAATCATAAATAAAATAATATAAATTTAGCCATGGTTAATACAACATTATAACCACTTTTTTAGTGCTATAATGTATAAATATTACAATTTTCAGTAATACATAATAATATCTCAAATAATAAGACATGATACAAAGCTCCATGGAGAAGTCTCCATGACTCAAGTATCAATCTATCATCTCAAGTGTAATCCCTAATATAGTACTCCATCTGGGACGGTGAACATCATCTGAGCACTTTTTCACACCAACCTGGACCATATATCCCCTACACTATCTCCCAAACAAGGATATGTCTCTCCCTTCATGAATGGATAGATAATAATGGTGTGGGAATCTAGAGTAACAAACTAGAACCTGTGTGTTGAGGATATCTAATACATAATGTGTATCATAAAGAAATTCATTCTAACATGATATCACACAAATATGAAAACTATATCAACATATGAAATGACAATGTTTAATTAAAATATTACTTTGGCCAAATTTTTCAATAATTAATGATATCTATGATCAGTCAAATTCATACACATCACTCAATTGAATTACACCTCATTTTGCATTGATGGTGATAATTAATCTAGTGGAATCCATCCACTACTTATTTAGAGTCATGAACGCGAGATTTGGTTAAAAATATATAACAATATAAAACCCAATAAATTAATTCAAAATATTTCTTTTTTACTGATAAAAATATGCTAAGTATAGAATTATAAAATACATTCATTTAGTCCATCAAATGAAATGAAATTAATCTATAACATCTAGTTTATTAAAAAATAATAAACATAATAAAAAATAATCATAAACATACCATCTGGGCATTAATTTATATAGACTGCCAGTTACTCTTATCCCAAGTAACTTACAATGTTATTTCATCCCCAAAATAATCATTATAACACATGCTTATATATTTTTTCATATTCCAAATATAAAATAAAAGCTAGCCCAAAGCATCATAATATGTTTTATATTTAAAACTCATGAATACTTTAATTTGATGCTTTTATATAGACATTAAAATGTATACAAGCATCCATTTACATATTGTTTGGTAATAATGTTTTTAAGCACAACACAGCTATGTACACACACACACACACATGGTAAAATCAATTCAAATTTATAACATAGTCCACTACCATGTATTTTTACCATATATATATATATATATATATATATATATATATATATATATATATATATATATATATATATATATATAGTACATTTCCAATACTGTAAAAATACTATATTGCATACAATATACTCTAAGAAGACATCCACTGTCTAAAAGCTTAGAGTATTTTGTATACGTAACTTGCACATCCAGCTAATAAAATTGCCCCATTTCCCCTTTTATAAACCAAATAAATCTCCATATACTTGTATACCTATAAACATAGAATTTCATGTTATTTTCACTATACACATAGCCAACTATTTATACTAAATCTTTAAAATCAAATACAACAATTCAATCTATTTAAATTAAAAGCTTATGATCAAATACATACACTAAACTGGTTATGCCCATTTTGGGAATTCTATTATAACCACTCAAAATTGACCACATAAACCTATTTAAGTAAATTATATATATATATATATATATATATATATATATATATATATATATATATATATATATATATATATATATATATATATATATATATATATATAAACCGCATACCTAGTCTTTCTATCAACTATGTAAAACTGTTACACAAATCATAGTCCAACCTAAGTATGCAATAGTTTACACAGTTTAAAGCTAAACAATTGCATAATTCACATAAAGTGACTACAATGAAATTTCAACTCAACCATACAACATTTTATTCTTGTATATATATATATATATATATATATATATATATATATATATATATAGAGAGAGAGAGAGAGAGAGAGAGAGAGAGAGAGAGAGAAAGTTGAGTTCATAAACAAAATTTCATTCAAACACATACATATACTCAGGTTACATGTTATGGCTTAAATTGTATTATTCCCAAAACTATATATGAATGAGTATGCTTGATACAAGATTCCATAACAGGGTCTAAAAAATTAAAACTAGGATCTTGACTTAAAATGTACATTTTTGTTTGAAATATGAATCAAAACAAATCTAATCTAAATCAAAACCTTGAGTTCATCTATACATGTATCTTCAACTATTTATACGTAACACATGTAGTTTCCTTCTAAATCCCTAAAATTCCAAGATACATGTGTGTGTGTGTGTGTTTGTATATATATATATATATATATATATATATATATATATATATATATATATATATGTATGTATGTATGTATGTATGTATGTATGTATGTATGTATGTATGTATGTATGTATGTATGTATGTATGTACATACGTATGTATGTATGTATGTATATGTATATGTATATGTGTGTGTATATATATATATATCTGTGTGTGTGTATATGTATATGTCTATGTATATGAATATATATATATATATATATACATACATACATACATACATATATATATATATATATATATATGTATATGTATATGTATATATGTATATATTCATAATTCATTTTGTATAAAGATCCCATACATATATACCCAAAATTTAATTAGGTTTACACATAGTCGAACCCTCATACAATCCAAAGTTTCAATCTATATTTCAAAATAAATTAATGAATATATATCATAACTAGTTTGAGAATAAACTAGCTCGAGCCAAATCACATATACCCATCAAGAAATATTCATTCCCAAAGTGTAAAAGATATTTTTGAATTGAAAATAGGTTTAAGATAGAGCTTAATTAAATCCAAAATAACCATGATAATTCTTATAGCCATACCCAATTCCCTCAAGTTACCCTAGGTTGGATGTAGGATTATATGGAGGTTGAGCCTTCCACAAGGACCTACATACAACCCATTTATAATAAAATTTTAAAAAATAAAAACCCAGTAACCATATCAATTCAAAATCCCTCAAACATTGCACACAAGAAATTTAAGTACAAAACTTGACCCGATAATTATGCCAAGAAAGACGTATACACTCCTTCCTTCACTCAAACTTTCTTATTTTTCTCTTTATAATTACTATCATGTATAGACCATGTGTCATATCATGCCTCACATCCTTCTCTCCCTTTATTTTATTCTTATCCATCAACTCACTCACCACAACCTTATCCTCCATAAGGACAAACCTAATTGATTGATAATATGCATGCCAAAATAGCTCAACAAAACTCCACTATGCTACAATCCGCCACCATACAACTAACATCCAAAACTCCATCATAATTTTTCAAAATTATGGTTAAACTAGAGTCAACAAGTGATTATAAAATCTAAATCTCTTGAAACTTCTAAAATACTTGATAAAATAATCATTATATAATCTAAATAATATTTTCATGCCATTGAATTGAACAATTCCAATCATCAACTTTACAAAACTAACTATCCAAACCAAATAAATGACAATTCATAATCCCCTTGTTATTCCATGTAATTTCATCTTTTGACAAGTTGATTACCAATATATTTCCATGTAATGTGAATTTTGACTATTCAATAATCACTATTATTCCATGTAAAGTCAACTATCGACTACTCAAATAAAATAATGACTATATAACATAGTTAATACAAATATGAATTTCAAAGACTATTGTTAATAATTACCACATCATCCATAATGAAACACTATGCAAACATAATAATTTGCCAAATCATTTAACAATATAATCAATGTCTAATATATATTATGAATATTAAACCTTTGGTCAACATTTAATCAAAGACAATGACATTTTTAAACAATGTTATCGATATCTTTTTGACATTAGGATATACATATATTATAATAATAACATTTTAATTATTATTATTACCTTAATCCTATAAAAAATAACAAAAATGGAATTTATCTATACTTATTATAGTAATGCATACTAACATCATATTCTTATACTACACAACTATACCCAATAAGGTAGTGAGATAAGTAAAGACATATACGGATTCACTCATTTAACTAAGCAATTAAATCATACAAGATAAGCTACATTTGATCACAAAATTAGTTAAATCACTCAACAAATCAAAATTATTATCAATATAAATCAAGATCACACTATAAATCATATTATAAATCACTTAAATGAAAAGTAACACCAAACATGCTATATTTATCTCAATAATTAATTACAAAACATGAAATACTACATGGCATTTGAAAGGGTTTCTAGTTTCACTCTCTATCATCCCCCAACATCTCTATCTAAACCACCCTTTCTAATGATGTTCTCCCTATGTCACACTCTAAGGGAAGCATTTTCCATGTATCCACCTCACAAAAATGAAGGTAGTTAGCCCAAAACATCATTATATCCATAAAATAATGTTGTATAGTTAACAAACATGATCATAATGTATAGAATAAAAAGTACAATTAACTCATAGAAAATAAATTATATAAATTAAGCAACACATAATTATCCCATAATCAACATGACATAATCTTAATCAAATAATAGCTAATAAAATAATCAGCCATGATAATTCACAAGTAAAATAGGTTATTCAACTTAGAGACAAATCGAGATGTGACAGGGCTCTCCTAAGCTCTAACATCTTTGACAGGACTAGGAGACTAGTTGATCTGACATCAAGAAACATGGCACACTCTGACTGGGCCAATCTCCCCTAGGCTCTAGCATATATAATAGGAGTGGGATATTATCTGATCTAACACATATCTACATGGCATGTTTTGATTAGGCCATACAACATATGCTTCCTTAAATGCTACAAAACTAATTCCAAATGCTATAAGTGTTCTTCCTCATCCTTAGAATAAATGAGGATGTCATTTATAAATACCAAAGAAAAATGATATAGGTAATCTCTAAACACACTATTCATAAGATTCATAAATGTTGTTTTAGGATTTATCAATCTAAATGGTAACATTGTGAACTCGTAGTGCCCATATCAAATCCTGAACATTATTTTTTTCCTCTTCATAGATAATCAATTGATGATACCTTATTCTAAGATCAATATTAGAAAATAGTTTTTCCCCTTCCATTTTATCAAAGAGATCATCAATGTATGGCAATGGATATCTATTTTTGGTCATTACTTTATTCAATATCCTGTAATCTATACACAAGCAAAGAGTACCATCTTTTTTCTTGATAAATACAACTAGTACACACCCTTGTGATAGAATTTGTTGAATTATCCCTTTTGATAACAAATCATAAATTTACGCCTTTAACTCAACCAATTTATTGGTTGTCATTCTATATGGTGCTTTAGACTACAACTCCAATCCATGTATGATATCAATTGATAAATCAAACTCACGCTTGGGTGGTAATCCTGGTAATTATTCTAGAAACACATCATGAAAGTTTATTAGAAAATGATAATCTTTAATAGATGGTTCCTTAGATTCTCCATCTCATTTATCTTAACAATAAATGCCTGACATCCCTTCCTTTGATTTTTCTTTAGTTGAATTACAAAAAATTACCTTAGTTTCAACTCTTTTTTCTCTCCCTAAAGTTGTGTCTGATTTATGAAATCATCTTGACACTCAAATTTATTTTGATAGTAGTCAACCTTGGATTTATGCTTCACAATCTAATTGAATCTTAGGATTATATTATATGATCCCAACAGTGCTACAAAAATATCTAGTATTATAGTGAAATCAGGCCACCTAATCTCTGCTTTGACTAACACTTGTCAACTTTGACCTTTGACTCATTCCCATACTATACCAACCATGCATTTTCCATAAATCCACATCTTATAAATAATTTACTAATAATTTTAGGATGAATTAAACATTTCTTAGCTCCTATATCAATAAAAATATAAATTGAATCATTCAACAAAATACCTAACAATTCTACGGGTGAAATTTGATACTCAGCCCAACAATTGTCAATAGATGCATGAATCCACTACTAGAACATACCTTACTAAGAATATAAACCCTTGTTCTTTGATTTTTCATAAGAACACTCTTGATCAAAATGGTCACCTCCACATATGAAGTAACCTCTAATGGGTCATTTCATATTAAAATATTATTTTTCCTTGAAACCATTATTAGGTTTCTTGTTCCTTAAACCACTATTAAACTTGGCATTCTTATTTTAACTAAATCTTGGATTCTCCACTCCTCTACTTCTAATTATTCTTTTTTAAAGTTAGTTTGGAACTTTCAAATTTTTTTTGAACTCATCTCTGACTTGGGCAAGAGATTTCAGCTTTTATTCATGCTTTATCACCTTCTCAAACACCTAATCCATGGTAGATGAACCGTGCATGCCTACTTCACAACCAATTTAGGGTTTCAATCCCATGATAAATTTCTTGATTTTGAACTTCTCATCCACCTAATACTAAGGTACATACTTAAAGATCTTGGTGAATTGATCATAGTATTCATTCACCAATAAATCCCCTTAATATTTTTAAAATATGTAAGGTTTTGATCAAAGTATAGTTTTGTAATCCATCATGACCTAAACTATGTCACAAAATATTCCCAAGTGGTGGTGGTTGAGTTGAGTTTCATCTTGAGCTTCTTATTTGACCACCAAGTTGTTTCTTCACCAATGAGTTGATAAGCTCACCAGACTATTTTTGTGACTTCAAAATAATTTTAAATCTCAAAATATTTCTCCATTTCTATTATCCATGCTTCAGCTCCATCCCCCAATTTAGTTCCATCAAATTTGGGTGGATTTACTTTTTTCATGTCATGTGTTAACTATACATCTACTCAAGCTCTCGCATCCTATGACACTTCCTCATGCCTCTACTCTTGAAGATGTTCCTAATCATTAGGATGTTATTCAAGTTATTTTTGAGCATTTTCCTCTTCATGCCCATGCACTTCCTACTCTAGGACCATGATTCAATCCCTAGTCCCTTACATAGCTATAAGGATTTGGTCCAACTTTATAGTTTGATCAATGGCAAATTAATTTGGATCAAAAGGGGGTTTAGTATTTGAAGTACCCTCACTTCTTGATTTAGAATGCACCATTATTCTTCTTGATTATCAAGAGAATAAGTTTACATTAGTAGATATATTAAGTCCTAGAGTTTGAGCCTCAACTCTGATACCACAATAGAATAACCCCACTAGGTTCTACTAGAATATAGTAATTTTTTAAAAATTAATAATACATATTCATCTTATAGATTTCACTATGAGAAATTTAATTAGTGATATTTAACTAATTGCATTATTAGTTAACCAATAGGTTTATAGCTAATACACTTAGCTAAGGATCATCGTGAATAGATATAACAATAAAGAATAATGCTAATAAATAATAAATACTTCATCTAATCATAAATAAAATAGAACAAATTTAACCATGGATGATACAACATTACAACCACTATTGTATAAGTATAATGTATAAATATTATAGTTTTTAGTAATACATAATAATATCTCAAATAATAAGAAAGGATACAAAGCTCCATGGAGCAGATTCTCCATGACTTAAGTATTAATTTTTAATCTCAAGTGTAGTCCCTAGTCTAGTGCTTCAGCTGGGAGGGAGAAAATCATCTAAATGTGTTTACACACCAACCATATACCATAGATCCCCCACATGATCTATCAAACAAAGGGATGGACCTCCCTTCATGGATTGGTAGATAATGATAGTGTAGGAATTTAGAGTAATAAACTAGAACTTATGTGTTGAAGATATCTTATACATAATGTGTATCATAAATATATTCATTATAACATGATATCACACAAATATGAAAACTATATCAACATATGAAATGACAATGTTTAATTAAAACATTACTTTGACTAAAGTTTTCAATAATTAATGATCTCTAAAATCAGTCAAATTTATACACACTACTCAATCCAATTACACCTCATCTTTCATTGATGGTGCTAATTAATCTAGTGGAATACATCCACTATTTATTTAGATTCATGAATGTGATATTTGATTTAAAATATATAACAATATGAAAACTAATAGATTCATTCAAAATATTTCCATTTAGATGATAAAAATATGATAAGTATAGAAATATCAAATACATTCATTTTGTTAGTCAAATGAAATGAAATAAATATATAACATCTACTTTATTAAAAAATAATAAACATAATTAAAAATAGTCCTAAACATACCATTTAGGTATTGATTTATCTAGACTGCCACTTACTCTTATCCCAAAATAACTTATAATGCTATTTCATCCATGGAATAATCATTATAACAAAGACTTATATATTTGTTCATATTCCACATATAAAATAAAATCCAATCCAAAGCATCATAATATGCTTTATATTTAAAACTCATAGATACTTTAATTTAATGCCTTTATACAAACATTAAAATATATATAAGCATACATTTACACACTATTCGATAATAATGTTTTTAAACACAACATAATTGTGTACACACACACACACACACACATGGTAAAATTAATTCAATTTTTTAACATAGTCTACAACCATGTAATTTTACCACACACACACACACACACACACATTCTTGAGTACAACTCCAATACCATAAAAATACTATATTGTATATAGTATACTTTAAGAGACATCCACTATCTAAAATATTAGAGTATTTCATAAACGTAACCTGCACATCTAGCTAATAAAACAGCCCCATTACCCCTTTTATAAACTAGATAAATCCCCATATACTTGTATAACTATAAATACATAGAATTTCATGTGATTCATGTATACACATAATATTTTAAACTTTATCAAATACTAATGCTTTATATCTTATAAAGACCCATCGAGACTCAATCTCTCTAAGTACATACCTTAATGGGTGCACCGAGAAAGGGGTGGGTAGACCATTAGTGCTTCGCAAGATTGTTGTCTCTTATTTACACCTATTACCAATCCAAACAGCTCCTAAAACCATTCCCTAAGCTATTAATCCTCTTTTTCAAAATCTTCCAATATTTTATCACTTTTCATCCTTCTTTTCCTCACCTTATTCCCCTTTTGACAATTGATTATACTAGTTTAGCTCTTTGCCGACCTAGCTTGTGACCTAGTGAATTTTTGTCTTTAATTTTACTAGATTGACTAGGTGAACCCTATCAGCCAATTTTTTTTGAAGGGATTAGGGTTAAATCTACCTATATATATATATATATATATATATATATATATATATATATATATATATATATAACATCATTTCATCATTTTTTAGACAGTGAACAAGAGTTATTAGTTTCTTTCACTTCTTTACAATCTACTCTTCCACCATTCTACTTGAGGAGTCTTAGCTTAGTGTTTCTAATTGGATAATCTAGTTTTGTTGAGAAATCTTGGATGCTTTGGCCTTTCTTAGTGATCCTAAAAAACCAAAACAACCTCTTTCAAATCCCCTTTGGCCAAGGGAGAGATTGAGTCTCGATGGGTTTGTCATTCAAGTAAGTATTCTCTAACTTTGCTCCTCTTTTAAGTAGATAGAAGTAACATAAGTATTGTCTTTGAATAATATTACTCTTCTCTTTCCATGTATTATGGTCTTACTCATACATAGATTAATTGATATTATCTTAAACATGTTTGTTTTCTTTACTAATCCCCATATTGTGCCACAAGCATTGGTGAGTACTAGATTAGATTTTACTCTACTTGTTATTACTTTAGTGAGATATATGAAAACATAAGACCTAAATAAGGTTATTACATGATTTTTCTTGATTGAAGGCTTTAAAACCCTCCCTAGAATTGAGTATTGTGATAAGAGATCCCCTTATTAGGTCTAGTGGATCCCCATATTGGTCATGTTCTTGATTATCTAATGTGTACTCAATCAAAATGTGTGGTATGATCTACCTTATCTGAGTTAGGATTGATTAATAGACGTGATGCATTTTTTATTGCATACATTCTGTGAACCTAATGTGAATTTGACCCTTACAGATTTTACCTCATATTTTTCATTATCTTATCATTTTATTTTTCTATATTTGCACTAATAAATTGATAGTGTTGGTATAGTTCTAAATTTTGTGCACATTTTTAACAAAAAATCACATCAATAAAACTTTATTATGTTTGTGTAGGTTTTTCATACTTCCATATCAGGCTACTAGGTTTACCTTATCAACTTTGTACACTTTTCAAACTTCCAAAAAACATACTAGGTCAACTCTGTCAATGTAATATAATTTATAGGATTCAACAATAAGGCTTTATAGAACTAGGTCGACCCAATTGGTATAATTTACAAGTATAAATTAGGGTACTTCAACAATAATCTCATTTTTCTCTACGTCCTCCAACCCACCAAGGTTCCTTTCTCTCCTTTTTTGTAATTTTCTTATTCATTATAGTTCTATTTTTCATCATTTACAGTCTTTAAAGTTGCCTCTATATAGTCAACTAGGTCAACCCTATTGATGTGGTTATGTATTTTGTATTCTATCTAGAAAATTAGTTTAACACTATTGACGTAGTTCTTTTTTAGACCCTTCTACAGTATAGTAGCAACATTGTTGACTCTATTATGTAATCTCTACATACATTATCATCTAAAATGACATTGTACTATGTTTCAAAGTTGGAATTAACACTTATATACTAGTAATTAGCTCACACTTTCATTTCTTATTACTTGCATGATTAGAATAGATCACATAGTATAATTAGATGCTTTTTCAATATATCATTTGGTTGCATTATCTTTTTCTTATATGCACACACTACCAAATCACATCTTAAAATTCACTATAACAATTGTCTACCCAAGGCCTACCTACTTGCATTTCATCACCAAGGGGGAAGCTAACTTGGTTTTCTAGCTAATTATAAACACGTGGCTAATGGTATATATTGGATAAGAATCCAACACCCTTATCACTATAGTGTGTGAAGTGAGGGGGTAGGCCCTAATACCAAGCCAATATCATTTCCAATATAGATCCCTTTCATCCTAAATGTCCTGAAACCATCCATAGATTGATTTCTATTTCCTTGTATTACAGCCAACTTCTTATCACACTTAAAATCATATTCTAATAATCTAACAACATTAAGGATGAACACTTAGTTAACATTTACTTTCTAAGTTGATTGCTTGCTCTTTCCTCAAATTGTATGTTGTATTATAAAAACATGCATTAGCTAGCATTAGTGCAAGGTTTTATGTTATGTGCCTTAATTTGATCAACCTCATTGACCCAATTAATTATGTGTTTTCTTTCATTTCTTGCTTTCAAAAGTACTTGAAAAAATTTCTTATTTCAGTACACAGTCATTCTGCTTAACATAGTCTCTTACAAACTATCTATTTTTCCCCTGCCTATAGTACTAAGTTGATCCTATCAACTTTATACACTTTTTTAGCTTGTAATTCTAGTACTAGGTCGACCCTATTGACTCTGTATAATTTTTAGACCTTGTTTTCTATACTATGTCATCCCAGTCGACTCTGTACTCTTTATGCCTTCCCTATTTATATGATTTATTTATCTCTTTATCTTCTTTAGCATTTTTTTCATTTTTCTCAAATCATCATGAAGCCCCCTATTAGAATCTTCTTGGACAACTTGAATCCATGTAGATGCTATATAGGATATTCATTTCTCCCTTTCTTTTCCTTCAAAGATCATGATCACTCTTGGGGCACCTCTTCCCCTCATTCATTTGTGGCTTGTTACATGGTACAAATCACACCTCAAGGATGGGTCTAACCCTTTCTATACCTATCAAGATACTTCTCATCTTTAGAACATTCAAACTAATGTGGGAGAAATCAACACAAGTTTAATCAATAATCCCACTAATAATCTATTTTCTAATAACCCTCCCCCTAATAACATTTTGGGGAATTATCCTACGAACACCAACCCACCTATTGATACAACTCAACTCCTTACACAATTCATATAGAATATAAACATAATGCAAACTTCTAACACCTCTCAAATGATGCAACTCTAGCATCATTTAATTAATATGGCTAATCAACCTATGGCTATCCATCCTCAATTTGATCCCAATTACATTCCTCCACCTCTTAGATATGCCTCAATAAATTTTAATCCTCAACCCATAATGAATAATAATATGCTTCAAACTATTTAGAATGAGCCTTTATCTCCCTTTATTATGTCCATTGATATTGGAAACATATCTCCAACTATCAAGTACGATGGACTAAATATACTTCCTCATTTCTCAAAGCCTTTAGAAACCTTTACAAAGAGTGGATCCAAAATAATACCTTCACCACAACTAAACTCTTAGTCAAAACCTTTACTACTGATGTATTAGAATGGTACAACCAACTTATTAACACTCTATTTTCCAACTATAATATTTGGTCAATCCTTTAGTTAGAGAGTTTCAACATAATGATCTTCTAAAAAAATTTCTTAGCCACTTCATCAATTCTAAGAAGTCTCCCACTTAATCACCTCATGACTTTATCAAAATATGGAAATCATTAGCCCATAAATCCAACCATAACATGACTAATGATAACTTGTTCAAAATATTTATTACTACTTTGAATCCTTATCTTCAATATAAGGTTCAAAAAATTTCTCCCCAAACCCTTAATGAAGCTCTTGAACAAGCTAAACATCAAGATTTTCTCATGAATCAATTTGAGCCTAATCCTAAACTTCTTAAAAGATATTTTAAAACATCTATTAATGATATCACTAGTAATACTCCACAAACCAAACCATGAGTTCCTAAAGCTGACATACCTTAATCTTCTCACACACCACTCTCAGTACAATGAATGAAACAATTTTTACCACCCTCTAAACCTTTCACCTATTCTAACAATCTTCCTAAGTGGTATGACCCTAATCAATTTTGTTGGTTCCATGCCAACATTTGTCATTCATGTGAATCTTGTAGAGGGCTCACTAAATTTTTTGTCTCTTATATGCTTGGTGATTCATTTAACCATGAAGCTATAATCAACCTTCATCATGAAGAGTACATTTCTAGTTCCAAAAAATGATAGGTTTCTAAAGCATCTACCTCAAATAACCAATAATTTTTTTCTATAAGTAATAATCAATAAAATACCAAGGATGTCTGTGCCATTAACACTGGTTATGACCAATATTATACCAATTCTCAATATTCTAACACTACCAAGGTTAATTATCATTGAAAGCTATCTCAAAAAGATTAGTTACCAAATGTAAGAATCCATCTTTAGGAGAACAACTTATCAAAGATACTATAACCACTTATCTAGCTTTGGAATCTCCTGAGGAACAACTTCTTCCTTCTAAACCCTCAACCACTTCTATTCTTTCCAAATATACTTTACATATTAAAAATCATGTTGGTTCTTCTTCTAAATATCATTAGAATTTTTTTGAATAACTTAACTCTATGCCTTGTAAGATTGCACTTATGGAGTTGGTCCACACTTCCCCCTATCACCACAAGTTACTCATGTAGTAATTACAAGAAATTGAAGAACCATCCTCTCTAGATGAATAACCACCTTCTATTGAACCTCAACCTACCAACATACATACTATAAAAACCATGTGTCCTTCTTCCAAGCCTTCTATTGAATGTATTGAGGAAGACATGATTAATGATGAAATTCTCTTTCATTCTAATGATATCGTCACTTTTAATTAAAATAGCCATTACTACTACCCTTATCCATAAATTGATAGTTGATGAAGGCTATGGTATTGATGTGACATATTTGTGTCTTATCTAACAAACTGGGTATTAAAAATATCATCTCGATCAAACCCATTTTACCTGGCATGGTTTTGATAAGACTAATCAAAATCCACTTGGTTATATTTGTATTCCCTTAACCATTAGACCTAAGACCATTCAAACTAAGCTTATGGTCCTTGATTTACCCTTATCTTACAATATACTCCTTGGTCACCCATGGACTCATATAATGAGAGTCATTGCTTCTTTTTGTAGCTAATGTATTAAATTCTTACCTAATAACAAACAATATAAGCATGAGGCTGATCCTAACCCTTGGAGTATTCAACTTCCTAATCCCAAATCTCAGTATCATATTCCTACCATTACTAGGATCAATAGTGCTCCTTTACCCAAGTCCATCAACATCAATCTTGATTTACAAGTCATTCTTGATGATTCAAATGATGATGAGCCTAATGATCTAAAACATACTTATAATATTATCAAGCTACCTCCCTATATTTTTAAGTGGCTTCCTCTTTCTTTATTACCTTGAGACCATATTATTCTTCTTATTAATGAGATCATAGAATTTACCCCTCCATATAATGCTCAAGATCCTTTATTACTAGAAGATGCCTTCACTTATAATGACTTTGGAGTGGCCAAATTATTTTAAGATCCTCTCACCATGTCTCTATGTACATTTAGTAATATTAAGATTTCATCATCTAAAATTCCTTCTGAATCTCAAGAATGTATAATTTATCCAACATATGATGATAATTACATAATGTACCAAGATTAATCTCGAGACTTGGATGTCTAATATTATAATAAAATATTAGCTCAAATTCATGATTTTAATTAGGATGTTCATACCATTTTTATGGATTGTAAATTAGATCCTGAAGATTATGTGCCTCCTACCAATTCTCCACTTCTTGATACTCCTTTAGTGGTAGATAAAATTAAACCTTCCAAACCTATAGAAGCTCTTACATATTCTTTACCACATATATATCCCATCATTACATATGATCCTTCTCCCATCAAAAAAACCAATTACACACCAATCCTTTCTAACACACCAATCCCTTTTGATCCATCTACTTCTCTTACTCCTAAGATTACACTTGATGCCAAGGTAATCAATGTTCATCAAATAGATTATGAGTATGATCCCCATGGTAATCAAATTATAGATCTAGAAGTAGATTTTGATTATTGTGTTCCTCTTCTCACATTGCCTAGTGATGAATCTATTTTTGAAATACTTCATGCCCGAGAAACTCAACTTCCTTGGCAACATCATAAACTTGGGAATTTAAAAAAAAACCCTTATTTCAACAACTTAATTACTATCATTGATCCCAACACTAACCTAATTTCTAATTTACCTAACACACCATACCATTTCCGAGATGCCAATGCTATGCTTATCGAAGAAACCACTCACATGGAATATGGTACTCCATCTTGTCCTTGAAAAATTATAGTTTTCCATGAACTCTCACCTACCAAGTATGATTATTTTAGCCTATTATTTGATAAATATCATGAAATATTCACTTACTCTTATGAAGACATACCTGGTATTGACCCTAGCATTATGGTGCATAACATCATTAC
The DNA here is from genome assembly GCA_037957365.1 of Torreya grandis. Taxonomy (NCBI): domain Eukaryota; kingdom Viridiplantae; phylum Streptophyta; class Pinopsida; order Cupressales; family Taxaceae; genus Torreya; species Torreya grandis. Next base: position 281,666 of record JARHVA010006551.1, on the reverse strand, counting down.
TTATCTTGATGCCAAGCCCATGCATCAAAAGCAAAGAAAATTTCCACTTGAGGTTTCCACTTTATGTCACAAGGAAATCATCAAATTACTTAATGCTAAATTTATCAAACTAGTGGAATATTCTAAATGGGTTTATAACATAGTTCCCATTCATAAAAAGGTCACTATGGTCATCTACATTTAAATTGAATTCTATAGTTCTAACCTCACTTATCCTAAGGACAACTTCCCTTTACCTTCCATAGATGCCATCATTGATTCCATAGATAGTTATAAAATGATATATCTTATGGATGGATTCTTAGGCTATAATCAGATTCACATTGCCCCCAAGGATCAATATCAAACCACTTTCACCATGGAATGGGGCACCTATTGCTATGTCAAAATGTCCTTCAATCTTAAAAATGTTAAGCCACATATCAATGAGCAATGACTCACATTTTTCATGATCTTATCCAAAAAATTGTTGAAACCTTTGTGGATGACCTCATTGTTATATCCAAAAGTTGTGAGACTCACTTTTCTAATCTTGCTATCATATTTGACCACGTTAAATATTAGGTTAGATTAAATCCTTAAAAATGTGTATTTGGCATCACATCTAGAAAACTTTTAGGATTCCTAGTTTCTCTCTATGGTATTAATGTTGACCTGGTTAAGATTAGTGATATCATCCACATGCCCATTCCTCATTTCATTTTATACATTCATACTTAATTAGGAAAACTTGGGGAAATTATATGATTCATCCCCAAAATGGCTTACCACATTCACTCTATTAATTATCTTCTTAACAAAGGTAATGCCTTAGAATGGATGGATCCTTATCAAAAAGCCTTTGATAATATTAAAGAATCATTTCTTCACCCACCTACACTCCATCCTCCTTCAAATGATTGACCCTTGATTCTATATACTTCTTCCACATCCATATCAATTGGGGCAATGCTTACCCAACATGATGATATAAGAAGAGATTATACTATCTATTACATTAGCCAAGGTCTCATTAATTATGAGAAATGTTATACCAAAGTCAAACCTGATTGCCTCACCATTTATTTTGTAGCTAAAAAGCTTTGACATTACATACTATACCAGACCACTTATGTCATCATTCATTCTAACCCCATTCATCACTTCTTCTCCAAATATTTTTTCTCAGAGATAGAATTGGTAAATGGATGGTCCTCCTTATGGACTTTTATCTCCACATTGTAACTCAAAAATTTGTCAAAGGATAAGTCATAGCTGATTAACTTATTAGAGCTTCTATGCCAGCTACCAATCACCTTTAAGATGGTCTTCTAGATGATAATATTCTCTATATATTAAAGGTCTCAATCAAGATTTTTATCTGAGAGATTACTTTCATAACTTCACCACTGATCTTGAAGCCAGTAATCTTGATGAATCTACTATTTGCCTTGATACTACTAAACCAATAGTAGTTATCAAAGAGCTTCTTGAAATTAATGTCAACTTGCATGAGGATACTTAGATCCTTCAATTTGATGGTCCTAAATGCCTTCAAGGAGTTGGGGCAAGTTTCATTCTTAAAATTCCTCTTGGAAAAATTATTATTTTAAATTTTTGCTTAACCTTTGATGTCACCAATAATATGGTAGAATACAAAGCTCTAATATTAGACATGAAAGTTTCCCTTGATTTAGACATCCAATACCTTCTTGATTTAGGTTATTCTCATAATATGTGTTTCCAAGTCAATGGTGATTATCAATGAAAAAGTGAGAATCTAATTTATTATCATCAAATTTCAACCACTCTCACTAAAGACTTCATTTCTTTCACTATTGAGCCTATTCCTCGAGATCAGATTCTATTGTTGATTCCCTTTTTTCTTTAACCTCTCTCTTTCATCCCCACCAAATTTTTTTTATCAAACTTTTCTTATACAAATAAGAAAATCTATGTCTTATACTCAACCAATAGATTTGCTTATATGCCACATTGAGGTTGTCACCAGTCAATAAAGCCCATGGTATAAAGATATCAATTAATTTTTGGAACACCAAACTTATCCTTCTAACTTAGACTCTCATGAAAATATACGTATTCACAAATAAGATGTTAAGTATGTATTTAATTATAACATCATTTTATTATCATAATGATTAAGGTACCCTACTCCATTATGTTATACAAGATGAGGTCCCTCCTCTTCTTGAACAAGCACATGGGGGAATTTGTGGTGGCTACTGTAGCAAACATGTTATAGCTTATAAATGCCTATATATGGGATACTTTTGGCTTACTCTTAAAAAGGATGAAATAACATTTACTAAAATGTGTACCCCTTTCCAACTTCATGATGATCTAATTCATTCAACTCTAGCTATGCTTCAAACTATCAAATCTCCCTATCTATTCTCCATGTGGGAATTAGATCCCATCAGCAAATTACCTCACTCCTAAGATGGGCATGTTTTTATCATCATAGCTACCAAATATTTTACCAAATGGGTTGAATCCATGCCCCTTGTTAATATCATTGGTAACACCATCACCAAATTAATTATTAACCAAAGCATTTTCTTCTTTGGTGTTCCTCATATTATCATCTCTAAAAATGGTGGTAATTTCAAAAATAAGTATGTCAAACAACTTTGTGCTAAATTTAAGATCAATCACAACTTTTCTAAACCTTATCATCCATAATACAATGGCCACAATGGGGCCACTAAGAAATTCTTAATAAAACCCTCCAAAATATAATTTTTTAAACCCATACGGATTGACACCTTCATATTTATCCTATTCTTTGGGCCTATTAGACTAGCATATGTACTGCCACTAGGGTAATGTCATTCTCTCTAGTATATGGTTATGAATCAGTTCTTCCATGGGAATTTGAGCTTCCCTCTCTTTGTATATCTCTTCATGGTATCATTCCTAATTAAAAATTATGTGAAGCTTTCCTTCATTCCCTCAATTTTCTTGATGAACATCATCTTTCTATTTTGCAACATACTCACCAATATAAGGCTCGTATTGCCAAAAAACATAAAAACATGATAAAATACACACATTTAATGTTGGTGATCCTTTCCTTAAATTATACTACACCTATGATAAAGAAGGTAAATAAACCCAAAAATGGTGGGGCCCCTATTTAGTCAAATACATTATTGGTCTAAGTACGTACTATCTTTAAATTAATGAAGGCCATGTTTTCAAAGATCCCACCAATGTACAATTCCTAAAAAAGTATTTTGCCTAATTTTTTCCTTCTTTTCATGCTTTTTATATGCTATCTATCTAAAAAAAATTGTAGGTTACTTACATAGGTCTCTTCCTCTATAATAGTTCTCTCTTGTTACAAATCTTTAGTCCTTATTTTTTGGTCTTTTAGTTTCCCCTTTTTCTCCCATGAGTTGCATTATAAAACTATGGATAGGACCCAGTCTTCTTTATGATGTAGCATAGTCTTATTTATTTTTTATACTATTTTTACACACTTTTCATCCCTTGGATTTCTCTTGTATGAGTTGCAATGTAAGACCATGGATAGGACTTGACCTTCCTCACAAAATACCATATTTTCTCATTTATTTTTTCATGATTTTTGGCACCCTCATGGGTTTCTCTTTTATGAGTTGTAGTGTGAGACCATGGATAGGACTTGGCCTTCCTCATAAAATTACCATCTTGTCATTGCTTTTCTATATTGTGTTTTTTATGCTTGTTCTTAGATTCAGCTTTTACTTATTTTGATAGATTGAATTTACACAATAATCTATGTTAGCATGTTTTCCACCATTTCCCTCATTATTATGATAAAGAATCATATTTTTATATCATTTTATCCCTTTGTTCACCCTTTTTCAAAAAAAATATGATTTTAAGTAATTCAAATTGTTTCATGTTTCATTCATCTTGATTTCCTTTCCTTTCACTCCACATTGGATAAAACAAGGTTGAAGTCAAGATAACACTTTCATTTCATCAATATTTATGAGAATCTTAGACACCATGATATATTAAGTTATCTCTTAGAAACCAAGTCCTAAGTATTCAAATGGAAGTCATATTTAGCACCCATGTTTAGTTTTGTAAATCTATATGGAGGAGGAATATAAAAAGCCATCAATAAAGTTAAAATCCAAATCATTTGAAACAAAAGACAATGATATAAAAAACATCAATATACAAATCTCAAAAGTTAAAATCACACCAAAAGATGTAATTACAAGCACATATAATATCTCTAATCAAAGATCAAACTCCATATTTGGCCTCACATAGAACCAAGGTCAATTGGGTTGTGGTAGGATAGTAGATTAGAATAGGAGAATTGAACAAAATCTATGGTGATATCTACTTTCTCATGAAAGTACCCAATCTTTTCAATAAATTGATCAATCTATAAGGGGTCCTAAGAAATGGGGAAGACATTGTAGGAAGGTAGGTCCATTTTAATTTTCATGCATATAGCCTTCATGGGATGATCTACATACTGCATTTGTTGACCTAATACTTGTGTGTCTAAGAGAAGTTCTTCAAATTCCTTAAGGTTTAAAGTCCTATTATTTAAACAAACCTAATTTGAGTGTCTTGAATTTGATAAAGAATTCTTATACCTTCATTTTTCCCTCATTCTCCCCTCCACCCATTTCATTTACCCCCTTGATAGGCATGTATGATTCTAAATATATTTTTCCTTTTTATTTACTTCCCTCTTCTTCACATCTTTAAAAACATGTTATCGCTAATTTTTTTAGTTTTATCTATCCCTAGAACAAAATAATATGTTTGAGCAACTATGGATTACTTTCTTTACACCATAGATTTACATTCCTAGACTTGTTTTTCTTTCCTTTTACCATTTATTATTGTTCTAATACCATTTTTTGCATGCACTTGAGTCCATTTTTACTTTTATGCACCTTTTTCCATTGATTATTGAGTAAGGATTGTTACTTCTCACTCATCAATGTTTTTTTACCATTTTGTTTTTGCTTCCCATCTTTGTGTAAGGATTATTACTGCTTTCACATGGATGTTTGATTACCATATTTTTGATATGTATCCTTGGTTTGACTTGGTTAATTTTCTTTTCTTAGTTAAGGTTTACTTGTTTGAGTTTTTTAGTCTTTAGTAGCCTTGGATTTTTAGTTACTTAATTTACTCTAAATTTTGACTTGGTCATTTGGTCTAACATAACACTTGTCACCCTAGCTTTCCAAATTTCCAAGTATGTCCCATCCTCATAACACCAATTATCTTGGCTTTACTATGTTTTTTTTTTTTCCTCTTTAGTTTTGTATTATTGGGTTTGTCAAAATTAGTATTTATGCCCTACACAATCAAAACTACAAACACAGGAGACAACCATCTAGTGATAAAGGTAAGTCAAGGTATGCATCACATTTAATTTTTAGTTATTTCTCATTATATCATTTAATTTCAATTATTTTATGCTTTAAAATACTACAACTTTTTTTTAGCCTCAACATTGTGTGTTACTATGTTCTTTTATCGAAGCACAATCCCCTATTGCCTCTGAGTGACACATGATGAGCTTCGAGTGGGGCATATGTTTACACATAATATTTTCAACTTTATCAAATACTAATGCTTTACATCTTGAAAAACCACATTGAGACTTGATCTCTCTACGTGCATGCCCTAAAAGGTACACCAAGAAAGGTGTGGGTAGACCATTGGTGCTTTATAGGATTATTTTCCCTTATTTTCAATTATTACCAATCCAACCATCTCCTAAAACCATTATGTAAGTGATTATTCCTCTTTTTCATACTCTAGTATTCTCCAACTTTCCATCCTTATTTTTCTCACCTTATGCCCCTTTTGATAGTCAGTTGTACTAGGTCGACTGGGTCAACCCTATATAGTTTTGGGTGAAATTAATTTAGGGTCTAAGTCAGCGCTTGGTTGACCTAGCCTATGACCTAGTGAATTTTTGTCCTTAATTATACTAGGTCGACCCTATCAACTAAAACTTTTAAAAGGGCTTAGATTTAAATCTACCTATATATACAAGATCATTTAATCATTATTTAAATAATTAATAAGAGTTATTATTCACTTTTACTTCTTTACAATTTACTCTTCCACCATTATATTTGGGGAGTCTTAGCTTAGGGTTTCTACTTGGAGAATCTAGTCTTATGGAGAAGTATTAGATGTTGTGGCCTTTATTAGTGATATTTACAAACCACAACAACCTTTTATGAATCTTTTTTGGCTAAGGGAGATATTGAGTCTCAAAAGGTTCATCATTTAGGTAAGTATTATCTAAATTTTCTCCTCTCTTTAGTAGATATAAGTAGCATATGTATTCGCTTCAAAAAATATTACTCTTCTCATTCTATGTATTAGGGTCTTACTCATACATAACTTAATTTAGATTCTCCTATACATGTTTGTTTTATTTACTAACCCCTATATTGTGCCATAAGATTTGGTGAGAACTAGATTAGATTTTACTTTACTTGTTATTATTTTAGTGATATATATAAAACATAGGACCTAACTAGGGTTATTACATTATTGTGCTTGATTTGAGGCTTTTTAACTCTCCCTAGCATTGTTGATTATGATAAGAGATACCCTTATTAGGTCTAACAGATCCCTATATTGGTCATGTTCCCAATTATCAGATGTGTCTCCAATCAGAAGTGTATGGTATGATTTATCTTCTCTGAGTCAGGATTGATTTATAGACATGATGCATTTCTAATTGCATACAATTTGTACTATAAGCATAATAAACTATTTATTCTAAATACTTTTAATCAAACACAACAATTCAATCTATATAAATTGGCATTTAAATTAAAATCATGTGATCAAATACTTAGATTTAGTTGATTATGCCCATCTTGGCATTTCTATTATAACCATTCATAACCGACCACATAAACCTCTTCAATCAAATTATATATAAAACTACATACCTAGTCTTTCTATTGGCTGTGCAAAACTCTTACACAAATCATAGTCTAACCCGATTATGTAATAGTAATACAGAGTTTAAAGTAAAAAATTATGCAATTCACATAAAGTTAATATAATGAAATCTCAACTTAGTCATACAACATTTACCTATTGTATGTTTATGTATATATGTATATGTATGTATGTATGTATGTATGTATATTTGAGTTCATAAACAACAATTCATTCAAACACCTACCTATACCTAGGTTACATGTTATGGCTTAAACTTTATTGTTCCAAAAACTATATATGAATAAGTATGCCTGATACAGGATTTCATAACAGATTCAAAAATATAAAAAACTATGGTCTTGACTTAAAATGTACATTTTCATCTAAAATCTAAAACAACATATATCTAATTGAAATCAAAATCTTGAGTTTATCTATATAATTATCTTCAACTATTTATATATAACACATATAGTTTCCTTCTAAAGACCTATAATTTTAACATATAAGTTTGTGTGTGTGTGTGTGTGTGTGTGTGTGTGTGTGTGTGTGTGTCATGGGTTAAAACTAATTATATACTTATATATGTGTATATACTCACAATAAATTTTGTATAAATATCCCATACATCTATATCAAAAATCCAATTATATTTACACAATGTTGAGCCCTCATATAATCCAATGTTTAACACTATATTTCAAAATGCTTTAATGAATTTATATCATAACTGGTTTGACAATAAACTAGCTTGAGCCAGATCATATATGCCCATCAAAAATATTTATTCCCAAAGTGTAAAAGAGATTTTGGTATTAAAAGGGGGTTTAAGACAAATTAATTATAGCCAAAATAACAATGGTAATTCCTATATCCATACTCAATTCCTTCAGGTTACCCTAGGTTGGATGTAGGATTCTGTGGAAGTTGAGCCTTCAATAGGTCCCTACATATAGCGCATTTATAATAGCATTTCAAATAATGAAAACCTAGTAACCATATCAATTTAAAATCCATCAAACATTACACACAAAAAATTTAAGTACAAAACTGACCTGATAATTATGCCAAGAAAGTTATATATACTCCTCCTTCCTTCACTTAAACTTTCTTCTTTTTCTCTTTCTATTTATTATCCTCTATACACCATATGTCTTATCCTACCTCATATCATTCTATCCATTTATTTGATTCTTCTCTAGCAACTTACTTACCACCACCTTCTCCTACATTAATGGCATACCAAATTGACTGATAATATGCATGTAAAAATAGCTCAATAAAACTCTACTATGCTACAGTTTGCCACCATACAACCAACATCCAAAACTCCATGATTTTTGCAAACTTATGGTTAACCCAGAGTTAATGAGTTATTAAAAACTCTAATCATCTCAAAACGTATAAAAGACTCAAAATAATCATTATATAATCTAAATAATATTTGCATGCCATTGACTTAAATAATTTTGATCATCGAATTCACAAAATTGACTATCCAAACCAAATAAATGACAAGTCATAATCACCATGTTATTAAATGTAATGTCATCCTTTAACAAGTTGATTACCAATATCCTTATATGCAATTTGAATATCGACTATTCAATAATCATTATTATTCTATGCAAAGTTGACTATCGACTACCCAAATAAAATAATGACTATATAGCATAGTTAATACAAATATGAATTTCAAAGAATATTTTGAATAGTTGCCATGTCATTCACAATCAAACACTATTCAAACACAATTATTTTATTCAAACACAATTATTTCCCAAATCATTTAATAATATAATCAATGTCTAATATATATTATGAATATTAAACCTTTGGTCAACATTTAATCAAATACAATGACATTTTCAAATAATGTTATCGACATCTTTTGACATTAGGATATCCATTTATTATAATAATAATAATATTTTGATTTTTATTCTTACCTTAATCATATAGAGAAAATAACAAGAATGGAATCCATCTATACTTATTATAGGAATGCATACATAACATCATATCTTTATATTACATAGCTATACCAAATAAGGTAGTGAGATAAGTAAAGACATATAAGGATTCACTCATTTAACCAAGAAATTACATCATATAAGATAAGATACATATGACCAAAAAATTAGTGAAATAACTCAACAAAATAACATGATTATCAACAACAATCAAGGTCACACTAGAAATCATATTAAAAATCACTTCAATGGAAAGTAACACCAACCATGCTACAACTATCTCAAGAATTAATTATGAAACATGATATACTATATGTAGAGGTATATTCCTATTTTTTGTGTCATGGCATTGACGTTGTCATTAATTTCAAAGGTTTGTGAATATCATTGATGTCCTAGAGATGTTCTTGTTAAGATGCATAGTATCTGATAAGGAAACCAAGTGACAAAGTGACAAGAGAGAATTTGAAGGCAACCTATGATCTCTCTATTAAGAAAGAATTTTAAGGTAACTTGGTAAGTATTCTTAGGTTGATGACATGTCAAGGCTAATATCAAGAAACAAGTTAAGCATACTTTTGAGCACTAGTCTTAAGAAGCATTATCATATCATGATCATCTATGTGAAGATGGTGGTATGGTAAGCTGGGTACACAAAGGTATGAGTGCATTTTTAAGAATTACCAAGCATGAATATGAAGCTTTTAAACACTAAGGAAAGTTTCAAGTTATATAATATTTTAGAGGAGGTTTCTACATCAGTTTTTGGCTTAGTCTTTGCATGAAGAGACTTAGTGAGAAGGCATAGGCTTGATAGCATGTTGAGGTGAGAATTATGAGGTTTATGAGAAGAATATTGGTAGTGTGTGACCAAGGTATGAGTTTTTATGAAATTATAATGAGGTTTTGAGAATATTCCAAGAGGTTTCAAGGTGTGTTCATGGCCTAAGTGTGATTGGAAGTTTTAGCCCTAAAATGCAAAGAGATTTAGTATGGCCTAATGAGGGTTAAATTTTAGTTTACAAGGTGATAGAGATCATAAGAACATTATCATAGGTGTGAAAGGTTGTATCAATATTATTTAAAAATTATAAGGTCATAGACTAAAGGATAAAGCATGAAATTTTTTCTCGATGCTTTTTGTGTGCATAGAATGAGGTATAACAGACCCAAGAAGAGTTTTCTTATGCTCATTGTCATGTGAAACATTTTCATGAGGATCCAAGAATATCATGGTGTTTGTGGAAGGTTCCTATGTAAAATTTCATATAATTGGTCTTAGAGTTGAGGGGAAATCATTTATGAATGATTTACAAGAATGGAAGGTAGTCTAAACCCTCTTAAAACCCTCATAATGACCTGATATGGAAGATCTTATTAGAAGGTGCTCAAAATGGTTTGGTTGACCTAGTATGATGATTGAAGGTTATATTAAACTCTCCTAGGTATCTCCAAGTGGCATTGGTTTATCATAAGGGTGAGTGGAATCTATAGGAAACCCATAGTTTAGTAGGCAGGGTTAACCAGGTCAAAGCATGCAAATGATTAAAGGATGATGTGTGAGACTTGTATTTTGTGCCCATGTTAGTTTTTGAGTATTTTTTAGACCTTAAATATTATAAAATATTCATTTATTTTTACCTATCACTAAATAATCCTAATGAGGAAAATAGTGAGAAAAATAGGTATAAGTGAGAATGAGATTAGGGATGGGTTGTAATGGATTAGGGATGGATCCAAATGCATAGGGATATTGTAAAAGACCTACATCACATTTCCACCTTGAATATAATATTTTAATATGATCATATTTTTTGGAATTTATTACAATATATGAATTTGTCATTGATGTCATTTTGTGTTATTATTATTATTCTTGATGTTTAGTTCATAAAGCCTTATTTGAGGAACCTAGTGAAATGGCATAGGCTTGGTAGCATGATGAGTTGATCCATATAAGACCTTTATAACTAAGGTTTGTAGTGTATGATCCTAGTATCAGGTCATATGAAAATATTTTTGAGTGTTGAAGATAGTTCAAGAGGTTTCAAGGCATGATCATAATCTAAGTATGACTAGTGGTATAAGGCCTAGTATGGAAAGTGACCTATAGTGGTCTAATGAGGGGTCAAGATCACTTAAAAAGGTTTAAAATTTCTTTAAATAATTTAAATAGGTGTGATAGGTCATTTTAAGTGTATGTACAAATTTTTAAGTTAATATTGAAAGGATAAAGCATAAAAACCTATGATAAGGTTTCATGTGTATACAGAATGGGGTATTGCAGACCTGAGAAGAGACTTATTATACTCATTAGCACATGAAACCTTTACAAAATAATTTTATAAATTCATGGAAGCTATTTAAGTTCGCTATGTTTATTTTTTTGGCATTATTTTTGAAGATGAAGGGAAATCCTTTATGAATGATTGTTAAGAAGTGAAACCAGTCAAAACCCTTATAATGACCTGATATGAAAGATCAAGTTGGTTATGGCCCATAATGGTCTAGTTAACTTATTTTTATTTTTTTAACATGTAAATTACTCTTCAATTTTTACTTGAGTGGTTTTATTTTATCATGACAGTGAGTAGAAGCTATAGGAAACCCCTTATTTTTAGAGATTTTGATGTAGCAGGCATGGTTGACTAGGTCAAAGCATGAAAATGGATAGATGATGATGTGTAAGAATTATATTTTATTCCCATGAAATTTTATGAATATTTTTTATACCAAAAATGTGCTAAAATTTTCATTGAATTTGGCCTATCACGAAACAGGCCTAACGAGCAAAATAGTGAGAAAACTAGGTGAGAATGAGAATGAGATTAGGGATTGGTTGCAAAAGACTAGGGATGGATCCTAATTCATGTGGTAATTATTCAATACATATTCCTACTATCCCCTTATTTCATATTTTTTTATGATTCCTATACTCAATCAAAAATTTGTCATCAAACTGGTTTGTCTAACACAGTGAAGTTAGTGTAGAGTGAAGTAGTGAGACTAATTTGTAAGACTAATATTGATATATGACCATGAAATATATATTTTAAAATATTATATAATGATGATAAATTTTCATAAAAATAAATTTAAATATGACATAACTATTACCATAGGTTTTCTAAGATTTGATTTTCTTGACTGCGTTTTTGGTGTTATATGTAACATTGTGTGTGTGGGAAAATGATGTTTTGAGTAATTTTGCACTAAATTGGAGGATAAAATGATATTAAATGTGTTATAAAGGTATAATAGGATAATTTTAATGTATTTTTACTCATTTTAAGTCCTTTTTCAAATATTAAGATTCAAATGTTTTTGATTGTTTGTTGATAGTGTTTGGTGGTTCTAAGTAAGCCATTTGTAAGACTGTTCTTGAGGTCTTTTGGCCTATGTGGTGAATACAAAATAATTTTGGGAAGTATTTTAAGTCATTAATATTACATTAATATTATTTTATTTGTGTTTTATGTGTTAAATTTTTTTTATATGGTTCAAATTTTCAAGACAAACTTTTTGATTGTGAAAAGGCCTATTGGCAAGCAGAACTAATTGGGTAGTTCAAAGAGTGAAAAGAATGGTGTTGGGGAAAAAAGGAGAGATTAATATTGATATATTAAATTATAATATTAGGTATTTCATCCATTTATTATTTCTTAAATTATTCAAATGGGGTTTAAGTGAAACATGTGCTTAAGGAAGGCCTAATTGCATTAGGTCTCTATTAGGCCTAATGGTGATTTTAGCCCTTAAGGGTAATGACCAAACTATGTAACGTTTGTTTCAAATTTTAAATGTGATTAGTGATATATTTAAAGTATAATAAAAAAAAATTAATTCCTTTTATGACCTATATGGGTATGATAAATAATCAAGTATAAAGTCAAGGCCTAATAAGCCTATTTTAACTAGTTAGAGGATTAAGCTATTGAGTGAAAGATATAGAGTTTTGGAGAATAGGTTAAGGGATTAAATATCATAAGATAGATAATATGAATATTAAACTAGTATATAACTATGTTTTTATAGGTTTTGATCAAGATAATTTAACCTAATTTTACCAAAGAGAGGGTTAATTGAGTGAGAAGGCCTAATAGGCTATTTGAGTGAAAAAGAAGTGTGAGAAGATGAAAATAGGTAATAATTAGTCTAATAATAAATATGTGTCCAATTATTATCATATATTCAAGGTATCTAATTTGGTGCTTGTTTTCCTAGGGGTTTGGAGCCTCTTTGTAGGTTGAAGCTTGCTAAAATCACTAGTTGAGTTGGTGCTTGACTAGTGAGGAGTCGGTACTCCTTGAGGGTTTGGTGTCTTACTAAAAGTGTGATTAATTATTATATGATAGTATTCCAAGTTTTTAATTAATGGTTTTTCTTTCCTTATAGGGTTTCCCACATAAATATTGTGCTCATGTGTTGTGCTTTCACTTTTTTCTCATATGAATAATTACTTATGCATTTTTATATCTTAAGATCTCTTTGATTGATAAGTGAATAATATATGGAAATGAAATATGATTTTTCACACTGATTCACCCCCCCTCTTAGTGAATATATCTCTAATTATTATTATCAAAACCTGGTCCCTTGATTATACCTAATAGTCTAAGGGAAATCTTTGGAACACAGATATGGATCTTGGCAATAAAAGTATTTTATATGATTGCCATGAGAATATACCCATAGTTAGTAAAAAAATTGTGAATGTTATTCAAAAGAGAAGTATCACATTGAAGAATGTAGAAAACTTAGATTGAAAATAAATACTTTAGAGGTAAAAATTAATCAAGATATTATCAAGTTAAGGACTTAACAGAAATATGAGGAAAGTATTGAAAAACTTGACAATATCCTAGATAGTCAAAGATACTTTCATGACATGAGAGGTATTGGATTCAGATAAGAACAAAAGAAATTCAATAAATGTCAGAATCTAATCGACATTGATCAGTCAAGGAATGATGAAATTGGTAGAATCAAGACCTATGCAGAAGCTACCAAATTTTAAGTCAAGCATCAACAAGTCAAGAAGGTCCTTGCTCCATAAGGATATGTCAAAGTCAATAATTTTTCATCCTATAGTTATAAAAATACAAACAAGGTCAAATAATCATTGTATGTGAACTCCTTCATGGGTTATTATTTCTCTTGTGGTAAATTTGGACATAAAATTATTAACTGTAGATTGAGAAGCAAAATTGTATGTTCCAGTTGTAACCAAAGAGGAAATATTGTAAGAGAATGAAAGATAAAATATATCAAGAAAACTAGTCATGTTGATAATTTATGGAGTCATGAAACTAAATAATGGATCAAGAAAGTAGAACCTATAGAAAAGAAGTAGAAAGATAGAGGAAAAGAACATATGATAGCCTAAACTACTTTTCACACTCAAAATGAAGATTTGAAATGGTACATAGATAATGGCTGATTAAGTCACATGATAGGATAGAAAAACAAATTCATCAATTTAAATAAGAATGCCACTGGTTTAATAAGGTTTGGGGTTAACACATATGCTAACATAGTTAGAAAAGGTGATTTGAGCTTGGACAATGGGAAGACCAAAATATAAAATTTATTATATGTAGATGGATTGAAACATAACCTATTGTGTTTGATTCAAAATTACATGCAAAGACATACTCTAATGTTTCATGAAAAAGGATGTGAGATAAGGAGAGCTAAATCAGTAAGATTGATTGCCAAAGCCAAGAGAACTAAAAATAATCTCTATGCTCTAAATGAGATCACAAAATATAAATGTTTCATGAGAAAAGTAGATGAGATTTAACTATGGCATAGGAGGTTAGGTCATATGAACTTTGATAATCTATTGAAGATCATCTCCAAAGGATCTATGAAGAATATGCCTAAATATCTAGACCTGCAGATGTTCTTTGTAAGGCATGTCAACATGGTAAGAAAATAGGATAAGATTTCATTATAAATAATATTATACTACTAAACCTTTAGAATTAATCCATATTGATCTATGTGGACCTAAAAGGATTCAAAGTATTCAAGGAGATAACTACTTCATGTTACTTATAGATTATTTCACAAGAATGACTTAGATATCATTCTTAAAGGAGAAGTTAAAATCTCTAATAAAGTTTAAAACCTTAAAATCTTTGGTTGAAAATGAAATGAATGTGAAGATCAAGTGTCTTAGGTCTGACAAAGGAGGAAAGTTTTGGTCAAATGAGTTTGAAGAGTTTTGTGAGGTAAATAGAATAACAATATAGTTCTCAACTACTATAACACCTCAATAGAATTGAGTGGTTGAGAGAAAGAACATAACAATCCAAGAGAAGGAAAGGACCATGTTAAATGAGTCTAAGCTATCAGATGGTTATGGGAGAGAAGTTGTGAGTATTATGGTTTATACTTTGAATAGAGATCAGATTAGGATCAATGGTGATAAGACTCCATATGAATTATGGAATGGTATACCTACAAGTATTGAACATTTTAAGGTTTTTGGGAGTAAATTATAAATTAAGAGAGATGATGAGGACCTAGTTAAGTTTGATTCAAGATCTGATGAAGGTATATTCTTAAGATATTCATCAGTAAGTTTTGCCTATAGATGCTATAACAAAAGGTTTAAAAATATAGTGGAGAGCACAAATGTGAAGGTTGATGAGACAAAGAATCCATATTCTTAGTAAAATAATGATGGAGAAATAGATATATATGAGGATTAAGAAGAAAGTGAGGAAATAAATGACTAAAAAAGTCCTAGGTAAATTCAAAAGGATCATCCTAAATCTTAGATCATTAGAAATAAAAGTGCATGCATATAAATAAGGAGAAGAATGGTGAATGATGATACCTTAATTTCAAAATTTAAACCTAAAATCTATATATAATCAAGTAAAGATAAGTTTTAGTTAGATGTAATGAATGAGGAGCTAAATCATATTGAGAAGAATGAAACTTGGGAGTTAGTACCTAGACATAAAGATAAAAACATCATTGGTACAAAATGGGTTTTTCGAAAAAAATTGAATGAGATTGGAGAAGTCGCTAGAAATAAAGCAAAACTTGTGTGAAAAAGATATTATTAGGTATAAAGAGTGGAATTTAAATAAACATTTACTCTTGTATAAAGGTTAGAGGCCATTAGGATGTTTATTGCCTATGTAAATTTTAAAGGATTCAATAAATACCAAATGGATTCAAGCCAACCTTCCTAAATGGGAACTTAGAAGGAGGTATACATTAAAAAACTTGAGGGTTTCCTATTTAATGATAATAAGGATTATGTCTATAGGTTGAAGAAGGATCTTTATGGTTTAAAACAAGCCCCTAGAGTTTGGTATGCTACACTTGATAAGTACCTTTTCAACCAAGGGTTTAAGAGAGGAGTTACAAAGAGTAATTTGTATGTTAAAACTAAAAATGATCATCAGTTGATAGTTTTAGTCTATGTGGATGATATTATTTTTAGTGGAACTAATGAAAACATGACCAAGGTTTTTGTAGAGGTGATAAAGTTGGAATTTGAGATGTCTATTCTTGGAGAATTATCCTTCTTTTTGGGACTTCAAATTAGTCAAACTAAAAAAGGTATGTTAATTTCATAGGTCAAGTGTATAAAAGATATGTTAAAGAAGTTTGAAATGAAATATTTTAATTATATAAATACACATGGTTACAAGATGCAAGATAATCAAGGAATATGAATCCTCAAAGGTTAATCAAACAAAATATAGATCCATGATTGGGAGTTTATGGTATACTACTGCATCTAGACTAGATATCATGCAATCATTAGGTCTTATGGGAATATTCCAAGCAGATCCTTAATAAATTCACTTTTAAGATGTCAAGAGGATACTTATGTATCTAGAAAAAACTTTGGAATATGGTTTATGGTACCCAAGGAGGAAAAAGTTTGATTTAGTAGCCTATACAGATGTAGATTAGGATGGGAGTCTAGATGATAGAAAGAGAACTAGTGGAGGAGCCTTATTTGTTAGGGTGTGGAGCCAAAAACTTCACCAAGGAGCATAGTTTATCAGGTTTGGGTCTACACAGACACTGGCATCGGTCAGGAGTGACCGACGTCGATCACAGGCAATTGTAGAGACACTGACGTCGACAGAAGGTCGGCCGACGGCGGTCACAGACAAGCAGCAGGAACCGACATCGGTTACCTGCGTGTCTAGAAAGCTATTTCCATGGACAGAAGCGAGTGTTTGCATGATAAGTTTGAGTTGTGGACTCAAGCTTGCATCTCTATTATTAGCATTACTATTTTTAGAGCCCTTGTTTAAGTGGTTTAAATATTTATTGGAAGTACATGCTCAAGTCTCCTAATTCTATATGAAGAATTAGATCTTCCTAGCTTAGTAGTTGAATTGTAGAAGAATTCATTGTGTGTGAAGAACAGTACAGAATTGAATCAATCTAGGCTTGTTGGAGTTGATTGTTCTTGAGAGAGATAGCTCTTGAGGAATAGAGATCTATACATCTAGGAGAGGTGTGGAAGAAAGAAGCTTTCTTCAATTGTATTCCTTTTGTAAAGAGTTTGTTAATACAAGTTTTCAGGGTGTTTTCTTGTATCTCTTGTTCTTGCTATTATCATTCTAATTACTTGTCAATCTGATTTAATTCCACATTTATTGCTGTCACAATTGTAATCTATTGTTGGTTTGATCCCCCAACAATTGGTATCAGAGCCTTGGTTACAGGTTCAGAGCTTGATAATTGGTATCAAAGTTCAGGTTCACTAACAGGTAGTTCAGATCTGTGTAGTGTGTATTGATTACAGGTTCTCACAGGAGTTTCTACAGGGATTTTTGTTTGAGTGGGAGAAGCAATGGCAGATGAAAGTAAATTGAGAATGGAAAAGTTCAATGGCAAAAATTACCAACACTGGAGAATGCAGATAGAGGACTATCTATATCAAAAAGATCTCTACTTACCGTTAGGAGGTATTGCAAAGAAGCCCAAAGACATGGAGGATGAAGAATGGGAAGTTCTTGATAGAAAGGCTCTGGGTTCTATAAGACTGAGTCTAGCATCCACTGTGATATCCAATTTATCACAGGCAAAGTCTACGGTAGAGTTGATGACTACGTTAGCAAATTTGTATGAAAAACCCTCAGCTTCTAATAAGGTATATCTTATGAAGCAGTTATTTAATTTGCATATTGATGAAGGTGGATCTGTTTCTACTCATCTAAATGATTTCAATGGTATTGTGAATCAATTAAGTTCAGTGAATATAGTGTTTGATGATGAGATAAAAGCTCTTTTCATATTATGTTCTTTGCCTGAAAGCTGGCATGGCTTAGTAATGGCAGTAAGTAATACTGCATCTGCATCAAATATTTTGAAAGTAGAGGATGTTGTTAGTGTTATCTTGAATGAGGAAATATGCAGGAAAAGCACAGAAGAGGCATCTAGGAATGCTTTAAGTTTTGAGAGCAGGGGAAGGCAGAAAGAGAAGAGCAAGAAAGGCAGAGCAAGATCCAAATCAAAGGGGAAAGGCAGATCTAAATCCAGAAATGGCAGAAGGCCACAATGCTGGAATTGTGGAAAGATGGGGCACATAAGCAGAGATTTTTGGTCAAAGCCTAAGGAGGACAACCAGCACGAAGGAAAGGAAGAAGCCAAGATTGCAGGTATTGCACAGGATGCTTTAATTTTCTCTCTGCATAATAATATAGAATCTTGGGTATTAGATTCTGGTGCATCTTTTCATGCTACTCCTAACAGGGAATATTTCAGTGACTATATCCATGGAGATTTTGGAATAGTGTATCTAGGGGATGATGAGCCCTGTAAAATAATTGGTAAAGGTAAAGTGCAGTTGAAGATGCAGAATAGCAACACATGGGTGTTGAGAGATGTGATGCATGTTCCTAGCTTGAAGAGAAATTTGATCTCTGCAGGAAAGTTAGGGGATGAGGGTTGTACAGTAACTCTCACAACAGAATCTTGGAAGGTGACCAAGGGTGCACTTGTTATGGCCAGAGGTAAGAGAGAAGGTACTCTCTATTTGTGTAATTGTGTTACTAACAAATCTCCTTCTGTATTATCTACTTCAGATGTGGATGCTAAACTGTGGCACTCAAGGCTTGGCCACATGAGTGAGAAGGGGATGTCAATTCTTAAGTCTAAAGGTATGCTTTCAGATTTAAAAGGCATAGATCTAGAGTTTTGTGAGCACTGTGTATTTGGAAAATAGAAAAGGGTTAGTTTTCTCAAAATTGGGTCTACTAAGAAGAGGCACAAGTTGGAGCTTGTTCACACAGACGTGTGGGGACCAGCTCAGGTTGCTTCCATTGGAGGATCACAGTACTATGTATCTTTCATAGATGATGCCACAAGGAAGGTATGGATCTATTGTATTAGAAAGAAATCTGATGTATTTGATACTTTTAAAGTTTGGAAAGCTATGGTTGAGAATGAAATAGGTAAAAGATTAAAGTGCCTGAGATCAGACAATGGCGGTGAGTTCTACAGTCATAAGTTTAGAGATTATTGTTACATGCATGGAATTCGTAGGCAAAGGATGGTTCCAAGGACACCTCAGTAGAATGGTATTGCTGAAAGGATGAACAGGACAATAATGGAGCATGCAAGATGTATGAGATTGCATGCCGGTTTGCCCTTACAGTTTTGGGCACAAACTGTTGACACTGCAGTGTACCTGATTAACAGAGGACCCTCTATAGCTCTGGATGGTGGTATTCCAGAAGAGGCATGGACAGGTAAAAAGGTTGATCTCTCATATCTCAAATTTTTTGGTTGTGAAGCCTTTGTGCATATAGATAAGGAAAATAAAAAGAAGCTTGATGCTAAGTCTATGAGATGCATGTTTATTGGCTATGGCTTAGATGATTTTGGTTACAGATTGTGGAATCTAGAAACTAACAAGGCAATCAGGAGCCGTGATGTTGTTTTCAATGAAAGAGTGATGTATTGTGATCAGCTAAGGAAGTTGAATCAATCTGAGTAGAGTAATGGTGAATTGGATGAGGTAAAAGTCCAAGATGAGCTCACGAGAAAAAGAAATAATCACTTACAGGAAAACACAGAGACCGACGTCGGCAGGTTAGGAATCGGCATCGGCAGGACAGAAACCAGCGTCGGCCATACAGAGACCGACGTCGGCCGTACAAGTACCAAGGTTGGTCAGGAAGAATCGATGTCGGCCAGTTACAGGTCTATAGGTGACCGAGGTCGGTCACTGTCAGAGAATTTGGGTGGACAACGTGTTGTGGATGAGTCTCAGACACCCATCAGGGGGTCAGAAAGGGTGAGTAAGCCTCCAATTAGATATTCTCCTTTTTTATTTTATTTATTGCTAACTGATGGTGGAGAACCAGAGAGTTTTGAAGAAGCAATACAGGTGGAGTCCAAGAGTGAGTGGGAGTGTGGCATGGTTGAGGAGTTGGAGTCCTTAAGAGAGAACCAAACATGGGATTTGGTTGAATTGCCAGCTGGTAAGAGAACACTTAAGAACAGATGGACCTACAGGTTGAAGGAAGGTGAGAATGGACAGATGAGATACAAGGCCAAATTAGTGGTAAAAGGATTTGCACAAAAGCTAGGTATTGACTTTGGTGAGATTTTTCTCCTATTGTTAAAATGACTTCAATAAGGGTTGTATTGTCTTTGGTTGCTTTTGAGGATTTGCATCTTGAGCAGCTAGATGTTAAGACAATGTTTCTTCATGGAGATTTGGATGAGGAAATATATATGGAATAGCCAGAAGGATTCGAGGTCAAGGGTAAGGAGAAGTTTGTGTGCAGGTTGAAGAAAAGCTTGTATGGCCTCAAGCAAGCTCCTAGGCAATGGTACTTAAAATTTGACAGGGTTATGACTGAGCATGGCTACAGTAGGTGTCAATCAGACCATTGTGTGTATTTCAAGAGATTTGATAATGGTAGATATATTATTCTATTGTTGTATGTAGATGACATGCTGGTTGCAGGGCCTCACATGCAGGATATCTCAGAGCTTAAGGTAAAATTAGTTCAAAAGTTTGCTATGAAGGATTTGGGAGCAGCAAAGAAAATCCTTGGCATGAGCATTAAGAGAGACAGGAAAAATCATAGGTTGATATTGTCTCAAGAAGATTATGTGGACAAGGTGTTGAAACGGTTTAATATGCAGGATGCTAAACCGGTAAGCACACCTTTGGCTAGACATTTTAAGTTGAGTAAAGAACAATGTCCTAATTCATATGATGAGGTAGAGTACATGAGTAAGGTCCCATATTCTTCCGCAGTAGGGAGTTTGATGTATGCAATGGTGTGTACTAGATCGGATATTGCCCAAGCAGTGGGAGTTGTAAGTAAGTATATGGCCAATCCAGGTAAGGAACATTAGAAAGCAGTTCAGTGGATCCTTAGATATCTGAGAGGAACCAGCAGTAGGCACTTGTGCTATGGAGGTTCAGATACTTCTCTACATGGCTATGTAGATTCAGATATGGCAGGTGATTTGGATGGTAGGAGGAGCACTACAGGTTATGTATTTACTGTAGGTGGAACAGCGGTTAGCTAGATATCTAAGTTGTAGAAGGTTGTTGCCTTGTCAACTACAGAAGTAGAGTATATTGCAGCCACAGAAGCTAGCAAGGAGATGATATGGATGACACGGTTCATAGATGAGCTTGGTAGGGAGCATGAGAGTTACAGATTGTATAGTGACAGTCAGAGTGCAATCCATTTGGCTAAGAATTCAGCCTTTCATTCAAGAACAAAGCACATACAGCTAAGGTATCACTTCATACGACAGGTATTGGAAGATGGTGAGTTGAAGCTGGAGAAAATCCATACAGATAGGAATCCTGCTAATATGTTAACCAAGCCGGTTACAAAGGAGAAGTTGAATCTTCATTCAACTTCTATTGGTCTTCATGATTGAGTTGAAGATGGTGGAGCTAGAAGATGTTGTTGTACAGGTACTGGTGCAGCTGTTTATCTCCAAGTGGGAGATTGTTAGGGTGTGGAGCTAAAAACTTCACCAAGGAGCATAGTTTATCAGGTTTGGGTCTACACAGACACCGACGTCGGTCAAGAGTGACCGACATCGGTCACAGGCAGTTGCAGAGACGCCGACGTCGATAGAAGGTCAGCCGACGGCGGTCACAGACAAGCAGCAGGAACCGATGTCAGTTACTTGCGTGTCCAGAAAGCTATTTCTGTGGACAGAAGCGAGTGTTTGCATGATAAGTTTGAGTTGTGGACTCAAGCTTGCATCTCTATTATTAGCATTACTATTTTTAGAGCCCTTGTTTAAGTGGTTTAACTATTTGTTGGATGTACATGCTCAAGTCTCCTAATTCTATATGAAGAATTAGATCTTCCTAGCTTAGTAGTTGAATTGTAGAAGAATTCATTATGTGTGAAGAACAGTACAGAATTGAATCAATCCAGGCTTGTTGGAGTTGATTGTTCTTGAGAGAGATAGCTCTTGAGGAATAGAGATCTATACATCTAGGAGAGGTGTGGAAGAAAGAAGCTTTCTTCAATTGTATTCCTTTTGTAAAGAGTTTGTTAATACAAGTTTTCAGGGTGTTTTCTTGTATCTCTTATTCTTGCTATTATCATTCTAATTACTTGTCAATCTGATTTAATTCCGCGTTTATTGCTGTCACAATTGTAATCTATTGTTGGTTTGATCCCCCAACATTATTATTAGGTAAGAGTCTAGTCTCATGGTTAAGAAAGAAACAACCTTTAATATCTTTATCTACTTTTGAATCTGAGTACATTGTAGTAGCCTCATGTTGTAATCAAGTGTTATGGATGAGACAAACCTTGAGAGACTACTAGATGGAGTTTGATGGCCCTATTCCTATTCTTTGTGATAATACTAGTGCTATAAGTGTTTCAAATAATCATGTATTGCATTAAAGGACTAAAAATATTCCTATTAAGTATCTTTTCTTAAGAATATAGGTGAGTGAACAAAGCATTAAGCTTAAATCTATGTCTACCAGAGATCAGATTATAGATATCTTGACTAAGCCTCTTATAAACGCTACTTTTAAACATTCAAGATAGTAATTAGGTGTGATTAATGTTATTAGTAGCCAAAAATTATGAAAATTTTATAAGGTTGAGATTATGAATAGGTTTTTTATCTCCAATAGTAGAAAAGAAGTGCACAAGCTGTGAAGTCAAAAGGGGAGTCATATCAATCTATCAAAAAGAACTTATCTAAGATATGAAATATAAAAGATATAAGTTTTCTAACATGATATTTTATTTTTTATTAAATTTTTATTTTATTTAAGTTATTTTTCATTAATGTAAAAGGGAGATATTGATATGCATTGAGATTGATCTACATTGAGAAGATGTTTCCTAGTAAGAGAAGTCTCTCTGAGTAGGCTCCATCAATGAATTGTTGCCATCAATGATAAATGGGATATTGTTGTGAATGTGTTATAAGTTATTCATGAAGTTGTCATAAATTTCATGTAAGTGTCATTTATGTCATTCTATATTGTCATTGTTGTTCTTGATGTTGAGTTCATAAAGCCTTATTTGAGGAACCTAGTGAAATGGCATAGGCCTAGTAGCATGATGAGTTGAGCCATAAAATACATATATAATCAAGGTTGGTAGTTTATTATCATGGTATAAATTCATATTACATTATTTTTGAGTGTTTAAGATAGTTCAAGAGGTTTCAAGGCATGATCGTAGTCTAAGTATGATTGGTAGTATAAGGCCTAGTATGCAAAGTGACCTATATTGGCTTAATGAGGGGCCAAGATAATTTAAAAAGGTTTAAAAACTATTTAAATAATTTAATGAGGTGTGATAGGTAATTTTAAGTGTGTGGACAAATTTTTAATCCAATACTTAAAGGATAAAACATGAAAACCTATGATAGGGTCCATATGTGCACATAATGGGGTATTACAAACCCAATAAGAGATTTCTTGTACACATCGTCACATGAAACCTTTACATGAGATATTAAAAAATTAATGTAATTTGGGTAAGTTACCTATCTATATTTTCCTATCATTGGTTTTGAAGATGAAGGGCAATCCTTTATGAATGATTTTTAAGAAGTGAAACTAGTCAAAACCCTTATAATGACCTGATAAGAAAAATGTAGATATTTTTGGCTTATAATGGTCCATTTGACCTAGTTTTATATTTTTTAAATGTAAATTAATCTTCAAAGTTTCCTCAAATGGTTTTGGTTTGTCATGATAGTGAGTAGAAGCTAAAGAAAACCCTTGTTTCTAGGGGTTTTGATGTAGCAAGCAGGGTTGACTAGGTCAAAGCATAAAAATGGATGGAGGAAGATGTGTAATACTTATATTTTATGAACATTAAATATTTTGAGTATGTTTTAGAACAAAAATTTTCTAAATTGGTCATGGAAGTTGGCATATCGCTAAATAGGCCTAATGAGTAAAATAATGAGAAAATAAGGCAAAAATGAGAATGAGATTAGGGATTGGTTACTAAAGAATAGGGATGGATCCTAATGAATTTTTTAGTTATTAAATACCTAATAATTTTATCCCATTTGTGCATAATTTTTTATGATGCCTATAATCAAGCAAAAAATTGTCATCAAACTAGTCTATCTAACACAGTGAAGTTTATGTAGAGTGAAGTAATGAGATTGGTATATAAGACCAATATTGATATATTAACATGAAATATATATTTTCATAGATTATATAAGGATTATAAAGGTTCAAAAAAACCCATTTGAATATCACATAAGTGTTCCCATAAGTGTTCTAAGATTTGATTTTCTTAACTATGTTTTTGGTGCTACAAACAGCTTTTTATGTGTGAAAATGATGTCTTAAGTCTTTTTCAGATAAATTTGAGAATAAAATTATATTTAATGTGTTATAAAGGTCCCACAAGATCATTTTAATTTATTTTTCCTCATTTTAATTCCCTATTCAAGTATGGAGAGTCAAATGTTTTTGACTGTTTGTTGATAGTGTTTGGTGATTCTGAGTGAGCCATTTATAGGAGTGTTCCTAATTTATTTTGGCCTATGTGGTGAAGAAAAAATCATAAGGGAATAATTTTAAATCATATGGTTATGTTTCAAATTTGTTTATATGGTTCAAATTTTCAAGACAGACTTTTTGATTGTGAGAAGGCCTTTTAGCGAGTAAACCTAATTGGGTGGTTCAAAGAGTAAAAAGAGCCAAATAATGTTGGGGAACCAAGGAGAGATCAGGAGGGGTATTAAAGTATCATATTAATTTTTTAATTTATTGGTGAAGGCTCAAAGTTTTCAAATTAGGTCTAAGTGAAATGTGTGCTTAAGGAAGGCCTAATTACATTAGGTACCTATTAGGCCTAAGGGTGGTTTTAGCCCTTAACATTAATGATTGACCTATGTAATGTTTAAGTCACTTTTAAAAAATGTGTAGTGATCTATTTAAAATATAATCCAAGTGTGGTTATGTCCTTGGCTAAATAAGATGGGTATGAGAAAGAATCAAGTATAAATTCAAGGCCTAATAAGATTATTTTGACTAGTTAGAGGATTAAGCAATTAAAAAAAAGATATAGAGTTTTGAATAAGAGGTTAAGGGATTTAATAAAATAAAATATCTGAGTTTAATATTCCTTGAGTATCTAACTATGTTTTTTTATGTTTTGAGCAAGGTCATTTGACCTAATTCTACCAAGGAGAGGGATAATTGAGTGAGAAGGCCTAATAGGTTGTTTGAGTGAGAAAGAAGTGTGAGAAGAGAAAAAAAAAAGGATGAAATCATCAGTTTAATAATAAATGTGTCCAAGTATGAATATATATTCAATTTATCTAATTTTTTTCTTGGTTTCCTAGGGGGTTGGAGCCTCCTTGCAGGTTGAATATTGTTAAAAGCACTAGTTGAGTTGGTGTTTGACTAGTGAGGGGTTGGTGCTCCTTGAGGGGTTGGTGCCTCACTAAAATTATGATTAATTTATTATTTAATAGTATTCCAAGTTGTGAATAAATGGTTTTTATTCCCATATAGGGGTTCCCACATAAATCTTGTACTCATGTGTTGTGCTTTCACTTCTTACTCATGTGAATAAATTCTTATGCATTATTACATCTTTAGATTTTTTTGATTGAGAAGTGAATGATATATGGAAATTAAATATAATTTTTCACATTTATTCACCCCTCCCCCTCATTAAATATATCTCTAACACATATATAAGTAGAAATTTTCTCTCAAAATGACTTGTCTAACACAATGAGGTCTGTGTAAAGTGAATAAATGACATTGGTCTGTAAGACCAATATTGATATTGAAATAGGTAATATATTTGTTTTAATATTTTATAATTATTATCAAGGATAATATAAACTCATTATAATTTCATAAAATTTTTCACATATGTGTTCTTAGTCTTGGTTTTCATGACTATGTTTTTGGAGCTATAGGCCATTTTTTGTATGTGAGTGAGAATGATGTTCCTGAGTCATTATGCATAGAATTCAAGAATAAAATGAACATTAATTTTTTATTATGTATAATATTTTTATATTAATTTTTTTTATTCATGATAAATTCCTATGAAGGTGTGAAAAGTCAAAGGTTCTTGACTAGGTTTTGAAGCATGTTTGCAGTTCTAAGTAAGCATATGAAAGTGATTAGTTTGAGGCATTTTTCCATATATCATGTAGTATAATGGATATTATTATTAATATTAGGTCATTAAGTTTATATACATGTTATTTATTTATTATATTGTATGGCAAAGTTTAGTGCATGCTTCAGATATTCAAAGCAAACTTTTTAGTAGTGAGAAGGCTTAATTGTGAGTAAACCTAATGGTGTGGTTCAAGGAGTGAAATGAGATAAATGGTGTTGGGTACCTAAGGTTATATTATCAAGGATATAATTTTTGATTTTTTTCATCCACTTTTAGAGGTTAAATTTTATGAAACATGTGCTTTGAGAAGGCCTAATTGCATTAGGTCTCTATTAGGCCTAATGGTGGTTTTGGTCCTTATGGGTGATGACCAACCTATGTAATGGTTTTTTAATGCATGAAACATGTTTTATGATTTATTAAAATGGTGATGAAAGTAAGTTAAGGTTTATTCCTAACCAAGGTGGGTGATATCAAGAGTCAAGTATAAAAAGAAGGCCTAATAGGCCTAATTTGACTAGTTAGAATATTGAGGGAATGGATGAATGACATATAGTTTTGGAAAAAAAATAGAGGGTTTTAATACCATAAAATAAGTTTGGTGAATAAGTAATTAAATTATAATAGTGATGATATAGGTGATGGTAAGGTCATATGACCTAATTCTACCAAGAAAAGAGCTTGTTGAGTGAAGAGGCCTAATAGGTTGTTTGAATAAGATAGAAGAGTGTGAAGAAAAAAAGAAGGGGATCATCATTAGTTGAGTGATAAAAAGGTGTCAATTTATTTTGATTTTTATTTACATAGGGGGTTGGTGTCTCCTTGCATGTTGATGCTTGCTAAATGACTAGTTGAGTTGGTGCTTGACTAATGAGGGGTTGGTGTTCCTTATGGGGTTGGTGTCTCACTAAATATTGATTCATTGCTTATAGGAATGTTTTATAAGATATGATTTAATGTATTTTATCCCCTAATAGGTTTTCCCATATATCTCCAATGTTCTTATGTTGTATGCTTTTGTAGATGCTTGTTTATGTATTGATCAATGTATGTATGAGAATGAATTCTTCATGGATGATAAGTGAAATTGAATGATTTTTTTAAGGAAATAATTCACCCCACCCCCTCTTAGTAACTATAATTCCAACACTGTGTGGTGTGTGCAAGGGTTTCTAGTTTTGCTCTCTATAATCCCCCAATGTCTCTATCTAAACCACCCTTTTTGATGATGCTCTCCCTCCATCACACTCTGAGGGAAGAATTTATCCTGCATCCACCTCAAAAAAATTAAGGTAGTTATCTTGAAACATAATTATATCTATAAAATAATTTTATGTAATTAACAAACATGATCATAATATATAGAATCAAAATTATAGCTAACTCATAAAAAACCAATCATGTAAATTAAAAAACACATAATTATCCCATAATCAACATATAACATAAGCTTAATCAAATAAGATTTAATCAACTAATAAAATATGATAATTCATGGATAAAAAAATTATTTAGATTAGATATAAATTCAGATGTGACAGGGCTCTCCTAAGCTCTTAATCTCTGACAAGACTGAGAGACTGGACAATCCAACATCAAACAATGTGGCCTACTCTAAGTGGGACAAACTCCCCCAGGCTCTAACATTTATAATAGGAATAGGATATTAACCACTTTTACACACCACTAAATGGCATGTTGTGATTAGTCTAGGATTTCCTTGGCTCTGACATCTTTGATAGGATTAGGAGACTAGTTGATCTAATATTGAGTGATATAGCACACTTTGAGTGGGTTAGGATTCCTTAGGCTCTGACATCTTTGATAAGAATGGAAGACTATCCACTCTGACACTTATGATAATTTCCATGTGAATATTCTCTGGTGGTCTATTTATTCTTACAAAACTTGAAAAAATAGAAGCTAAAAACAAAAATATGTGTAATCAATTAATAACTCACCTGACTACCATTCAGTCTTTGATTTGCTATAGAAGATGATTATATTGATCTAAGAAAGAATCAAGACTCTAGGAACTTATTTTAAAATATGACCTACAAGGTTAACACTCTAAATATTCAAAACAAGAAGCCTACCTTAGTCATAAAATAAATAAGGTTTGCCATTATTCAAGGAAATCAGGGCAACACAAGATTTTGAGGTCTTGGTTCAGATAAAGCTGGTTAGAATAAAATAATGGATCAAGGAGCTCTAGTTTTGATATTTTTAAGGAGGTTTCCCCCATTTATATAAAAAGGGTTCATGTTGGCCACATCAAATGGTGACTTATATAAGGAAAGTGATAATAAGCACTTAGAACCCAACCAGTTAATTTTTTGTCCCCATACAAAACATAGACTATAAGACAGATCTTTAGACCTATTAGAAAATAAGGCACTAAATTCATGTAATATCAAGTATAACATTGATCTTTCATATTATATGTAGCCACTAGTGTATGTAAGAAGTTATTCTCAATTTTATATTTAATTTTTGACTTTACTTGAACAATAGAGGTTGGACTAGGTATCAAGATCCTTCAATGGTGTTAATGTCTTGATGGCTTAAAGTGGGATGACATGATCATTTATATGTTAATATATGGGTATTAATATACGTAAAATAGATACCTCTAATCTCATGTAATAGCGTTATCCACTACTAGCTATGCTGAAAATCCTATGATGGAGGTTGCCTAAATGGCCCTTTCAAAGAAGACTCAAAATTTAGATTTTACATGTTTTTCCTATCTTTTTCCAAGATTCCCTGTGAAAATATTTTATTTTATTAGTCTCATCCATTTATTTTTTAGGACCAAGCCAAGGGTTAAATTATGATGAGTAAGCTTTGAATACTAGTTAGTTCTTGATTAGCTTGAATAGCCTTGTCTTTTCTTGAGATGTTACATTAAGTGCAAATTAGTTGCTCTATTCAGATGTGGGATATATTAAAATCCATTTATTTCTCTTATAATCATTTGAATTATATATATTAAATTTAAAAATGTTCAATTACCATCCCTAACTTGTTTGGATTGAAGACTCAACCTAGGTCTCTTGATTCTCAACAATTATTCCTAGGATTCAACCATCACATGGAGTGGCTACTAGTAGGGATGAGATTTAGAGGAACACCACAAAAATTCAAGATATAAAACAAAGTTAAAAAAATTAAATAAAATAAAACACATGAAAAAAACAAACACAAAATAAAATCAAACCTATTTAATATATGCATTACCAACCCTTACCTGGATTATTCAAAAATTATGTTGGATGTGATAGCTGAGAAATAGTGTTTAAAAAAATATCCATTTACTGACAATGGTTGGTCATTTAACTCAATATATTTGAGGTGGAAGGTGTTTTGACCCAATATTTAGGATATTTGGTATTGTCCAATCCAAAGGGGATCAAATTTCAAATTATGGCCTTTCTTCTCATGAGCCTTGTCCCACATTAGGACTAGGCCATAGATTCGAAAGGTCTTGATCTTAGATATTTTATCAAGCCACATTTTGACTATATATTGATGTTTATTGAAGCTTAATAAAGCTTCATCCTAGGCTTATTCTATCTGAATTATGTCCAAGATTTTGGAATTCACTTTATCATTCAGTTTCAAGAATTGTTGAATGAATTTATAAGTCAACAACTTGAGTGTGACTAGCATGATTGGCTCTACTCCATAAAATAAAAATAAAGGAGATATTTTGAGGGCTTTCCTATCCCTAGTTTGGCTATCTTGTAAATTTAAATTTATCAATGAGTGTCATTCTCAGGGTTTCTCTCAAGCTGACTTCTTAATGGTGTTTATTAAATTCTTATGAGTAGACTCTACTAATATGTTCTTTGTGGGTAGTGATTAGATGAGAACCTTAGTGTGATTTCATTATCATAGGCCTATTGTGAATTTTATGGATTGGAAATTAGGACCATTATCACACACCAAAGATATGAGGACAAAAAAATGGGTGGGTATGGTGTTTTCCAAGAACTTGATAACTTTGATAGCAATGCTTATTGTATTCATAACTACCTTAAACCACCTTATGTAGTAGTATGTTCCTATGAGGAAAAAATTATGGATAGATGATGAATTGGGGTTGATAACTCCAATGAAATCTAATTCCCATTGGGAAAATGGTGTTGAATCCATGATGGGCTATAGTGACATTATCGGATGGGTTTCCATTTTACCAAAGGTTTGGTACTAATGGCAAAAGTGAACATGGGTATGAACATCATTTAAAAGTATGGGCCATTAGTATTCTATCAAAGGATGTAATGGGCCATGGTATTTGTTTTAGGATGACCAAATCCCATTTTTTCATGAAAATTTTCCATTATTTCTTTGGATTCTTATTGTGACATGCACTAGAGGTAGACTCTTTATGGTTCCTTTTAAAGATAACTCCCTTCTTTATCATGTATTATGTAGCCTTCAACCTGATGGCCCTCTTCTATGTATGGTTGATTCCTAAAGGTTTGGTTTTATAGAGTAGGAAGTGCATGATCAGAGCATACCATTATTATTGTATCACTCTCCCATGGTCTACTTGGTGCATAATTATTATAAAATATATCTCAATCATTAAATGAGTGAGGCCCTATCCTTTAACAAGTTTGGTTGATTTGATTGCTAAGTTAAAATCTTACAATTTTATCATCCATCATCCTCTAAATTCACCCAACTCATTCTTCCCCAGCATCTACTTTAGTTCTAGGTCTAGGAAAATTATGTGTACCATATTCCTGAGAATATAGTGTCTAAACTTATTCACTACCTTGATCAGGGCATAAGCATGCTTGTCTAGGGTAGAATATATCATCTCAACATATTTGATATTAGTGCTCATGAAAGCAATGGGGTATTCCTCTCCCTCTAGCCTCTAGGTGAGGCAAGTAATAAGGGTGTGTTTGAAGGCAAAGGGGTAGATATAGAAATCTTATATATAGTCTAGGTTGATGAGAACTAGGGCTTGCATAATGGCATCTTTGATGTTCTAAAAATATTTATTTTAATCAACATGCAATTCTAATTTTGCATCCTATTTCAACATGGAATTTTATATTTTTATAAGTTTAGAAAATCATAAAATAAATTATGCACAAAATTAATTTTCCAAAATAATCATTTTATTTCTTTCTTACTATTAGGTTAAGGTAATTCATAAATTACATCTGCCCTTTTAGGATGGATACCAATACCTTTTTTGTGATAATATGATATAGAAGCTTACCTTTGATGACACCATACACACTCTTTTTTGGGTTTAGGGAAATACCATACCTTCTAAATATTTTGAATAATTTATCAAAATGGTGTACATGATTTTACCTATATTTTGAAAACATAGTGAGTTCATCCATATAGATTATTATGAACTCACCAATTACTCCCTCAAAGGTAAAGTCCACTTCTCTTTGGAATGTTTCCCAAGCATTGATCAACTCAAAGTGAATTTTTTTTATAATAAAATGTTCCCCACTTGGTGGTGAAGGTGGAATTGTATCTATCTTCATAATTAACTAAGACATAGTTGTATCTTGAAAATCCATCCATAAAGGACATCATTTGAGATCCACTCACCATTTGGATTACTTCATCAATGGAGGGAAATAGGTAATTATCTTTGTTAGAGGCTCAGTTTAAGTTATATAATTCTACACACAGGTGGATTTATCCATTTTTATTTTGCACAGGCACAAGGATTTCTACCCAAGTGGAATCTAAAACTAAGAAAATTATCCCTACATAAAGTAACTTATGGAATTCTTTGTGTATTAATGGATCCATGATTAGGTTTACCAACCTTTGTCTTTACCTAATGGTTTCTAATTGGGTTCAATGGGAATAGTGTGAGTGATCACTCTTGGTTCAAATACCTTAAGGTCTCCATAGGCCTAGATAATTACATATTTATATCTCAATAGTAATATTCGTAACTAATCCAATTTGAAGTCAATCTAATCAGGGCCTACATTGATTGTTTAGGGGTTTTCTATAGGACTGAGGTTGAGTCATTAATTTTGGTCATTAAAATTGGGTTTTTCTCTTAGAATGTGGGATCTAAAGTATATAACACTCTTTCTAAATCCATAATTTTCTTTAGGATCTAATTCCCATATATATTAAGTATCCCATTTTTGTTTAGCTCATTTCCTAGGTTGTCTCTATCTTTCTCATTTATAACTAGTGTCTCAAATATTCCTTTATTACTGAGAAATTGGATGATCTACTAGTCATCCTAAAATACCTAAAATTTCATCACATTGTTAGGGATAGAATGACATGCGATGAGTTCCATAGATAAATCTCATAAATCAGTGTCATCTAGGGGAATTAAGTTAGCTACCATAGATGTTAATGATTTGGTGACTTGGTTTTATTCTTGATGAATAGGGATGATATTAAACACACTAAAAATTTTGATTAGGTCCTAAGCCTTACACATTTTGAGGTATGATATCGTGCATTAAAATTTAGACTTAATATGGTTGACCACCATCTTAGAGTCACTAAATATTCTCAATTAATTTTCCTTATATTTCAATGCAAATTATAATCTTAGGATTACAATCTGTGAAAATAAACTAAAACCTATATGGTGATAAATTTTTATTCTCTAGGGGGTCTATAATCAAAACACTAGAACCACTACTTTGATTGGAATGATATCTATCTATATAGAGAGACAATAGGCCAAGTAGATTTGGGTGATGGCTAGCTTGGTCTTTAGGTGGCTTTGTGCTCAGCATGTAGTTTCCTAGATCTAAGGATACTAATTTTAATTTATCATTAATGGAATTATACATAGTTATCATGTGTTTCATGTGAGGTTCTCTATCTACCTAGATTTGGTTGGCCACTCCCCTTCATGGTAACCACATATGGGATAAATTTGAGGCCATATACCCATTTAGGTATTTGCACCAATCTCTACTAAGGAGCATGTCATAGGATTAAATTATCTCCACCACTTGGATGTATATGAAGTGTTGGATCCTAGGCTTAGACTCCAATTATATGTGGATGCTTAGTAGCTCCCATATCACTTTCACTTTGAACTTATTAATATGGGAAACTACCTTATTTGACCTGATAGGGACCAACCCTAGCTTCTCACATATGCTTGTCAACATTACATTGGCTAAGGCTCTTGAATCTACTAGGAAATTATGTATGTTCTTTCCAAACAACTAAATGGTTAAGAGAAAGAGGGCACCTCCATATTTTTCTTGTTAATGAGCACTTTAGTGTGGGATTCTCTTAATTTTATCTAGGCTAGCTTCTTAGCCAAAGGTTTTATCAGGAGATCATGTTGCTCAATGATTTAAGAAAACTCATGAAGTGTGATATGGGTTTTGATATTAATCATATCTTCTACTATGTTATAAACCCCTTTAATTTGGACTAGTGGGGTCTCTATGGGAGTCTTAGGTTCTTGAGGTCTTGGAGGTGGGGGGTCATTCCTAGGATTTTGGTTAGGTGGGGTTGCACCATTGTTAGGGGGAGTTGAGGTAGTGAGGGGATATTGTAGTTTCCAATTATTGAAGGCATAGTTTCTCCTATGGAATTTTTGAAATGCTTGAACCTCATTAATACCCTCCTCTAGTTCATTTTCTTCTTCGCTAGGGAAAACCATGGTTTCTAATACCATGGTAATGTTAGGGGATTTAATCATCTTGGATTATTTGGAGTGATTAGGGACCACTTAATATTCCTATATTTCTTTCCATAAGATCTCAAAAATAGAACCAAACTATGTGAAATAAATTTCATCATGGGATACTGTGTTATGCACCCGACATTGGTTAGGTAAGGCTATCTCAAAGATATTAATTTTAAGAAGCTTAATGGGTGAGAGTTCTAAGGGATTATGAGGATGGTTGTAGTTCTTATTTAGTCTTTGATATGTGAATTTTTTGCTAGAACTCTCTATATTAGAGTTACTCACCTACCTTTATAGCCTAATGAAATCACTATTGAGTTTTTATACCATTTGCTAAATGTCATCCAACAAATTCTTTGTGGACTCCTGGGGTATAGTTTAGGTATTTTTAGATTCTACCAACATTATTTAGTGTGGTATCTGAGGATTCTATTCATGACCCTTGGTTTAAGAAAACCTAGGTGTTGGCTTGAAGTAGTATGACCCAATAGTATTTGATGTGTTATAGGGAGTGGTTGAAGCATTGGTACAGTCTAATTAGCATTGGGAAATAATATCAATGTGGACATATGTGGTAGCACATTAGGAGTGGGGGCCATCATTTGGCCTTGGGGGTTCAGTTGCCTATCTACCTTGATGGTCCCTACATAGGTCAAGGATAGGTATTCTATTATTGGGTGTCTCCTTAGAAATATGGCCATCGAAGGGTACAACACATTCTTATACATTTCAAGTGCTATTTGGGGGTTAGGTTGATAAATCATAGTAACTCAGTTGTACATTTTTTTAAACCTAACATTGAAGTTCTTGATAGGATCATTGGGCTCCCATTTAATACAAGAAAATTAATAGTATAGGACACTAAGGTTTATCACTTACTTAAATTAGTTGAGGAAGGTAATACTAAAATGATTTCAAATAGTAATAGAGTCTTCATGGAGGTTGAAGAACCAATCATATGCTAAGTCCATTAACATGAAGGGGAAAATCCTATAAATAGCCACATCACCATGTTCTAAATTTAAGATCCTTAAGGTAGTTTTATAGGAAGATATGTTATCTTCAGTAGTCCATCCCATATGAAGAGTCAAATGGGGGGCATATCTCTTAGGGTTTATAAATAAATAATGGACAACTCCTAGGATATTCATGGTAGAGCTAGCCAACCAAGCCATCTTGGGCTATAAATTTAAAAGAGGATGTAAGGACAAGATAGTTGAAATCATGGTAGGTCTAGGTTAGTTGAGCCTGAGTTTTTAATGGAAAAATAGGGGAAATCACTAATTGGCTCTGGCAACACCTAGCCTTGGTGATAAGCAAACTAGTCTCCAAGATGATTCACAATAAAATAGTAATTAGTAAATTAGTATCAATAATCACAGTTTAAAATAAGCCAATATTCAATACAAAAATTCTTGTTGCATTTTATTTAATTAATAAAATAATGACAAGCCTAAAATACATTGTGTCACCCTCATTTTAGCACAAGCTATTGTTCAGTCAAAAATTTGGTTCATGAAATACACTTGAGATTGGGTATTCTCGAAGAGGAAGATGGGAATAATGATGGGATTTTGTCCTCTATTTTAGGACTGATTTGGGATCAGCTAAGGGTACAACTATGGGTTTTTTATTTCACTATGGATTCTGAATGAAATAATCTCAAATAGATGTAGTGCCACCATTGAAATCTCAATATGATATTCTTATATAAAGGTTTATTTATCTAGATTTATTATTGACATTTATATGTTATGCTCCTCTACTTTATAAACACAAAGGGAAAGGGTAGTTAAATCTTTGAAAATAATCATAAAAAGAGAGGTGAGAATAAGGCATGAAATAAGGCCTCTAGATTTAGAATGATATCAATGTCTCGATCATTGAATCAAGTACCCTTGCTAAATTTATACCACTATGGATTGAGTTTCACCAAAAGTTCTACCTTTAAGAACAAATAATAAGAAGAGTCTAAGGAAACAAAGGAGCATGCCTCAACTATTAACCCTTACTAATTTTCAGTACTAGAATTTTATAGTAGATCACACATAAACTCCAAGGTAACTTGAAGATTAGAACACAAATTATTAGTATTGTGAGAAGAGAAATAAGAGAGTTCATAAAAGGATTATAATAGACAAGCATATTATAACCATAGCATACATTTAATGGTAAGGTATTAGTTTGATTAATCTAACATTAAAAATCATTTAGAATGGAGATGAGATATAATTTGAAGTAAAAAAAAAAAAATTGCATAAAACTAAACTTCATTCATTAAAATAACAAGTGATATTTAAAATAATATCAATCATAGACAACTTTTATAGTCTAAAGGAATTTTGAAAAAAGCAGGTGAAATCATAGCATAAATTTGATAGCACTTTTGAGAATAATTTAGTCAACTCTTTAATTAAAATATGACTATGAATTTTATATATAAGGATGGGATTCACCTACAAATAGCATGAGATTACTATCCTGGGCCATGATGGCCACTCATGGTAGTTACAACCATATTTCAACATTCAAAACAAAATACTCCCAATCATTAAAAAGATCTATGGAAAACCACTCAATTGATATATAGTGGTGGATATGAATATCTAGCTCCTAAATTATTTTACCTTGCATCCCTAGCTTCTAAAATAGCTACCATAAGGTCAAACTCTGAGTCCTGCTTAGTGAGGTTTATTGGGGGTTATCTAAATATTGCCTTAGCCTACATTACTAGTCTCTAGTACACTTGGAAGGGAGATTCCATTGACACTTAGACCTTGAACACCTAGTTGATGCTCACCATGGACTATGCCAAAAGCTAAAAAGCCACCTGGGTGCCTTCCCTATTTTCCATAATGACCTTCTTTCTCATGACCTTATCAAAGTGACCCAGGTGGACTCCAAACTTTCCATTGTCTAGAAGGGTGTAATTTGGGTGGAACATCACAAGGATATTGACTTCATTAAATTATGCTAATATCTTTTTCCTATCCTCTTCCAAGGGTCTTATTATAGTTTGAGACATAGCTAGCCATTCCTCCATATCCATTTTCATGTTTCTGACATACATTTGATATAGACCCAAGTCTGAGGAGGGCATTAATTTTAATTTTAAAAATTGTTACAGGGTTAATTTACATTCTTGGAGAGGGTTTTTTAGTCTCTCTCTAATTGAGCTTATAAAATTAGGACTACCCCAGGCTGTGGGTTACCTATGTTGGGGATAAACCTTCAGAGTAGGTTAGATTCCTCTTTGATGCTCATCTAAGAATAAATCTAAGCCTAATACTTGATGGAAAAAGGGTTAGAGAGAGATTAAGGGATCCTAATAAAATTAACTAAGTGATGCACCAAACTTAATAAGGAAACTCCCATAAGCTTGAACCCACACTAGATCAGTAGAGGACAATACTAGCTTACATAACCTTAAGATCAATCTAATTTTCATAAGTATTTCATAGAAGAAGTTCATAATAGAACACTAATTTAGACCTAAAAATAACATTGAGAACCCTCTAAACAAAGTTATAAAGAATGACCATGGATGAGGAATATTGTCCTTTTCATAATGTCATAGTACACAACTTGCAAAATAAAGGTTCAAGGCAAATGATAGGCAAATAAAGTCCTATTGGATTAAAAGGTAGTTCTTACAAATGTTTGATAGGGTCAAGCCTAATCAAGATGAGCAGACTTTATAGTATCTCAAGGAATTTCCCATATCTCAAAAAGATAAAATAAGTCTAAAATTTTAGAACCCTTTACAAAATGGATAGAAAGGGATAATATAGGTTAAGGAGAGGAGAGAGATAAAGGGGGAACACATTATTCATGACAGTCAATGAGTTGTCATCTTCAAGATATGTTTCACCTAGATTTTGGTACAATCAAAATAGGTTATTATGAGCAAGATATTCATGATTTTCCCAGATAGCCTTTAAATCATTTCACTAGTTGAACAAGATGCACTATAAGAAAAGAGTTTTCCAAAAGTGTAAAGTCATGATCCTACTAGAAATGAATGCTCTAACTACTTTCCAAATCCCTAAATCTTTCTACTTTGGATCTTTTGCTATATTTCACCATGAGGATGAAATACTCATATCTTGAAACTTTTAAGGACATGTCATGTCTATTTTGAATGGTGGTTTTCCAAGGACATGACTTGGGATGATCTTCTTATTAACCATATATCTGCTCTATGCCTTAGATCCTGGATTGAGATAATTATGGGTGAAAACCAATCTAAGGATATTGGTTTTCCTATAGTTTTACATATATATGGCACTCTATTCAATGATAGGTCTTATTTGAGAATGCATCGAGCTCCTTTCATTTAATTTTTCACCAACTTGAGTCGGGTATAAGTTTGGGTCCTTTAATCTTTCTCATTGAGTTGGGTCAGTTTCTCTTTATCAACTTTCATCGAACATCTTGGATCATCTTTATTACTATTGGCTGTCAAAACCACCTAAAATTATTGACCCCTTTGAATTTATTATGCTCTATCATATTTTTATATCCAATTAAATGTGAACTATATATCTTTTGGGGCCCATTGCCCTAAGCTTGGCTTCTCATTGGTCCCTGGGATTGGCTAACCATTTGACTTACTTTGAGCTCTCGTGTACTTGACACTTGTCAACTACACATTCTTTCTTAGGTTCCTACCAAGTATTTTAGATCTAAATGATCACTTTATGGGTATTTAAAATGATGTTTTCATATATGTCTACCATTATTTGACTAATTTTGTAATTTTATAACTTGAAGTGCAAAGATGATGTGGGCACCAAACTTATAGAGAAGAGACCTAATGCTCAAAGGAACAAACCCTATTTATCTACTGGCAATTCAATCTTTCCACACACTTCTATAAAATTTTGAAATTGACTAGTTCATGTGATCCTAAATGACATCTTGATGATGGTCTGGTCTAAAATGGCCAAGTATGGAAACTTAGCAAATTCTACATTAGGATCCAACTTTGCCCATGCATATCTTTCATTGTGTTATAATGCATGGACTAAAACTTGGTGTATACAATCTTAGGATGAAAAGGAACAAACCCATTTACTCATTTTTCTTTGAAACTATTATGTGTATGAAATATGACCTCATCAACATGCTCACTTGGATTTACTTGGGCCCTTTGAAAATCGACTAAATATGGAAATTTAGCAAATTTTGCATTAAGATCCCACTTTGAACCCTTAGATATTTTGATAAACTTAGGAAAATGAGATTAATATTGATACATGGAAACCTAGGGATAATGTGAAGAAACCAATGTGACTGACTCTCCTTTACTCATCCATATGTGTGAGGTCTAGTAGTATAAAAATAGTCACTCAGCTTTTCTACCACTATAGCTAAATGTCTAAATAAGTTCTTAATGGTGAGTAGACTAGATGAATACCACACACTTTCATCTTATCTTGAGCACTTTATAGGGTCTCTATAGATCTAGACCTACCGTTAGAAATTGACAAATTACACTTTAAGTGAACCAAAAGTACTTCTAAAGCTTGTGACCTTCATGGTTTCTCTGGTCTACTCATTCCATCTAGAGCTTATTTAACCATTTGATCAATCAAGAACTCTAACTCTTTCTTTATATCAAGACCATTAACAATTGGGCATATGCTTGGTATGTGGGCCAAATATGGCCAACATATTTGGTGACTCATAGGGAAGCATGCCTACTATGCTAAAGAACCCAGTTCATTTTTCTTTGTCTGATCCATTAGGCATGGAGTCACCTCTCTACAACTAAATTGATCACGAAGATGATGAAAGGTTGCCTCTTTTTATAACTTCCTCTTGAAATAACAAGGACTAAATCAAAATAACAAAGGTAAATACACATAGGCAAATACAGGAAAGAGGGAAAAAAACTAACCTACTAAAAAAATGTGCATAAGGGAACCTAGAGAAAAGCATAAAGCCTAATCTAACCTATATAAAAGGTTAAAATTTACAAGTACTTCCCACCTAGATCAAATGGAAAGGATTTTCCATCACTTACTTGTGATGAACTAGGTAAGAAAACATATTTCCATTGGGAGCTCATGGTATGTGAGCTAAAAATGCCTGGCTACTGATTCCTTTGGCATATTCTCAAGTGGATGAAAAGAAGCAAACATGTCTACATTGTAGACATATTGGTTCATTTCATCAAGGATTTCTCTAAATTTGACTATAGGGGACCCTGCAAACTCCTCCTTTAAACTAGTGTCTGGTTGACTATCTAGACTTAGGTAAAAAATCTCCAAGTCATCCCAAAAGTTAGCCTCCTCTTGGTCATCTTACATAATGATAATTTCAGCACCATATTTGCTCTATTTTTTTGAAGGGGGCCATATGGTATTTCATAAATCCACCTAAGGCCTAGTATGTTATATCCCCATGGCACTAAATATGACCATTCTCTTTAATTTTTTAAGGCATAAATATTGCCCTAAAAAAATATCTCATCTTGAGATTGGTCAGCACCCTTGACCTAATGGGCAAGATCATGTTCATGTTATAGAAGAGGTATATGCTAGTTTATAACCTCTACCTAATCCATTAATTCATAGTACAATTGTTTCTATACTTCATATTGATCTTCTTTTTTCTTTACTTCTTCCTCAAGCTCATTTATGACCTCTCTAACATGATCAATTGACTGATTGGATATATCAATCTTTACATCTTGATCATTTTCATCTACAACCATACTAGATGAAAGATCCTATGATAAAACAAAATCTTACCTACTCTTATCCATATCTTTACTATACACATCTTCAAAAATGAAGACATCAGTACTACCTTTAGGTTCTAAAATATCAAAGCCACACCAAGAAGTCAGATTAAAATCTTACTCCTCCCTTTTTAAAAGAAGTGGACTACCTATCATGACCTCCTTATCATAGACACTTTTGTTGTATTATTTAGGCTCTACTTTAACTGCAAGGTCATCCTCTATCCTTTCTAAGATATGCTCCTTCTTCATGAGGGAGATGGTGGGAGGGTGAAGAAGTTCACCTTGATTGTAGATCAAGAGATTATCCCTATAGCTAGGCACTTTGGAGGCTATTTTAGGTAGTTTTTGAGGGAAGGAGAGGGAGTCTTGAAACTATAGTACACCAAGATCATTGAGTTGAGGTATGGTTGTTCGATTCATCTCTTAAAAAATTAACCCTTCTCTTATGAAGGCTAGTTATTGGGCCTTCTTGGATAACCTTTCCCTTTTCTATATTATACCCTCCTTGATTTATTTCCATGAGGGGAACATGGTGCAAGATTTGGCCACCTCCTCCCTTTCCTAAATGGGTGTGGAAGGGGGTGGGTTCACAACATAGGGTATGAAATAATTGGGGTTATTGACATAGGAGAAGATCCAATATAAAAGGACTCCATGTTCCTTAGTTGACAGAGGTGAGGCTCAACAAGGTTGACTATAGGGGGAACAAAGTTGATATGAAGGATAGATAAGATCATTATAGGACTAGTAGGAATGATTATATGGATGTTACATTAGACTTTAAGGACAACTTAGGGTGAATCCATGAACATTATTAATTTGATATGAAGGTTAAGGAATGAATGAAAATGCATTTTGATCAAATGGGTAGTGATTGTACATACCAAATGATGGTGATTAGGCACCTAGGCTATTTAATCTAGATGATGGATTTTTGGAGTCACCATTGATGTTTTTTAGAATGCTTCTAAGGTCTGATATATAGAAGAACAACACCAAAAATTCTTCCACTGCTTTGGACCTTAGTCCCATCAAGCATACTAGAAACTATTATAGGCTCAATTCACACCCTTGGAGAGGGTTTTATAGGCTCTCTCTAATTGAGCTTATAAAATTAGGACTACCCTAGGCTGTGGGTTACCTATGTTTGGGTTGAACCTCCAGATTAGGATGGATTCCTCTTTGATGCTCACCTAAGACTAAAGCTAAGCCTAATGCTTCATAGAAAAAGGTTTAGAGAGAAATTAAGGGCTCATAAGAAAGTTAACTAGGTGATGCACCAAACATAAGAGGGAAAATCCCATAAACTCAAACCCACACTAGATCAATAGAGGATAATACTAGATTACACAACCTTAAGATCAAGATGATTTTCATTAGTATTTCATAGAAGACTTTCAGAATAGAACACTAGTATAGACCTTCAAACATCATTGAGAACCCTCTAAACAAAGTCAAAAATAAGGATCATGGATGAGGAAGATTATCCTTCATATAATGCCATAGTGCCCAACTTGACAAACATAGGTTTAAGGCAAAATATAGGTAAATAAAATCTTATTGCATTAAGAGGTAGTGTTGACCAATTTTGCCCACAGGCAAAATCATGGTCACCTCCTCCCATTTCTATTCAAAAATAATCATTTCCGGGTTACACAAGTTCAATACCAGTGGCTCTCTACTTTGTTCAACACGATTGCTTTAGTCATTTGGTTCAACTGGTTGCTTTGTCAGCATTTGTTTTATCTTCTTCAAAGTCCAACAGCCTTGTTCTAGCTTAGTCCAACACTTTGGTTCATCAACCTGGCACTTTATTTTAGTGGCCTGGTTCATTGGTTCAGCCTTGGTTCGTCGGCCTAGTCCAAGTTCATATCCTTGCAGAGGGCAGACACTCCAATTGAAAGGACAGGGTAGGTCCCAACATTATTTAAAGGTTTAATTTATTCAAGCAAGTTTGAAGGGTCAGGTCGCTTATAAAAAGGGAAAAGCATGAACAGAATTTCCATGGACTTTTTGTCTGCGAGAAAATGTCTATGGACAAAACTCCGCAGGGAAATTGTCTGCAGACATAAAGTTTGTGGGAACTCGGCAAACAGTCCAAGGCAAATAGGGACCCACCCAAAAGTAAAAGGGTGCTCGTAGAGAAGGAAAATAAGCAAAGGCTAGTAAGGGACCATCTAAAGGATTAAAAGGGACCTGAGAGACCATCCAAAGGACCCACCAAGATAACAAAGGAAGAGTGCCCACGAAGGATGCTAAGACTAAAGCAGGCCGCAGAAGAAGCCAGCAAAGACTGTTGATGACCCAGAGGATGTCAAGTTTGAAAAAAGAAGATAGCCATTTGTTTTAAAATAAAAAAAGGAGCACTGACCAGAAGGAGCTCAAAATGCAGTGACCCACTAAGATGTTCACCCCAAGGGCCGAATGAGCCAGATAAGACAAAATGGAAAAGAGACAAAGTGACAAGCATGGTTCTAACAGGCCTCTTCTAGAAGGATGACATCAAAAATAGTGTTTTCTTCTTCCTAATGAGGGACGTGATAGCCCACTTACAAGTAAAGAGTGCCAAAGGAGCCTCTTGGGTTTATTTTCCATATAACATTGTGAATTGGTCATTTGGTGATCTATCTTTTCATGATTTTATAAGGCGTAGCCCTGCTAAAATTTCTACCTAAATCTATAAACACAAATTTTTACCTCTTCTTGGATAGATACTCTGTGTATGTTCTGAGTGTTGATTTGTGTTTAGTCATTGTCTTTCGATGCTCTCATAGGTTCAAAACCAACACACCAGTCATCTACAAGGCACCATTTGCAGCTGACAGGAAGAGAGTTCTATTTTGGGGTGTAGAGAATAAAAGGGATTATCTATAGAGTGCCTCTTACAGCACCTTTGGTGAGCCTCATTTTTTTGTATTTTTCATTTAAACCTCCTTGTCAAGTTTTTTAGATTGTTTTTTCTGCCAAGGGTGAAGCGTATAAATGTGTTTGTCTAATTTTGAGAGTGGGTGTGAGAAGGTCATCTTGTTTTGGTGTATCACCTCCTTAGAGTAGTTTATTTTCTTGCATCTCCTTTCCCATTTCATCCCACCCCATTTTATATATATATATATATATATATATATATATATATATATATATATATATATATATGTATGTATGTATGTATTTTTTGCACTTGCTAGAATAAACACGATGCATCAAAGGGAGCTATCCCTTATCTAGAGACTCTCCCCTCCAACTTCGCCAGTCCCATAGGCAAAAGGGGAGTTTCCATGTTGCAAGGAGAAGATAGGAGTTTGAATTCCTATCAAAGGGTGTAATTTACTACGTCAATAGTTTTGGCACACCCAATGGGATAATAGTTTGACAACACAGTAAGGTTTCAGGATTGATGCTGGTCCTGTTACAACAAATCAAAGTTTTTAGCATCTGGCAACTCTGAGTTAAATTTGCTAGTTAAGTAGCCTGGTGCCATCAAAAATCATTTCTTGTATGTATAATTCCTTTGCTCAAAATCATGGGTATTGTTTTCCTTCATATGAATATAATTAGGCTCCAGATATTTATACAATCCCCTCAAGTAGCTCTCCTAGTTGCCCTACAATGATAAGGGAAATGGCACTAGAATTTGAGAGTAGACAATGGAGATTAACAGGCTAGAAGAGTAGTACAGATATCAGTAGGAGCTGATGTATGAAGAGGAGTGTTTGTTTGGGCAAGCAC
The DNA here is from genome assembly GCA_037957365.1 of Torreya grandis. Classification (NCBI taxonomy): domain Eukaryota; kingdom Viridiplantae; phylum Streptophyta; class Pinopsida; order Cupressales; family Taxaceae; genus Torreya; species Torreya grandis. The sequence continues at coordinate 236,975 of JARHVA010006551.1, read as the reverse complement.
AAGCTATATAGTCCATTGTAGAGGAGGTAACAAAATGGAGAAATCCATTTATTCAAGGCAGTCAGCCTTGCGCGCCCCCTCCTCATCCAAAAAAACCCCCCTCTTTTGCACCAAATCCTTTCTATCAAATTGCACTTGCCCACTCCAGCACCTGGCTTTCCAACACCAGAATGCATCAAAGCAACCTCCCATAGAGATGAACCTTCTAAAATCCTTAAATCATGAATTATCTATTGAGAAGAGAACCACCAGCCAGCACGTCCCTCTTCTAAAGACTCCTCCAATGCACCAACAGTGTTTTCCTTGCATTCCCCAACCTCCCCAAGTCCTTCAGCATAATGCACATATTTTGAGTTGAAGGAAGGAATGCCACAAACCATCTCTAAGCTTTGGAGAGGATCATGCTAGTGACCTCCAAGAAAGACTCTTTCAAGACAACCTAGCCAAACAAATTGAATATTTAGAAGCTAGGATGAAACTACTCCTTGAAAGAGAGTTAAAATTTCTAGACCTTGTGGAGGAGCCCCAAGACCTTGGAGAAAACAAAGCTGCTACCTGTTTGCAAGAACAAAATTCTAATTCAGAGATCCTGAACTAGGGGAAAATATTAGAATCATGGGGTATAATGGAAGAGAAGCAAGGTTTTTCTCAAAACCTTGAAGAAGTTGAAGCTGTGCCTACTGATGATGATGTTAGAGACCTCCAGGAAAGGCATTTCCAAGAAGACCTGGCCAAGAGAATAACAGAGGTGGAATCTAAAGAGAAATTCCTCAGTCAATGTGAAATGGATGGTTTAGACCAAACAACACATTCTATGTCTAAACACACCCCACCTACACATTTCCAAGAGAGTTACCAGGTTGTACCTAATATTGATGAAGTGCTAATCAAATGGAAGGAGGAGAATCATTTGATTCTAGCTCAGGTACTACCTCCTCTTCTGCATGTTTTCTCCACTTTGCCTCTTCTCAAGGAAGAACTTGTTCTGCAAGAGGCAAGTGCGGAGCAGAAGATCCAATCTTCAGTTCTTTAGGAGGCTGTCATGAGTGACAATGGAGAAGAAATCATCATTGATGCTCCTTGTGAAGACCTTATCGGCAGTAAAGAAGATGCAGGTCTTGCATATATGTAGATGTTCCAATAATACGAAGAGGGACAAATGCATGGTAAGCTCTCTTCCCCTCTGTTTGATGAACTTCCTTGATATTTTGGTGAGGATGACTACATTGAAGAGCCTGAGTTGGAGGAAGATTAGGAGGATACTTTTGAACATCTAGAGGTCCCAATTTTTGAGAAGGAAAAGGCGAGGTCTATCTTCCTAGAGGAATGCAATGAAGAAGAGAGATTTAAGCAAAGAAGTGATGTTCTGTGGGATGAGTAATCTTTTTGTGAGTCCATTTTAGACATCACCACAATCACCCTTCTTCAAGAAGGCCAAGAGGAAGTAGAGGATGAGTCTGACAGAGTTTTCAGTGAGGCAGAAGGAAACAAATCAGATCATGATACATTATAGAGGAATTATGCAGATTAGGGGGCTTATGGCGATGAGTCAATAGCCATTGATTTCTTGGTGAAGATCACCTATATGAGGATCCAGCATTTAATAGGCTTTTAGGGATAAGAAGAGTACATATATGTTTGAGGCATGTTTGCATTTGATCCACTCGGATTCTAGCCAAACCAGGTGACCAGCAAGAGGAGCAAGTCACCAAATCCCCTTTTTGTTTAGCTACTTGCCTTGCACCATAAGTCTTCTTGCTAGGAAGGGGACTTAAGATATTTTCCCTTTGATCCAGGAGGGAGGCAAACATTCCTGGTTAGCTGTATATAGTAGTTTGCTTTCAGTTTCTTTTCTTGTTTTCCCTAAGTGCAGTTTGCACAAGTAGAATTTTTTAGCCTTGTGTGTTTTCCCTTTATGTGTGGGGTAAAATCTTTGTGTTTGATTCTTGAATCTTTTGGGGATGTTGCTAACTCATTATAGCTACATCTAACTCTACACCCAATAGCCTATAAGGCAACTGGACTCTAAGCATAACAGGCATGCTTCCCCTATGAGTCGCCAATCTATTGACCAATTTTGCCCACAAGAAAAATTGTGATCACCTCCTCCCCTTGATATTCAAAAATAATCATTTCAGGTTACACAAGTTTAATACCAGTGGCTCTCTGCTTGGTTCAACACAATTGTTGCAGTCATTTGGTTCAACTGGTTAGTTTATCAGCATTTATTTTATCTTCTTCAAAGTCTAACAACCTTGTTCCAGATCAGTCTAGCACTTTGGTTCATCAACTTGGCACTTTGGTTTAGTGGCTTGGTTCATTGGTTCAGCCTTAGTTCGTCGGCCTAATCCAAGTTCATATCCTTACGGAGGGCAGACACTCCAATTGAAAGGACTGGGTAGGTCCCAACATTTTTTAAAGGTTTAATTTATTCAAGCAAGTTTGAAGGGCTGGGTCACTTATACAAAGGGCAAAGCATAGACAGAATTTTCATGGACTTTTTGTCCATGGGAAAATGTCTGTAGACAAAAGTCTACGGGAACCCAGCAAACAATTCAAGGCAAATAGGGACCCACCCAAAAGCAAAAGGGTGCTCGCAGGGAAGGAAAATAAGTGAAGGCCAGCAAAGGACCATTTGAAGGATTAAAAGGGACCCAAGAGACCATCCAAAGGACCCATCGAAATAACAAAGGAAGAGTGCCTGGGAAGGATGCTAAGACTAAAGCAGGCCACAGAAGAAGCCAGCAAAGACTGATGATGACCCAGAGGATGTCAAGTTTAACAAAAGAAGATAGCCATTTTTTTAAAAGCAAAAAATGATCGCTAACCAAAAGGAGCTCAAAATGTAGCAACCTGCCAAGATGTTCACCCCAGGGGCCGAATGAGCCAGATAAGACAAAATGGAAAAGAGACAAAGTGACAAGCATGGTTCTAACAAGCCTCTTCTAGAAGGATGATGTCAGCAACAGTGTTTTCTTCTTCCCAATGAGGGATGTGATATCCCACTTGTAAGAAAATATTGCCAAAGGAGCCTCTTGGGTTTATTTTCCATATAACATTGTGAATTGGTCATTTGGTGATCTATCTTTTCATAATTTTACAAGGCATAGCCCTACTAAAATTTCTACCTGAATTTATAAACACAAATTTTTACCTCTTCTTGGATAGATACTCTATGTATGTTCTGAGTGTTGATTTGTGTTTAGTCATTGTCTTTCGATGCTCTCATAGGTTCAACACCAACACACCAGTCATCTACAAGGCACCATTTGTAGCTGACAGGAAGAGAGTTCTATATTGGGGTGCAGAGAATAGAAGGGATTATCTATAGAGTGCCTCTTATAGCACCTTTGGTGAACCTCCTTTTTCTATATTTTTCATTTAAACCTCCCTGTCAAGTTTTGCAGATTGTTTCTTCTACCAAGGGTGAAGCGTATAAATGTGTTTGTCTAATTTTGAGAGTGGGTGTGAGAAGGTCATCTTGTTTTGGTGTATCACCTCCTTAGAGTAGTTTATTTTCTTGCATCTCCTTTCCCTTTTCATCCCCCCCCCATTTTATCTATCTATATATATATATATATATATATATATATATATATATATCTATATGTATATGTATATATATATATATATATATATATATATATATATATGTATATATATATATATGTATATGTATATATATATATGTATGTATGTATGTATGTATTTTTTTCACTTGATGGAATAAACACAATGCATCAAAGGGAGCTAGCCCTTATCTAGAGACTCTCCCCTTCAGCTTTGCCAGTCCCACAAGTGAGAGGGGAGTTTCCATGTTGCAAGGAGAAGACAAGAGTTTGACTTCCTATTAAAGGGTGTAATTTCTTACGTCAATAGGTAGTTCTTACAAATGTTTGACAGGGTCAAGCCTAATCAAGATAAGCATACTTTGTAGTATCTCAAGGAATGTCCCATCTCTCAAAAAGATAAAATAAGTCTAAAATCTGAGAACCCTTTATAAAATGGGAAAGGTATAATATAGGATAAGGGGGAGAAGAGAGAGAGAAAGGGGGAGCATGTTGTTCATAATTATCAATGAGCTATTAGCTTCAAGAGATATTTCACCTAACTTTTGGTCTAATCAAAATAGTTTATTATGAGCAAGATATTCATGATTTACCTAGATATCCTTTGAATCAATTCACTAGTTGAACAAGCTACACTAGAAGACAATATTTTTCCAAAAGTGGCAAGCCATGGTCCTACTAGAAATGAAAGCTCTAACTACTTTCTAAATCCCTAAGTCTTACTACTTTGGATCTTCCACTAGATTTCATTTTGAGGATGAAATCCTCATATCTTCAAACCACCAAAGACACATCATGTCTATTCTAAATGGTATTTTTTCAAGGACATGACTTGGGATGATCTTCTCATTAACCATATATCAATTTTGTGCCTTAGATCCTAGACCAAGATAACTATGGGTGAAAACCAATCTAAGGATATTGGTTTACCTATAGTTTTACATATATATGGCACTTTTTTTAATGACAAGTCTTATTTGATTCCACATAAATCTCCTTTCATTTAAATTTTCACTAACTTGGGTTGGGTCTAAGTTCAGGTCCTTTAATCTTGCTCATCGAGTTAGGTTGGTTTTACTTTATCAACTTTCATCAAACATCCTAGCTCATCTCTTTTGCTATTAGCTATCAAAACCACCTCAAATTATTGAACCCTTTGACTTTATTACACTCCATTGGATTTTGAGATCTAACTAAATGTGGACCATAGATATTTTAGGGCCCACTACCCGAATCTTGGATTCTCATTAGTCCATGGGATTCACTAACCATTTAACTTACTTCGAGCTCCTGCGTGCTTGACACTTGTCAACTATGTATTCCTTCTTAGGTTCTCACCAAGGATTTTGGATCCAAATAGTCATTTTTTGGGTCTTAAAAATGACATTCACACGTACACCTATCATTTCTTAACTAATTTTATAATTTTATAACCTAAAGTGCAAAGATCATGGGGAACCAAACTTTAAAGGAAGGGACCTAATAATAAAAGGAATAAGCCCTTTTGATCCATTGTCCATTCAAAATTTCCACATGCTTTTGTAAAATTTTAAAATAAATTGGTTCATGTGATCTTATATGATGTCTTGATGACAGTCTAGTATAAAATGGATAAGTATGGAAACTTAGCAAAGTCTACATTAGGAAACAACTTTGCCCAGTATATCTTTCGTTATGTTATATCACGTAGACTAGAACTTGGCATAACAATATAATGACTAAAAGGAACAAACCCATTTTCTCATTTTTCTTTGAAATTATCATGTGTATAAAATATGACCTAATCAACATGTTCACTCAGCTCTACTTGGGCCCTTTAAAAATTGACCAAGTATAGAAACTTAATAGATTTTATGTTAAGAGCCCACTTTGAACCCTTAGATATTCTATTACACTTAGGTAGATGAGATAAAGCTTGATGCATAACAACCTAGGGATAACCTAAAAAACCCCATGTGACCATCTTTCCTTTACTCATCCATATGTGTGAGGTCTACAAGTATCAAAATAGTCAATCAACTTTTCTACCACTATAGCTAATTATTTGGACAAGATCTAGATGACGAGTGGACCAAATCAATACCATGTACTTCCATGCTTATCTTTATAACTCCATAGGGTCTCTAAATCTCCATACCTTCCCTTATAAATTGATAAATTACACTAAGTGAACCAAAAGTGCTTCTTAATCTTGTGAGCTTCATGGTCTCTTTGGTCCACTCATTCCATCTAGAGCTTGTTCAACCATTTGAACATTTGATAAATTAGGAACTCTAACTCTTTATATGCATCAAGACCATTAGCAACCAGGCACATGTTTGGTATGTGGGCCAAATATGGCTAACAAGAACATACATTTATTAACTATCACCAATATCTTCTTACATTTGCCATCAATATCTATGATTATTTCCATGTAAGCCTGAGTTCACTAGATGAGAACATTGGTCTCCTCCATAGTTTCCACCACCTTATCCAAAACTAAGAAGAGTAATAAGAAGGAATCCTTGACCTACTTAATTAGCTCATTAGGGAAGGGTCTCTTTACCTAGGCTTTTAGGATCTGAACCTGATGTTGCATATCTTTGAGGTGCTTCTCTGACATGTCATGGGTTTCCCATGAAATGGAGAGTGAGTCCTCAACTAACTTTTTCTCCCTATTGGAGGTCCTCACTTTGGTTAGGGATAACAAATCATATTAGATCTTCCAAATTGGGTTCTCGTAGATAAATTTCTATGTGAAGGTCCTCTTCATGATTCTCATGGTATGGTCAAAATCCACTACACATCTAGGTCACCTTATATTATCATCTCTAGTGATTATGACCTTGGGACCATCCCCCATGTTTTGGGAGGTGTTAGATAAATGGAATATATGGTGACAATGGGTAGAGGGGAGATATAGTAAGTAAAGGGTGTGAATGAGTAAAGTAATGGATGAGGAGGGGGCATGGTAACAAAGGGAAGAAGGATGAATGGGTAGGAACATAAGAACATCTATGCCTAACACTAATCTTGGGTCATGCCCACCTAGGGGCAATGACTTTAGAGAGAGGGTTATTCATCAAAAATGAAGTGATCATCTAGTTGAAATTAAATTCTTGGGCACCCAAAGTGATAAAAAGAGGGGGTTAAGGAATAATGCATAGATCTATCATGGATGGTTCTTGAGTAACTATAGATGCTAGAGAAGGAGGATAACTTAGAGTGGAAGTTATTTAGACTAAAGATTGAGTGTGAGTCACCTTCTACTTCTTCTTGGGTCTTTTACCCAAGTTATCCCTAAGTGTTATGGTAGAAGGACTATCAGGGATAACAGGAGCTATGATGACTAATTATGGAGGTTATTTAACCATTGAAGGGTGTGCCAAGATGATTTAATGAGTTATTGAGATGTTTTTAACCACTCAAGATGCAATTACAAAGGTTGTATCCATATATCTCGAAGGAGGTGCACTTGTAAGTACTTAGATTTTAGGCATGCCCAATTGAGGTACCAAGGAGGTTCTAGGTTATGAAATGGATGGGTTAGAGGAAAATTAATATGTGAAGATGTTTGGGAAGACTAATGCCAAGGGTACCTAAGTGAATATTAGAGGGAGTGAAATAGGGAAAAGAGGAGGCACCACCTATGTAGCTTGTAGATGAGGGAAAGAACTAAGTGGCACTGAGAGAGGGAGCTAGAAAGAGATGGGAGTGAGGGGAAGAACCTATAAGGTAACATGAGTGAGGGGAGGAACCTACATTAGTGTCTACTATGAGCCTCATTATTGGCTTACCTCTAAGCTATTACTGACATCAAACCTCAAGTTTTGTGTCTCCTATGGTTGGGTACTAGTGTTTGATCCACATGTGCTTGGGTTGCCTAATTTTGGGTTATGTGGCTCTATCCTAGCTAGGGATGAGATGTTGAAGCTATTAGAGGTGGTAGATGTGGAATCAGGGCATGAGGAGTGGGATATACTAGAGAATATAGATGTAGAGTTGGGGTGTGAGGAATGGGCATTATTAGAGGATGAATAAGTTTATCTAGGGAATGAGGTCTAGGTGTTTATGGAGAAAAAGGTAGTGGAATACCCTATAAAATCTTATTGGAAATCATAAGAAGAGTCAGGGTGACATCTTCCATAAAATGAGTAGGTACTAGAGGGGGCATAGATGGACCTAATTGTACCTTTTTCCCCTACTTCTTCTGAGCTATAATTTAGGCCAACACCTCTTGGTCATTCATAGAATTCAATTATAACTCATCACCATACTTTTATTAGTTTTCATAATTTATTTTGAAGTGAGTCAGATACCTTATCAGGTGAGCCCTAATCATGCCCTTTAGATCCCAATGTCAAATCTCAACTCTACCTATAAAAATGGAATCCCATCCAATTTTCATTTTCTAGAGAGGAGGAGAGGCTTGTATACATGGTGTCAAATATAAATTAGAAGAGATAAGCATGCCTTCTATTGGTGGCCTATGTAAAATTCAAAAATGCCTTCCACTAGATGGTACATGATCTCATGCTCCACCAAGTGTTTTAGGATGAAGTATGGCATTAGAGGGGATAATTAAGAACATCCATGACTCAAATCATGGTGTCCTCTCAATATTACCAATAGTCACTGATGATTTTAATAGAGTATCTAATTTCCTATGATAAACATGGAATTAGGGCCTTATTGATTGCATTGTACAACACTACATATAAGTTATCATATATAACCTAGATATGGTTTTGGTACTATTGGCCATATAACTTATAAAATGCTACATGGAATACCAATCCCCATAAAATCCATGAAAATAAATTAGATGGCTTGAAGTTGAGCATCCCAAAGATCCTGTCTATAAGATAGCTCATTCATATAAAAATTCTCCCTACTCGATCATCTACTATGGCATTGACAAACTTGAATTTGATCATCCCTCCCATGTCTAGAACCTTAAATCCATATAGAATCATGTGGATCAAGTGCACCCATAATTCATTAACATGTAATTAGTATTTGGCCCTAAATAATTATTTCAATAGAATCATACCCACTCAGACCTCCTCCTAAAAGGTGAGAACAATGTATGCTTGATGTCCTCCATCACCCACTTGGTATCCATATTCTCAGCCCTATCTTTAAGAACCTCATAAATTTTGAAAGTGTCAGTCCATGTCTTCACTACTACAACATCATATGAAAAGGTGAAATATAGGAGAGACTAATACACTTTATAGGCAATCCTTGAGATGTCAGCAATATGGTACCAGGAGTTGGTTGAGCAGACCCAATCATTGACTCCATCCTACACTTATTTAGTGATGACAAGAAGGTTTACAAAAAAGTTAGCACATGTTAACATCTCAAGTTTGGTCATGTACCTATGAAGACAACACTTCTTATAACCCTAAATGGAGTCTTCAAACTCAACTTTTTCATCATTTTCAGAGCTTGAGTCCTTGGGTACCTATTTGATAACTTTGAATAGGTCATTATAATTATTGAATTGAGTTAAGCCTTTTGGGAATAGGGTATCTTTGTCCTTAGGATTAGTTTTTGGGTTTCAGGATAATAAAACCATTACAACAATGTGGAGGCCAATATAAAAGTAATACAAGTAGGGGAAAAATAGGTGTATGTGAATGGACTTAGAAAGCAAGGAGTTGATCTTCTCTTAAGGGTACATAGTGATAATTATTAGTGATACTTCATTAGGATATATATAAAATCACACATTCATTCCCATATATTAATGCCATTTGATGGATTTTTTTTCTTTGCATTCAAATTTGGGTTGGTGGCTTGATCTCCTCTCTTTTTTCTAAATACAGAGTTAAATTTAGAGCTCGTGATCCTATGCCACCAACCAGATTTAACAATGGTGATTCCAAAATTATAAAACTATGTAATCAATCCCACCTATTTATTTCATTAATTCCTAATTTATGGTAAGAACATGGGTACATATCCCTAAGGCCTCCTAGAGATATCTTACCTTATGTTGCATTGCATCTACCTATTGGCTCTCTTATTAATGGTTAACACTTAAAAATAACCTTTCACTTCATGTTATATCCTTAGGAGAGATGAGGTGTCATTTAGGGATGCATGGCATCATTTAATTAGTCCTTAGGCTCCATCTATACTTTATTATAACCATATTGAGGCTTTACACGACCACCTGATCATATGTCTAGTTGTGATATGTGGCACATTCTAACTTGGCTGGGCTATCCCAGGCTCTAACATCTTTGATATGACCAAGAGACTAGTCATTTTGATATTTTGTGATGTGGAATGCTCCAAATGGGCTTGGATCCCTTGAGCTTTGACATCTCTAACAAGATTGAGAGATTGGCGACTCTAACACCTTGTTATGTGGTATGTTCTAATTGGGTTAAGCTATCCCAAGCTTTGACATATTGTATAAGATGAAGAGACTAGTTGATCTAACATCAGGTGATGTGGCATGATTTTATTGGGTCAAGCTCCCTTGAGATCTGAATTCTCTAACAAGACCATGAGATTGGCTACTCTGACACCTCACTATGTGGTGCATTCTGACTAGGCTAAGGTCTCAAAGGCTCTGACATCTATGATAGGACTGGGAGATTAGCCTATCTAACATTGAGTGACATGGTATGCTCTAAGTGGGATGGGCTCCCATGGCCTCTAAAATATTTGACAAGATTAGGAGAGTGGCCACTTTAACACCTATGACAACTACCACATGACTCTTTTTTAGTGGTTTATTTATTCCTACAAAACCCACAAAAAAATTAAGTAAAAAGGAAAAGAAATGCAACCAATTAATTACTCACACAACCACCATTCAATCTTTGATTTATTATGTAGGACATTGGGTCTATTAATTTGGGAAATAACTAGGACTCTAGGAACTTATTTTAAAATATGACCTACAAGGTTAGTTCTTTAAATCTTTAAAATAAGAATCCTACGTTAGTCATAAAATAAACAACATTTTCCATTATTTGGGGAAATTAGGGAGACACAAGATTTTGAGGAATTGGTTCAGATGAAGTTGATTAGAATCAAAGAATGGATCAGGGAGATCTAGTTTTGATATTTTTAAGGAGGGTTCCCCCATTTCTACAAAAATGTGGCATGTTGGCCACAACAATATGTAGATTTCTAATGCCACGATACTGTCATAAGGTTTCATGATATATTAATATGTCTAATGCTCCACTTAATAATCCATCTAAGCTCTTATTATAAAATATTAGTTAGAAAGTGGATGTTCATATTATTCTTATCTTTTTCAAATTGGGCATTTTTCCATTCTACATAAGATTGGAATACTATCAATTATCAAACAGTTTTTTATGATATACACCATAGGGCCCAAGACTTATCATATGGAGGAAAACCAAGTTTGGTTATGTAGAGTGAATGTGTAGAGATGTATTCATATAGAATAATCAAACATACATTCAATGGAATGAAATTCAAAATTGTAGGAAATGCAAATTCTATGCATTAGTAAAGAATAGGGGGAAATGGTACATTGTGTTATAATACATGTATTATAGAGTAGATACATAAAGCATGTTATCTATGTTATGACTATGTATGGCATCAACTCTTTGGTTGAATGTGTATATTACATATTTATATATAAATAATATAAAATAATTTACAACTATTATTGATTACCAAGAAGATAGTTGAATCATTTCATCTTCCAAGTTGGATGATAGTTTTTGAACCTCTTAGAGCACATAGCTAAGGTAAGTCAATGCGTAGTTATGCTTTGGGCCCAAGAAGTTAGAGATTCCATGACGGAATACCAATAATTCATTTTGGATTTCGAGTCATTTGGGGTGGTGAGGCATACAAGATTACATGATGTGTAAGACTACGATCTATGGAGTGTGTATAATTTAGTAAGTCCATGAGTGGGTTAGTAAGTCATGATAAACTATGGGGTGAATAGGACTATGAAAGGTATGTAGAATAGAAAGGCATATGGGTATACAAGGCACACTGTATTTCAAATCATGTGAGAAATTGGTAAACTATAGTTGGTAAGTAAGCATAGGACTTGTGTGAAAGGATAAACAAGTTGTGTGTATAGGAGTGCACTAGATTGGGAGAGAGGTGCTCACTCTGTGTAGTAGAGTAAATGAGGAGTGAGATTGGTTTCATAAATATTGTGCATGGATAATTTTATGTTGGTTATAATGGGATAAATTGATAAAATTCTCATTAGTCATGTAAAATCAGATACAATCCTATTGTCTGCCTCAAGATCCTTTCTACCTCCAAAGTCACTTATGGGATTGAGTGCTCTAAAGAGGAAAGTAGGAGGCAATGCATGGGATTAAATATCACCTTATTAATTTTAGGACTTATGTTGGTTTAGTCTAAAGATCAAGCTAATTAACCTATTATACTCAAAGAGTTATGATTACTACCATCAGGGGCTCAATATATATGCAATTTCATTGGGAATACATTGTCAATTAGAGATACTTCTACTTGTCATTTACTATTGAGTCACACCTCACATATTTCTAAAGTTGGTGATATGTTTGGGTTCAGAAATAAACATAAAAAGGAGGGTAAGGTATTGTAGAAAAGAGTGTTTCTAGGATTGAATGGTTTTAATGCTTCAAGAACCAATCTAAGTTCCCTATCAAGTTATACCAGTGTGTTGAGTTTCAATGAAGGTTTTAACTTAGTTTTAACACAAAGGAGAGACATCTAAGGGAATAAGGGGGAATGCTTAATCTATAATCCCATCACTAGAAATCAATATTAAATTTTTTTATAGTATATAACACAATCTATAGATTAACATACATCATGGATATTTCAAGGGAAATGAAAAGGGTTCATAAATGGGTTAGAACAATGAAGCACATTATAAACACTATAGTAATTAAGTAACAGATCAATAATTCAATTTTCATAGAATTTACATTAATTCATGAACTAGAAATGATTGACACATTAAAAAATAAACCATAAATTAAATATAAAGCTAATAGTTTCATTCATTAAAATAAGTTGGTTTATAAAAGTGTCAATCATGGTAGACATTCATAATCAAAGAAGATAAAGGAAGAAGTAGGTGAAATCCTAGCTTAATTTTGACAAATTTTTGGGACTAAGAATTGTCAACCCTTAAAATGAAATATAGTTATACATTTATAGATAAGGATTTAGGCTCACCTATAAGTATCATGAGATTCATATCCTAGGCCATGATGGTTACTCCAGGTTGTTAAAATCATATTGATTTCAAAAAGAGAATATCCTCCCCTCTCTAAAAATATTCTCAAGGGCCCACTTAATTGATATGTGGAGAGGGTGTGGATGAACCACATCCTAATTTTTTGGACTTAACTTCCCTAGCTACCAACATATTTTCCACTAAATCAACCTCTCAGTCCAATTTGGCTAGATTTATTGGTGACTCTTAGAAGATCACCTCTAACTAGGCCACCAATCTTTGATAAACTTGGAGTAGGGCCTCCATGGACATCTTGACTTATGAAACTATATTCATTTGAAATGTGCACCCATGGATTCTCTATATCATAAGGGAGTTTTTATCATGGGGTACTAGGCATGAAACTTCTATGTGAGGACACGAGAGGGTTTAGCATTGAACACAAAAGTATTATCCTTTAGCTACATGTGTGAGCATTGGGTATCTCATTATAATGATGGAAATGTTGTTAAGGTGTGGGAGCCTTACACTCCTTGGGATGAGTCTCTAAAGTAGGTCAAATTCCTTCTATTCTACATGCACATATTTTAAGACTATCACACATACCTAAAGAGTAGAAAGGTAACCTACCATTAGTCTAAACCTAATAACTTTGAGGGAAAATGGAGCTAAATGGTAAGAAAGTGTTGGAAATAAAAAATGTGATGTGCTTAGAATAGATAAAGTGATCCTACTACCATAAAAATAGTGAAAACCATTAAGAACAAGACAATATCACATAATTTACACCAAGTCACTCTACTTGCATGGACACTTTGCATAGAGGCACGAGAACACAATGCATCATTGAGATGAATGAATAGTATCCATAGACAAAGCCTACATAGACCCTCATGTGCATAAGATACAACCTATAAGTGAGCTATGATTTCAATGAATAAGTGTAGGGGATAAATGATAAATGAGAGGGATGAACATTATCCATAGACAAGAATCAACAAACACAAGATAGCACATAGATCATCTAAAGAATTAAAAGAGTTAAACTTAATTCTCATTAATTTATAAGGTTTAACCAATACAAGTGCTCATGGAGGGAAATTTTAGTAATGTAAGGTTGCTAAAATATGTCAACCTTTTTATAGTTAAAGAACCATGTTTTTATAGTGCATAAGCTAATTTTATAATAAATGCATCACTTGGGTAGCGTATGTAGCATTTAATTATTTGTAATACCATAGCCATTCCTCTTAAAGTTTGTTTTGTGGTTGGTGGCAAGATAACTTTTGATTCCATGTGCATCAAGGAATGGAAGATCTTCCTAACAAGGTTAGAGGGTGGTGTGAATCCAAATATCAATTATGATAGTTACTTCAACATTGAATGTCTCTGATTATGATTCAATTTCATTCCAACAGTCACCAACACTCTCTTAATTTTTGGAAGATACTTGGCATGTGGTGCCCTCTGGTTGGTCTTGGGTGTGGCACTATAGGAGGGGCATAGTCATGACATGTGGAAGGTTGGTGCTATTTTTAGGAGGACCATAAACTTCCTTATGTTAAGCAAGTGTTGGGCCACCACATGGTAGCTAATAAAAAAAGGTTGAAACCTTCATGATAGGGGGTGCAGATGTAGAATCCTATGTGTGGGTACAAAAATATATTAAAGAGGCATGAAGAAGACCTTAGGGAAGATCACGCATGAAGCTGAAGGTCTTGGGTGTGCTTTTGGTGATTTGTAGTTGCTTATTGTGCTCTCTCTTTTACTTATCTATTTTGAAACTCGAGGACCCACACTCTAAAGCTCATGCACCTTTTAACCTAAACAAAAAAAAACCTACACAATGATATGTGTTGAGTTCCTTTCACTAGCATGGATCATTGTTGCCTTGTTGCATAGACTTGCACTTCCATCTTGAGTTTGGGTGAAAATGAGAAGCATTTGTGCATCTTCTTCTTAAGGTGCCTAGGACTTTACAACTATGCTAATTTTCTATAGGGTCTTAGGAGGCCTTAAATTGACTAAGGGGTGACTTATAAAGTCAATACTTATGGCAACCTTTGTAGGCCACTCGCCTTCTAAGCAGTAACCTAGTAGCTTTTGAGTGATCCATTGAGCATAGAATCTTTGAGACCTCTAGCTCTTTATCTCATGAATTCACCGGATACACATATTTTAACTTGGAAATGAGTTGAGATTCACCTAAAAAAATGAGAACTACACCAAAAGGTGCTTAGAGGAAAAATACCTAAGCTAATAAAACATTATGTGTAAGCACTTAGAGGAATTAAAACTACTTAAAACAAAGATATGCAAAATGTGCTTTTATTGAAATTAAAAGCATATAATCTACTTATTTACAATTTATATAAGACTTAACAAAAATAGTGCTTGATATTAATCGCATTAACTGAGATAGGAAGCTCTTATCCATTCATTCTAGCAAGCTAGAAGGTGTTAGATAGATTACAACTAGAGATGGTATATGGACCACTCCATATTACATCAAAATTGGTGTGTCTTCTAGCTTTCATTCTGTCTGCATCCTATTTGAGCATTAAGTCTCCCACCTAGAATCTTCTCTTGTTGGCCCCTTTGTCAAAGGCCCTCTTGGTCTATGCTTATTAAATTTCCATGGTGCATTCATCTTACACTCTATTTTCTTTGAGCTCTATGAGCTCTGTCATTTTTAATTTGAGGGGATCACTCTCGAGCAACTTCAACTAATGTGAAAGTTTCAATGAAGGCAACTCGAGGGATGTTGGTAACTTGGGTTCCCTTCCATAAACTAACACAAAGGGTGAGTTTCTTAATACTCTCTTGGGCATGACTTGATCATCCCAAAGAGCAATTATGAGCTTAGTATGCCAAGCCCACTAATTATCCTTTTGAGTCTTCTTTATGACACAAATCAGTTTCTTGTTCATGGACTCTACTACACCATTACCCTAAGGTTAATAGTTTGATGAGGTGTTCAAGTACATGTTATGCTTGATGAACCATTCACTTATCCTAGTTCTAAGGAAATCCAGTGCATTATTAGAGATAATGGTGTTGGGAACACTGAATCTCATTACAATGCCCTCATAGAGCTTAGGATGGATGTATCATTATCCTATTTGAGCACAATCACTTATATCCATCTCATGAAATAGTCAATTGATATGAAAATACATTTATTCCCATCACTGAATGGTGGGTTAATCATGCTTATGAAATCTAGGCCCCACTATGAAAAGGGTTGGTCGACTTGAATTAGGCATAGTGTTAAAGTTATGAGCCTTTGTTTTTCCTATGAACAAGGTGCATTTATTAAAACATCACACATATGCATGCACATATTTGAACTGATTTATCCAATAATATCCAACCTACACAATCTTCCCATTAGTAGTCTTAGGTTAATAATGGCCTCCCACAAGTCCATCATGGAATTCTTAAAGAATTTTGATCACTTGTTCGGGCTCTACACACCTCAAGAGAACTCCATTGGGATCCTTTTGGAAAAGTTCTCCTTCTATGAGTACATATGGAATGTATTGCAATATGAAATCCCTACACTTAGCTTTATTTAGGTTAGGAGGATATGCATTATGTTAAAGGAAGGTTCTCATATATTACGCCTAATTGGTTGTATATTCTTCACTTACATGCTCTTCCTTGCATGACATTAAGACTACATCATATTTTGATTTTTCTACTTTAGCTAACTACTCATAGATTCCCTTTCCTCAAACCAACTTGGTGACTTGGATATCTACGTCTTATTCCATCACTTTCATGATCAATCTAGCTATTTTCTTACTAATGTTCCTACTAAGTAGGAACTCCTTAATGCTTACATGTACCATCATGAGTTAAATTATATTTTGGGACAGCATATGCATAAATTTCTTTAGTGCTCCCACAAATGTGAGGGTATTATTTTCTATGAACTTATAATATACCTCATAATCCTTTAGTGCCTGGTTAAAGAAGGTAATTAGCTGCTCTAGTTGTTTCTTATTTTGCTATGTTAGGATGGTTGAGATGCTTTCATCTCTACCAAATGCACATAAGATAAAATACCTATTGTAGCTTGGGTTGATCAATTTAAGATCTTGCATGATGATGCACTTGATGGCCTTAATACTTTCCCATCCCTCATGCATCTAATCGAATTTAGAATTCTTCCTTAACATCATAGTGAGAGGCTTGACCAAGATAGCGAACCCAAGCACAAACCTTCTTGCAAATTTGATTCTCCCTAGGAAACTTTGGATATTCCTCTTATGGATTAGAAGGGGAAGGGATAAGATATATTTTAATCACTCTAGGTCAATTATGAGCCCCTATTTTGAAATAATGTTCCTAAGTATGGCACCTTCATGAACTACAAAGATGCATTTGTTGGGGTTTAAATAAATTCCAAACTCATGGTATCTCTGAAAGACCTGCTCTAGATGACCCAAATGATCCTATACATGTTTAGTGAAAATGGTTATGTCATCAAGTTAAACCAAGATGATCTTGTTAATAATATATTTAAATGCCATATCCATGGCTCTCTGAAAGGTCACACCTATGTTTTTCAAACCAAATGGTATGTGTTGGTATGTAAAGGTTCCCCACTTAGTGGTGAATGCAGTTTTATTTCAATCACAATATTACACTTGGATTTGGTTATATCCTAAGTAACCATCCAATGATGAGAATATTTCAACTCCTATGACCATTTACAAGACCTTATCCATTGATGGGAAAGGATAGTGGTCTTTGAGGGAAGCCTTGTTTAGGTCCCTAAATTCCACATAGAGGTGAATCTCCATATTTTTCTTATGCACTGGTACTAGATTGGTGACCCATGAGGAATGTTTGATTTGAAGTATTATACTAACCTCAATGAGTTTGGAGAGATCCTTACACATCAATATATCTAGCTTAGGATTAATGGGCCTCTAATTTTGGTACACAAGTTGTGCCTTTGAGATCCTTTCAATGCATCTTGAAGCAAATTCCATTGGGATGGAATAGTGAGTGCATCCCACATTGTGACATTGAGGCTTGTATTCTTCATATACTCCACTATGTTGAAGGGAAGCTTGGATTAATTTTTTTGTGGCTTTGGAATATCATCTTCTCTTGGCATTGGCACACTAATTTAAGGTGGTCCCTCTTTTTGCACTATCTTTTCTAGGTACAAAGTTTGTGTGGGTGCTTTAGCTTATGAACCTACTTAATTAACTTGTAGCACTGATGATGTGGGTACTAAAGTCAATATGTCTTTGTATGTCACTCTCCTTTTGAATCTTGTATTGAAATAAATTGGAGATTACCTCTGATAGCTGTGTTACCTTGATTTACATAGCTACAGTCCTCCTCCTACCAATTGATGAAAATAAACCCATCCTGTAGTTGAATTGGTGCTTAGACATATCCCATTTATGAATCTATATTTCTTAATTTCTCCTTTAATTGAGGCATGTTTTACACCATGAGTGCTTTATTCAATCTCCCATTTATGTAGGTATCTTGATTATGAATTTAGTTACATGGAAAGCACCACTCAGAATCTTATGCTAGGTTATTTTGAACTAGGACAAGGGTTTTGGAAGTAGTAGTAGCATCAACTTTATGTGCATAAATAATTTTATTATAGGTGAGTTAATTTTGATGCTATGCACTACCTTTATATGGAGGTCTATTTGAATAATATTATTGAGCAAAGGATTGATGATGTCTAAGATATTGCACTTTTTGCCTTTTGAGGGTAGCTAATTCCTTCCCAAAATTCTACAATAGTGTTTTTACTTCATTTAATTCATTAGGAGGGGTGATAAATGGAGTAGGTGGGCTTACAATAGTAGGAATATGTGCTATCATAGGTTTCATAGTTTCTTGATTAGGGAGAGGTTATGTGAATATAGGCATGTAAATAGGGGGTGAATATTTATGAACCAAAGATGTTTGGAGTCACCAGGTGCTCTTGCTAAGTGTCTACTATACTTATTGGCTAAATATTACACCAATTCCTTAGCTCTTCTTTAAATTATCCCATCGATCATGCCAAAAACTTTTATCATTCAAAACATGCACCCAAGGATGCTATGTGGTGTAGGGGAGTTTTTATCATGGGGAACTAGGCATAAAGATTTTGTACAAGGATATGAGAGGGTTTGAAACTAAGCATAGAAGTATTGTCCTTTAGTTGCACACACAAGCATCAGTTTTCTTATTGCAATGATGTAAACATCCCTAAGGTTTGAGACCCTTTCACTCCTTGAGATGATCCTCTAGAGTAGGCTAGATTCCTTCTATTCTACACGTACCTAGTTTAAGACTAGTGTGTAGACCTAAAGAGCAAAAAGGTAACCTACTACTATTCTAAACCTAATAAATTTGTGGGAAAAGGGAGGGAAAAGGTAAGAGAGTGTTGGAAATAAAAAAGGTGATGCACCCATAATAGAATGAGTGTTCCTACTTCCATAAACATAATGTAAACCCTTGAGAACAAGACAATATCACATAGTTTCTAACAAGTCATTCTACTTGCATGAAAGATTCACATAGAGATATGGGAACACAATATAGTATTGAAAGGGATGAAGATTATCCATAGACAAATCCTACATAGGCCTTGATGTATACACGATACAACTTGCAAGTGAGATATGAGTTCAATGAGGAGGTGAAAGGGATGAATGAAAAAATAGAGGGATGAATATTATCCACATACAAGAATCAACAAACATAAGATAGCACATAGATCATTCGAAGAATAAAAAAGTGAACTTAATTCTCATTAATTTACAAGGTTTAGCCAATACAAGTGCACATGGAGGGTAATATTAGTAACGTAAGGTTTCTAAAGTATGTTGACCCTTTTACAATGAAAGAACTAGGATTTTATAGCGTATAAGTTAGTTTTATAATAAATGCATCACTTGGGTGGTGGATATAGTATTTAATTATTTATGAAACCATATCCATGCCTCTTAAAGTTTGTTTGGTGTTTGGAATTAAGATCACTTTTGAATCTATATGCAATGAGGAATGAAGATCTTCTTGACAAGGTTAGAGGGTGGAATGAATCCAAATCCCAATGTATGATAGCTTATTTTGCATTTAATGTCTCTGATCATGACTTGATTTCCTTCCAACCATCTCCAACCAATCTTTTAATGTTTGGTAGCTACTCGGCATGTGGCACCCTTTGGTTGGTCTCAAGTATGGAACTGTAGGAGGGTCATATTAATGACATGTGTAAGGTTGGTGTTATTTTTGGGAGGACCACAAACTTATATTGAACAAGCATTGGGCCACCACATGGAAGCTATGAAATAAAGGTTGCAACCTATGCAATAGGGAACACAAATCTAGAATCATGCATGTGGGCATATAACTATATTAGAGAGGGTTGAACAAGAACTTAGGGTAGATCATGTATGAAGATGAAGGTCCTAGGTTTGCTTTTGGTGATTTTTAATTGATTACTACACTCTCTCTTTTATGTATCTATTTTGAAACCTTAGGACCCACACTCTAAATCTCATGCACCTTTTGACCTATGCATGATAAAAAAATATCTAAGGACATGATTTGAGTTCCTTTCAATATCATGGATCATTGTTGCCTTTTTTTTCATACTCATGCTTCCATCTTTAGCTCAAGCATAGATGAGAAGCATCTATGCATCTTATTCTTGAGGTGTTTAGGAATTCATAGCTTTGCTAATTTTCTATAGGGTCTTAAGAGGCCTTACACTAATTGAGGGGAGACTTATAAATTCAATATAAACCTTAATAATGTTGGTATTAGATTGGGTGGAGATTTTTATCACTACCTAGGTCTCATCCTTATTGGCCTTTACCACCTTATTTTTCATGACTTAGTCAAAGTGACCCAAGTGGACTCTGAACTCACTCTTATCTAGTAGAGTTCCATATGGTTGGAACAACACTATGATGTTAACCTATTTGAAATAGACATATATCCTTTCCTTTCTTTCTTCAAGCTACTTCACTACCATCTATACCAAGCTCAACCACTTATCAATTATAGAACTCATATTCCTAATGTATGTTTGATATAGCCTTAGGTCTGAAGTGGCATCAGATTTAGCTTTGGGATCATGCCCTTGCACACCATTACTGCTAGCTTATTATACTTTATATATACTAGATAAATTCTCTTGAAATAGGCTTGGGTCCTTATAAGTTGTGCCTTGTTATCTACTAGAATCTTGACTACCTTCCCTATAATTGACAAAAGTTATAGGAGGGCATCCATGACTTGTCCAATTAGCTCCACAAGGGAAGAGCTCTTTACTTGCACTATTAGGGTTTTGACTTTCTCTCACATATCCACCATTAATTTATTTGACATGTCATGGGTATCCTAGAGGACTGATACTAGGTATTCATTTACATTTTCTTTTATCATGGAAGTCCTCACCTTGGCAAGGAAGAAAAGGTATTTTTGAGTCTACTAGATCATATGGTTCCCCTTATAAATAAAATTATGAGTGAGGATCCTCCACATGTTTCCTATGGTGTGGTAAAAGTCCCATAGCACATAAGTTTC
This sequence comes from Torreya grandis, assembly GCA_037957365.1. Classification (NCBI taxonomy): domain Eukaryota; kingdom Viridiplantae; phylum Streptophyta; class Pinopsida; order Cupressales; family Taxaceae; genus Torreya; species Torreya grandis. The sequence goes on along the minus strand of JARHVA010006551.1, from coordinate 215,657 downwards.
ACCCTTCATTATCATATCAGGTGCATGTGACACCATATCTATTCTTATGATGAAAGGAGGTGTTGATAGGGTGATAAAGATGGTGGTTAAATGTGGAGGCTGAGGTGGAGTGGGGATGGATAAAGTGGAAGGGCTACATGAATAAATCAGTGAAGGAAAAGGCATGGGGGTAAAAACATGAAAGATGAATGGGGAGGCCCAAGGGAACATTTTTGCTTGCCACTAGCTTTAGGTTAAGTTAACTTGTGAGGCTATGACTCCAAGTAGAGGGCAATTCAATACAAGGGAGGAAATTAGCTATTTAAATCCAAATCCTTGGGTGCTTAGGAGAAGGGAATGGAGATATATAAGAATGATGTGGGGAACCAAAGGAGGTGGTATAGGAGGGGTAATGAAAAGTTACATAGGAATTTGAGAGGGTGAAATTAAAACTTGAATATAAGGTCAGGGATGAATCACCTTCTACTTCTTATTAAACCTCTTACTTAAATTACCCTCAGCTATTTTTTTGGATGGAATAGAGGTGGTAGAGATTATGGGGATTGATTAAGGAACCTAATAGGAAATTGAGGGTACCATTATTATTGGCTAGGACACTTGAGCAATGCATGTAAGTGAACTTATTATTAGAGCAACAACTATACTTTTTGGGGATAAGGCACTAGTAGGTATTTGGATATATAAAATGACCAGTGGGGGCACTAGGTAAATCCTTGATTGTGGAATGGTGGATGTAGATGGGAATAAGGAGGTGAGGATGTTGTTTATGGTTTAGCCTAGAGGCACTTGGATGAATTATGGGGGAGGTGAAATGGGAAAAATGGGAGGTACCACTTGAGTGAACTAGTGGGCATTTGAGAAGTTAGGCTGGGTGATAGGTTGATGGAGAATGGAGGGAGTAGGGTAAGGGATCTGCATTTCTATCACTTGTTTTTCCTACTTTAGACTAGTATCTAAGATGTTACTAAAATCAAAACAAAACTATTATATATCTTAAGGTGAGTCACTTATAGTGGAAGAACCTAAGGTCAGACCAACTAGGGATGAACTAATAGAGGTTGAGCTACCTAGACCATAGGTGGTATAAGAGGGGTAGTGGGCCAAGGGAGAAGAGATTTAGGAGGAGAACCTCTAGGAGGAGAAGCTGTTAGGACCTATTACATAATTATTCTTAAAATCTATGTGGTTGTCTAAACATCCTAATCAAGTTGGGATGATATGGAAGAGGTAAGGCTAACCTAAGTAGATGGCACATGTTGATCATATTCTTACATGACTCACTCTTGAAAAACACCTCCTTATCATTAGTTGGGTTCAAATAGAGCTTGTCATCATCCTTATGATGATGGCCATAATTGAGATTTATATGGTCCTAATACTTGGCCATATGTAGCTTGATAACACCATGCAAATCCTAATATTAGTGCTCAACCCTACCAAGTACAAAATAATCCCTTTTGTTTACCACTTCTATAGAGGGAGAAGGCCTAATATACATGGTGCTTGATGGTGATTTCAAAAGGTGGGCATGCCTTTTGGTGGTAGTTGATATAGTGCCCAAAGATTACTTCGACTAATTAGTATGTGATTTCCTACTCTATTAGGTGGTTCATAACTTGACAAGGTAAGCAGAGGGGAGCCTTGAGAGTGCCCACCCCCTGAATGATCATGTCTTCCTTATAGTACCAATAATCCCTAATGGGATTGAGGGATTCCCTAATCTCCTTAAAAAAATGGAGGCATGGATGCCTTATTAATGGATAGGTATGCCACCATGTAAAAGGACTCAAATATCACATGGATGTGGTTTTGATAATGGTGGCCATATAGTTTTTACAAAACTACATGGACCACCACACCCTCAGGAACCCTTACTAAAAAATTATAAGGTTTTAATGTGATCATCTTCTATATAATGTCCACCAAATAACTCATGTATAAGTCAACTCCTCCCTAGGCATATCCTATGACCTTGATCAAATTAAAATTGATTACCCCTCTAAGATTGGGGACTTGCTCTACCATGAGAATTATGTGGAGTAGGGAATCCATAAGAGGTTGACATGTAGTTGGTCACTTTCCCTAAATAGTCGATCGAGAAAGATCATCCCTATGTAGACTCCCTCCTTGAATGTACAAATAATATATGCATTCAATTATATATTATTAACCCATTTAGCTTCAGTATTCTCCTCTTGATCCTTTAGGACATCATAAATAAGGTGATTACTAGTCTAGACAATCACCATAGTTGAATCATAAGTGATTTTAAACTTTATAAGGTTATAATAAGATCTGAAGGTATATCTTGAGATGTTCATGATCTAATGATAATATTTTACATATCATACCATGTTATGAATATCATCATCTGCCCACTTCATTATGAGCAACAATTTATGAAATATGTTAATGTTGGGAAAGACCTTTGGGTTGGATATGGATTTGTGTAGCCTATACTTATCATATTATATAAGGGAATATTTTAACTTAGCCTTATCCTCATCATCACTACCAATTTTTTTTGTACTAGATAAATAGATTTGAACATCTCATTGTAGTTCTTGAAACATGTCAAGCCATCTAGGAATGTGGTGTCTTGATATCCTAGATTAGATTTAGGGTTCGAGGATGAGGTGGCCATTACATCCAAGATGGAACTACATAACAAGAAACATTGATAAAATGGTAAGAACATAAAGGGAACTAGTAAGAAGAGAATGTGAAGAGTATATTCTAGGAGATAGAGAGAAATAATAGCTAATGAGTTCACCTTGGGGCACTTATAGGGATTTGCATACATATTTTACATTGATGGTGTTTAGAGACTCACTTGGAATGAATTCAAATTTATGTTGGTGGTTCTATCCTCACATTTATTCCATTATCTATAATTAAAATTAGATATCTATAATATATACTCTCTACTAAATTTGGCGATTATGGCATGACATTTTAAGTTATCCAAACAAGGCCTAGTTTCACATTTAATTAATGCCTAGAGCATGGTAGGTGCATGACCATATCAACCTTGAGATTGATAAGTTTATACATAGGGAAAATTTCACTCCTTAATTTTATCAATCTTTCTTGGGTTCTAATTTTTCTATTAGATTTGGGAGACTGACAGGTCAAACATTGTGGTGAGCTCATTGGTCTATTCCTAAAAATTATGATCTATAGACTATTGACAAATTTAACCTCCTAGGTCAAATTTTCACCCCCATAATTTAAAACTTGATCTTTTCAAGTTATTCCAAGGTCAAATAAGGTCCTATGAGGTCTTTTGGAAAGTTTAAGGTAAATGTGCTTCATTATATTAGTCATGTTTAGTCACCCCTAATGCATTGTATTCCACTTAAATCCATTTTTTATGACTCATCTAACATAAAAAAGGTGAAATAGGGTCAACTAAATTAATCAAAGGTAGAATTGTATGGGCATACATGTGTCAAATCAATTTGTGTTAGTTTCATATGAAAATGGCAATTACAAGTGGTTTCTAATGCCAAAAATAAGAAGAGTAACATGATTTTGTAGGTGTGAAAGATGTCAAAGGGCATAAATGAATTATTTATATATATCAAGGTAAAATATAGGATTTTAATGTAGGTACATGTCCAAAAAAAGAGAAACCTATTTTATTCCTCCTATCGAGCTTCTTGGCAACTCAAAAAGGCCAATAGATTTGTGAATGGTATGGATGAGAGACACAGAGAGAGAGAGTTGGAAGGAATTATCTTGGACAAATATGGGGTATTTATACACTTTAAATCCATGTTAAAATATCTAATATTAATGGATTCTCATTTATGAACAACCATTAAGAAGATAGGGTGGTTTAAAACCCTATAAAACCCATGGTAGCTCAGTTTTCTCTTTGAAATGGGAGTTTGAATCTCATTGGAAGCATGAATTAAATTGGAGAGGATATAGGGGGTCTGTTTAGCCATTCCATATGTTTTTTCCAAGTCCCACTTAGCATTTTTGAGCTCAAGGAGGAATAAATCTTCATGTTTAGAGTAGTTTGTAGGTTGAAGATCATGGTTTCTTGATGTTTTGGGGTTTTCAATAGGATGGAGGTATGTTGATGAAGATCCCACATAATATTTCTCTCCATCCAATTCTATATAGGTCCATTAAATATTTATCCATGCCTACTCTAAACCAAAAATCTTCCCAATAGGCTACTGACCAATAGTTTCTCAAAAGTGTTCATCATTGATCAAGGTAGCAAGTAGAACCCTAACATCATGGTAATATTTCATTATGTGATAATAAAGATAAGTGATTTATGTAAAGTGTTTGGTCTCTTTAAATCTAATTTTATCTCCTCAAACCTTCATTTTAACTCAAAAAAGTGAAGAGAATTCATGTTCTCATGCTTCATCAAAAGGCAGTGTGTAGCTTGCACTAGTTAGAGGTTAACATGTAATTAATTATGAACCATCAAGAAAACAATATGGGAATTTGTTACATATAATATAAATTATATATTAAGCCTCTAAAAACTCAAATAATTAATGTTATCAACATCAAATCCTCCAAGTAAACATACAATGATCTTAGGTTTGAGAATGTGTTAACACTTGTCTACATAAAAGTGAGATAAAGGGACAAAAATTACATTTTCATAGAAGTAAAAGGATCTAAAAGGACATGGATATTTTTAGGAATAGTGTTTAAAGATATTTTATGGGTTTATATGATAAAATCATACACCACAAGGGGATCAAAATGACAAAATTCAAACCTATAGGTCTCCATTGCCAAGGAGATGCAACAAGTCCTTGTGTTGAATGATGAGGTTCAAGATTCAAATGAGGTGCTGGAGCCATGGGTTAATAGTGTGGAGATGTATTGTAGGTATATAAAGTGTGAATATTTATTTGAAGACTCACTCTTTAGATCCAATAAATCCCAATACTAAACATATACCTATAGTCCTAACTAAGACTATAGGCTTGTATTTTAGATATGAAAAAGAGTGCATCTTGTACTAAGTAGGAAGTTTATAGGAACAAAGAGATTGAAATAAATATGGATAAGGATCCAAATATGTCTAAACTCCTATGAATAAAAGATCATAAATATGATAAATACATTTTCATTACTCCTAGCATAAGCATTTATCATAACCTCCACATTTAAATGTTGATGTAAGAGATTCAAATTGTTAGTAGTATATATTTAAATTAGTCTCATGGTCTACATGTGCACATAGAGCTGGTTAGTAGTGACCAAATAGTTTGGTGTAGCACCTTCCTAGTTAGGTTTATTTCATGTTATCCCTCCCTTTTCCCTTACAATCTATTATTTTAGTGTTGTGAGCCTAATTGATACATCAAGGGGAAATATCCCTAAAATATAGAGGTTTAGTCTATTTAGAGGTTACCCACAACCTAGGACTATAACAATTGTATAGCTCAATTGAGAGGGCTTAAATTACCCTCTCAACGGTGCAAATTTGAGTGAACATGGACCACATACATCTTTTGATTTGGTTGGGATCTCTTAGGATTTGACATCTCTATCAAGTTTGAAAGACTGACCATTTTGACTTTGGGGTGCCCTAATTAGGTAGACTCTGATAGGTTCCAACGTCTCTATTTGTGATCCATGTAGTGCCCTTCAATTTAATCATTCTTCTTATGAAAAACCATAAAAGGGACTGATTAATCGAAAATAAGTGTAATGAATTTAAATGCTCACCTGGCTACCAACTTAGCTATGTAGGATTCCACATAGGACTCTGAGAGACTACGACTCTAGGAGACAAACTCCAAGAACCTTGTAATTAAAAGAAACCTATATAAAACTTAGTGTATTTAAATATTATACGTAATAAATTGTTTGGTTTATTTTAAGATATGACCAGGACCTAACTGATTTATCTTTAAAGGTCATGGGGGATTTAAATAGGGATCATATAGCCATAAAAAACACTTAGTATGCTAAAAAATCTATGGAAAAAAAAGGAACCTTGAGGGTTCCCTTAGAAAGGAGCTGATAGAAATAAGACTGAGAGTCTGGGAACCATGAATTTGATCAATTTTAAGAGGGGTCCCCCACTTCTCTATGGAATGGGGTGTGTTGGCCACGAAAAATACCAAATACAATAATACAAACTTAATATCAATAGACACATTTCAACCTCGTGCATATACATTTTAGGTCTAATTATTTGTGTGATGCCACTAGGTATAATCAAATATATTATAAATGGCATATGTAGTTGTATGATGCTATGGTACCATTGCAAGGTTCCATGATATACTATTATGTCTAATACTCCACCAAATAATCCCCCCCAATATTTGTTATAGTATATTGGTTAGAAAGTGGATATTCATATTATTCTTATCTTGTTCAGAATGGGCATGTGCCCATTCTACATAAGGAGTCTCAAAGAGAAATTGAAATTCACTATATGTTCTTTTATAATCCTTATCACATCAGTAGAGAATTTATGAAGGTCATTCTCAAGGTTTAAAGGTAGGTCATGTGTTATATAATATTGGTTATAAAGTAGATGTTCATATTATTGTAATATTGTTGAGAATGGGCATGTACCCACTATACAAAATATTGGAATACTATCAACTATCAACTTTTTTTTTCTTGTGTAGAATGGGATAAATTGATAAAATTCTCATTAATGGGTTGTGTAAAATCAAGGGCAATCCTATTCTGAATAAGATATAAAATATCATCTTCATTAATTATAATTCATTATAAAGACCAAATACAATAATACAAACTTAATATCAATAGACACATGTCATCCTCATTCATAAATATTAAATTCTAATTCTCTATGGGATACCGCTAGGTACAATTAATTATACTAAAAATGACATATGTAGTTATCTGATGTTGGCATATTGTTGTAAGGATCTACAATATACTATTATGTCCAATACTATACTAAATCATTACCCCAATCTTGTGTTATAGAATACTAGTTATAAAGTGGATGTTCATATTTTTTTACCTTGTTCAAAATGGGCATGTGCCTATTCTAGACAAGGAGTATCAAAGAGACCTTGAAATTCACTATAAGTTCTTCTACAATCCTTCTCCCATCATTAGAGAATTTATGAAGGTCATTTTCAAGGTTTTGAAGTAGGTCATGTGTGACTCCACGAACATTTAGGGCATGTGCTATATAATATTGGTTATAAAATATATGTTCATATTATTCTTATCTTGTTTATAATGGACATGTGCCTATTTACACAAGATTAGAATACTATCCACTTCATCCATTTTTTATGTTGTTTAAAATGGGATAAATTGATAAAATTCTTATTAATGTCTTATGTAAAAGTAGGCAAAGGCACGTTTTGAATAATATATAAAATATCATCTATGTTTAATTAAAATTCAATGTTAAGACCACATACAATAATACAAACTTAATGTCAAAAGACACATGTCCTCGTGCATATACATTTCAGGGCTAATACTCTGTGGTATAAATTAAAAATCAAATAATAGTAGCTTGTATGGAAATAGAATATTCCCATCTACACAAGATATAAATAATGGATTATGAATTAATAATATTCTAAAGATACTATTAATATATTAATATAATGGGGCATAACATGATCACTTCTTGCTTTATGCTTATAATATACTTAACATATAATTTATGTACAAAGGGCATACTATACTCTTATTAATATTAGTCTTAATTTAATAATGTGGAGTCATGGTCACATGTCCATTTCACACATGTAAATACCATTGGATTATTAATCGATAATATTCACAATATATTATAGAACTTTGTATTATAGGCAATTGTGCTCATTTTATATAGGTTAAAAAGAATTTAATCAATTGATAATCAAAGCTTATTATCTTATGTAGAATATAGGCCTCTATTTATTAATCAATTTCAATTTTGGAAGCAATAAATTTTAACCACTCATTATAAGGTAGTAGTGCACATTTAGATAGGAATAAGTGTTATTATTAAAAACAAATCTCTTAACTATAACTATTTTTTTCATAAAAAAATACTTTTGCATATAAACATGAATCGGAATTCAAAATAAAGTTTAAATTATCATGAGGGAGATATTTCATAAAAAATATTTTAAAATTTTATATTCACTATTTTAGATGAGAAAAAAGTAGTTATAAAGTAGAAAAGGAGTTACTTTCTAATAATTGTGTTTCTATGGTATGATAGTTACATATAAATAAAGTGAAGGAAGTGGAGATTACACAAAGACTCGTTAACATTTGATATTAATTTTTTTGTTCACTACAATCTACTCCCTCTCATGAGATTCCCATGGGATTGGGCATTCCTTGAAAAGGGGAATGTGAAGACAACTATGGACTTTAGTCCTCAATTTTAAGATTGATATGTGATTAACCCATGGCATGGTTGTGGGTATTGGACTTCATAAATGGAGTCTACATTAATATTTTTTAAGAGATGCACTATCACAACTAAAATTTCCATACACGGCACTTCACATATGTTAAATATGGTTATGAATATTTGAGTGTTGGTAATATTCTTTATAAACATAAGGGGAAAGGATATTTCAATTCCACTAAAAATCACAAAAGAGAGGGAAGGGTAAGGTAGAGAAGGGAAGCCTCTAGGTTTAAAATTAACTTAATGCATTGGTCATTGAACTAAGTGACTCTACCATAGTTATATAATTATAGATTGAGTTTCACTAGAGTTTTACCTCCAAGAACATATAGTGGGGAGAGTCTGAGGGAATTGGTAGTATGTCATCAATACAAGTTTTTCTCTAATGATGAGTATTAGGGGTTTATTGTCAAAAACATATAAATTCCATATGATAATTTATATCTTAGCACACAAATTATCAATACTAACAAATGGGAAAATAATGAGCTCATGAGATTATAATAGATAAGCACATAATAACCATGATATACATAAAGTAGCAAAGTGTTAATCCAATTAACCTAGCACTGATGATCATTCAAACATGAATATAAAATAAAATTGAAACATAGGAAAGACCCTCTTCCATAAAATAGAGATTATATTCATTGAAAGAGTAAAATGTTTCTAAAATATTTGATCTAGACCACTTTTACAATCTAGAGTGATCAAAGAAATGTAGATGAAATACTTGCAATAATCTAACAACACTTTATAACAATTTTGGTCGACCCTATAACACAATATAACTTTTATTGAATTAGATAAGGATTGGGGATCACCTCCAAAAATCATGAAGATCCCATCTTAGGAAATGATGGCCACTCATTATAGTTATAACCATATTTAAAAATTTAAACCAAAATAAATCCCTATAAACCTATAATAGATCTATGGGGGACCTCTAGTTGACACAAGGAGGTGGATGAGAGGGATAGGCTCCTAACTACTTCAAATGGGAGTTCCTAACTTCCAATATGAATTACATGAGGTCAAAATCCTTATCCAACTTAGCCAAGTTCATTGGGGCTTCCTTGAATATCACCTTGAACTGAGTTGGCAGTCTCTAGGAGATGTGAAAAGTTATTTCCATTGATGCTTAGACTCTGAAGACTTGGTCGATGTTCATTTTAGACTAAGTTGATAGGTTCAACACCACTTAGACCCCTTCCTAGTTTGCCTTGGACACTTTCTCCCTCATGACTTGGTTTTCTTTTTGTAAGTGGACTTTGGATTTCCCTTAGTGGAGCAATGTGCTATCTAGGTGGAATATCATGGAGATATTGACCTTTTTGAAGTAGGTCAATATCTTCTTCTCTCTCTCTTCCAAGGGTCCTATTAAAATATGATCCAAGGATAACCACTCCTCTATTGTATCTCTCATGTTCTTAGAATATGTTTGATATAACCCCAAGTCTGAGGTTGGCATCATCTTGAACCCTGATAACATTCCCTTACTGACCACCACCTATAGCTTCTAGCACTTCCCATCAATCTCCATCATCATCCCCATGTAGGCTTGAGTCCAATATATAATTATACCAACTCATCTCGAGTCTCCACTAATTTTCCAAGGATTGAGAAAAGTAGTAGGAGGGCTTCCTTGACCTACCTGATTAGTCTAACTAGGAATGTGTTCATTACTTAGGATTTGAGAGTCAAGACTTGGCTCTACATGTCCTTGTAGAGCTTCTCAAACATATTATGGGTGGATTAGATTATAGAGAGTAGTTATTTGGAAATCTTCTCATCTCCAATGGTATTCCTCACCTTGGTGAGGTAAAATATATCATGATGGGTATGTCATATTACTAGGTTCCCCTCCTAGACAAATATCTACATGGGCATCTTTTTCATACTCTTAGAGGCTCAATTAAAACTCCATTTTATATTCAGGTCACCATAAACATATATCTATGATGCCTATGACCTCAGGACCATCCCTTAACTTATGAGGGGTGTAAGAAGTGTGGCTAAAAGTATGGTGAAGGATAGAGGATGAAGTGGATGGGAGATGGAGGAAGTGGAAGGAGTAAAAGAGGAAATGAGTGGAGGTGGATGGGGCATGGGAATGAATGGAGGGATAGTGAAAGGGGAAGCCCATGGTAACATTTGAGTCTACCATTATTCTTTAGTGAGTTTCACCTAAACTATAATTGCCCCAAGGAATGGGTCATAGAACAACAAAGAAGAGATGGGTTGGTTGAAGGAGAGATTGGTGGGGTCTTGGGTAAGGGAGAGGGTGGTCAAGGAGATAAATGTTGAGATAATGATATTAGGGATAAAGGATCCATTGAGACTTATGAAGGAGGTGGAGTTGGATCATAAGGCCTTTAGGCTAGTGCTAGAGTACGATTCACCTTTTATTTCTTCTTTATCCTCTTTTCTAGGTTGGCTCTAGGTGTTATGGTGGATGGTCTGTTTAGGATGATAAGGGCCATAGTGGTTGATGGCATAAGACTTGGAGCTACAAAGGAGATCACCAGGCTCACTGAAGTGGGGTTGAAGAGGGTCCCTATTATAAGTGGTATGCTTCTAAAGGTTGCAGTCATACTCATTATTAAAGGCATGCCCAAGGGAGGCATTGAGAGGACTTAAGGGTGTGATATGGGAGGAATGGAAGGGAATTAAGAAGTAAGGACACTCAGAAGGACCAAACCAAAGGTACTTGAGTGAAATATGGATGAGGAGACATGGTAAATAAAAGGGGTGGAACCAAACTAGTAGATGTTAAAAATGGGATTTAGAATGCAGTGGGAATAAGGGGTAGAATGGAAATGGGAGGAGATGGAGTAATGAGCAGGGGAATTTGGATGGGAAACTATTATGTACCTCATTCTAATATCACTATTGAGCTATCAACCACAACAAATCTTAGTAGTTATCATGTCAATGATTGAGTGGGTTGTATTTTGGTCATTTAGTATCATGTAGTTTGGGTTTAGATCTAGCGTAGCTTAGTTATTAGGGATATTAGAGGAGGTGAAAGTGTAAAACAAGGATAATCTTGAGGAGGTAGATGTGAAATTGAAACATGAGGAGTAAGAGCCGCTAGTGGAAGTAGAGTTAGAACTGGAGCTGGAGCTAAAGGAGCTAGAGCTTAAGGGGGATAATGTGGTGGGATGCCCTATACGATCCTTTGAGTGATGTTTTAAGCTATTGTTTTTGGGTATTCCATAGACTGAGCATCAACTGGAGGATTTTTGAAAGGTTTTAACTAAGCCTTCTTTCCCTTATTCTTCTCGTTGGTTTCTAACTAGTATAGTTCCTCATGGTCATTAATGGCATTGAAATAGAGACCATCATCATATTTAGCTTGATGGTCATAGTTGATGTTGAGTAAAGTTTATTATTGGAAAAAATGGGATTTAATCACTCGTTTAAAGTCCCATTGCCTAATCTTGCACTTTGATACGGAAAAAGAGTCTCTCTATATTGCCATCTTCTATATCAAGTGGAATTTATTGTAGATATGGTGTCATATGATGATCAAGAGTGGTAGGGATAGAATTTGTTAACATTATATTCAAAACTCAAAGATGACATTCACTAGTTGATATGCAATCTCCTATTTTACTTAGTAGTCAAGGACATAACATGGCAAGTAGAGGGGGTCTTAGAGAAATCTAATGATTTAGATCACCATGTCATATTTGTATAACTAGTAGTCCCTAATGGCTATGATATAGTCTTAGATTTACTTTAAGAGTTAGGGCATCAAAGCTATGGTGAATACCTTGTAAACCACTAGGTATAAGTGCTCACAAACATCCCAAACATATTGGTGGAACTAGTGTCCATACAACTTATAAAATACCACATGGATGGTCAAGCCACTAATAACCCACATAAGAAAGACTAAATGCTTGAATGAGAGAATCCTATATATTGCATATATAAAGTATCTCATCATGTAGAAGTCACCTCTAGCTCAATAATCTATAATGGCTTGGATAAACTTGAATTTCATCAAGCCTCCTATATCTAAGATGTCCAAGCATGTCAGGATCATGTAAAGGAGGGGCACCCAATACTCATTGACATGTTGGCAATATAGGTCCTTGAACAACTATTTTAGTAGGATCATGCCTACTAGGACCTGTTCTTGAAAGGTGCAAAATATTTAAGTATTAACTTTATCCTTGTTAAACCACTTGAAATTGGGGTTCTTATCCCATTCATGGAGGATGTCATAGATATGGTAGGTGTTCATCTAAGATGATACTAGTAGTGCATCATAATATAAAGAGAAGTATAAGAGGGGAGTAGTATGATTTGAAGGCATTCTTAGATATATCAACAATTTGGTACCCACAAGTAGGTGAGCATATCTAGTCATTGAAATCATCTTTCAAATGGATGGCTTTATGGAGGATGTCACCCAATAGGTCAGTGTAGGGAAATTCCTTAGGTTTGGTTGTACCTCTATGGAACCCACACTTTTTATAGGACTTAAGGGCATCCTTATACTCATCTTACTAGTCACCCATGTCATCATAATCCTTGGGGACTTGATCAATTTCCTTATATATATCATTATAGTGCCTATAGTTAGTTAAATTAGTAGGGAAGGTAGTGTCCCAGTACTTGGGCTTGGCCTTTAGGTTTGAGGATGCAACAGCCACTGGAATAGGATGGAGGGAAAATTTAGGGAGCTTTTAGTTTAGAAGGAATAGGATATAGGGGCTTTGTGGAATTTTGGAAGCAAGGAGTTAGGGATTTCTTGTAGTTAGTAATGGTAACCATTAATGGGTTTATATTAGGCTTTATAAGTGCATGCATAAATCCCTCTACATTAATAGCATTTGACAACTCACTTATGAATTTAAATTTAAGTTGGAGGATAGATTGTATCCCTTTATTTATAAATCCATAATTGAATTTGGATCCCATGATTCTCCGCTACCAATTAGATATATCAATGGCAATGGGATGTTTTTAAAACTATCCAATCGAGTCTAATTTCCTATTTTTTAATGCATAATGTATGGTAGCCATGCAGTCACATCTCTTAGAGGCTTTTAGCTAACTCTTACCTTTTAAACATGTCATCTAATCATTGGTCTTCCCATTAATGATTGGTACCTAGGCATGCATCTATACCTCATATTGATCCCTAGGTTAGGTGATGTGTCACTTAGGAACATATAGCATGTTCTAATAGGATTTTGAGTCTCATATGTACTTATTTCTAAGATTATTGGGGTTTGAAGTGGAAACTAGTTCATTAGCATACTAGATGACTACATGGTAGCTTCCCATTCGATTAGGCTCTCTCAGGCTTTGACATCTCTATAGTTTTATGGAACTGGCTAATATGACTCATTACAATGTGGTGACTTCCCATTCATCCAAGCTCTCTTGGGATTTGATAGGTCTGGGGGTTTGGATGCTCTAACTCATGACAACATGGGAAGTTCCCATTCCATTGAGCTCTCCCAGGCTCTAACATCTCAAATAGGTCCAAGGGATTGACTTCTCTAACTAATGACAATATGTGACTTCCCATTTAGCTAGGCTCTCACTAAATCTAACATCATTGACATGTATAGGGGATTGGAGTCTCTTATTCATGATGATATGGTAGATTCCCATTTGACTAGGATCTCTTAGGCTCTAACATCTTTGATATGTCTAAGGGACTAGCTATTCTAAATCATGATGACATGGAAACTTCCCATTCATTTAGGTTCTCCTAGGCTCTAACATATATGATAGGCCTATGGGATTAGTCATTTTAAATTATGATAATATGGTAACTTTCCATTCAAGTAGGATCTCCCAAGATTTGACATCTTTGATAGGTTTAGGGACTGGCCACTTTGACTAATGATGATGTGGTGACTTCCAAATTAGTTGGGATCTCTTCAAATATAACATCTCTAATAAGTCTAGGGGAAAATCCACACTAACTCATGATGATGTGGTGACTTTCCATTAGGTTAGGTTCTCCTAAGATCTAACATCTCTGATAGGTCTAGGGGATTGCCTATTCTAACTCATGATGATGTGTCACTTTCCCATTTGGTTGGGCTCTCCTACGCTCTATAAAATTCAAACAAATGAGAAAGTAAGAAATATAAATAGATTATGATATACTAAAACTAACTTGTCTAATATGGAGGTCTTGATTTTCCATGGAGGATAATAGGTCTGTTACTTTAGGAAGGGAACTAGATTCTATGAGATTTGAGTGAAAGTCAATATGCAATGTTAGCACCATGATTTACAAAAAAGAACAAACACTCATTAGTTATAAAGAGAAATTAAAAGAGGCCTATTATTTCTTGGGGTAATCAAAGTGATCCATATTCTAAATATTTGATCATGCATCACTGATGGAAATAAGAGGAAGGACTCTAAATCTCTAGTTTGTGATATTTTTAGAGCGGTCCCCCATTCTAAAAGGAAAGGGGGCATGTTGGCCATAAAAAATGGAGACATACATAGGTAAATTGATTAGAAGAACTTAGAACTTGATTAATTTCTTCTTCTTCCCTTACTCAACACAACGATCATATAAGATGTCTTTATTGTCTATAAAAAAGTTGAGGCACTAAAGTCTCATAATAGCAAGTATCATACTGAGCTTCCACCCCATAGATAGCCACCAATGTGTGTGAGAAGTGGTTTTAATTTTCAATTTATTCTTGGATTACCTTTGAGTAATCAAGGTTGGACTAGTTATGAGACTTATTCTAGGGTATATTGACTTGATGGCATTAATCAAGTTTTTGTTGGTGGATTATGCCAATCCATTCCCTTGAAAGTAGTGATTGGAGGAGAACTTCAATGTTATCCCTTTATCATATGCCCACTATGTAAATTCCATGAATTGAAAGGTGGGGCCATTATAACATACTAAATAAATAGGGACCCCAAAACCTATGACTATAGAATTCTCTATAAACTTGATGACTTTGATAGTGGTGCTCCTTTTGATTGCAACTACCTCAGACCATCTAGTGTAGTAGTTTAAGCCCTTAAGGACAAATTTAAGATTGGATAATGAATTATGGTTAATCACCCCCATGAAATTTAGTCCCAATTATGCAAATAATGTTGACTCTACAATAGGTTTTAGTGGCATTATGGCATGCAATTCCATTATAGCAAAGGTTTGGCATTGGTGGAAGAAAAAAACATGAGTGTGAACATATCTAAATAGTATGGGATAATAATAACATGATCAAAGAAACTTTTGATCCATGGCATTGTCTATGGGATGGTTGGCTCCTAGTTTTTCATGGAAATTTTTCATTATATCCTTGGCTTCTTCTGGTGATACACACTAGAGGTAGATTCTATCATGGTTTATTCCAAAGAGATATCCTTTCATTAGTATATAATGTGCAGCCTTTAAATAAAGGTCTCTTCTCTATGTATAGTTGATTTTAGAGGTCTATTTCCTTAAAGTAAAAAGTGCATAATCAAGGCATACTGGTTTGAATGTTATACCTTATATTGGTCCACCTGGTCTACCATGATTCTTAGGTATTTATCTATGATTAGTTGGGTGAATCCTTGTCCCCTAGCCATTTTGTCTTACTTTATTTCCAAGTCATATTCTTTTAATTTCATCATACATTAGCCTCTCCTTTTGCCTAGCTCATTCTACCCTAGCATTTGCTTTATAGGTGGGTTTGGGACAATGGTATGTACTCTATTTTGAAGATGTAATCCCTAAATTTCTTCACTTCCTTGACCAAGGAATCACCATACTTATTAAAGTTAGAATACCAGAGTTTAGCATTTTTAGGATTAGTACTCATAAAATCCATGGGGTGTTCTTCTCCTTCTAACCTCTGGGTGAGACAGGTGGTAGTGGTGTGCTCTAAAGTGAAAGTGTAAACATATAAGTCCTATGTATAGTCCTAGATGATGAGGACTATGGCTTACATGATTACATCCTTGATATCCTAGAAATATTTCCTTGATTCTATGTTCTTATCCACTTTAGCATCCTATTTCAACATTGTATTTAAGGACTTCACTATTTTAGGAAATCCATAAATAAAATTACACACAAACTTGATTTTCTAAAGAAATAAGTTTGTTCTTTCTTGGTATTAGGTAAAGGTAGTTTATAAATTACATACACCCTTTTAGGGTCAATATTAATACCTTATTTTATGACAATGTGATTGAGGAGATTACCTTTGATGACACTAAACACATTATTCTTTGGGTTTAATAATATGACATACCTTCTGCATATTTTAAATACCCTTTCCAAGTGGTGGACATGATCTGACCTATATTTAGAAAACATAGGTATGCCATCCATATATATTATTCTACACTTTCCTATCAAGCCCTCAAAGGCAAAGTCCATTTCCCTTTAAAAGCTTGCACTGGTGTTGATTATCCCAAAAGGCATATATTTATAAGTGAATATGCCCCACTTGGTGGTGAAATTAGTCTTAGTTCTATTTCTTATGTTGACTAAGACCTACTTATAGCCTGAGAATCCATCCAAGAAGACATCATCTAAGGCCCACTCACCATTTGGATTACCTCATCTATCAATGGCAAGGGGTAGTTATCTTTATCTGAGGCCCTATTCAAGTTTTGAAAGTCCATATAAAGGAATATTTCACCATTATTATTTTACACTAGGACCAGGTTAGCCACCCAGATGGAATGGCCAACTAGGAAAATTATCCCTATAGAGAATAACTTATGGACTTCCTTGTGAATCAAGGGTTCTAAGATTGGGTTTACCAACCTCTATCTTTGCCTGAAGGGTTTTTGGATAGGTTTTAAGGGGATGGTATGAGTAATTAATATTGGGTCAAAGACTTTAAGGTCTTCATAGGCCCAATCAATCACATCCTTATATCTAAAAAATAACCTCTATAACTACTTTAATTTTTGGTTCATCTAATCTAGGCCCACATTAATTATCAAGGGATTCTTTATAGGGATGAGATTAACGAGTTAGCATTTTTAGTCTTAAAACTTAGGCATTTTAGCCTAAAAGGTTGGGTCTAACATATCAAATGCTCTTTCTAAGAGAAATCATCCCCTTCAGGATCTAATTCCCATGAATGTTCAGAATCCCATCATTATCCAAATCTTTCCCATGGTTACCTCTATCCCTTTCATCTATGATTTGGGCATTGAATATCCACTCATTGTTGAAGAACTGGATGATTTATTGGTCATCTTCAAAGACCTAGAAGTTAGTCATATTATCTAAGATATAAGGATAAGGGATGAGTTCCATAGAGAACTATTGTATCTCTATGTCATCTAGAGGGGTTAGATTTTATACCATCAATGCTAGTGAGTCTGCTACCTAGTTTTACTCCCAAGAAATAAGGATGATATCAAAAACATCAAACATTTCAATTAGATCACAAGCTCTATATTAATACCTTCTAAGTTATGATATTTTGTTTTAAAACATAGTTTTAATTTGGTTGACAACAAATTTAAATTTGTTAAATACTCTTAGTTTGGTTGCCTTGTGTTTCAATACAAATTGTAATACTAGGATTAGAGATATATACTCTACTAGGTTATTCTTATAAGGGAACTGTAGCCTATAGGATACTAGATATTTCCTCCCTAAGGGATATATAAGTAGAACATCAGCCCCACTACCTTATTTGGAATGAGCTTTATCTACATAAAGAGACCACAAACTAAGAAGACCTAGGTTGTGTCTGGTTTGATTTTTGTCGGCTACGTGCTTAGAGTGTAGATGCCTAGGTCTAAGGAAACTAGGTTTATCTTATCATTAATGGCATTATTTTTGGTGATCATATGTTTCATGTGTGGTTCCCTATATAATCTTATTTGGTTGGTTACTCCTCTCCATAATAACCATATATGGGATAAATTTGTGTCCATGTACCCATTCAGGGCTTTGGACCAATATTTGTTGAAGAGCATATTGTAAGATTCTAGGATATAAACCAATTCAATGTATATAAAGTGTTGAATCCTAGGCTTAGGTTCCAAGTAGATGTGGATGTTTAGTATCTCACCTATCACTTTCACCTCTGACTTATCCAATTGGACCACTACCTTATCTAATTTTATGAGGCTAAAACTAAGTTTATCACACATGCCTATTGGCATCACATTGGCCAAGGCTCCAAAATCTAATAAGTAGTTATGCATATTATTTATAAATAATTATATGGTCAAAAGTAATGGGGGAACCTCCATCTAATTTTTATGAGTGAACACATTAGTGTGTGTTTCTCTTGGTTTTGGCTGGGCCTATAGGGTCAACTTTTGAGTCATATACTTTAATAGATCTTGTTATTCTATGATTTGGGATAGCTCATGAAGGGTAATATTAACCTTGATCTTATTCATATCCTTGACTATGTTATAATGCCCTTTGATTTGGACTGGTGGGGTTTATAAAGGACCTAGGCTCTTAAGGTCTTCGAGGTGGAGGATCATTCCTAGTGTTTTAGTCATGTGGAGTTGAACCATTATTTGGGGGTGTTAAGGTAGTAAGGGGTTGTTGTTTATACCTATTCTTAAGGGCATAATTAATCCATTAGAATTGTTAAAATGCTTGCACCTCACTAACACCTTCTTCTAACTCTTTTTCTTCTTAGTTAGAGAAATCCATGGTTTTTAACACCATAGCAGTAATAGGGTCTTTACTCAAGTTTGAAGATTCTAGGTGATTGGGGACTACCTCCTATTATCTCTTTCCTTTTGGAAGATCTCAAAATCATAAATAAACTTTGTGTAGTCTATCTCCCCATGTGTTTTCATGTTATGCACTCGATACTAGTTGGGTAAGGTTATCTCAAAGGCACTGATCTTAGGGAGCCTATTGGGTGAAGCTTTTCAGGGGCTGTGAGGGTGGTTGTAACTCATGTTTTTTCTTTGATATGTGAAGTTCTTTTTATATATTTCAAAATTAGAATTACTCATATATTTATACATCTCTAGGAAGTCATTGTTGATTTTTTACACCATCTATTAAATGGAATATATCTCAGATTTAGTGGACTCTTGAGGAATGGTCTAGGTGTTGTTATTTTTAACTAACATCACTTGATGTTTTGTCTAAGGAATTAGATCTAGACCACTTGGTTTTAGGGAACCCAATTATTGGTTTAAAGTGGGATGATCTAGTGGGAGTCGATGTGTTGTAAGGAGTGGCTAAGGCATAGGTGAATTATGGTTAACATAGGTAATAAGTTTAATGCAAGCATCTATGTTAGCATGTTAGGAGTAGATTTATGGTGAGACCTTGGGGTTCAATTTCCTATCCACTTTGATGGCCCTTATATATATTGGGGATAGGTCTATTATAATTTTGTCCCTCCTAATGAACATGGTTATCCAAGGTTCTAATGCATTATTATACATTTCAAGTGTTAATTGAGGGTTGGTTTGACAAAGTGTGGTTACCTAGGTATACATCTTTTTAAACCTAGTATTACAATTTCAAATAGGCTCATTGAGATATCTTTTGATACAAGCAAACTACCGGTATAGGATAGTGGGATCTATTACTTGGCCAAATTTGTCAAGGAAAGTAGAACTAAAATTGTCCTAAATTGGTATGGAGTCGGAAGGTTTAGGAACCAATCATAGGCAGAGTCCATAAAGGTAAAAGGGAACAATCTGCATGCCACATCCTCACATTATAAGTTCAAGAGTCTTAGGGTGGTCTTATAGGAGGTTATGTGTTCCTCCATAGTTTATCCCACACCAGGGGTGAATAAGAAAGATACCTCTTAGGCTTCCTATATAGATCATGGATGGCTCCTAATATGTTAATGGTTAAGCCACCTAACCAAGCCATATTGGGATACAAATTTGGGATAGGTTGTGTACAAGAATGGATAGGAATAATATTAGGTATAGGTAAATAGGTCTTGGGTTTTCTATGGAAAATCAAAGGGAAATTATGAACCTACCTTGATGGGACCTAGCCTTGGTAATAAGTGAGTTAGTCTCTAGAATGTTTCACAATCAAATAATAGTTAACTTGTTGTTACCAACAAACCAAACCTAACATATTCATAAAATGAAATAAAATAAAAATAAGTGTAAATTATTTTGATCCCTCCTTTTATCACTATATTTTGTTTACCCCAATTTATTCCCTCTCATGAGACACCCATGAGATTGGGAATTCCTTAAAAATCTAAAGGTGGGGACAACTACAGACTTTCATCCTCCATTTTAGGTCTGATTTATAATCAACCTATCACATGGATATGGTTATTGGATGTCACAAATGGAGTGTACATGAGTAATCTCTAAGAAATGAACTATCACCACCAAAAGTTCAATACACTATGCTTCACACAGGTTAAAGATGGTTACGAATATTTGTGTTTTAGGATTGTTCTTTAAAAACACAAGGGCAAAGGGTATTTCAATTCTACTAAGCAAACATGAAATAGAGGGAATGGTAAGGTAGAGAAGGGAATACTCTAGGTTTAAAATGAACTTAATGCATTGGTCACTAAACCAAGTGACTTTGCCATAGTTATACCACTATAGACTAAGTTTCACTAGAGTTCTACCTCCAAGAACATATAATGGGTAGAGTTAGATGGAATTGGGAGTATGATTTCAATGCAATATCTCTCTAACAATGAGTACTAGGGGTTTATTATGAAAAACACATAAATTCCTTGTGATAATTTATAGCTTAGCACCCAAATTATCAATAATATCCAAGGGGAAATGAAAGAACTCACAAATAGATTGTAATAGCTAAGCACATCATAACCACGACATACATAAAGTATAAAAGTGTTAATCCAATTAACCTAACACTAATGATCATTAAAACATGAAGATGAAATAAAATTGAAACACAAGAAAGACCCTATTATAGAAAATAGAGATTGTATTCATTAAAAGAGTAAAATTCTATTACAATAATCAATTTGGGCCACTTTTATAGTCTAGAGTGATGAAGGAAACATAGGTGAAATCTTGGTAATAATCCAACATCAATTTTGGTTGACCCTATAACATAATACAACTCTTCCTTAAATAGATAAGGATTGGGGATCATCTCTAAAAATCACGAGGATCCCATCCTGGGCCATGATGGATAATCATTTTAGTTATAACCATATTTTTAAATTTAAATAAAAATAAATCCTTATAAACCCACAACAAATTTTTGGGGGACTACTAGTTGACATGAGGAGGTGGATGAGAGGGACTAACTCTTAATTACTTCGATTGGGCACTCCTAGATTCTAATAAATTTGTCATGAGGTCAAATTCCTTGTACATCTTGGCCAAGTTCATTGGGGGTTCCATGAAGATAATATCAGTTTGAGTTTCCAATCTATGGGATATTCAGAAAACTATTTTTATTGATTCTTAGACTCTAGAGACTTAGTTGATGTTGGCCTTGGACTAATTCAATAGGTTCATTACCACCCAGGCCCCTTCTTGGTTTGCTTTGGTCACTTTATCCCTCATGACCTAGTTGAATTGAACCAGGTGGAATCTAAATTACCCTTGCTCAAGCAAGGTGCCATCTAGGTGGAATAATAATGAGATATTAACCTCTTTGAGTTAGGTTAGTATCTTTTTCCTTCCCTATTTTAAGGGTTATATTGAAGTGTAGGCCAAGGTTAACCACTCCTCCATTACAGCTCTCATATTCTTGGCATATTTTTGGTATAACCTTAAATTTGTGGTTGGCATCATCTTGAGCTCCAAGAATATTCCATTGTTGACCACTAACTATATCTTTCATCACTTCCTATCAATCTTTGTGTCCTCCCTATGTAGGCATAAGTCTATTGTATAATTTCACCAGTCTCGACCTAAGTCTCCACTACTTTCTAAAGGATTTATAAAAGTAGTAAGAGGGCATCCCTTGATGTACCTAATTATTATAACTCAAAATTTTCTCTTCACTTAGGCTTCAATATTCTAACTTGACTTTGCATGTCCTCAAATATCTTCTCAGACATGTTATGGGTATTTCAGAGGATAGATAGTGGGTCCTTGGCCATCTTCTCCTCTCTAGTGGTAGTCCTCACTTTGGTGAGGGAAAATAGATCCTAATTGATCATCCTGTTTTTACTCATTTTTTGCTATTTAATATTCAGAAGAACTAAGAAACTAAGATTAATGGTCAGGGGTTTGTACGTACCTGAATGAAGCTGTGCACTATATCCAGATGTTGAAGGAGCTCCTCTTTGGGTGTGGAGGATGACACCTGTAGATAAGAAGACTGAATAGAAAAATGTTAGAGATAGATATGGTGGACTACCAAGTGATATGCTCAGTCCCAAAAGTGCAAAGACTTCCTTGAGGGATGACAGTCCACTTATTGACAAAAAGATTTATGCTAGAAAAGAAATGGTGAAAGACTAAACAAAAGAAAAGAGGTAATGCATAATTATATTCTATTGTCGATCTGTCACAGTTGTCGACATCGATTAGTCTACCACTGTCAGTTAGTCAGTTTTGTAGACTTCAGTTAGTCTACCAACGTCGATAGGGGAAATGGTCCTTGGATGGGTCTGAGGGCTATGTCTATGGTCGATAGAAGGAGTCTGGTAGTTTGTAGGTCCGTGCAGGGTTATAGGGAGGTCAATAGAGTCTTAAGGTGCACAAAGGTAGATGTTATGTGTGAGATGAGGGTTAGGATAAGAAGAAGGCTTTTCAGCCTCTCCAGGAAGAAAGTCAGGTCTGGTTCAAGGTCGAGTCTAGTCTGGTAGTATTTAGAGATAGAAAATTGACTAATTACTAATGTGTTCTAAATACTAAAATGAAAGGCAGAAGAAATACTTAGCTCTGGTGAGATGAAGAACCAAGGTGTTGAATGCTTGTGCCTGTTATGATTGATGTCCAGGTCCCTGTACAATGCTTCAATCTAATCTGGAGTGATTGGTGTAGATTCTTTATGGCCAAGGGAGCATTAGTTAAAGTTTGATGTCTTCGAGTCTAAGAGGAAGAGAGAGAGAGAGCTAGATTTGAGTGACAAAGAGAGTCCCAAAAAACTAATTGATAAGAGCTAAGGACAAGTCGATTCGAGAGTCCAAGAGCCTGTAACTCAATGTTAAAAGTCAGTTTATGTAACTGACATCGGTGGTTCTGCTGGCATCAACTGATAGTTGACTAACGTCGGCAAGTGGAGAATGAGTAAAAGGGCTAAGAAGCCCATTCTTCATCTGCCAAGTGCATAGTCCGTTGGTAAATGGTCAAATGGCAGGGTTATTAAGCATGAGGGTTAGTTAGGTAGTTGGAAAGGAGTGAGAATAGGTCTTAGGGAGATGACTTAGTCTCAAGATGAGTCATAGGGTGGGAAATGGTCCAAGGCAAGGTGTCCAATGTGATGTGTCCTAGGTGATGTGTCAGGTTGAGGTCATAATTTAAAATAAGTTGTTTATTTTAAATTAATAAGATGTGGGTTAGGACCAAAAGGGGGTCGACACAATTTAGGTGTCTTCATTTGCTCTTTTTTGTCTTTTTGGTTGTTCTGGATGAACTGTAAGACAAAAATAGGATTAGATGCCCTAGGTATGGTGATGAGGTATTCCCCCTCAAAGCGGGAGTCGAGGGAAGGTAACCTGATATTGGGTGTCAATTTGATAGGCAGTGGATGGGTTATGGTGAAGTTTGAGTGTGAACGCTACAATAGTTGAGATTGCAGGTACACCACTTCACTTGATAGATAGGTCAAATTATCATGGTCAAAGGTCAAGGACTGCTAAAATTGAAATAACTGGGCCCCAGCTTTTAGTCATAGCTGATTGGGTTAAATGATCAAAGTTATAGCTCTAATGGTCATCATGTTCCAAGTATCTCAGGCTTAGGAAGTGCTCTTGGAAAACACAAAAATGTCACAAGTAGTGGGGATCAACTTGTGCATGATCTGATACTTATGAGGGTCATAATATGAGGTGTGCACAATTTTGCTATCTATTCATGAGGTAGCATACATGCAATCAAAACAACTAAGGCAGAGTTGTCTCAAAAGTGGTCATGGTCAGAGGAGATAGGCATAATCACCAAGGTCATTGGTTAAGTCGAGTTGAGATATAAGTGATCTCAAATGTTGTGTGTGGTATGGGCGATGTATGTGATCTCCAATGTGCCTCATGAGAAGCCAAAAATGACTTCTACAATGTCAGGGCTGGTTGATTGGTCATGATGTTGGGTTGGTATAGATAGTTCATCCATCTGATAAATGAATGAATGAATGGCCATCGTCATTAAGGAGATGAATGGGTGAATGGCTGAGCTAACCTTAGAAGACTAAGTGCTACCTACATAGCCCTTGTTTTAAGGGTCTCAGGCCAATGTAGTTCTGACAAAGGGTCCAAGTGGTTGATAGTTGGTTAGGTTAGAAATGTCAGCATTTCCCATATGTGTGATGGTACATGCTTGAAATGATGAAGATATGATGATGTTACAACCTTTTCCATATTATGTGATGGTGTATTCTGTAACATTGGTGATGTGGTCTTTCATCCCTAGCAATGTTCCATATTGGTGATGGTGTATGCTAAAAATGAATTGAGTATATTTATGCCATAGCCTTTTCCATATTGTGTGATGGTGTATGTTGTAACATAAATTGTGTGGAGTTGATAGTTTCTATGTGTATTGGTTTCCATAGAAACTAGTGTAAAATGGACTATGTCATGTTAGTGGTCTAAAAATGTTTGGGTTTGGTTGGGTTTGGTTTGGTTATAAAATGATTTGGTTATATGTGACCAAAGTGTGTAAGAAGTGAAAGGCACGGTGCTCTTTCATTGATAAGGACTATAATGATGGCATAGATAAGGGTTGCAAACAAAAAACCCCATTCATGAATTACATCGTTTGACCATTGGTTTGTGTTAGAGAAGTATTTGAATCACTTGACATTAAGTGAGCTCAAAATCCCTTGAGTCTGTTGGGGTGATAAGTGTGATTATGTGATATGAGAGGATGGGGTAACCCTTTTCTAGCAGGGACAACTTTGCCCCTTTTATAGGTGACCCTGAGAATGACTATAGACAAGTCCATGACTTAATAATTTGTCAGTCCCTTTTTTTTTTGGGACTGATCAATGCGGGAAGTCCACTTGGGGATATTGTTGTGTTTTATGGTCATGTTGTGCTATTTATGTAGCAAAATTTGGTCATAGGCATCCTTTGAAGGAGTGGTCTATATTGTGCTTGTTGTATGTTTGGAGTCTTATGATAGCTGTCATTTAAGGGAGCAGTCTATTAATTATAGCAATGATGCAGCTGTCCTTCAAGGGAGTAGTCTACATTTATAGTTTATGACCTTCAAATAGGCATCCCAGTTTTATAGTTTTATTTTTGACTGGACTTTTGGTCATGGACTAGACTATAGAGGTTTAAAGGTTTCCATTTTATTAGGACAAAGCACTCATGCTTGACAAAAGGGTTGACTAATGTAGGGGAAAAGGGTTGATAGGAATGGGAATGATGATGACAGGGGTTGCTCAAGGGATGAGCTCAAGTTAAATGTCAAGTGAATGATTGCTTGACTAACAGTAGACTGGTCGTAGATGTAAGGCATTAAGGGGCTTAGGTTCTGGCCAGCCTTCGAAAGAACACAAACGATAAGTCCTTGATCCATGCTTGTGTGTTGATGTAAGGTCTGAGTCAATAAGGAGCAAACTTGCCCCATTTGCTTCATTCCAAATTGGTCACATGTTGGCCAATGTTGGACATGAAGTCAATTAGTATGATCATGGTTAGTATGTTGTTGGCATTTGGTACAATGCCAAACATAGTTATTACAGTCTTGGTTGATAGTGGGCTAATAATGGCCCAGGCAAAGGATGCGCTTGGCAACCGAGTTACCGCTGAAATGTTCCCCACAAATCCCATCATGGACTTGTTTGATGACATGGGAAGTCTCAGTGATTGTTAGGCATTAGATAAGAAGGCCGTCTAGACATCATTTGTAGAGAAGTCCCCCTAGCATGGTGTAGCGAGCAATGTTTTTGATAAAATCCCACCGTGCATTGCTAGAGAGGTTGGGAGGTATGATAGAATATGTCAAGTAGTCAACAAGTCATTTATACCAAACGTCATGTGGACTAGAGAGGTTAGGAAGAATTTCCCCTAGTGTTGTTGGTCGAGACATGTCCAAGATAGAAATATTGGGTTATGTTGGTTGAGAGGTCTTGATGAATAATGGATATGTCAAAGGTGTAGAATTCTGGTCTTTTCCTTTATTCTTCACAGCTTGGGGCCTAGTGGCCACATGAACAGTGTTGATTTCAAATAAAGCAGGAGATGGTGGTAAAGGGACCATAGTCTTGTATGGGGATCTTGATTTAGGTGAAGAGGTTCGAGAGGCATGGGATGGTGTCGATGATTGGTCAAAAGAAGCCTCAGTGTGAGGGGTGTCCTTTTCCAAGTGTTGGTGAATGACAACCTTAAGGGCACAGTAATGCTCAGTATCATGTCTAGGTGTGCGATGATACCAACAGATTTGAGTGTCATCAAACCAAGATGGTTTTGGTCTGAGAGGTTGATATGGTTTAATAGGTAGAAGAGTGATACTAGATGACTGCAACAATTGGCATAACATCGAAGCATAGGACACCCTTAATGGGCTTATGCTCATTGTTGCAGTAGGCATTGACAACTCCTTTTTAGGAGTTATTTGGGGAGTTTGTCGTGTCACCTTTTTTGTGGGTGGTGTGGTCACACGTGTGGATGACACTTTGTTGTTGAGAGGTGTTGGATGTTTTGGAGGAAGTATGTTTTTGGTGGGTTGAGAGAGTAACGGAGGCAATTTGCCTCTGTGAGGTGTTGGAGTAGGAAGCACTCCTATTAAGGTGGATGGGTGTGGGCCCAAAATAGAGGGCAATGGTGATGGTGGGAGAGGAGTTCTCTGATGTGGTTTAGTAGCCTTCTTTAGTTTAGTGTGAGGACTATTATTGGGTGAGGTGAGGTTCAAGTCTACCTTCACTTGTGGGTGAGTGAGTTTTGAGAGGCATGGGATGGTCATGGGTTCTGCGTGTGGTTGAGGAGTGGGGAAAGTATGATCCCCCATTGATGATAAGAAGGATGAGGGTGAGGCCACTGGTGTTGGTGCCATCAAAGCATCCTCCAATATGGGAGAGGTCAAAGTAAACTCTCTTATGTGTGAAAGGGGGCTAGATGAAGGATTATCCTCCATTAGTAGAGGACAAATAAGAGAAGAAGGCTCTTCTACCCATGATAGACAAATAGGAGAAGAGAGTTATTCTACCTATGGTGGACAAATAGGAGAAGAAGGATCTTCTACTTGTGATGGACAAATAGGAGAAGAGAGTTCTTCTACCTATGGTGGACAAATAGGAGAAGAGAGTTCTTCTACCTGTGGTGAACAAATAGGTTAATTAACCTCTTTAGACTGTGGAAGAGGTTGGTTAGAAACCATGTCAACCATACATATATTATGCTCTTGGAGGTCATAAACTATGGTCTGAATGTGATTTTGACTTGGGGGACGGTTAAGGAATGGTTGTCTAAAGACATCCATGTTTCGGTTAGCCAGTGGATTTGGGTTATCCAAAACAAGATCCCCCTTGTCTAACATGTCCTGAATGATGTTTTTGAAGGTTTTTCAGTTGTCTGTGTCATGACCCTTGACACGATGATATTTACAAAAGTCATTTTCCCTATACCATGCAGGGATAGCTTTTGAGGGGTCAAATTGGGGTGGTCAAATTTGAGGGAGATTGAGGACTCCCTGCTTACTGAGTTTATCCAACACAAAAGCATATGATTCTCCTATTCGAGTCTATTGACACTGTACATGCTATTGTTGGAATTGTCATGTGATGTATTCTGATGTGGAAGGTTGAGATTGGTTGGTTGTTGTTGAAGATGATGGTCTAAGGACCATAGTGTTTGCCACTCCTTTGGACTTGGAGTGGGAAGAAGAAGGTTTGGAAGAAGAAGGGTCATTAGTTTTTGCGTTAGTATGCAATTTAACCTTATCTTCTTCGACAGCATTGAGTTCAAGTTTTTTGGCCATGGTGAAAGATTTGTCAAATGTGCAAAATGTTTGAACCTGCAAGGTAGATGAGATGTGTTTGGCACATGCTCGTGAAAAGATCTCAATGAGCTAAGTTTAATGTAGTGAAAAGGAGAGTTGGTTGATCAAACCTCTCCAACGGGCGATGAAGTCAGTTATTGATTCATCATCAAATTGTTTAATAGAATAGAGGTCTATAATGGAGACCTTCTTAGTGATATTGATTGAGAAGTGGCCGAGAAATAGTTGGGCTAGTTGAGTGAAATAAAAGAGTGAATTACTGGTAATGGAGCTATACCAATCAAGGGTGGCACCAGAAAGTGACATGGGAAATGTGCGCAGTAATAATGCATCATCATGGGTTATAAGGTAACAAGCATGTCTAAACACTTGTAGATGTTGTTGTGGGTCCACCTTACTCTGAAATCGAGTAAATTTTAGGAGTTCCCACTGGCTAGGATATGGTCTAATAGGGACCGAAGGGTGGATGGGTTCGTTACATATTTATTCATATGAAAGAACCTTGCTTGAACCAAAAATGGATGTCTCAAGGTTAGACATCTTTTCCATCAGTATCTTGATTAGATCTACAGATGGATTGGCAGTTGGAGCACCCCCCAGGTTGTAAGGTACCTGGAAGGCATTAGGAGGGGCATATGACGTACTTGGTTGAGTTTGTATAGGCGCAACATATTGGTAGTTTGTCATAGGGACTGAGGTTGAGGTCAAGGGGGCTTGTGCCATAAAGCTAGAGGGCACAACTTGACTAGGTGCCACCAAAGGTGTTTGAATATTGGTGACACTAGTTAAAGGGTAGGTGGTCACTCTTTTATTTATGGGTGCAAGAGTGGGTGGAGTATAGACAACCAAGTTTTGAAAATGTGTAGAACTTGGTTGAATTGCTTGTGGTTGAGGGGGTAAGAAAACCCCAGTAGAAGTAGGTCCATAAATAGGCGAGGAGGCCAAATCTTGAGTATTGGCCATAGTTGGGTTAATAGTTGAGGTAGTGGCTTGAATGGTCATAGGTTGGGTAGCAGACACTATCGATATCATTGTCACTTTAGTTAAGGAGGTTGGCATCCCATAAATAGGGGTACCTAAAGGGTCTCGCATTTGGCTTCTCATGACATATTGTTGTAGAGCCTTGACATTATGGTCAAGGAATCTCTCAAAGTTTTGATCCCCTTCGAGAACAATTGGATGTTGGTTGGGGGTAGGCTGGATAGGAGTATGTTCAATGTTTGAAGTATGCTCCATTTGGGGACTTGATATGAAAGGTGAAGGCAGAAGTGGTTGTTGCCTCGCATGGTCAATAAAGGATTTGGTTTGACTACGTGTCAAATCCATCCAAGGTGAAAGGTGTCTAGGTTCCATAAACTATATATTTTAGTTTTAGAAAACTAGAAGGGGTGTTTTATAGCAAGAAAGTTGGGTTTTAAGCTTGTTGTTTTGGAAAAAGTTTGTTGACAGTGACCGACATCAGTTTAAAAACCGATGTCGGTGAAGATAAGTTGTCAACGTCGATGGAAAAACTAATGCCTGTGAGTAAAAGTTGCCAACGTTAGCTAAAAAATTGATGTCGGTGTCTGTGTGTTTCCAAAAACTCAGAAAACTAAAAGTTTTTGGAAGAAAAAGAAAGCTCTAAGTTGCTTAAGAACTCAGAATAATGTGTCCTTAATAGCTCAAAAAACTAGATAAAAATAGCAAAAGTGATGAAGGCTAGCAACCTCTAATCGTTAAATTAAGAATAAATTTAGAGTCTTGGTGGCTTATGCCTTAGAAGAATATGTTGGAAGTGAGCTTTTTAGAATAGGTCCTAAAAAAGCAGTCTAAGATTGGTTTCAGGTTAGTTTTGGTGCTCAAAAAGCCTGTGTTAGGTTCCATACGTGGCTTGGTGCTAGGGGCTTGCTCCCCTCACTTCACGAGCCCAGAGCCAAGCTAAGCCACTTAGCCAATATATACTTCACCTAGAGTTTATACTCTGCCAGAGAATAGAGTGGGTCCTCCACTTGGTTGTGAAGTCCAAGTAGGATCATCAGGAAGGGTAAGGTATCCGCTAAGTGGTGAAATCCTAGTCGGGCCTTGTCTCAGGTATGTTATATGTTTGATTTTGTGAATGTGGTCTAGTCGTGTAACATATGTGCACTACGATTTATTCATAATGTGGTTAATTACTAGATGAGCTAAATATGCATTCAAGCAGGAGTGAAATGCATTTAATTTTTAACCCAAATTGAAATGTTTGTTCAGATGCAGACAATTGAGAAAAAGGTTGAGAGTATGAATTTCACTACTCTAAGATGCAGAAAGAAATGACAAGAAGAAAAAGAAAGAGGTTCTTTTTAACTTATGCTTATGGTTTCTTTTTGAAAGAAAAAGAAAGAAGAAGGCTGCAAGGAGATAAAATTTCCCTAATGCAGCTATATGAATGATTGCCTTTTAGAAGAAAATGAACCCAAAGAAAACTACAGGGGTCCCACCAGGTGTGCCAGAATGTTTTTACTCATTTTTTGATATTTAATATTCAAAATAAATAAGAAACTAAGATTAATGGTTAGGGGTTTGTACGTACCCAAATGAAGCTGCACACCATATTTAGACGTTGAAGGAGCTCCTCTTTGGCTTTGGAGGATGACACCTGTAGATAAGAAGACTAAACAAAAAAATGTTAGAGACAGATATGGCGGACTACCAAGCGATATGCTCAGTCCCAGAAGTGCAAAGACTTCTTTGAGGGATGACAGTCCACGTATTGACAAAAAGATTAATGCTATAAAAGAAATGGTGAAAGACTAAAAAAAAGAAATAGAGGTAATGCGTACCTATGTTCTATTGTCAATCTATCACAGTTATCAACGTCGATTAGTCTGCCAATGTTGGTAGGGACAATGGTCCTTAGACGGGTCTGAGGGCTATGTCTGTGGTTGACAAAAGGAGTTTGGTAGTTTGTAGGTTCGTGCAGGGTTGCAGGGAGGTCAATAAAATCTTAAGGTGGACAAAGGTAGATGTTATGTGTGAGATGAGGGTCAGGATAAAAAGAAGGCTTTTCAGCCTCTCTGGGAAGAAAGCCAGGTCTGGTTGAAGGTCGAGTCTGGTCTGGTAGTATTTAGAGATAGAAAATTGACTAATTACTAATGTGTTCTAAATACTAAAATGAAAGGCAAAAGAAATAGTTAGCTCTGGTGAGATGAAGAACCAAGGTGTTAAATGCTTGTGCCTGTTACGGCTAATGTCTAGGTCCCCATGCAATGCTTTAGTCCAATCTGGAGTGACTGGTGTAGAGTCTCTGTGGCCAAGGGAGCATTAGTTAAAGTCTAATGCCTGTTGATGTCTCTGAGTCTGAGAGGAAGAGAGAGAGAGAGCCAAATCCAAGTGAGAGAGAGAGAGTCTTAGAAAAATGATTGATAAGAGCTAAGGGCAAGTCAATTCAAGAGTCTAAGAGCCCGTAACTCAACGTTAGAATTTAGTTTATGTAACTGACGTTGGTGGTTCTGCTGACGTCGGTGAGTGGAGAATGAGTAAAAGGGCTAAGAAGCCCATTCTTCATCCACCAAGTGCATAGTCCATTGGTGAAGGGTCAAATGGCAGGGTTATTAAGCATGAGGGTTAGTTAGGTAGTTGGAAAGGAGTGAGAATAGGTCTTAGGGAGATGACTTAGTCTCAAGATGAGTCATAGGGTGGGAAATGGTCCAAGGTGAGGTCTCCAAGGTGATGTGTCCTAGGTGATGTGTCAAGTTGAGGTCATAATTTAAAATAAGTTGTTTATTTTAAATTAATAAGATGTGGGTTAGGACCAAGGGGGGTCGACATAATTTAGGTGTCTACATTTTCCCCTTTTTGTCTTGTTGGTTGTTCTAGATGAAATGCAAGACAAAAATAGGAGTAAATGCCCCACGTATGGTGATGAGGTATTCCCCCTCAAAGTGGGAGTTGAGGGAAGGTAACCTGATATCGAGTGTCAATTTGATAGGCAGTGGATGGGTTATGGTGAAGTTTGAGTGTGTGTACACCACTTCACATGATAGATAGGTTAAATTGTCGTAGTCAAAGGTGAAGGAGTGCTAAAATCAAAATAATTGGGCCCCAGCTTTTAGTCATAGCTGATTGGGTTAAATGATCAAGCTATAGCTCCAATGGTCATCATGTTCCAAGTATCTTGGGTTAAAGAAGTGCTCTTGGAAAACACAAAAATGTCACAAGTAGTGGGGATCAACTTGGGTGCGATCCAATACTTGTGAGGGTCATAATATGAGGTGTGCACAATTTTGCTATCTATTCATGAGTTAGCATACATGCAATCAAAACAACTAAGACAGAGTTGTCTCAAAAGTGGTCATGGTCAGAGGAGATAGGCGTAATCTCCAAGGTCATTGTTTGAGTCAAGTTGAGATATAAGTGATCTCAAATATTGTGTGTGGTATGGGAGATGTATGTGATCTCCAATGTGCCTCATGAGAAGCCAAAAATGACTTCTAGAATGTTAGGGCTGGTTGATTGGTCATGATGTTGGGTTGGTATAGATAGTTCATCCATCTGATAAATGAATGAATGAATGAATGAATGGCCGTCATCATTAAGGAGACGAACGGGTGAATGGCTGAGCTAACCTCAGAAGACTGAGTGCTGCCTACTTAGCCCCTACTTTAAGGGTCTCAGGCCAATGTAGTTCTGACAAAGGGTCCAACTGGTCTATAGTTGGTTAGGTTAGAGATGTCAGCATTTCCCATATGTGTGATGGTACATGCTTGAAATGATGAAGATATGATGATGTTATAGACTTTTCCATATTATGTGATAGTGTATTTTGGAACATTTGTGATGTAGTCTTTCATCCCTAGCAATGTTCCATATTGGTGATGATGTATGCTAAAAATGAATTGAGTAGATTTATGCCATAGCCTTTTCCATATTGTGTGATGGTGTATGTTGTAACATAATTTGTGTGGGGTTGATAGTTTCTATGTGTATTGGTTTCCATAGAAACTAGTGTAAAATGGACTATGTCATGTTAGTGGTCTGAAAATGTTTGGATTTGGTTGGGTTTGGTTTGGTTATAAAATGATTTGGTTGTATGTGACTAAAGTGTGTAAGAAGTGAAAGGCATAGTGCTCTTTCATTGACAAGGACTATAATGATGGCATAGATAAGGGTTGTAAACAAAAATCCCCATTCATGCATTATGTCATTTGACCATTGGTTTGTGTTAGAGAAGTATTCAAATCACTTGACATTAAGTGAGCTCAAAATCCCTTGAGTATGTTGGGGTGATAAGTGTGATTATGTGATATGAGAGGATGGGGTAACCATTTTTTAGTAGGGACAACTTTGCCCCTTTTATAGGTGACCTTGAGAACGACTATAGACAAGTCCATGACTTAATAATTTGTCAGTCCCTTTTTTTTTTTTGGGACTGATCAATGCGGGAAGTCCACTTGGGGATATTGTTGTGTTTTATGGTCATGTTGTGCTATTTATGTAGCAAAATTTGGTCATAGCCATCCTTTGAAGGAGTGGTCTATATTGTGCTTGTATGTTTGGAGTCTTATGATAGCTGTCATTTAAGGGAGCAGTCTATTAATTATAGCAATGATGCAGCTATCCTTCAAGGGAGTAGTCTACATTTATAGTTTATGACCTTTAAACAGGCATCCCAGTTTTATAGTTTTATTTTTGACTGGACTTTTGGTTATGGACTGGACTATAGAGTTTTAAAGGTTTCCCTTTTATTAGGACAAAGCACTCATGCTTGACAAAAGGGTTAACTAATGTAGTAAAAAAGGGTTGATAGGAATGGGAATGACGATGACAGGGGTTGCTCAAGGGACAAGCTCGAGTTAAATGTCAAGTGAATGATTGCTTGACTAATAGTAGACTGGTCGTAGATGTAAGGCATTAAGGGGCTCAGGTTCTGGCCGGCATTTGAAAGAAGACAAATGATAAGTCCCTAATCCATGCTTGTGTGTTGATGTGAGGTCTGAGTCAATTAGGAGCAAACTTGCCCCATTTACTTCATTCCAAATTGGTCACATGTTGGTTGATGTTGGACATGAAGTTGGTTAGTATGATGTTGGTTAGTATGTTGTTGGCATTTGGTACAACACTGAACATAGTTGTTGTAGTCTTGGTTGATAGTCGGCCAATAATGGTGCAGGCAAAGGATGCGGTTGGCAACCGAGTTACCACTAAAATGTTCCCCAAAAATCCCATCATGGACTTGTTTGATGACATGGGAAGTCTCAGTGATTGTTAGGCATTGGATAAGGAGGCCATCTAGACCTCATTTGTAGAGAAGTCCCCCTAGCATGGTGTAGCGAGCAGTGTTTTTGATAAAATCCCATCCTACATTGCTAGAGACGTTGGGAGGTATGATAGAATATGTTAGGTAGTCAACAAGTCATTTATACCAAACGTCATGTGGACTAGAGAGGTTAGGAAGAATTTCCCCCAGTGATGTTGGTCGAGACATGTCCAAGATAGAAATATTGGGTTGTGTTGGTTGAGAGGTCTTGACGAATAATGGATATGTCAAAGGTGTAGAAGTCTAGTCTTTTCCTTTATTCTTCAAGGCTTGGGGCCTAGTGGCCATATGAACAGTGTTGATTTTGAATAAAGGAGGAGATGGTGGTAAAGGGACCATAGTCTTGTATGGGGATCTTGATTTAGGTGAAGAGGTTCGAGAGGCATGGGATGGTGTCGATGATTGGTAAAAATAATGTTCAAAAGAAGCCTCAGTGTGAGGGGTGTCCTTTTCCAAGTGTTGGCAAATGACAACCTTAAGGGCACAATAATGCTCAGTATCATGTCCAGGTGTGCAATGATACCAATAGATTTGAGTGTCATCGAACCAAGATGGTTTTGGTTCGAGAGGTCGATATGGTTTAATTAGCGAAAGAGTGATGCTAGATGAATGTAACAATTGGCATAACATCGAAGCATAGGACCCCATTAATGGGCTTGTGCTCATTGTTGCAATAGGCATTGACAACTCCTTTTTAGGAGTTATTTGGGGAGTTTGTCATGTCACCTTTTTCATGGGTGGTGTGGTCACACGTGTGGATGACACTTTGTTGTTGAGGGGTGTTGGATGTTTTGGAGGAAGTATGTTTTTGGTGGGTTGAGAGAGTAACAGAGGCAATTTGCCTCTATGAGGTGTTGGAGTAGGAAGCACTCCTATTAAGGTGGATGGGTGTGGGCCCAAAATAGAGGGCAATGGTGATGGTGGGAGAGGAGTTCTCTGATGTGGTTTAGTAGCCTTCTTTAGTTTAGTGCGAGGACTACTATTGGGTGAGGCGAGGTTCAAGTCTACCTTCACTTGTGGGTGAGTGAGGTTCGAGAGGCATGGGATGGTCATGGGTTCTACGTGTGGTCGAGGAGTGGGGAAGGTATGATCCCCCATTGATGATAAGAAGGATGAGGGTGAGGTCACCGGCGTTGGTGCCATCAAAGCATCCTCCAATATGGGAGAGGTCAAAGTAGACTCTCTAATGTGTGAAAGGGGGCTAGATGAAAGATTATCCTCCATCGGTAGAGGACAAATAGGAGAAGAAGGCTCTTCTACCTGTGATAGAAAAATAGGAGAAGAGAGTTCTTCTACTTGTGGTGGACAAATAGGAGAAGAAGGATCTTCTACCTATGATGGACAAATAGAGAAGAGAGTTCTTCTACCTGTGGTGGACAAATAGGAGAAGAGAGTTATTCTACCTGTGGTGAACAAATAGGTTGATTAACCTCTTCGGATTGTGGAAGAGGTTGGTTAGAAACCATGTCGACTGTGCGTATATTACGCTCTTGGAGGTCATCAACTATGGTCTAAATGTGATTTTGACTTGGAGGATGGTTAGGGAATGGTTGTCTAAAGACATCCATGTTTCGGTTAGCCATCAAATTTGGGTTATCCAAAACAAGATCCCCCTTGTCTAACATGTCTTGAATGATGTATTTGAAGGTTTTGTAGCTGTCTGTGTCATGACCCTTGACACAATGATATTTACAAAAGTCATTTTCCCTATACCATGCAGGGATAGCTTTTGAGGGGTCATATTGGGGTGGTCAAATTTGAGGGCAATTGAGGACTCCCTGCTTGATGAGTTTATCCAACACGAAAGTGTATGATTCTCCTATTGGAGTATATTGACATTGTACATGCCGTTGTTGGAATTGTCATGTGATGTATTTTGATGTGGAAGGTTGAGATTGGTTGGTTGTTGTTGAAGATGATGGTTTAAGGACCATAGTGTTTGCCACTCCTTTGGACTTGGAGTGGGAAGAAGAAGGTTTGGAAGAAGAAGGGTCATTGGTTTTTGAGTTAGTATGCAATTTAACCTTATCTTCTTTGATATCATGGAGTTCAAGTTTTTTGGCCATGGTGAAAGCTTCGTCAAATGTGCAGAATGTTTGAACCCACAAGGTAAATGAGATGTACTTTGTACATGCTCATGAAAAGAGCTCAATGAGCTCAGTTTCAGGTAGTGAAAAGGAGAGTTGGTTGATCAAACCTCTCCAACGGGCGACAAAGTTAGTTATTGATTCATCGTCAAATTGTTTAATAGAATAGAGGTCTATAATGGAGACCTTCTTAGTGATGTTGATTGAAAAGTGGTTGAGAAATAGTTGGGCGAGTTGAGTGAAAGAAAAGAGTGAATGACTGGTAATGGAGCTATACCAATCAAGGGTGGTGCCAGAAAGTGACATGGGAAATGTGCGCAGTAATAATGCATCATCGTGGGCTATAAGGTAACAAGCATGTCTAAATTCTCATAAATGTTGTTGTGGGTCCTCTTTACTCTAAAATCAAGTAAATTTTGGGAGTTCCCATTGGCTAGGATATGGTCTAATAGGGACCAAAGGGTGGATGGGTTTGTTGCATATTTGTTCGTGTGAAAAAACATTGCTTGAACCAAAAATGGATGTCTCAAGGTTAGACATCTTATCCATCAGCAGCTTGATTAGATCTACTAACGGATTGGTAGGTGGAGCACCCCCCAGGTTGTAAGGTACTTGGAAGGCATTAGGAGGGGCATATGACGTACTTGGTTGCATTTGTATAGGCACAATATATTGGTAGTTCATCATAGGGACTAAGGTTGAGGTTAAGGGGGCTTGTGCCATGAAGCTAGAGGGCACAACTTGAGTAGGTGCCACCAAAGGTGTTTGAATATTGGCGACACTGGTTAAAGGGTAGGTGGTCACTCTTTTATTTGTGGGTGCAAGAGTGGATGGAGTATAGACAACCAAGTTCTGAAAATGTGTAGAACTTGGTTGAATTGCTTGTGGTTGAGGGGGTAAGAAAACCCCGGTGGAAGTAGGTCCATAAATAGGTGAGGAGGCCAAATCTTGAGTATTGGCCATGGTCGGGTTAATAGTTGAGGTAGTGGCTTGAATGGTCATAGGTTGGGTAGTAGACACTATCGATATCATTGCCACTTCAATTAAGGAGGTTGGCATCCCATAAATAGGGGTACCTGAAGGGTCTCGCATTTGGCTTCTCACAAGATAGTGTTGGAGAGCCTTGACATTATGGTCAAGGAATCTCTCAAAGTTTTGATCCCCTTCAGGAATAATTAGATGTTGGTCGGGGGTAGGCTAGATAGGAGTATGTTCAATGTTTGAAGTATGCTGGTTGGGGACTTGATATGAAAGGCGAAGGCGAAAGTGGTTGTTACATCGCGTGCTCAATAAAGAATTTGGTTTGACTGTGTGTCAAATCCATCTAAGGCGAAAGGTGTCTAGGTTCTAAAAACTGTATATTTTAGTTTTAGAAAACTAGAAGGGTTGTTTTATAGCAAGAAAGTCAGG
Organism: Torreya grandis; assembly: GCA_037957365.1. Lineage (NCBI taxonomy): Eukaryota > Viridiplantae > Streptophyta > Pinopsida > Cupressales > Taxaceae > Torreya > Torreya grandis. The sequence goes on along the minus strand of JARHVA010006551.1, from coordinate 177,451 downwards.
TTTTAAGCTTGCTATTTTGGAAAAAGTTTGTTGACAGTGATCGACGTCAGTTTATAAACTGATGTCGATGAAGATAGGTTGTTGACGTCGGTGGAAAAACTGATGCCGGTGAGTAAAAGTTGCTGATGTCAGCTGAAAAACCAATGTCAGTGTCTATGTGTTTCCAGACACTCAAAAAACTAAAAGTTTTTGGAAGAAAAAGAAAGCTCTGAGTTGTTTAAGAACTCAGAATAATGCATCCTTAATAGCTCAAAAAACTAGATAAAAATAGAAAATGTGACGAAGGAAAGCAACCTCTAAATGTTAAATTCTTAAGAATAAATTTTAGAGTCTTAGTGGCTTATGCCTTAGAAGAATATGTTGGAAGTGGGATTTTTAGAATAGGTCCTAAAAAGGCAGTCTAAGATTAGTTTTAAGTTAGTTTTGGTGCTCAAAAAGTCTATGTTAGGTTTCATACGTGGCTTGGTGCTAGGGGCTTGCTCCCCTCACTTCACGAGCCCAGAGCTGAGCTGGGCCACTTAGCCAATATATACTTCACCTAGAGTTTATACTCTGCTAGAGAACAGAGTGGGTCCTCCCCTTGGTTGTGAAGTCCAAGTAGGATCGCTAGGAAGGGTAAGGTATCAGCTAGGTGGTGAAATCCTAGTCGGGCCTTATCTCAGGTATGTTATATGTTTGATTTTGTGAATGTGGTATGGTCATGTAACATATGTGCACTATGATTTATTCATAATGTGGTTAATTACTAGGTGACCTAAATATGCATTCAAGTAGGAGTGAAAAGCATTTAATTTTTAACCCAAATTGAAATGTTTGTTCAGATGCAAACAATTGAGAAAAAGGTTGAGAGTATAAATTTCAATACTCTAAGATGCATAAAGAAATGACAAGAAGAAAAAGAAAGAGGTTCTTTTTAACTTGTGCTTATGGTTTCTTTTCAAAAGAAAAAGAAAGAAGAAGGCTGTAAGGAGATAAAATTTCCCTAATGTAGCTATATGAATGATTGCCTTTTAGAAGAAAATGAACCCAAGGAAAACTCCAGTGGTCCCATCGGGTGTGCCAAAATGTTTCTACTCATTTTTTGCTATTTAATATTCAGAAGAAATAAGAAACTAAGATTAATGGTCAGGGGTTTGTACGTACCTGAATGAAGCTGCGCACTGTATCCAGACATTGAAGGAGCTCCTCTTTGGCTATGGAAGATGACACCTATAGATAAGAAGACTGAAAATAAAAATGTTAGAGACAGATATGGTGGATTGCCAAGTGATATGCTCAGTCCTAGAAGTGCAAAGACTTCCTTGAGGGATGACAGTCCACTTATTGACAAAAAGATTGATGCTAGAAAAGAAATGGTGAAAGACTAAACAAAAGAAATAGAGGTAATGCATACCTATATTCTACTATTGGTCTATCACAATTGCCGACATCGGTTAGTCTACCACTGTCAGTTAGTCAGTGTTGCCGATGTCGGTAGGGGCAATGGTCCTTAGACAGGTCTGAGGGCTATGTCTGTGGTCGATAGAAGGAATCTGGTAGTTTGTAGGTCCGTGCAGGGTTGCAAGGAGGTCAGTAGAGTCTTAAGGTGGACAAAGGTAGATGTTATGTGTGAGATGAGGGTCAGGATAAGAAGAAGGCTTTTCAGCCTCTTTGGGAAGAAAGCTAGGTCTGGTTAAAGGTCGAGTCTAGTCTGGTAGTATTTAGAGATAGAAAATTGACTAATTACTAATGTGTTCTAAATACTAAAATGAAAGACAGAATAAATACTTAGCTCTGGTGAGATGAAGAACCAAGGTGTTAAATGCTTGTGCCTATTACGGCTGATGTCCAGGTCCCCATGCAATGCTTTAGTCCAATCTGGAGTGACTGGTGTAGAGTCTATGTGGCCAAGGGAGTGTTAGTTAAAGTCTGATGCCTGTTGATGTCTTTGAGTCTGAGAGGAAGAGAGAGAGAGAGCCAGATCTAAGCAAGAGAGAGAGTCCCAAAAAAATGATTGATAAGAGCTAAGGGCAAGTCGATTCAAGAGTCCAAGAGCCTATAACTCGACTTTAGAAGTTGGTTTATGTAACCGATGTCGGTAGTTCTACCGACATCGATTGATAGCTGACCGATGTTAGCGGGTGGAGAACAAGTAAAAGGGCTAAGAAGCCCGTTCTTCATCCACCAAGTGCATAGTCTGTTGGTGAATGGTCAAATGGTGGGGTTATTAAGCATGAGGGTTAGTTAGGCAGTTGGAAAGGAGTGAGAATAGGTCTTAGGGAGATGACTTAGTTTCAAGATGAGTCATAGGGTGGGAAATGGTCCAAGGCGAGGTGTCCAAGGTGATGTGTCCTAGGTGATGTGTCAGGTTGAGGTCATAATTTAAAATAAGGTGTTTATTTTAAATTAATAAGATGTGGGTTAAGACCAAGGGGGGTCGACACAATTTAGGTGTCTACACATCCATATCACCAGTTTCCCCTCCTAGATAAATATCTATGTGAACATCATTTTCATACTCTTAGAATCTTTATTGAAATTGTATTGTACATTTGGGTCAGCTTAGGCATCTAACAGTAATGCTTGTGACCCTATTACCATCCCTTGGGTTGTGGGGGGTGTAGGAAGTGTGGTTGAAATGGTGGTGAAGAGTGAAGAACAAGGTGGAGTGGAGATGGAGGATGTGGAAAGGGTGAAATTGGAAAAGAGTAGAGGTAGAGGGGGCATAAAAGTGAAATGAGGGTAAATGAAAGGGGATGCCCATGAAAACATTTGAGCCCACCATTATTCTTGAGTGAGGTTAAGCTAAGGAAAAATTACCCTCAAGAATGGGTTATGGATCAATAGGGAAGATATAAGCTAGTTAAAATTGAGGCTAGTATGGCCTTGGGTAAGGGAGAGAGGGAGGCAAGGAGAAAAATGCTAAATTACTTCTACTAAGGCTAGAGGAGCCGTTGAGACTTGGGAAGAGGTGGAGTTGGAGTAAAAGGAATTTGGGATAGATCTACATTATGGGTCACCTTTTATTTCTTCTTCAGCATCTTTCCTAGGTTAGCTCTAGGTGATATGGTGGATGGTCTAGTTTGGATGATAGGGGACATAGGGGCTGATGGTGGAGGACTTATTGTATGCAATCAAAAATGCATCAAATCTATAAATCAATCCTAGCTCATAAAATATAAATCCTACTTACACTTGCAATTATGGATACATGACCAATATGTAGATCCACTAGACCCAATTAAGGGATCTCTTATCACAAATAATATCACTAGGGAGGGTTCCAAAGCTTCTAGTCAAGCAAAACTATGCATTAACCCTAACTAAGTCCTATGTTTTTATATTCACTATACTAATAACAAATAAAGAAAAAAATATAATCTAGTACCCACTAAATATTGTGGCACAAAGTGGGGATAATAAATAATAAAAGTAAGCATGCATAGAAGACATGACATATACTCACATCAATATATATGAAATCCTAATGCATGGAAGAAAAGTAAAAGTACATATCTATACACTCTTATAAAAGAGGAATAAATTTAGGAATACTTACCTTTGAAGATGAACCCACTAAGCCTCAATATCTCCCTTTGCCAAGGTTTTTCTCAAGAGGTTGTGGTGGTATGTAAAGATGACAAGGATAAATCAAATCTAGGTTGCACAACCTATCAATGCATCCTAAAGACTTCTCCACAAGACAAGATCCATATCTCCAAAAAATTATGAAATCATAAGCTTGTTCCTCAATTAGAATGGTAGATAATCATATGCACAATAACTCTTCTTTTTTTCTAAATAATGGCAAAATGATCTTGTATATATAGGCAGATTTAACCCTAAGCCCTTCCAAAAAAATTGGACAACAGGGTTGACCCAGTCGACCTAGTATTATTATTGACAAAAACTCATTAGATCATAAGCTAGGTTAGCCAAGAGTAGACATAGACCCTCAATTATTTTCATGAATAAGAGTACAAGGCTGACCTAGATGACCTAGTCATGTAAACTATCAAAATGGGTTTTAGGTTAGGAAAAAGGGTACTAAAGGTGGAATATGACTAAAGGAGTGTGCAAAAGAGAAGAACAAACTTAGGGGAATGGTTTTCAAGAGACAAGTGTGTAGGTAATAATTGGAAAAAGGGATAACAATCATGTGAAACAACAAAGATTTGTCCACTATTGGCCAATTTTGGCCCACATACCAAGATTTTGCCTAGATAGATTAGTTGAGCAGAGTTCTTTATTGAGTGAATGATCAAAAAACTTTGAAATAGGTCTAAGATTTCAAAAGAAATGATTCAACAAGTTTTCATGATGATTCATGGCATTCAAAGAGCGTAAAGTAGGTTTTCTCAAAGTCTCATTAGTTCATCAGAGCTTTAAAGGGAAAAAATGACTTGCATAAGCCTAGAAGAGCCAGACCATCATCACACGTCATTTAAAAATGATAAGTCAGTTTGGTTTTGCATTTAATAAGTTCACTTAGAAATCCTCTCAGGCTAAAATATTGTATGGACATGAAGTTTTTCATGCCTAAATCATGCTCTACAAATTTTTTTCTTGATGAGTTTCTTATCTCAATATATAGGTCTTGAAAGTTGAACTTCTAGAGTGGGATGGGTGTAGGGATGTTAAGTTAAAGCTATAATAAATAGTAATTTAAATTAAAATGTTTCAAGGATGAATGTACAACTAAAAAATGTCAAGATTGTGGGATCTAAAATCATAGATCAATAGTATGAAGGCAGTCAATAAGTCAAAAAGTACCTAGATCAAGATCAATGGTCTACTTTCGAGTAAATCAAATATCTAATGGTGAGTGGTAATAGGATAGAGTTAGTAGGTCTTGAAGATACAATGAAACATATTTAATCATGCATCCAAAGATCAACAATGAGCTCACAATTAAAAATTTAGAGAATCCTAAGATTGACTGAGGGATTGACAAGTGTCATGATCATTGAAAGGTAAAGGATCAATAGTGTGTATTTAATCTTATTGATAAAGATCAATAACATGAATTGAGTCATGAAGATAAGATAAATAGTGCATAATAAAAAGATCCTATATTTAATGTGAGGCCACCACATGGTGTACTCATGTTAAATCATGAAGCTAACTACAAAATCTTAAGAACTAATGAAGAGCTATCAGGTGGCACATTTTTAGGATCCTAGATCAGGATCGATGGTCAATGTCAAAAGTTGAAAGCTAGGGACTTCATAAAGAAAAATTATGACTTAGGTAAAAATATAATCAAGACCTATAAGGATCATCCCATTGCCATTAGAGCTAAATTGATATTATAGCTATATGAAAACTAATAAATGGATTGATTTTCAATATATAGTAAACTTATGTTTAGATTTTATAGTAGAGGTAGATATATGGTTATGGATAAATGTTTCATACCTAAAAATGGCCACATCCTCAACAAGAAGGTACTTAAAACCACTAAAATTAAACATGGTATGGCTCTGTCTAGATTTAAGGTATGAGGAATCTGTCGTTTATAGTGAATGCAAGTGGGAGATGGCATAGAAGATCAAATCAAAGGGATTTAGGGATTGGAGAGTATAATGGAGCATTCATTTATGTTTTATATCCTTTAAATATTTTATCTAATATTAAGATCATGACTCATCATCCTTAATATATTCTTGTCTTCTAGTGTATTTCTTAGCTAATGAGAAGAGCTTGAAGGCTATTAGAGCAAAAAAGGTTAAATTGTCAATAAAAAACTCATGTTGATTTGAGCAAAAGATGGTAGAGAATTCATAAAATGTGGTAACTCATTTAATGATCTGGGATGGCATGATCCCTCTTCTCTCTCCCTTTATCCTATATTACCAATTCTTTCCCATTTGTAAGAGCTCTCTCTCTCTCTCTGATTTTAGACTCTCACAAGGATTCTTTGATCTTGAAGAGAAAGGGAATCTCTGAGATATTACAAAATATTCTCATCTTGATTAGGCTAAACCCTATCAAGAATTTGTAAGACTTTATTTACCTATATCTTGTCTTGGATCAGTATTGAGTGAGTTGTGCATAATGGCATAGTGAAGGAAAATCTCCCCCATCTATTATCCTCTTTTTGGCCTCTTTTAGGGTGTTTTCAAGCTATCTACAGGTTTAGATTAGTTTTTTTATGCTATTGATATAAGATATCATTGAGTCTTAGAAATATTTTTTTTCATTCATTGCTTCCTCAACCTAGCCTATGAAATACTTATGTAATTAGCTTGATTTTGAGGTTGTGTGAGCTAGTATTGTCTTATACAGACCTAGTGTGCATTCAAGCTTATGGGAGTTTCCCATTTTTGTTTTGTGCATGAAATTTTAGCCTTATTAGGATCCCTTTTCTCCTTTTTTACCCTTTTCCCTATGACAAAATTAGTTTAGATGATCCATCAAGAGGAATCTAGCCTTCTCTAGATGTACAACCCCATCATAGGTTAACCACAGCCTGTGGTTGTCACAATATTGTGATTGGGAGTGGGTGAGCCTGAATACCTACTCCATAAGGGTGAAATATCACATCTAAATAGTTTATGTCATGTTATATGGTACCCACTACATTATTTATCTCACTAAAAGGTTCTTGGTGTTTCCTTTTAATACAATAAATCTTTAGAGGCACATTTACAAACACCAATGGCAACTCCACTATGAACATCATCTAGTATAATTAGCCTAGGTGCCTAATCACCATTATGTGATATGTATAATCAACCATATTTTGATAAAAATGCATGTTCTTTCATTCCTTATCCTTCATATCAAGTTAACAATGTTCATGGCTTCGCCCCAAGTGGTCCTCAAGATTCAATGTATCAGCCTTGCCAGAGTTTGCCTCTCTCTAGTCAACCAAAAAAGAGCCTTAGAGAGATATGGATTGATATTTAAAAATAATTAAAAGAGGTGGATAGGGAAGAAGATTGCTATAGGAAACAAAAAAATATTGAACACCAAGCTTATATTCAGGAGTAGGAGTTGAGGTTTTAGGAAGAGTACTTAGGCAAAACCAATCCAAGAGGGAAAATGACTGTCAGTTGTTCTTGAGATAAAGAGAGCCAAGCCTAGACCCCAAATACCCTTTCCTACTCTTGTTCATGCTAAAACCTAACCCCTTATCCCACCTTGTCAAATATCATCTCTATCAAGAGTTAGGACAATCATTAAAGGTTATTTAGCTGAAGAATATCAAGCCATCCCATATTAGATCTTATCCTACGCCAATGACCCTAATTGTGTCATACCCTCTCTTGTGAAACCACCCTCTCCCACATTCATTTAATAAAAGGATAAAGTGGACAATCCTTATGCTTTACCCTCATACAAATCAATCAAGGAGGGTACAAAGAAGATAGAGGAAGTGCTAGCTAAGGTAGTCAAGGAACTAATTCAAGAAAAAGAGGTGTTATCTCAGCTTAATTAGTTTTCCATACAAAATTTTAATGACTTTATATCCCCCCCAAGAAACACCAAAGAGATCCTTCAAAGTCCCTAGCTCGAAGGATACTATCCTAAGCTACAAGTAAAGTGAACTTCACCCTCCCACTATCTCCCTCTTGGATAAAGAGCCTATTTTATAAAGAATGGAGGAGAATATTTTGAGCATAGGTGGACCTGAAGAAGATAACACAAGTTTCTATGATGAGGATATCATGATAGGTATCCCACTCCATTCAAAGGAGGAGAAACTAGGTTTATACCAGCTATTATGGCATGGCTTTGACACTAATGAATTAGAGCTTGAACTCAGTATGGATGCCTTCATATTTGAAGGGAGGTGTATTCAGGATACAGTTGAGAGTAAAGATCTTGTTTTATTTCAAGAACTTCCATTTGGTATGGGTAAAGATGAAGATGAGGAAGAAATAGATAAAAATTAGGATCATGATGAAGTATGGTAATTATTTTACCATAATTTCATGGATCACATAGAGGTTGTAAACTAGCCTATGCCTCCTCTAGGGCATGAAAATGAACTTAAAAATTAGGTTGAAGAATCTGACCAATCTCAAGATGAATTTTACATTGAAGGTAGTGTTAATGTCCTTAAGAATGAAGGAGAATGGTCAGATCCAAAGCCACAAGATCAAACCTTAGATGGGTTGATGAGCTACCAAATGGCTCCTTTCAAAGTAAGCAAAGCAAGGATGGTGTTGAAGTTGGTATTTTCCTATATGACCAAGAAGAAGCTACATTTTGGTATGACTTAGAGACTTTTTACCTAAGAATATCTAGTCAACCTTCATATTTAATGGAGCCATCACATGTTGTGCTTAATTCAAAGCAAAAAATTAAGCCATCAGATGAGGAGGTTACAGGTGCTCCTATAGTCCATTTTGGAGAAAGCCTTGAAGAAATAAACCAATACATCTATATTGGAGACATGTTTATCCCATTTAATCCTCTTGAGAGCATACCAAAAGAGTTAGCAATTAGGAATAGTAGCTCACCTATCAAGCAAGGTGTTATCCATCCTGATCCACCACAAGTGAGTGATGTTGAATCTTTTCCATTTGATCTAGGAAGAAAATACTTGTAAGTTACAACATTGTACATATTAGAATAGTTCTCTTGTTTTCCTCTAAGTACCTTGTGTAAATTCATTTCCTATTATGTGTTTCTTTTTCAAAAAAGCTTTGGAAACTTTGTTTGTTTTGTTTCTTGTTGTTTTTATTTCTTCAAGATGAAGTTATCTATAGGGGTAGCCTTGTATCATTTTATGTCAGCTAAGAGTAAAGACTTGTGACTCCATGCCCAATGGATTCGACAAGGCAACTAGACTGGGTTCTCAAGCATAGTAGACATGTTTCCCTATGATTCGTTAAAGATGTTGGCCAATTTTAGCCCACATACCAAGAATTTTTGTGGATAGATCAACTGACCAGAGTTCTTGATTGAGTGAATGATCAAAATACTTGGAAATAGGTCTAATATTGAAAAATAAAGGATTCAATAGGCTTCCATGATGATTTAAGGCATCTACAGAGCATGAAGTAGGTTTTCTCAAAGTTTCATTAGTTCATCATATCTTTAAAGGAAAAAAATGACTTTCACAAGCCTAGAATATCCAAACCATCGTCACACGTCATGAATAAATGACAAGTTGGTCTGGTTATGTATTTAATACATTTACTTAAAAATCCTTTTAGACAAAAATATTTCATGGACATGAAGTTATTCATGCCTAAATCATGCTCTATAAATTTTTTATCTTAATGAGCTCATTATCTCAAGATATAGGTATTTAAATTTGAACTTGAAAAGTGGGATGGGCATGAGGATGTCTAGTTAAAGTTGACACAAATAGCTATTTAAATTCAAATTTTTCAAGGATGAACATGTAGAAGATAATGTCAAGATAATGGGAGCTCATATCATAGATAAATGGCATGTAAGTAGTCAATAAGTTAAAAAGTGCCTAGATCAAGATAAATGGTCTACATTCAATTGAATCAAAGATTCAACAAGTGGAAATAGGATAAAGTCATTGGGTCCTTAAGATCTAATGAAGCATGTTTAATCATGTATCTAAAGATCATCAGTGAGATCATAGTCAAAAAGTTAATGGATTCTAAGATTACGCAAGAGATTGACAAGTTTCATGATCGTGGCAAGCTAAAAGATCAATAGTGTGCATTTGATCTTATTGAAAAAGATCAACAACATGCATTAAGTCATGCAAATAATATCAATGGTACATAAGACAAGGATCCCAAATCGAATGTGAGGCCACCATGTGGTGTAAGCACATTAAATCATGAAGCTAATATAAAAATCTTGAGAATGAATGAAGAGCTACCAAGTGGCACATTTTTATAATCCCAAATCAAGATCATTGATCGATGTTAAAATTCAAAAACTTGGAACTTCATAAAGAATAATTATGACCTAGGTAAAAATAAAAGCAAGTCCTGTAAGGATCATCCCATTTCCATTAAAGCTTGATAGATATTATATCTATATGAAAACCAATAAATGGATTGGTTTTCAATCTATAATAAACCTACGTTCAAATTTTGTAGTAGAGGTAGATATATGGTTATGGAAAAATGTCTCATCCTTCAAAATGGCCACATCATCAACAAATAGGTACTTTTAGTTGATAAAAGTAGACATAGCATGGTTATATCTAGATTTAAGGTATGAGGACTTTGTCCTTATAGTGAAATCAAGTGGGAGATGGCGTAGAAGATCAACACAAAGGGATTTGGGGATTAGAGAGTATAGTGGAGCATTCATTTATGTTTTAGAGCCTTTAAATATTTTCTCCAATAGCAATATAATGACTCCTCATATTCAATAGATTCTTGTTTTTTAGTGCATTTCTTAGCCAATGAGAAGATCTTAAAGACTAATGGAGCAAAAAAAAGGTTAACTTGTCAATAGAGAACTGGTGTTGATTTGATCAAAAGATGGTAGAGCATTCATAAAAGGTGGTAACTCATTTAATGATCTAGGATGGCATGCTCCCTCTTCTCTCTCTCTTTCTCCTATATTACCCATTCTTTCCCATTTGTAATCTCTCTCTCTCTCTAAGTTTATAGTCTCATAAGGACTCTTTAATCTTGAAGAGCAGGGGACTATCTGTAATATTGTAAAATATACTCATCTTGATTAGGCTAAACCCTATCAAGAATTTGTAAGAACTACCTATTGATGTAATAGTAGACTTTCTTTACCTATATCTTGCCTTGGATCAATGTGAAGTGAGTTATGCATGATGGCATAGTGAAGGAGAATCTTCATCATCCATTGTCCTCCTTTCTGAGCTCTTTTAGGGTGTTTTCAAGCTATCTACAGGTATGGATTAGTATTATTTATACCATTAATGTAATCTCTTAGTGAGTCTTATAACTCCTCTTTTTTTTCATTTATTACTTCTTGAACCTAGCCTATGAAATACTTATATAATTAGCTTGATTTTGAGGCTATGTGAGCTAGTTTTGTATTCTATAGACCTAGTGTGGCTTCAAGCTTATGGGATTTTCCCATTTTTATTTATTGCATCACCTTTTATCCTTATTAGGATCCATTTTCCCCCTTTATAACATTTTTCCCTATGACATCATTATTTTAGGTGATCTATTAAGTGGAAGTTGGACTTCTCTATAGGTTTAGCCCCATCATAGGTTCCCACAACCTGGGGCTATCCCAATAATATGATTAGGAGTGGGGGAGCCTAAATAAATCCTCTATAAGGGTAAAAAATCATGTATTAAAACCTAACCCTTTAACTATGCACCCCTTAGGATGTACACTCAAAGAGATTGAGACTTAATGGGTTCCTACAAGATAAAGAGCATCAATAATTGATAAATTTTTAAAAATATTATGTGTATATATATGCCCACGCAAATCTCATCACATATCACATAAGTGTAATATGGGATGGTGCTTCAAGAATAGAACATGATGACATATAATGTTGATGCTACGTAAAGTGAAATAAGGATCAAATAAGATAAATGAAAGGATACAATAAAAAAACACATACCTTTACTTACCTTAGTGTTATAGATAAAGGAGACTGTGAGAGATGTGAAAGCATACAATGTGAGGAACATTAGGTGAACCTATAGAGATTAGTGTAAAAAAGAGCAAAAATTAGAAATTTTTGTAATATAGGCATACAATAGTGGAAAATATTCTATATGATGTCATGATTCTAGAACCTTTTATAGTTTGAAAAGTGAGTTAGTAAAAACAAAGATATGATAAAAATAAGGAATCTAATGGTAAATATTTGAAGGGTAAAGAATTATGAATAGTAACTTTAAATAGGGTGAAAAATAATTAATTTGCTATTATTTGACTATTTTGAGAGAAAAATAGAGCTCTAAGGGACCTAGTGAAAGCCAAAAGAGCCAAGATGGTAAGGAGATGAAAAGTGAGATGAGGAGGATGCCTAGTAGCCACAACAGGTGTAACATAGGTAGGAATCTAAGAATTTTAAATTTGATTTGAGTATTTTATTTCAAATTAAGTATTTTATATAAATTTATAAATTAGATCAATTCTAGAAACTTGAATGAACACTAAGAAGTTGTTAAGGTAAATAGAGGCTAAATGGGGAATGGGTTTAAAGGAATCAAATTTATTAATGTTGAAGGAATTTATTACAAGTGGGTTAAAGAGTTGGCAGTTTGAAAGAACTAGGTAGACCCAGTCGACCTAGTAAGTTAAAAATTAGGTTTTGACAGGGTCAACTTAGTAGGTATGGGTCAACTTAGTTATTTGGAGAAAAGGGATGGCAAAGTAAACCTCGTCTGACCTAGTTGGTTAAGTGAAACTATTGATGTAGTATTACGGGGGGAAATGAAAAGGTTGACTTACTTTGTTAAGTCCAAATGGTTGACCCAGTACTATTAGGTCAACTTAGTATGTTACTAAGTCACCAATATAGTATTGAAATGTAAGAAATTGGTTGATATAGTAATTTTAAGGCCTAGGGTACCTAACTGAGTACTCAAATGGCTAATTAGGCTAAAAATAGGTCAAATTGGTAGGAAATGAATATATTTAAGGTAAATTAGTTTTGTTTTTGTTAAAATTTAAAAGAATATATTTTGATTATAAGTGACATAGAGATCTAATACATCTTTTATTATTTGATGGTTGTAAGGATGCTAGAGATTTTGGTGATTAGTGGATCCATCTTAGATACCAGATCTATTGGAGCACCTGATGGAGGTAGATTGAGCTAGATTGGTCATGCTAGACATGGGAGGCATCATATAGATGCAACGAGTTCTACTAAGTGTTGATCTAGTGGTCATGTTCTTGGGAGCTTGGGAATGCTTGACCAATACTTTTATATGGGTGGTGGATGGGGATAACATAGAGGTTAATATCACATTACAGGATGTCAATACATTACTTAAACTTCTTATAAGAGGGATGTTGGCAATCATGGGGATACCATATGATCAGGAGGAAAGGTGAGCATTATCCTGATGGGAAATGTACTTGGATAAGATTTAACTAGGATTGAGAGTGAGTTTATATGATGCTTGTATTTTCCAAATTTTATATATCTAGAAGTATATGATAGGACTTATGACAACATGAGTGTCATGTCACAAGTCGAATGGTAAGGTATCATTGTATGCGATAGCCTTGTGTTGGTTACTATTAGAGTAGGGGGCACTCTATGACTTGGGTTCTATAATTTGGGTTTAGCTCATGCATGATATGTATGGGATGTTATATAGAGGTTAGAAAGACATGGGTCTAGTGGTATTACTAAGTTCCTTGATATATGAGAGGTTCTTGATGTAATAACTAGTTAGGTTGCCCCATGTGGTTGATGATCAATTGCCTCAAGTATTATGATGGAAATAGGATTAGGTGGCATGGGTCATGCCCCACATTATAGTATTATAAATGATCACACAAAGATAAATCTTATGGTATCCTTTTGCACACATTATGATAGTTTAGCCAAGTTGGAGGATAGTGTCACTAGAGTTAACATGAGTATGGATCATGACCCACTACACTTTGTGGGTAGAACTGCATCTAATGGCACACTTGTCAAGACATTTTAGATTCCCTCACCTAGTGTTTCCTATAGTGTTTCTCACATTTTGGACTTGGCATGTGAGAGAGCTAAGGGGGAGAGGAGGAGGACCACTAGTCATAAGACTAGAGATCAAAGCATAGTGTGAGAAACCATGGATAGGTCAAGCATGATGGCTAGTAGTTAGAGAGTACATGGACATGGATGTAAGAGTGTCACATGTACCATAGTTTTTAACATAGTAGGAGTGATAACCACCTTGATTGCACTATCGATGGAGATGTCAGTGGTGAGAGAGAGCATAGAGGGTTGTCATCTAAAATGACCCACCAGTTGGTTTAGGATAGAGTTAATTGTTAGATGCACCACTTAGGTGAGGCTTGAGATGGTTATGGGTGGTTACCGCATGATTTTCTTTGATTTGGAGGCATCCCATAGATGAGGTACTTAGATGATGGGTCGATGGAGAGACTATGCTCCATGGTCAAGCAGATAGGGAGATGGTGATTGGTGACACTAAGATAGGTAATAAATGGTTGAAATTTGTTTAAGATTTGAAAATAGAATGCTATTTGTAAAAGTTTGATTGATAAATAGATATATTTTGATATATATTTATGATTTAATATTTATCTAGTTTAAATTTTGTAGATCTTTCAAATAAAGAGGATACCAAATGGGAATCCATGGTGAGGGGATCACTCCATGATATTCTAGATGGGGTGTTGGCACCCTATGACATTACCACATTAGATGATCCCATGTTACCATCTTCCCCAACTCAAGCAAGCTAGTTCAGACTAGCAAGAGAGGTTATGAGGTAGTTATAAGCATGCAAATATGGGATATAACCACTAGCAAGGGTGAGAGCGAGGGAAGCATAGGCATGATAGGACTTGTCTTAGTAGAGATATACACATTTGGCTACCATTATATAGCTAGGATAGGTATAGGCCTAGGTGGCCAACCTCTAGGGATAGGTAGCAGGTTTGAGATCTTAAACATCCTCGTTATAGCATATTATTAAGAGGGTATTATCTGATACATCTATGGGCAATGTGTCTAGGCCACAAGATGGACATGATAGATCCCAACCTTAGATTTGGATTGATGTATTTTTATACTTTGTATCAAAAACATGTGATATAATATTATGTTGATACTTGGATGTTAATCTTATGTGTTTGTATTATGGTTGCGGTTATGGATGCGTGGATATATTTATTTATATCACATGCATTTTTCTTTTATTATATATTTTATATGAAATATGTGTTGTGTTTTCTTTTCCAACATTATGTAGGACACATTCATGGTTAAAAATAAATAGGCAAAAAGGACTTGGCAAAGTATAATTAATTAAAAACAAATGTACTACACACTATCTCACATTGGGAAATGTGTAATAAAAAAAAGATAATTAAATATAAGAAACCAAAGAGTGGTAAAATAGAGGGTAAAAATTTGTTTTTAAACCATGAGAAAGAGTGGCACTAAATTAAAACAAGTAAAATCACACTAAGTCACATTGGGAAGTATGAAAATAATGGAATAAAATAGAAAGTACATGAAAGACTAATGGTATAAAAACAAATAAATTAAGTCAATAAAGTATACTAAATCATGTTGGGAAGTATAAAAGAGAAACAAAAATGGAAAAAATGGTCTTCAATTAATCACACTAATTCAAGTTGGAAAGTATGAAAAATTCAAGAAAATTTGGTTGGATTCTTACATATAATCAAAAAATAAGAAGATAAAAGATGAAAGATTAATGAAGTAAGCATAAAACATAATAAATCAAGATGGGAAGCATGTCAATGATGTGTAACTCATAATCAATCACATCTTATCTCATATTTGACACATGTAATTTTTTGTGTGACTTGGATATTAAAAAAATTTGTGAGGAAGGCCAGGTCCTATCCACGGTATTACATTGTAACTCACAAAGAGAACACCAATGAGGTAGAATTAATGTGAAAATATGGTAAAAAGGGATGATTTGAATAGTACTATGAAAAGTTGGTAATTTGTGAGGAAGGTCAAGTCTTATTCATGGTTTTACAATACAACTCACAAATGGAATCCCTAGGGGAGCGATCAGTGAACAAAACAATATTTCTCAAGAGTAAATATTGGGGTTGTAGGGAGTGAAAAAAAAAAAGAATGTAAAAATCATAATGTAGGAATCTTATGAGAAGACATGAGAAGACACTAAGTGACTAGTGACCATCAATATAAAGAGGATACATATTTTCTATAGACACAAAGCTTTATAGGCAAATAAGTGTGTTACTAATATCAACTCATGTGGGTTGTTTTGAGCAAGGAAATTAAAATGGACCTACCTTCCCATGATGTGTTCCCCATTTTTTAGGACCCCTTATAGAGCCATCAGTCTACTCTGAACATTTGGTATAATTGAATATCCCTTATGGAATTCCTTGTTACAAGAATTCTTTGGTTCACACCATCAACATCCAGAATATAAAAATCTAGCATAAGACACTATAGTGTCCTCACTCGAATTACCCTACTGGGTAGGAGAGTTTTTTTTTTCTAGAATGTGAGAATGTTTATTTCTTATTATCACCTAGACTAATTCTTGATAGATTTTGAATATGGAGATGAGTTCTTTAGTCAATGAACTTTTCATTTAACTTTATTCTTATGAGAATTGAAAGACACACTTTTCATAAAGGAGACTCACTTACATTGAACTGAAATAAACTTTACATTTTAATGAAAACACACTTGCATTAAAATAAACACACTTTATGTTAAAATGAAAATTACACTTTGCATTAAAATGAGATATACATGTATCAAAAGAAACACACTTTTAAACTATAAATTATAAATACCAATTGTCCTAATATTTAGAGAGAATTGGACCCTTACTCCTTCCTTAGAATAGGATCAACTTTAACTCAGTAGTGGAATAGAATGGTGTACTTTATTAATAATTCATTATCAAAATGAATATATACAGATGCCATGAATTAGGCTACAAAATTATACTTGAATGTTTCTTCT
This sequence comes from Torreya grandis, assembly GCA_037957365.1. Taxonomy (NCBI): domain Eukaryota; kingdom Viridiplantae; phylum Streptophyta; class Pinopsida; order Cupressales; family Taxaceae; genus Torreya; species Torreya grandis. Next base: position 160,893 of record JARHVA010006551.1, on the reverse strand, counting down.
CTATTATCCTATAATGAAAAGGATACATGTACTTAAAGCACATCTCAATGACTATTCTTAGAATACAAAATCTGATGATCTAAATAGAAAAATCCACATATTCTAGATATAAGATATATGAATTAGATCCCATGCTTATAGGAGGCATTAAAATTGATTCAATTAATAATAGATCAGGTATAACTAACATATATTTGAAGAGATTATGTGTAGATTTAAAAAATAAAAATACATTTATATCTGAATCATTTTAGATAATTATTATAAAAATTAATGTCTAAAATAATATATCTAAAGAGTAAAAATCTATATATTTATAGTAGATATCTTTGGAGTTACTATATTAATATGTAGAGTATATTTGGGCATCTTTGGAGTGCGACTAGGCATCTTTGAATCATGGCTTGATAAGTCTTCAAAGCTTCATCAAAACATCTTTAGAGTTAATTGGGAGATCTTCAAAGCTTTAATGGAACATCTTTAGAGTTGTTTATGTAGATCTTCAAATATTGACTAAGGATCTTTGTAACTCACTATGTTTTATGTTGAGTCTTCAAAAATGTTACCAAACCTGTGGATGACTTCTCAAAATAATCTTGCCATAGAGATGTATCTCTATATGTAAAATTTTACTCATTTCATCCAAATTAGACACAAATAACAAGATAGAGAATCAACAATGTATCACATACAAATAAAAGACAATTGCACTCATTTTCTACATAGATGAGACCTTAACTATTAAATGTAATGTAATATATCACCAAGAGGTAACACTTATGGACAATTTATATGAGATATGATGAGCTATATAAAATTTTCATCATTTTTCCCCCACACTTTACCTTTTACAAGTCCTCTTGTAAACTAGAGGATAATTTTTCTTTAATCTAGGATTCCTAATTCTAACCACTGGATGAGATCATAAATTTGAAAATGATGTCGCTGATCATAATGATTTCTATGTAACAACCCCAAATCTCTTACCATAATGTATAACCATGCTTGAAATTCTACTTCTAGTTGATTAAGCCATTTTTGCCAAAGAGACATAGGACAAAGAAGAATAAGTGGCCTAAATCTCATGCCAATCCAAACATTTGACCCTTCCTCTAGCAGTTGAGTGATAATCTGATCAAGTGCCCTAACTCTCCATAGACTCCAACTAATGGTAGTGGGAGTCATGACTTCCTTATGTTTTAAGGCAATAGACAAAGTCTCCCATCTAGCCATACTTGTTGTGATAGAGTTAGAGGAAAGTTGGATGATAAAATCTCATAAAGTTGATACATTTTCTCTTCATAAATCATGATACTTGTCTTTTATGTACATGTGATATAAAGTTTGGAAGTCAGAAATAAGTTTATGAGCTTCTATAAATTGGGGTCTTATACATAAGCCTATAGTATTCTATAGTTCTAAGAATTGATTATGTGTTTTATTCCAAGCAGTTTGATTTCTCATAATGGAAAGGAAAACACTTAATTATGTTTCTCCCATAAATAAGTTAATCAAAAATCTAGACCAATGTCTTAATAACATTTTACAAAGATAAAACTCACAAATTTGATATTGTCTTTTCGTAATACTTTTAAGAATGATATCCATGAACATGTGTTCATATTCAATGACATGGGGGAAAGAAAGATAAATCAATTACATTTGATACTTATAAAATTATTCATGAAGAAATAAAGCATACATATAAGAAGGTTTTCTTCAAGATAATAATTTCTCGACAATTTCACAAATAGTTTGAATATAATTATGGGCCTACTGCAACTGTTGTTGAGACTCTATTTTGATTATGGCATTCTCTACTTCTAAATTCTAAATTCTAAATCTTGTTCTAAACTTTCTTCCAAATTTAAATATTCTCATGAAGGGATAGAGGAAAATGAGGAATAGATCTTGTGGTTCCTTCAGTTTGTACAACTATCTCCCTTATTTCCCTCTATATAGCCTATATGGTAGCTTGTAACTCAGCCTTATGAGTTATCAACTCCTATATGTGTGTGTGTCATTGATCAAGGAGTGAATTCTTACTAGTAATAGAGTGTTGTATATTATCAATCTAATCATCCTTTCTATAAATAGAGTTTTGTATAATATAAATCTGAGCATATTTACTAGCAAGGGAATTTTGTAAAGTGCTAAGTTTGTGAGATTGTTAGAATAATTGATTATGAATTCTAGTTTTTTTAGAATTAACTATTATTATAATCACTTCCTGTGCTTGAACCTACGCAATAGAATCTTCATATCACTATTCTAAACTATAAATGGTTTCGTCCTTACCTTGCATGGTCAATCTAAGAAAATCCAAATTTGTTTGTTGTCAAAAAGTTTTTTCATGTCATGACAGGGTCATAGCATCATACAAGTCTTTTATCTTTATAAATATGATAATGAGAAGATAAAGCTTATTCCATGAGTGGATATTTACCCTTGTCAACTGTGGAAGGTAAGGGTCTTTCTTATTTGGGTGCAATCTCTTGTGTAGGGGTTTATGTTTCTTTAATTATCTGCTCAACATCTATAACTTCTATGGGAAAAATTAAGCTTAAACTACCACAAATTTTAGTTGTATGTACCTCACCTTATTCTTCCTCTTGGAGAATGAGCTGATGACTTCATTGGGGTTTGAAACATGGGGTAGTGGTTTTTTAAAAATACCCTTATTTTCTTTTTTGACCTCTATCACAACATCTTCAGAGCTGTAGGCACCAAAGATGGACCTTCCTCTTTTTTACTGTCACAAGAGGATGTTACAATTTCTTACTAAGAATTTTGATTGAATTTTGAAGAAATGAAGACCAAGATTTCTCACCTTTTGGTTTCTTCAAGAAATGGTGTTGATATATGAGATGAATTAAACCATGTTTTTTAATTGACTTAGTTCCCCTTTTCAATTTTTGATCAACATGATGAATAGCACGATGAAGGTAAGAAGGTAGGTTTACCTGGTACTAAAATTTGGTAGTTCCTTTCTTCAATGGATGAGAAGTCACATAGTGTCTCCATCAACCATAGTGAACTGTCCATCACAAGTGAGGTATTTCATGATCTAATATGCTACATTATGCCATGGAGGTGGAAGACTATCCTGAGTGATCCCTTTGGAAATACCTTGTGAAGACTTGGCTAACTTAGGATGGGGTTCATTGCCATCAATGAAAATTTGAATCAAATCAACAAAACTCAATTTTTCAATAAAAGCCATGCCTTCATTAGGAATCTTTGAAATTTCACTAATAATATAGGAATCAATAGGAATATGTTCACCCCAGACTATAGGATGATCTTCATCAAATTTTTCTAAATTTTTTTGAATAATGTTCTGAAAACCCTAGAATGTCTTTAGGAATTTGATCCATCCTACTATTTCAAAAACAAGCCTAGAAAATTCATCTTGTAAAATAAGTTTTGCCAACTCTAGTTCACTTCTCTTTTTACCCCCCATCTTCATAGTTGTCCACAGTATTCTAAAAAACTTACTTGCACAATGCAAAACTAAGTTCAAAATTGCATTGAGTACTGAGCAGGGCAAGGAAATTGAGACATGATGTGGCAATGAGTAGCAATAAAGGGATAAAAAGGGTGGAAAATGTGTAATTGATAAGAAGTACCATGAAATTATAGTAGATATGATGGCTAAGCACTTTGGAGCAAGCAAAGTTCTAATTAAGGGAGTATTTTTTTTGGGTCAACATCAAGTATGTGGCATGATAAATCATCCTTGGTAGCACTTGAAATGATATTTACAATTATTTTTTCATTAGGACTTATCTTTTGAAAAGGCCTTTGCAATAACCCCATATCAAGTCTTGAAATTAAGAATAATACCAACTTTAGTCACATCTAAATGGCATCAAAGGAGCTTATCTATATTAAAAATGTTGTCCACCTAATGGTCATACATGTAGAACATAAAATCAAAAATATCTAACCTATTGGAAAGGAAGTAAAATTATACTTATGATATAAGGATCCATGCATATCTCATAAAGTGTGCATGTGTTTTACAAGAATAAACAATTTTGAGAAGATAAGTTAGCTAACAAGATAATAGTTCATGTTTATTGCATAAGTTTCATCTAAAATGTGTCATTTTTGGTTTTCATTTTTTAGTGGTTTTTTTAATTTTTTTATACTATTCTTTAATTTTTCATTTATATATATATTTTTTATTTTTTGAATTTTTTGAGGGAGGAAAACTACCATTTATTGGTTTTTAGCACTCCCCCTTATTAGATGTCCGCTACAAAGATCATTCAGCCTTAGTGGAAGAACCAAGTTCTTCCATAAGGTCAAATTGGTCTTGATTATATTTAATGAATTCTTTCATTCTAAGAGGTCTCCTATAAACTTTAAGTTTGTGACCATTAACCAAAACTGTCCTTTGGTCATCATCAATTGGTTAAAGTTGGATAGATCCATTGCTATGTATAGTTTTGATTAGGTATGGCCCCAACCATCTTGTCCTAAGCTTATCTTTGAAATGCTAAAATTTAGAATCAAATAGAAGCACCCAATCACCTTATTAAAACTATTTTTCTTTGATATGAGCATCATGCCACTATTTTTGTTTCTTTTGGTTCATGATGGTTTGAGTGAGTATATCCATTTTTAGTTCATCTAGTACATTTAGTTACATGATTATTTCCTTCTATGTTTCATCAATATTAACTCTCATATCAGTTGTCTTTAGTGTTTGCAATTCAAACTCTATTGGCAATAAAGGTTTCTTTCCAAACACAAGTTTATATGGAGAAAATCTTATGGTAGTATTCCATGTTGTATTATATACCAAAACTACTTCAAGTATTCTATCTGCCCAATCTTTCCTATTATTTCTCACTATTTTGGTTAGAATGTTTTCAAGCTCTCAATTGGTGGCCTCTACTTGCCTATTAGCTTGGGGGTGATATGGTGAGGATTTCCAATTATTTATTTAGTAAAGTTATATAAAATCCTTGATCATGTTAGACATGAATTCAATCACTTGATCAAAAATAATAGTTCTAGGATCTCCAAATCTCAACATGGTCCTATGATATATGAAATCAACAACTATTTCCTTCCAACCAAAGGTGAGTGCCTAAACTTTAGCCCACTTAGTAACATAATCATTACATACTAATAAACACTATTTTCCTTAAGGTTGTGGATTGATTGGTCTAACAAAATCCAGACCTCATTTTTCAAATGGTTTTAAAATTATTTGAGGATGGAGAGGAATTTTTGAGGATAGATTAGGCTTACCCATCCTTTGGCAAGGATCACATTGCCATATAAACTTTTTTATAGTCATATAAAGAGATGGCCAATAATAACCTGCACTAAGAATCTTATGAATGGTCCTTTTTTTTGAATAATGTCCTCCTTCTGGTTCACTATGGCATTCTCTTACGATGTCAAATACTTCATATTCACTGACACACCTATGAAGTACAAGATTAGGTCCAATTTTAAATAACATATCTTTAAACCATTTAAAATGAGAACGAGCTCTAATCAATTTTTTTCTTTATTTATAAGTAAAGGAATGATGAAACTTCTTTGTTGCCAAGAAATTTACCATATATACAAACCATGGGGAGTATGTAGATGTTAAAAATAGATATTCATCTAAAAAAGAATCCTTCATAGGTTCAGCTTCACCCTTGTTTTTCGATCTAGACAAAAAGTCAACAAAAACATTATACTTTTAAGTTTTGTCTATAATGGTAATGTCAAATTATTGTAATAGTAATAACCATCTAATAATTCTACCACCTACTACTAATTTATTCTTTGAGTACTTAATAGTTGAATGATCTGTATAAATAAATAAATGATAACCAATAATGTAATGTCTAAAATTATTTATGGCATAAAAAATAGCAATAATTTCTTTTTCTGTGGTAGTGTAATTTTTCTCTATGGGAGTAAGATTCTTGCTGATATAATAAATGACATACATTTTTCCTTCCTCATATCTTTCTCCTAGAACTACCCCTAGTGCATTATTGGAAGTGTTAGTATAATTATGAAAAGGTTGTTCCCAATTAGGTCCTTTAAAAAGTGAAGCAAGTATAAGTTTGTTTTTTAATGTTTCAAAAGCTTTTTAACACTTATCATTCCATACAAATTTACTATCTTTTGTTAGTAAAGAAAACATAGGTATAACTATTTTTCTAAAGTATTTAATAAATATTATGTAATATCTTGCATGATTGAGAAATTTTTTGACATCTGTTTGTGTTTGAAGAATGGGGAGACTATAAATTACCTTAATATTATTGAGATCCATTTGTATTCCTTGATAAGAGATATGATGTCTTAAGACTATCCCTTCATCAATCATTATTACACACTTCTCATGACTCAAGGATACTTGGTGTTTTTCATATTTGGTGAGTAATTTATCTAAATTATTTAAGGCTTCATCAAATGTGTTTCTATGAACAATGAAGTCATCCATGTATACTTCCACACAATTATTTTTAAGATCATAAAGTATGGCTAACACTACTCTCTGAAAGGTAACAGTTGCATTGCACAATCTGAAACAAAGGACTATATAAGTAAATGTTCTTTAGGGGTAGGTAAATGTAATTTTATCTTGATATTCAAGGAATATTCTAATTTAATTGTATCTACTGAACCCATCTAAGAAATAAAAGTATTGCTTTCCTACCAAGTTATCCAAAACTTGATCAATAAAAGGAAAAGGAAAGTAATCATTCATATTGGCTTTATTCAATTCTCTATAATCTACACAAACTCTCCAATTTTCATTATTCTTAGGTAAAATGACCAGAAGTGAAACCCATTAACTATTAGATATGGGATAAATGAAACCAAATTCTAATAGTTTTTTATCTGTCTTTATGATTTATTTCAAGGCTGGGTTAATTCTTGGTTGTGGTTGTATAATTGGTCTAATAGCTTCAATGTAAATGTGATGGGTATAGAAATTGTGTTGTATTCCTCTTGTATCACTATAATCCCAAGTTAAGGCTTTTGTGTGTCTTACCAATACATCAAATGCTTTACTTTTTTATTGTCAGTTAACTAGTTGTTGATATTCAATAATTTATTGGGATAAATTACAATTTGTTTAGTATCTAGAGTGATGAAATTTACCTACTTGTATTCACTCATCAAAATATTTAATAGAAATGGATGTGGTAGTAGCATGTGAAATGTAGCCACATCCTTATAAAAGGTTTCACTTTTGGAGAGAAAATTGGTCAGTGGACAATGAAAAACATTTAAAAATTAATTTCTCCCCTCTTGAGCCCAGTCAACTATGGCTTGTTGGATATATTGTGTACTAGATAACATGTTTGGGGGACTTATGACATTTTATTTATTCTTAGTAGTGAATCTAAATTCTTCCCATTCACAATTTTTCATCTTCAGAGCTAAGCTTTCAATATTTAGAGCTAAGCAATCAGTCTTCAGAGCTAAGCTATTAGTATTCAGAGCTAGGCTTTCAAATTTTAGAACTAGGTTGTCTTGGTCCAAATCTTCTATTATTTATTCCTCAAATTCTTAGACATGTTATTTTATAGTAACCATGGCTAAAGAAGACACACTATTCTAATTTTGTTCAAGTTGATCCATCCATATTTGTTCAGAAAGATCCATTAAAGGTCTAACAGGTGGATAAAGGGAGATTCATTTGGTGTGTATTCCATTAGAAATAGTCATATTACCAGATCTACAGTCAATTCATGTCACAACTATAGCTAACCAAGGTCTTCCAAGAATAACTGGATACCTTAATTTATTAGATTTAGGTTGAAGGATCATAAAATCTATAGGGTATTCTTAGGATTCTATAGTGACTGGAACATTTCCTAAGATTCTTTCAGGCACAACAATGGATTGATCTATCATTTTTAAAATTGTAGTGGTAGGCTAAATCCCTATGAGGGATAAAGGTTATATTATTTTGATAGTCATTATGCTGATGGAAGCACCTAAATCTACAAGCACATTTGGTATGGACTTGTTCCTAGTTGTCAAGTCATCAAAAAACTATCGGTGTCTTTGTATTTGGGAACAAGTATATTTCCTACTAGTAAATCAGTAATTTTTCTAGTTACCTAAATTATTTTAGGATATTGTTTCTTTCTACCTAGTGATTTCAATTCACAATTCTTTAATTATTTAATTTAATTTAGGAATATACTTAATAGTTCTTAAAAATGGAATTTGTATCTTCATCTCTCTTAATCCTTGCATCAATTCAAAACCCTCTTTAGGTTTTTATTCCTTAAGTCTCTCAGGAAATGGAACAATAAGGGGATCTTGAATTGTCATTGGTGTGATTGGAATTGTGGTGGATTTTACCTTGTCTTCATTTAATTATTGGAATACAAGTGACTCATGAGTGTTTTCATTATTAGGAATTTTATTTGTGGTAATGGGTGAATCTCCTACTACCTTTCCTAACTTAAAATGAATATTATTACACTCAATTGAACCACTTACAACACTAATTTCTTAGTTAGCTCTATAAATAGGAGTATTTTACCTATTCTTAGGATTTGCCACTAGTTGGGAAGCTAACTATGGTTGCTTAACCTACTACTTAATTGGTGGTGGCTAAGGTTCTGAAGGAATTAAATCCTATTGTGGAGGAAACCCTTTTTGTGTTTGATTATGAGACCATTTTTTATTTGGCCATTGAGGTGGTGACTATTGTATCCAATGTGGTTGTTGGTTTTGCTATTGTGCCTAGGGTTATGAAATATTTTGATGCATCCCCCACATATATGGCATTCATTCTTGAGTGCCCCATGGTTTGGGTTGTGGTGGTATCCCCCATATTTTTGGTGTGACTTTTCCATCCCATGGTGTAATCCATGTATTAGGGGAAAATCATTGACCAAATTGATTTTGAGTTTGGGAGTATTGGTTTCCTTGTCTTTGGATAAAGTTCACTTTCTCAACTACATGTGTTGCTTGTTTTACTTGGTTTGTCATGGTAGGAAAATTGTTTTAGTTCTTGGTGTCATGGTCTACATCAAAAATACCACATACCTCTATTTTATCTAAAATAAAATCTTTTACCATGTGTTTAAGCCTACATCTAGGATAATATTGATAATTGTTTAGCATTTGTGGCATTGGCCTTTGCTTTGAGACCATCTAATGTGGTTGTTAATTGTACTAGAATATATGTTTTGATATTATAAAATTATTCCATTAATTGTCCAACTTCAGGTGGTTTTCCTAACCATGCTTTCCTTATGTTAGGTCTTGTCCTAGAATAGTTATTACATAATGTTGAAATATGATGAAAGGTTAACTTGTCAATATCAACCTTTCCCATTAGGTTCAAAGCATTATGTACATCATCATCTAGGCCTTTAAGAAATATTATCTTGATGACCTCCTCTATGCGTTGGTAACCACTCTATTTATGGGAAAATATAAACCTACCAAGGTAATCTTCTAAGGTTTCATCTTCATTTTGTTTTATCTTGAAAAAATCTTCTTTTTGTTTTATGACTCTATAATAATCATGATATTTATCAAGAAATGTAGTTTTTATTTTCTTCCTAAGTACTTATAAAATTACCCTCAAGGCCCATGAACCATCTCATGGTTGTGTCTTTAAGTTTAGATGTGAATAACTTCAACTTATGATTGTCAGTGACATAGTCATAAATTTGGTAGAGAACCTAAAATTCAAAGAGGAATTGATCTAGATGATATGAGGATTTACCTATAAAATTGGATAAAATAGATGGTGAGATATTTTTCATGGAGGTTCTGACATCAAGACCTAAGCTAATTGGATAGGAAAAAGTTTTGTCCTATTGAGGCTACCTATCAGGGTTTTCTACATCTCCCATATTTTCTATCCAAATTTTGTTATCAATCCAATTCAATTTATCTTCTTGGATTCTGAACCTATGGTCTACTCACTTAGGAGGAAAATATTTATTGGTGATTAGATATTCTTCTTGTAAATCTTATGTATCAAATCTAATTATTCCAGAAAGGGGATTCTCATAATCAATTCTTCCTATGGGAGAAGATGACCTGAATATAATTATTCTTATAGGATTTGTTTATGATGATGAACATTATTCAATATAAGAATAAAAAAAATGGTATATGGCTTTCAATTGTCTTTCTTTCACTTCCTGATCTTTTCAGAAAGGGTAGAATCCTATCTTCTTATTGTTTTATTTGGGAGTCTTTAGAGACAAACCATCCTTGAGAATCTCTAAGGCAGTTCATAAATCTAAGGAGTCATTAATTATTTATGTGTTTTTGGGATATATGAATGTTTTTGAATTTACCCTATATAAATCTAATATAGGATCTCACTTACACTTATTGATTACCAATTAAGAGTCCCCGGTAATGACACCAAAAATGATAGGTTGTCTCTATAGCTTTCATTTAACTAATCAATAGATTGGTGTAATTTTCTACCAAGGCCAATGTCCAAGGATAAATGAAATGAGATGTTGGATATTTGAGTTAACAATTCATTATTTGGGGAGTGTTTACTCTATTGTTGATGCCTAAATCCTAAGAGAAGCAAACAAGATTTTAATTCTATGTTGTGGAAAAGGTAAATCTAGAAAGTTTTGTTAATTGAATATCCCCTATGGCATTCTTTGTTAAAATGATTCTTCAATTCACACCATAAACATCCATAACTTAAAAATATAGAATAAGACACTACAATGTCCTCACTCAACTTGCCCAGTTGGGTAAGATAGTGTTTTATTTCATAATGTGAGAATGTCGATTACCTATTGTCACCTAGATTGCTTCTTGATAGATTCTTCATATGGAGATGAGTTCTTTAGTCAAAAAACTTTCCTATTAAATTTAATCTTATAATAATTGAAAGACACACTTTGAATAAATGAGACTCACTTGCACTAAACTGAAACAAACTTTGCATTTTAACTAAATCACACTTGCATTAAAAGAAACACAATTTGCATTAAAATTAAAATCACACTTTGCATTAAAATGAAATATACATGTATCAAAATAAATACATTTTAAAAATATAAACTAAAAATACCAATTGTCCTGATCTTTAGAGAGAAGTGGACCCTTGATTCTTCTTCAGAACATGATTAACTTTAACTCAATAATGGAATATAATTATATACTTTATTAATACTTCATTATCAAAAGGAACATATATAGATGCCATGAATTTTTCTACAAAATTACACTTGAATGTTTCTTCTCTCTATTACATGTTCTTTATTATCTTAGAATGAGAAGGAGACATGTACTTAAAACACATCTCAATGACTCTTCTCAGAATATAAAATCTAGTGATCTAAACAGTCAAATCCTCTTATTTTAAATAGAATATCTAGGAATCAGATCCCATGCTTATAGGAGGAATTGGAACTAATTTAAATAATAATAAACTAGGTATGACTAACATATATTTGAAGAGATTATGTCTAGATTTATAGAATAAAAAAACATTTACATCTAGATCATTTTAGACTATTATTATGAATAGTAATGTCTAAAATAAGATATCTAAAGAAGAAAAATCTATATATGTACCGTAGATATATTTGTATTTGTTATATTAATTTACAAAGTATAATTAGGAATCTTTAGAGAGTGACTATGCATCTTTAAATCATGGTTGGATAGGTCTTTGAGGCTTCATCAGAACATCTTCGAAGCTCCCTGGGAGATCTTCAAAGCTGTGATGGAGAATCTTTAGAGCTGCTTATATAGATCTTCAGAGCTCAACTAAGGATATTTATATATCAGTATGTTTTATGCTAAGTCTTCAAAACTATTGCCAAAAAGGTGTTGCCAAACCTATTGATGACTTCTGAAAATAATCCTATGATAGAGATGTATCTTTGTATGCAAAATTATACTCATTTCATCCAAGTTAGACACAAATAACAAGATAGAGAATCAATAATGTATTAAATACAAAAAAAAAAAAAAACAATTGTACTCATTTCCTACTTAGATTAGACCTTAACTATTAAATTTAATGCAATATATAACCAAGAAGTAACACTTATGGATAGTTTATATGAGATATAATGAGTTATATATAATATTCATCAATGTTCTTCATCTAGGCCTCCCCCAACTAGCCTTTCCTCTCTCCCATTTATTTTCCATGTCTCTTTCCAAGAACTTTTTGTATAGTTTTAGATTAGCTAAAATTTTATTGTATGGCCTTAGGTCTACTAGAACATTACTATATAGGTCTAGTCTCATGTGTTTTAGTTCCTTTTGCATTATGTGATCATGCCCCTTGATCCCTATTTTTCACTTTGTCATTGTTATGATGTTGTCTTGCACGCTAATATGGTCCTCACTCAAATTCAATATGTCTATAAATACAAGAGCACTCTAATGCATTTATACATTTATTATCTATCAATTGAAAGTAAATTTGAAAATGCATCTAGCATTTATAGTTTCATAAGAATTTATTAAACATCTAAAATAATTTTAGAGAAGTCCAAAAATTATATAGAAGTCATTATAGCATTCAAATTCATATTAATAAAACATTGTGTTACATTAATTTTTTTGTTGGTGAATTGTTACAATAATTGGATTTTTATTCTATATTTTAAATTATTGAGGGGTCTGATAAATATCAAAGAAGCTCAATGATTCATTAATGTAACACAAGCCCAAAAATTCATTATTTTCATTATCATGTTCAAATCTAGCTACTAAAATAGAGGAAGAAGAAGAAATAAATTTTCCTAGTGATTGGCACAATTTTTTAGAAAACTAAGCAAAGGTTTTAATATCCTTGGATTTGATGAACACATGCATCAAAAAACATTGTGTTTGCCCAAGACACTTCTCATAACTATGTATAATATTGTTTTGATTCCTATAAGTAGAGATTGATGATTTTATAAAGGTCATTATTTCATTTACCACGAGTTTTTAGGGTTCTTAATGTCTCATCATAAAACCTTGATTTCCCTTGTTACGCTTTGATGATTTTCTCCAAATCTCATACATTTCTAAACCTTGCTTTCATTTTTATTAATTTAATTTTTTAAAGTAATTATATTAATTTATTATTTTACATATATTTAAACCTAATTAAATATTTATATTACAATTTGATTAAAATATATCTATTTATACTTCAATTTAGAATTTTGAACTTTACACATCCATCCACAAAAAAATATTAAGTGGAAATTACCCCAATGGTGCAAAGAATGTTGGAAGGGATGTATTTTTTATTTTTGGGTGTCAATATATTGTCAACAAGGATGAATGGAAGCAAAAAGATATAATTTAGTACCTTAATGTATAGTCTACACATTAATGGCATTGCATCATTGATTGGAGCCACACATCAAATGTGGAGTCATGTTTCAATCAAATTAGATCTCATGACATCCTCATCCACCTTCAGTAATAGAAAATTACAAATTAAATATATCTTCACCCCAAAAACTATATACCCATCTACAATGAGTGATGCATGTCATGTAAATCTAACCATTACACTGAAACTTGGGTTGGTATACAATATGGGCCCCCTAGCATATGGTATCACCTAAAATACCCTATCATCACCACTCACCATCACTACCCAGTGTACGTTAAAATATTTTACCACTTGAATGTTATTTATGTCCTTGCCCTTTCTTCTAGGGGTCTGAGTTTGGTGTTTATATATGTTGTCAAGCTTGTTTTAATTGTTTTATATGTTAATATTTACACAACTTAGATGAACATAAGATAAAAGATAGATAAGGTCAACCTAATGAGGTTAATCAGAGTCAAGTTTATGATATGATATTACATTGATAGATGTGACATGTTATTAAACTTTGAATGTGTATCCTAAGGTTCATCAAGTTAGAGATCCAAGTATGGTGATTATGTGTGTTTTTAATCATGATGTAATTACTCTAGGTATAAATATATTGGCATAATGGATGAATGGAAATTAAAATATAGACTCTAGGACCTCAATGTCTCATCTCAACATTAATAACATTGCATCATTCATTTGAGTTCTACATGAGATGTGGAGCCCTACCACAATGAAATTGACTCTCATGATGTCCTTGCAACACTTGACAATATAAAATAATAAATCAAACATGTCACCACCTTTATTTGATATAAATGGCATATATAATTCTACAATGTTGTTACATTGACATCCCAATTGTAATATCGTGTCCACACAGATAAAATTTTAATGTGGATTTGAGCCACTCATCAAATGTGAAGTCATGTCATAATCAAATTAGCATCCATGATGTCCTTGTCCACCCTTAACAATAGAAAACACCTAATCAAATATGTTGAAACTAATGAGGTAAATCAAAGTCTACACATGATTATGCCAATAACATATTGGAATAATGGATTTGAATACATAGACAATCTAAGAAATATTTTAGCACTCAATAATATTATTTATTTCATTGACTCTAATTAAATAATTCAATCAAGACATTACATATTTATAGGAATATCATTCCTATAATCATGGAGATTATCTCTCCATCAATTTTTCACCCAAATACCTATGAATACTCAATCTCCTATATATGTATTATTGTTGTAACTCAACAATATATCTAAATAAATAATATATTCTAATATATATATTTGATATTGTTATAATAATATTACAATAGCTAATTACTAACCAAATATAACTAATAGTGAATTATTCTTCTCATAATTATTCACACAAATTATTGAGGACTAACCATTTCTTAACATTCCCCCCCTTAGTCCTTACATGGTAATTTGTGTTTCACAAGACTTAATGAAAATAAATAAGGAACACATCAACTTCTTATCAACAATTTACTATTGAGAACCTCCTCTATCAATTAAATTAGTATGGGAACTTTGAACAGGACCATCTACCATCAACCAAAAAATGGGAACACTATCAACCCATCATGGGAACCTCTTCATGTATCAACCACCAGCCATGTAAACGGAACTATATCAACCAAATTTAGAAACTTACCAATAGGAACCATCTTTTTAAATTTCACTCATGTATCTCCTAAACACTTTTTATGTAGTACACTATGTGGGAAATAGGAAATACACCTCTTATTCATCAAACATACAAAAAAGTGCTAAAAATATAAAATATCTATATGTTCCACTATAACAAGAAAAACCTCTTCATTAGTGGCTAATGAGAGGCGTAGAAATCCTCCATCCTCTAGTGTCCTCCAACCTCCAATAAGAGACATTGCTTACTCAACAAAAATGTTGATGAATCTCAAATGCATTAATTTTCTAAGGGAGATCCCTCCATAGTTTAGACATATGACTCACTAAAAATAATTTGATTCTTATGTAAAAATAAGAATCTTGATAAAAAAAATGACTTAACTTTGACATTTTTTAATCTTTGATATAAATGACATTTTAATAATAACCTAATAAAAAGACTTCGACTCTCTTTTTTTCAATTTTTGGAAATATTGACACTTTTTTATTTTGGACTCCTTTAGAAGACATTAAATGACATATTAAATACTAATAAAATATTATGACCAATGACTCGTAATTCAAGACTACATAATTTTAACTTTAATCTCTAAAAATAACATGACCCTATTACAAATAACTCCTCTACTCTATAGACTATAAACTAAACTACATGAAACATCGCATTTTTTAAGAAAAGGCACGGTCTTGGTGGACAGTTGGGCAATTGAGAGTTTGAATGTGGCATTGCAATGTGCTTAGGTGCATAAGCTATATAAATAATGATAGGTATAGCTTGACCAATGGAGAGAATATCAACATATATATAGTAAGAAACATGCAAAAACTATATAATTTCATGAGATTAAATGCATAGCTTATGATGTCAGCATTTCTATAGTAAAATGCCAAATCTATAAATGTAATTTATGGAATCATGTTTTTAATATCATATGATAATCTACATATAAGTTTGAGCTTATAAAGTTATCAACTAAAATAAAAGGATAATTGTCCACCAACTCAGTGCATTGAAATACTTTCTATCCATGTCCACATAATCATCAACAGATCTACAAATATAGGTGTAAAAATATGGTGAATACAAAATATTCCCTTAGGATGAATGATAGATCTAAACATGTTGACTAAACATTATGATTTTATTTTATCCTCCTTAGATTATAGTGGCATATGGTAGGCACAAGAAACACAAAACCACAAATACACCAAAAAACTTCAATAATGGTGATGACTGAGATTGCTCAAATCAAAATGCAACACAAAAGATTATGGCTAATCCACTTCTTCTCTCTCATTTAATTTCTATAATAAACTTTTCCACCTATCTTCTTCTACTCATAAATAACCAAACATTGCACCTAAATTTGCAAGCTAACTGAGCTATGTGTTAGAGCTAGACATTGATAGTGACTATGCCCTCAATGTTCTTTCATCTTGGAAATGACATAGCTTGAACTCATCACAATCACATGATTTAATATGTTCTAATACCATATAATGAGATAAATTAGAGTCTACAAATGATTAATCCAATAACATACTGGAATAATAGAGCCGAATACCTAGACAATTTCAGAAATATTTTAACACTCAATAATATTATTTATTTCATTCACTCTGATTAAATAATTGAATTGGGACATTAAATATTTATAGGAATATAATTCCTATAATCATGGATATTATCTCCCCATCAATCTCTCACCCAAATCCCTATGAATACTCAATCTCCTATATATGTATTATTGTTGTAACTCACAACAATATATCTAAACAAATAATATATTCTAGTCTATATTTGTAATATTGTTATAATAATATTATGATAACTAATTACTAACCAAATATAAATAATAGTGAATTATTAATTTTTTAATTATTCACTTAAATTATTGTGAGGACTAACCATTTCCTAATAGACACCTTACAAGCTACATACCCCTTTACAATGTGTGTAAGTCATGTAAATCCAATAATTGGCCTAAATTTAGGTTTGATGTATGTTATGGGCTCTATGGTGTTTGATATCACATGAAATACCCTGTCATTTCCCCTCATCATCACGACATATCTCACCTTGAAATCATTCGCCACTTTCATATTTTGTATTGCCTAACCTTCTTCTTTATTCAATGTATTTCCACGTCGTATCAAGTAACACATAATCTCATTCTTTATTATCACCTGCACAAGAAATATATGATTATTCTTTCTCACTATCACATGTACAAAAGGCTATGGGAGTAGTGGTCATGGGTTTCAAGTGACATAGGGCTATCGATTTACACTCTTATGCTTTACAAAACCATGCTTTACTAAAACAAGAAAGTATATTTTGTATACGATATACTATATTAGTACTATAATATAGTATTAATGTATAATATTATAGTATAATAATATTTTATTTTGAATTGTTTAATATAGATATTCTAAAAAATAATTTTGCAAGAGATATAACATAACAAGAAACCAAGTCACTAATGCAACCATGATTTGGTGGTATTGTCATTCACATTTTAAAACAACACTTGAAATATCTCATTATCGCTCATTGTCAAATCCCAATGCACATTGAAATATTTTATAAATTGCATGTTATTTATCACCTTGCCCTTTCTTCCATGCTCTCATGATGACCTTATCCAACCTAGACAATAGAAAATGGCTAGTCAAAAGTGTCACCACCTTATAAGATGCAAACCCCTTTGTAATGTGTACAAGACATGCCTTAAAATTTTTGTTAATCTTATTTATGTGTGAGTCATTTGAGTTATGGAGGGTAGAGTTAGGATGCCCAAAACATGTCAAACCATTTTAACTTTGAGTCTTTGAAACATAACACTGATCACGTTTCAAACCATGTTGTGTATCAACCATTTGGACCTTGTTTATGCATCATCATGTTATCCAATGTTGTCTAGCTTGTTTGGTCAAATCCTAGTCTTCAACATTGATTTTTTAATTCACCTTGTCAAGATTGGATTAAAACATTGATTTATTTATATTTAGGCTTCAATTCATGGGGCTAATATATAGATCTTTCTCTTTTAGGTTGCATAAATTTGGTTAATCGATTACCCAAATTTGAAAATTATTGATGGTTTGTTTGTTTAAAGCCTATCCTCATCATTGATTGTGCCTTTATTTGGGATAACACAACCTTTATCCAAAATCCTTTTGCCTCATTCATTATGCCAACTGATCATGTTTATGTTTGATTATGTGTGTCAAGTCTATGTCAAAGTTGTTTCCAAACTTGTTAGATTAAATCAAATCACATCATCCTTTGTTTCAAGCCTAAATTTTGATTCCATTTGGCCAAAAGTCCTATCATACCCTATTTGAGTCTAGATTTTTACTCCACATTTGGACAAAAGACCTAATAACTCTTTTCCCTTTCCTAGTTTAGATCTTTTTTGGAACACTTTGACCTAGACCTTTGACATGCTGATTTTTATTTAGATGATTGACCTTTTGTGTGTACAATATTTGAAATTATACATTTAATGTTAGACTATTTTATGCCAAATATTTATCCCAAACTATTTTAGAGATACAACTCCATGATCAAATCATTATTTGGAGATACAACTCCACTTTTGACCAAGTTAGACCAAGTTTGAACCATTTATCTTTTGGACATAGTTTTTTAGAGTTTGAAGAAGTCTAAGACTTTTTATTTCATATTTTTCATCATTTATGTAGATATGTCTAGCTACACTTATGGTGGAGTCACATACAATCTAACTTATGATAGAATGGCTACACAAAATCCCATTAGGAACCCCTATAGAGAAAAAAAATTTAAGGAGTTTTATTATTCTCCCTAAAATACTCCATATGGGGAACATAGTCAAAATACACAAAATCCAAATTAAATTAACAATTGAGATGATATGGTTTATGAGGAGGACTTTGAAGACCCAACTAGAGATATTTTTGTTTGGGATATGGATCTATACCCTCTTTATAATAATTATTACACAAAACATATTCAAGAACCAACTTATGATCCAACTCAAGATTCGGATGATATGGTTTATGAGGAGGAATTAGATGCTTTGGCTTGTGAGAGAATTCAAGCTCCATAATGCTCCTTCATCATTCCAAGACCTCATCCTTTGGCTTATGTGAGTAACCAAGCTCTAAACCACCCTATCATTACCATTTTAGGACTTCATCCTTTAGCTCATGTGAGAAATCATACTCCCTAATACCATACCATTATATAAACATAGGCCATTCCTCATATAGTACCAATACAATAAAAACATCAACCCATCCAATCATTCAAAGACCAAGTTGTGTTCAAAACTAGCATTTTCCAACTCATTAGTAACCAAGGCTAAGAAAACCAACCAATCTGAGATATTTTTGTTGAACCAACCACTTGTGATAATTCAACCTATGATGAATCACCTATTGATCCTATACCATTTTTTGAAGAGTCTCACTTTGACAAGTCAATCTTTGATGAGTCACTTATTAATTATTATAACCACCTTTGGGAAAATCATTACCTCAACCATATGCCTATTTTTCAAGAGCCTCTTATTGACAAGCCAGTCTTTGAGGAGTTGTCTCTTGACCTTTTTCCCATCCTAGAGGAGTCCCACTCTAACAAACTAGTTTTTGTGGAGCCCATTAGTTCATCACAGGCTATTACTTATCTAATACCAAACATTTAAAAAGACATCATTATAACAAATTACCCATTATATGAAGAATTATAATTAGAGTCAGGTTCTATTCTTGAACTAAAATCAGATTTAGCATCAAAATTAGAATCAAAATTATTCTCAACATTGGATTTAAAGTCCATTGAGTTAGAATTAGATTTTAAAACAAAATACATTCATGACTATTACAATATTGGTTACACATGCCTCGAAGATCAATTTAAATAAGTTTGTGATCCTTATATAGTTTTTGAGGATGATTAATTTATCTTCAACATGAGTTATCCTAGTATATTTTATGAGGATTATTCTACCACCCTCCATTCCATAGCCATTCCATAGGCCATGACCATCAACCAAAATATCCATATTATTGAAATTCCATCTCCTACAAGTGATAATTGTGACTGACAGAATCACACTTTGTTAAACTACATCTATGGTGACATAGTAATTGAACAAGATCAAGAAGGACAAGACCACATTCATATAGTAGAACACTCTCTTGGTGAAACCTTTTTGGAGGCACTAGGGGACAAGCAAAGTTCAAACTTAGCATCTTCTAATGAAACTTTTTAAAAAAGTGCTAAAAGATATTCAAAGTCAAATTCAATGTTCCTTAGTGAAACCTTCTCAAAGGAATTATGGAATAATCAAGACAAATTCATTGGTGAAAGCCTCATTGAGGCACTGATAGCTAAGCACAAAAGTCTTCAGTGCTTGATGAAAATAATATTAAAGATCAAATCAAAATAGCTTCCACTCTACAACCTAATTAGATGATAGCTACTCTCAAGCCTAAACAACAAAAAAACATAGTGGTCTTATTAAGAGACTATTTATAAGTCTTCAGCCCTATGACATCTAATTTTATGTTGAATCTAACATCAACAACATTATGTGTGACTAAAATTTCTAATATTCATTTATTTCCTAACCATTACTCATTCCATTATCATCCACCATTCCATTTCACAAATAAACTTATCATCCAACTTTTATCTATATTTAGCATCCATGGCCACACTTTCCTTTATAGAGGCTACAAATATACCTTGTTTTTATGCTTGAAGGAATCAAAATCAATGACCAATGAAGATCATAATAACATTCTTTACATCCAAATCTATAACCATTTTTTGACAGAGTAACTATTTAGATGAGGTGTGGGCTAACAATTAACATGATCAAGTATTATATTTGTATCATTTATTGATTAAGATATGAATCTCCATATGAATAGGAATAGCATAATCATATGCCATTTACCATACCCAAGCCAAACACATCAAAAACCAAAAATCACCCAAGCCAAAAACATGTACCATACCATTTCATTTACCATATCCATTTACCCTTTTCACATATTCTAGCCATATACACCATCACTTGGGGAAAACCCTCCTACCATTTTATCCAATCTATCAAAACCCATCATTATTCTAGAGCAAGAGCATGCCATCCTATCATTCCATTCATATCTAGACCAAAGCCTATTTTTAGTCACCTACCCAATTCTATTTTGATCATGGTTCCTTTGGTTCTTCGCACACTTTTTGTGAGGGGATTATAATCAAGTTTCAATAATAAATAAAATTCATGTTTCAATGATAGTCTAAGAAATTAGTGTAATAGTTGATCTTGCAAGATATCTTTCATTTTTCATCCTATATCAAAGTTGGTTTATGTGAGCCTGATTATAACTACCTATGTGCAAATAAGTGTTTCACTAGTCTTGCTACTAAGTATAACTACTTGTGGGAAAATTATTATCATTTATTTATGCAATTGTATCCTAGTTATAAGTACCTATGGGAAAACTAGGGTCAACATTTGTTTATCATGCATTTCCATTGTTGTTTTCATTTGACTAGCCATTTACTAGATTTGAGATCTTATTGGGACGTAGTTGATATTTCTTCACCTTTTGTGTGGATGGAGTTACTATGACTTGAGGTCATTTTAGGACCATATAGGTCATGTTTAATTCATGTTGATGTCACCTCAGTCCCTCTAATCCATGCTCTCACCATTTTATGAGTAACCTAAGCCAAACGCTCTCATCATTTTGTGAGAAGGTATCTTGTCATTCTCAATCAAGTTACGATACCTCTAAATTACAAAAACATTAAAATTTTAAAAAATACCAAAAAAATTTGTCTTGTCTAAGCCTAGTCAATTATTCTCATTCTACCTTATTGGGGGAAAATCATTGTTAGGATGATTTCTTTTGCTTTTGTTTTTAGGATTTCTATTTGTTTATTTATTTCAAGTTATTTATTTGTTTGTTTTTTCTATCTATTTATTTATTTTTTTGTTTACTTTCAGTATTGTTGCCTTGACTCAGTCTATATGTGTTCATTAGGTGATTCATTATACACATTATTATTGAGTCCATCCATATTCAGACATCAACATTGTCATCATGGTTTTTATCATTGGTGCATTAATTTAGAGTGTTTATTGGATCGAGAGTTAGTCCTTATACATATTTTAGGATAGTCTTCATGGTTTTCTATCATAATGCTTACCATCACATGCTATATCAAAAATTAGATTCATTAAGGTCTACAATCAATGGAGCCATATAAGTTTCTCCTTCGCACCTTGGAAAATCCTCCATCCCATATTGATCAAATCAACCCACTGACCATTCTATTTATATCATTTTTAATAAGGATGAGCATCTCTTCATTGGTAGGTATAACTAAATCTTTTATATTGATCAATCTAATTCCTCTATCCATATCTTTCATCACTTTATGCATCCTCATATGATTGGTTATTTGTGGCTTCTTTAGTCATTAGACCATATCATCTATGTTTTCACCCAATCATATTTAATCTATATTATATGTTATATCCTTGAGTTATACTTGATAATCAACCCTAATTGGGGAACAATCATATTAAACCAATTCAGGTCCTTTTAATGATTATAACCACCTATGGGCAAATAATTATTTTGAATTTTAGTCCTGATTATAACCACCTTTGGGCAAATTAGTATCATTTTTAAATCAATTCATGCATGAATTTTTTCATTTGGATTAATCTCACCTGGGATTTAATTACACCTTTTTATTCTTGCTTCTTTTTGATGGACCATCCATCCACATATGTGATGGGCATTCCCTTAAGGGGACATCATCATAGGCTTCCCAAACACTCTTTGGAGATTTGTTCTTCAATCATCATCCTTTTTTTGTAATATAGGCCATCTCTCATTATTTAGTTTTAAATATCTTACCAAATAGGGGCAAATCATAGACACGTAAACCAGGCCACCATTAACCATCAATCAGGGTTTTAACCATTTTCCACCAAAATGCATAATTTGGCCTAAAAACACTAAAACACATTAAATGAGTTGAAATTGATATATTAAAGTGCCAATTTTGGCCAAAGTATCCCTAAATGGGGAAATTCAATTTATGGTCCAACTAACTTTGATTAGATCATTTTGAGTCAAAATGACATTTTCCCACTTGGGTACTCTGGAATGCTCTTTTCTATCAAATTTATTGTAAGAGACACATGCCTTTGTTATTTTGAATTTACAACATCCTAAATGGGAATATGGTTCTAATGTATCTAACATTGACTTCCAATTCCAATCTAGTCAAATTTTGAGCCAATAATATGATATTTTGACTAATTTGATTAATTTGTGCACAAATTGCCAAGGTTTTGCATCAAAGTTGACTAATTATGTTTAAGGATAATTAAACAAAATAAAGATTTTAAGTTAATTTTACATGGAACTTGTTGAATAAAGATTTTTTATAAATTTATTGTCATTAACTGCATCATCAAATGACATCATCTTATGGGGTGGCATCCACAAGCCATAAATGCCATAAATATTTGAATTAATACCTCCCATGCCTCATTAAGACCCTCCATGCCTAGTTAATGCCCCTATATCCAAAATATTGATGATCCTATTTATTAATTTTAATTTCATAATTGAATTAATCCTTATCCACACATCTTCATCTTGTGATGGATGGTTCAAGTTGATTCTAAACTATTCCAAAAATCTATAAATAAGAGGCCTTACCTATTGAATTTTAAGCTCTTTTATGCCAAACTTATAATTCCCAAATGCATTTAAAATAATTTCATATTAGTGTTATAATTCCCAAATGTTTATCCAAACCAAGCCAATTCAAATCCAAACATGGTGCAAAGGAGAGATAGAGGTAGCCACACTTCATTGATGCAGACTTCATGAGCAAAAAATGAGCAAGCCACTACAACAAGAATTTTGGAGCATCTAAGGAAGGTAAAGGAAGATCTTTCTTTCATGTTTTATTTTTTTTTTCCATTTTTGTTTTTTTAACTAAGCTCCTCCTTTGATATAGGCTTAGGGTGTTAGTTTAGTATGTATTTGATTGATTTGTTTTATTCACTAACACAATACTAATATCCCCTATCACAATCCTATGTTCACAAATATTTTATGTTTTTAATGTAAATATATCTTATAATGTGATGATAAGGAATAATAAATCATAGAAAGGATAAAATTTTGTGTCCTTTCGAAGGTCTATATTTATATAGGCAGAATTTTTGGCTTATTATGCCAACTAAATAAAATATTTGTTCTCATTTGTGAGTTGCTCAAATAGTTAAGTTTACATTGATTTTATACAACTTTGAAAATCCTAAATTATCATTAAGATAACCATAAATAACTTCAATATATGTTGGATCTAAATATAGTTTCATGATTTCTTATTACTTTGAATACCTTTTCTAAAGTGTCTAATCATTCCCTGGTTATGCAATGGCAATGGAAGATTGGTATTAATGTAGAAAAACCTTTTCTAAGAATTTGGATTGAAGGAGGATGCTATTAATTTTTTATTTTTATTTTTAATTTGTATAAAGACTAGACCAACCCCACCATTTTGTACTCAACAAGGACACCATAAAAAAATAAAAGTTTCATCTTGTTAGTAGAGAGGCACAAGAAATGATGAGTAAAAAAAAAGTAAAATGATAGATAAATATGAGAGTGGATTGCCAACATTTATTGATTGAATATGTTAAAGTAGGAGTGTCACCTAAATTCATTTATAATTATTTTTTGTCTTTTGTTTTTAAAATAAAAATGAATGTGAATTTTCATGTATTATATGCATATATGGTATATGTTATATACCATGTGTAGCGTGGGATTTTTGGTAAAATGTGGAGCATAGATTATAACATGTGAAGGGAGAAGAACCAAAGTCAAGTGAAAATGGTGTTTCATGGAGAATTTACCATAGATAATTTAAAATAATGTTTTATATTATTTTTTAGTATAAATTCTGGTAATTTTAAACATTTATGGTGGTTGTTAAAAGTTATTAGTTTAAAACTATTGAACACACACACACACACACAATTTCCTTAAGTATAATTGTAGTACCTAAATTAATTCCATGTCTGCTAAACTAGAGGATTATTGTGACTTTAATAGTATAAAACTAATAGAAAAGACAAATTGCTTAAGATATATAATTGTTAAAAAAATAGGGTAACTAGTAAAATATAGTAACTTACTATTTATCAAAAATATTGGATGAATTTAATGCTAATATTATTTTAGGTTTTTAGAAAGATAAAATCATCAATAATTATCAGAAAAGGGTTTGTGAGTACAATGATATAGAAATAGAGTGCTTGCATGAGCCTAGATAGGTTTGGGCTTCCTAGACAACTATGCAATGCAACACTATCTATTATAATGTGTAATTTTCATGTGTATTATTTATTATATGTGACAACTTTGACTAATGTGTTTGTGTCTAATAAGGGTTACTATATATGTGCTTTATCAAATTAATAATTTAAGATGTTTTAAATCCTAACTAGATAAACTTTTGCCTAAAATAAGAATGCTAATTATATGCAATAAATGTCACAAATTAATTTGGAACCTACTAAATTTATAAATATGCTAAAAGGGAAAGTGCCAAATAAATAAAAATTAGCTATAAATTAGATGTGTAGGATTGTAAATTCAACTATGAAATTGACTATCTGACTATGTTGGTTGACTATGAATTAGGAAAAGGGGTTTTCTTGGACATGGGATGAGACCACCATATCAAATAGGGCTAACCCAATATGGTGTCATCATGGAGTAATTTTTTATTGTGAGGGTTTTTTTATTTTTGATTGATATGATAGGTTCACTTTCACTTATTTGGTCTATTTAATTATGTGACATATCTTAATATGTTATATAAGCCACTGTGTACATTCTTCTTCACTTTTAACCCTATATCAATATACCATGAATGATAAACATAGTAAAATGGAAAAAATGGTTTGTGGTTGAAGTTGTGATAATCATAAACACCTATTGTGTTAAGCATTACCTACATACCAATACTCTAAAGAGGGATCAAAATCCATGTAGTTCTCCCATGCTACAATGGTGTGTGTAAAATAGTGGTGAGAAATACTAAATGTTGGTGCAATCCTAATGTGCTTAAATGATTCAACAATGACCTATGACCTTAGAGGTGTATGCAAACTTAGATCAGGGATACTAGGGCTATGTGTAGTTTGAATTTAGGAAATAGATGTTTTTTTTATCTCAATGTGAACTTATATACTATGGTGCTTTTCAATAATATGATCCTTTAGTAGATAATACTTAAAAAATATGGATCTATAGTGATCATTTTGAAATTAGTTTAGATGGGACTCACAAAATTTGTGGGATGACCCATTGGGTAATTTTCAATTTGATAAAATTGTATCTATTTGGCAAGAGGATGTAATTAGAGGAATCAGACAATACTAAGAGCAAGATAGTCCAAATGAAGTAGTCTTGTTTGAAGAACAGAGACATCTAAAATAGAAGTGTGAATTAGTATAAAAGTGAAATAAAGTTATTAATTATGTTGGATAGGGATGTTTAGAATCATAATTTACTCAAAAGGTAAGGATCATATGCATAATAAGTGAAGGAAGGGAAATCAAGGACAATGGAATTAGGCCTGAGCTAAATATGTATAGGGAATGGTCACAAGTAAATAAATTTATCAATAAATATTAATTTATGTGTCTGTATTCCAACCCCCCCCCCACTTATCCTAATAATGCAACAAAATTAAATTACTATATTAAATGAAAAGGGCATACCCCAAACTTACTTATGAAGAATAGTCTTGAATGTAGGTCATAATGTTGAACTTAGCTTCATGTGATACCTACAATAAAAAATGTATAAAATTAGTTTTTAATTAAGATAAAAATAAAGAAGTAAAGATAAGAAAACTCATATATCTAATAAAATGGAATGAATACACCTAATTGGGTACATGAACTATTATGTTTTCTAATGTAAAAACTAGTTACTGGAGAGGTTATGACCATAGATATTTATCTTCATTGAATAAATTGGATTTTAATGTCTATGTTTAGACCCTCATGGATAGGTGAGTGTGCTTAAAAAATAAATTTGGCATTGTATTCATAATTTCAAAATTCTTGGTAGGTAGAGTAACTTAAAATCCCTATACAAATTCCAATAGATTATTCTAGTGCTAAACTGGTAAAAAATGTGAACCAACCATTAAAGATGAAATAATGTTCATTTATAGTATAAAACTTGGGAAAAACTCATCCAAAATATAGTATGATTTATATTTGGTGTATACAACATAAAGAATGACAAGTATTACCACTCCATATGTGAAATTGATGAAAAACTAAGTAAAAAGGTGTCCATGTGTCATGCACATTCCCAAAATATGATATATGGGTGTTATATATTTTTTAAATGAGTAATATCAAGTATATTTTTGAATGAAAACATGTGTGATAGCATGGAACACATTCCACACATGATGCCCCCAAACTGAGCAAAATTTGAGTGTAAGAAACTAAAATTATTTTTGAGTAATATTATAATTGATATGTAGACTAAATGACACTCTAAGAATCTTGTAAACTACTATGTTATTACTATTGAGACAATAGTGAATTATTATAGACACGATCATCCTGTGCCCTTATCTAAATAGAACATTATTATTTGAGACTACTTTTTGGGTAAATTCTAGGAGTGAGTTGAGATTACAATGTAAGACCTAATTTTTTTTTATGTATTGTATTGTTGTATCTTAGTCTCTAAGACAAACCACTATGTATGCCCTTGATTTTGAGATGTTTTTTTTTATCTTACATAATGACTTAAAACAAAAAGTTATGCAAATATATGTTATTATAAAATTTAATTATAGAGTTATAATGATAATATAGAAGAGTATGACATCATCATAAATAAAATGAGAAATAAGTTTTAATTTAATATGCATGTATAATCCAATAATATATAATTTCATGTCTAGATATATATTAATAATTAATCATATATTGATAAATTAACCAAAAATGAGTATTGAAAGTTTAATAAAACTAATTAGGGAAGGATTTCAAGATTTTTTCTATGGAAAATGGGGAATATGTATGATGTCCATCATGACATAAAAAATTGATCAAACAAGTGTCATGACCATCACACACACAAACACAAAGTACATAATATAAGGCCAAGTGGCCACATATAAAAGGCATATTTAAAATTCACTCATACTTACATAAATATACAATTGGATTAGATATGAAAATAAGAACATGTTTGAATTTCCACCATACAAAATACTAAATACACACAAGACATGAAGCTTAAAAGTACACACACAAAACATACAAGATTAAATATAATTGATCAATATTAAAAATGTATAACATCAGTACATTAATCAAATTAGGTATCTATGAATATATCAATGTGAATGTAATAGATAAATAATGATAGATTTTACACAATGTAATGAATTAAGGGATGAACAACATGGGATATCCAAAGAATGATAGAACCTATGTAAAATTATTCCCCCAGTGAAATTCATGAGGTGAACTTTAAAGGATTTCATGATATTTGCTATGGAAAATGGGGAATATGTATGATGTCCATCATGACATAAAAAAATTGATCAAATAAGTGTCATGACCATCACAAACACACGCACGCATGGACATGCATGCACACACGCACACGTGCGCACACACACACACACACACACACACACACACACACACACACACAATACATAATATAAGGCCAAGGGACCACATATAAAAGACATATTTAATTTTCACTCATAATTATATAAATATACAATTGGATTAGATATGAAAATAAAAACATGTTTGAATTTCCACCATATAAAATATTGAATACACACAAGACATGAAGCATAAAAGTAAACACCTAAAACATACAAGATTAAATATAATTGATCAATATTAAAAATGTATAACATCAGTATATTAATCAACCTAGGTATCTATTAATATATAAATGTGAATATAATAGAGCAATAATGATAGATTTTACACAATGTAACGAATTAAGTGATGAATAACGAGGGATATCTAAAGAATGATAGAACCTTTGTAAAAATATGCCCCCACTGAACTTTATGAGGTGTGAACCAGTTTTAGTAGACCTTTGACATGTTTTTATCTTAAAAATGACATGTATTCACTAGCATAAGCCCACCAAAATCATATAGGAGTGAAATTTGTTATTGTCTATATAAATAATTGTTTTATTTGTTAAGTTTTTGGGTATAAGATAGTGTCACCACATGTGATTGCATATTGTAATGTAAATATGTATGTTATTCATTCAATTATGTACACTTATGAATCATATATATATATATATATATATATATGATTCATAAGTGTACATAATTGAATATATATATATACATATATATATATACATACACACACACACACACACACATATACATACATACATACATATATATATATATACATATATATATACACACATATATACATACATACATATATATATATATGTATATATGTGTATATATATATACATATACATATATACATATATATATATATATGTATGTATGTATATATGTGTGTATATATATATATATACACACATATACATATATATATACATATATATATATATACATATATATATATATACATATATATATATACATATATATATATATATACATATACACATATATATATATACATATATATATATATATATACATACATATATACATATATATATATATATATGTATGTATATATATATATATATATATATATATATATAATACTAAACACAAATTGACTAATGTAAAAAAACTACACAAATCATTCATAGGTCCTAATTTTTGGAATTTTCTAAAATATTATTATTTTTTTGTATTTTTTGATATATGAAAAATGACAAGAAAATAATCTATGTAGAAGTAATGATGCTACTATAGGTTAAGTATCTAATCAACGGGATGCCTCTTTATAGGTCTTATATCATTTTCGTATTCATATTCTACATAATTAGTATCATCTCATACCAATTTGTGGTATTATAATCATCATCATATCGATTTGGAATTTTGGAATGCCACTTGTCTTATTTTATCTTTGAATATGTAAAACCAACTGCTCAATATTGTGGTATTAACTTTTCTAATTTCTATTTTGCAATATGTACTATGTCATATGCCTTTTTTTATATGACATTACTTGTATCTATTTGTGTACTATATAATTATATTCTTTTCTTTTTTACCTCTAAATATGTTAACTCTTTTTAAATGAGAAAATTTTTCCTTCCTGATCCAATGATATGCATTTTTTTTTTAATAAATCATTTCCCCTATTAATTTTAACCATACTCCTCCAAACATAAAATTATATGTACTTACATTATAAATAACGTGAAAAGTAAGAGATCACTCTTTTGAATTAAAAAAATTATTAACTTGATTTATCTCATACATGTTTTAGATGCATTAGTTTGATCTAAGTTTTAAAGATGATATCTAAGAGATAGAATAAATGACAGAATAAAAAATTGTTCCCTAATAATCCATAATATTGACATTGGTAAATTTTTTCTATCTATGTGAGCAGTGATAGTGAATTTGTCTTGACATGAGGAAAGGATTGAAATTGACCCATTTGAAACCAAAATTGAAACTTTATATTTTTTAGACCTTTTTTGTTTTAGAAACTCTTTTGTTAGGAACCCTTTATTAAATATACTTTCTTGATTAGGTTGAACCTATTTTTCCAAATTACATTCTTGTTTTTTTTCTTTTTGTAGATTTTATGACCTTTGATTTTAAAACTATTCCTATTTTTATTACTCTTTTTTTTTTTCATATTGATCTCTTTGTACTTTTACTTTCTCTAATTTTTCCATTTGAATCTTTTATTTCTTTGAATAGTCCTTTGGTATCCATACTAGGTGTCTTTGTTCTATTTTGTGCTAATTTTGATTTTGCCACTTCTTATATTTTTACTTGTTCCACTATGGGTCTCTTGATTGATTTATATACTATAGGATTACTACTATCAATAATAATTTTTATTTTCTTCATAAAATCCATATAACTATATGTATGATTCCCATGCATTATATGATATGCACAATAGTATTTTGATCTCATTAGAGGATCTATAGGAGGTAGTTTGATCAACTTGTTTATAAACATTTATCTTAAAATATCACATGAAATATTATTATCCTTTTGCATAATTTTTGAATCATAAATTATATATATATTCTATTTTAGCTTCCAATTTTTATATGAAGTCTTTTTAGGAATAAAATTTCTAGATGAAGATGCAAATACATGATTAACACTAGCATAATTTAGATTATTTGCATATGTTATCTAATTTTCAAAAAATATAATCCTTGAAATTAAATATTTATTTTTATTTTTAAAATATACTATTAACTTGTTCATAAGGATGATTTTATCCTTAATGGCTTCATAATCACAAACCTTAGGTACTTCCAACTAAATATGCACACAAAAACCATCAAGAGGAGATGTGGGAGGTGGAGGGGGTTGAGAAAGGGCATGTTGGTTACCTTCATTTGGTAGTGTAGTATAAGTCACCTTAACCATTGGAATAGTGATAACATGTAATTTTTTTAGAGGGAAATTAGTTATCACCATATTGAGGGTTAGGAAGAGGCAGAGATTCTTTTTAGTCATTTTAATTTTTCCAAAGATTAAAATTAAAAAAATAGGAGAGAGAAACATGAATGCAAAAAAAACAATCTAACATGATAATTAAATTAAAATATATATATTTGAAACCCTAACAAAAATTATAAGTAAAAACCCTAACGAAATATAAGTCTTTAAATATTCAATCAATAGATGAGCTCACCAATATGTTTTGTAAAAAATAATAATTAATAGAGTTTT
The DNA here is from genome assembly GCA_037957365.1 of Torreya grandis. Classification (NCBI taxonomy): domain Eukaryota; kingdom Viridiplantae; phylum Streptophyta; class Pinopsida; order Cupressales; family Taxaceae; genus Torreya; species Torreya grandis. Next base: position 128,894 of record JARHVA010006551.1, on the reverse strand, counting down.
AATCCTAATTAGATAAACTTGTGCGTAAAATTAGAATGTTATAGATATGAAATAAATGACACAATTATTTGGAACTTATTAAATTTATAAATATGTTAAAAGGGTAAATTACCAAATAAATACAACTTAAATGGAAATTGGATGAGTGAGACTATAAGTGGAACTATGAAATTGATTGTGTAACTATGATGGCTAAATGTGAATTAGGAACATGGCTTTTATTAGATGTGGGACAAGATTGGTGTATCAAACTTAATCAACCCATTATGTTTTTCTTATGGATAATTGTTGTCTAATGAGGTTTTTACTCTCTATCATTGATATGGTAGGTTTTCTTGAACCTGTGTGTCCTATTAAACTATGCAAGAGCTCTTGATCTATTACATGATCCATTATTTACATTCTTATTCACTTGGAACCTTAGATTAGTGAACCATGAATGATAAATTAATTAAAATGGAAAAAGGGATTAACTATTGAAGTTTTTTTATACCTAAACACTCCTTATGTTGAGCATTCCCTAAATACTAATACTCTAAAGAGGGATCAAAATATATGCATTTATCTAATGATATGGTGATGTGTGTAAAGTATTGGTGTAAAATTCAAAATTCTAGTGCAATCATGATTTGATTAAGTGCTTTAATAATGACATGTGGCCTTGGAGGTGTATGTATACTTAGTTCATGTATACTATGGCTATGTGGACTCTAAATTATGAAAAATAGGGGTTTTCTCTCCATGTGAAGTTAGATATTTACTATTTTTCAATCATATGAACCTCTAGTGGATAATGGTTAGAAAATATGGCTTTATAGTGATCATTTTGAAATTCCTTCAAATTGGACTCATGAAACATGTGTGATGACTTATTGGGTAATTTTGAATTTGAGAAAATATTTTTTATTTGGTAGGTGGAAATGGTTGGAATAATTAGATGGTACCATGGAGTGGAATAGTCTAAATGGAGCAGTCTTGTTTGAAGAGTAGAAATAACTAAACTGGAAGTGTGAATCAATTTAAAAGTGTATTTAGGTTATTTAGGATGTTGTATAGGGATGTTTAAAATCAAAATTTGCTTAATAGGTAAGGTCTATCCACATAAAAAGTGAATGAAGGGTATTCAAGGAACATGGAATTAGGCCTGATCTAAGTGTGTATAATAGTGGTCATATGTACATTTTTCAAGATTAAAATTTTAATTTGTGTCTACAATATGTAAATGCCTTTGATTTCATGCAAATAGATTTGTTTTCCTTCTCATTTCTTCAAAAACCTAGTTGTGCACTAAATAATCAATCTAAAATAATGAAAAATTTTGAAAGGTTAAGGGTTGAGCTAAACTTATCTACCCCTTATGGCTAAGTGCTTCCTACATATCTATCTTCTAAAGATGGAAGTCAAACCAGGTGTAGTTCTCCAACTTAGTTGAGTGTGTGTAATATTATGTAATGATAGTGTTTTTTGAAATCATATATATGGATTTAAAAATTTTAAAACCTATGACTTGACCTTGTAAATGCTACTCAAACTTATCCCAAGTATTTTTGCTTCAATGGTTTTAATATTTGGGAGCTTTAGGGAAGTTCCTCTCAATGTGTAGTGTATTTTCTAGTGATAAGTGGATGACTTTTAGATTATAATTGAATTATGATTAATGTGTTTATATATTTTTATATATGGTAAATTTTCTCCAAAATAACATGAAAAACATACAATTATATATATATATATATATATATATATATATATATATATATATATATATATATATATATGAATAATGTAAATTTGGGAAACTAGTCATTAAAGGGCATGCAAATAGGTCTGACCTAAGTGGACAACTTCATAATGGAAGAAGTGTCTTGGAAATGTGAACCTATTAAAAAATAAAAATAATGATTTAACATCAAAAGATAGTTTCAAAATAATATTAAGTTGTTTATATAAATACTATGAAGGCATTATATATCAATACTAATAATTTTGAAGGGTGGTGCCCATATATGGATAAATAACTAAGGAAGAATATGAATAATAATCATGTATTTGATCATAAGTCAAGTATCTCAAATATTGGTCAAATTACTTAATGTCAAGTGTCTAATACCAAATATAAGTGTCTATATTGTCCCCCTTTTTATTCTAGTAATGGAATTTCTAGAGTAAAATGATAGAAGGTCATATCTAAGGATAATCATAATGGGTGTACTCAAGTATGTACTATGTGTTTACCACTTTCTATCCTTAGGACTAAAAAGGTGTGAACTTGAGTATTAGGATCTTTGGTCCATCAATAAAACTTCATAGTTGTCATGTCTCTCAAGAAATCAAGAAAAACTAAAAGGAATGTTCATTGACTATCAAGTGAAGGGGTAAGTCTCAACATATCATCATTATCATGTCTATGTTTGGATGTATTTGATAAGTATACTCATGGTATTACGTAGGTTTGGATGTCTTTGACAATGGATTAAAGTGGTCTTATGATCCAGAGTGCCTTAAGCTAAGATGGTTGAATATGACTCACTATGATATTCTCTGATGTATTAAATTTATGTAAGGTATGCAAATTGTAAACCTAGAAAGGGTGATGAAAAAATATATAGACTTCATTAAAACCTTTAAGAAATATATAAGGTATTATTGTATGATATTCATTAGTAATTATTATTATGAGGCTATGTATATACTATCTAAAATAAGGTTTTGGTCTTGAAAAGATAAATTTTTTGATGTCATAAGCCATTAACGCATCACTAGCATATTTAAATCACCCCATGGTCTTTATATTGCTTAGTCAAATGGTTCATGATTTTAAATTTTCCCTTCTAAAAATCTAGAAGGTTTTTTTTCATCAAAAGAACTCATATGTGTGAAAATAACTACCTTTTTACTCTTCAAAACATGTTCCTTGATTTAATATTCCTTTTAAACCACATTATCCTTCATGTTTCCTTGAAATGGTGGTTTAGAACTAAAATACTAGGAAATGAAGGAGAATTTACAAGATTCAACAATATTTTTAGGTGTTACAAATCAATACTATATGGATTTGATCAAGAAAAGTCTTGGAGATGTAAGGAGGTATTATTATAGGCACATGGTGAAGAATTTAAAATGTTTGAGGGATTAAGAAGATAAAAATGGTGTGTTTCCCTACTCAATTCATTGACAGACATCAAGAGCACTTCAAATTTGTGCCCAGTTTGTACAGGAGAAAGAGAAAGAAGATCCAAGCTCTTAACAATAGAAACTAGACTTTATGACATTCCAAGCATGGGTATTGATTGATGGTTTAGTATTCCCAAATTTATGAACCAATGCTAAGAACTTAAGTGTTTTGGTCACCATTAACATCTACATAAGGCAAGAGAAGTGGTAAGGTTTTCTTGAGTTTATGACTATTTTGGTCATACTAGTGCTTGCTCCTAATTCTTCAGGTCTTGAAGAGACCTTTCATGGATTCACAAAAAAAATTGATCCACATGTGTGAGTATATAGAATTGAAGAACATTTTAACTATTAAATATGTAATTTATAAGCAAGGTTGAAGATAGTGTATGGTTCAATGGTTGATTCAAAGTTGTCAAACATAGTATGATGTTGTATGAGAGGTTTCATCCATGATCATGTGTTCTTATTCCATGTTTCTCAAAGTTTCCTCAAGGTCTCATAGCCTATAAAACATTAATTTTACCTCAACACCCTCACAGTCTCATTTAGAATATGTTAAGGTAACTTATCATATGTTAAGGTAATTTGGAGAATCGTAGGTTTCTCTTCTAATAGTGTATGTTAGTTCAAGGATATCCAAAATGATAAATATTGTTGAGATATATGATTATGCTCACCTAATATATTTCAAGACTATATTGATAGTGAATTCATGTTTCATTTCACTCCATTATGTTTCATTCCATTTACATAGCCTTGTCACTACCATTCAACCATTGTGTAAGCTTATCACTCCATCTTCATTCTCTGATATATTCTATTATCATCATATCACTACTACCTATCCACATTCACATCATGAATCCACTATTTTGATTAATATCAAGGGTGTTAGGGATCACTATCATCATGAAAATGTGTTATGTATCCTTAAACACTATTAAAGAGTAAACCTTCACCTACGACAAAGGTGAAAACATAGTCAAATTTGCTTCATGAAAGTAATGTATAGAGGAGACTAAACGATGTCTCAATGAAATGAATTTTATTGAAATATCTCCCTAAGTTGTTTTAAATGAATGGAATAGGTTCACAAATCATGTCATTAATCTTCTCAAGGTCTCATCATATCCTAGTCAGTAATCTATAGTGGATCATCACCTATAGTCATGCTAGAACATAGGTTGCCTCTACAAAGTGAGTTTTTTATGTATTGGTTTTGATTTGGATAAAAAGCATGGTTTTGAAAATTATGATCAAGTACAAATGGTCCATATGGTGGACTAAGGAGATATAGCCTATAGTTAGTCATAAATCATGATTCATAGTTAATGCACTAATTATAACCTATAGGCTTTTGGAGAATCAATTGGTTTGTTACTAAAGAGAGAGGTTAGAATTTGTATGACTAAAGAGTTATGAGACAATTCAAGGTTTAAAAAAGTCTAAATATGTATTGATAAGGTCATAGACCCAAATGAGACAATTGATGTGCATCTACATCCAACTTAGTGGAGTTATGTATCTAGGTGGAATAAAACTCAGTTTTGACAAAGGATTGAAGGTGAAATTATGGTATATGAAACATGAAGAAATGTTTGTAAATGATAAGGGATATAAATAAAGTTCAATCTAATTATTAGGCTGAGGTAGTTTAAGCTAAAGACATAGTCAACATTTAAAAATACACTTATAGGTAAAGATAGTAAATTGAAGTGTTGGCATGACATATAAGTGATAGTTTAAACCTTATTGAGGACCTCAATTTTGTTGTACCAACCTCCCCTTTTCTACAAGGAGAAATGGGGACCCACCTTTTAAGATTATGGTCTTAATTTCGAGCCCCTCTACTATGTGTTTATATGAATTATGGTAAAAAAGACTAATTTTTATTATGTTTTCATAGGCTAAACTCTTTTATTATATCAAGTTCATTCTATCAGGTATGTGTTTATCGAGCTTATTCTATCAGAATTATATTTTGTCTAGTCTCTTTGCCAAGGTGTTTATTTAGGGACCTATTCTTTTTGTAACTTGTTCTTTTGAGACTTATGCAATTCATCTTTTTAGGTTTTATGTTTTAGGTGTTTTATCCATTACCTTTGTCGACTATTTCTTTGTGGACTTTTTTCCTATGGATTTATTCCATCAGGGAAATTTTTGTGGACATTTTGTCCAAAATAATTCCCTTGAATGAATTGGGTCTATGGACATTTTGTCTAAAACAAATCCTCTGACATATTTCCTTTAGCCCTCTAGACCTAACCTTCAACCTTTTTGAAAGTGTCTTTCATCCTTTTTGCCCTGGGCCCTTTGCCCTATGAAAATGACCCTTCAGACTTTTTATCATCATAAATTGTATTTGATACAAAAAACTCAAAACAATTCCCCACAACAATCTTTCCAATATAATTTTACCAAAATAATGACCCTAAGGGCACATACCTTTCAAGATTTGTGAAACCTACCCTTTAGGACTTTTATCCTAGACCCTTTCCCCACCAAAATTTTACTTTAATAAGTAAACCCTACATGAATTTTTTCCATGAACTATATCCTTTAAACCTTTTGCATCTACCCTTTAAGACTTTTATCTTGGGTTCTTTGCCCTCTAATATTTGCCCTTCAAGATAATTGTCATGGGCATTTTTTCCTATAGACTTGCCTTTCAACCTTTTAAATATCTCTTTAACCTTTAAGAAGTAGATCCTTTGGGACTTTTTGTCATGGATGAAATGCCCTATGAAGTATAACCTTCATATTTTTCCTGTTAAAAATATCCCTTCAGGACTTTTAGAAGTGACCCTTCAGGATAACTACTTTAGAACTTTTACCCAATGAAATAGGCCTTCAAGGAAATTATTGCAAATATTTTTTCCAAAACAATTCCCTTGATAGAATTAGTCTATGGACAGTTTGCCAAAACATTTTTTGTTGATGAATTCCTGGCTTTAAGATCATAAATCTCCCTTTTTTCTTCACTCTATTCAACCCACCATCTAGTAGTGTACAGAGAGTGAAGAAGAGGAAGTTGGAGGATGATAAGGGTATATAGATAATCCTTGAAGAAAGACAAGAAGTGTTCTCCCTCACCAAGAAGTAGAATAGGTAGCCATGATAGTCTCCTTATGTCATGAATATTGTAGACCTAGCCCAAGTACATAAGGATGCTATAGTATCCATCCATGAAGGCACAAAGATGGATCGATAAGAGCTAAAATCCTAGGTTAAAAATTTGAAGGAGTAGATAAAGACTATGCATATACATGTATGTGTAGAGACGTAAATTCAAGAAGTAGACTCCAAATTCTATAACTCATTGGAAGCATTAGATTTCACGAGGGCCAAATTGGCCCCCCATGTGAATAACACTAACTAGTTTAATTTTTTGAGAGATAGCAATGCTAAACTAAAGATGTTTATTTCATATACAAGAAATAAAATATATAGTCATATGGACCTAATGACAACACTATAGTCATCCAATGCCTTAAATTTGGTGATCATAAGGTAGGAAGAGGTTAAATAATGGTTACAATTAGTTAGGGCTTTAATCCCCAAGTATCAAAATCATGAGGCCCAAATTCTCTAGATTCTAAATGATTTGAATCTATCAAAGGTAAAGGACACTATAGGTAAATTGATCAATAGGATAAATTTTGATTATATTGTACAAGAAGCAACATATAAGTTTAACAAAGTCTACAGGACTTGAAATTGGAGAATATAGACACTGAGTTAAGTATAATAAGAAAGAAGGTCACTGAAGTAGAGATATTGAAGAATAATTTATAGATGACTAAAGCGAAACATGTAAGACTCCTAGCCCAAGTTGATAGGATACATCGACCATCACTACTAAAATTGAACATCATATGATAATAACATGATGTGGCATTTAAATTTTATCAAGAGAATGAAGCCAAAAAAAATCAAACTAGAAAAGCATCAACATTTGTAACTACCACCTCAATTGTTACACTAACCAAAGTACATGTAGCACTTCACGCTATGTAGCCTTGATAGGCTAAGATTTTGTGTATGTATAATTTTATAATAGTGAATGTATTCATAGTTTCCTTGTAGTTCAAGTTTTTTATTATAAAATTGACCTTATATTTTGTACACATGCACACATTGCATGGCTTGGAAAAGGTCAACTTATTTAATTGATGACTATAAGATTTATCTTATACAATTTTGACTATAGTTATAACTCATGTTATAACTACCACATGTAAAAACTTTTCATGAACTTGGAGGATGAGGCAGCCCCTTTCCCAATCCTATCTAAATATTTGTAATCCAACATGGATTTTTTTAGAGAATTTTGAATATAGGAGCAACATCAACTTTGATCGTCATCAAATGTGTTTTAGTATTTTATTTCCAATTTATTTGTAATCAATTGTTACTTCTTAGTTGTATGTTTTAGTAATCTTTAGTGTGCAATAGCTACAAATAGATTCTTGACTATCTTGATTGATGTAATGATATGTACATGTGAAATAACTATTAAAAGATTGGTAAATTACATTAATTAAGGTGTTTAAGTTGTTTGATTCATAGTTTTAAATGTGAATAAGTGATTTATTTGTTGTAGTTTTTTTTTGTAATAGTTACCTCAAATACTTCACTTTCCTAAGCCATAATCTCCTAATTAAGAGTGTGTAAAAGCTACCTAAAAGGAGCAATTCTTATTTGAGGCTTGTTAATTTCTTGCATCATTATCTCTTTAGACTTCTTAGCCATGTCTGACTGTGTGTGTATAATTATTTATATCAATAGGTGTAATTTATAAGAGAAATTATCATTTTAGAAACCAACTAGGGAAGTGATTCCTAAAAACCATAGAGCCTTCTTTTCTGCCCTACCCTTCCTTCATTTTTGAGTTTGTTTTGATACCTACCCACTATAGATTAGAAGCTATCCATCCATCCAATTCACATAGAAATTCAATAATCTTTAAGAACCACACCTCCATCCAAAAACCTTGTCAACAACCTGCATGCCCTATCAGCTATTCCATCAATAGGTTGAAATAGACTACATACCTGCAACTCATGCCCTAGAGTGGAGTTTACATCTATTAAGATCCTAAAATGTTAGAGTCTACCTCGTTATGTTGTGGTGTACATAAAATTTGCATCAATAGTTTATTGGTACTAGAAGGAGGGCCAATACCCTAGATAATAGTAATTATTCTTTGCATAGAGTTACACTAGAGTCACCTAGGAGAGTGACCAAATCTAATAATTAGGCTAGTTTTCTAGTCTCACCCTTGTCAAATCATAAGAGACCTAGAATTATGCCAACAACTCTAGTTTATAATAATCCACCTCCTCCATTAGGGAACCCCTTACCTATAAGGGACCCTTTACCTATTAATCAACTAATGGATCAACCCTAGTTAGTTGGATCTATTATTTCTATCCCAAGAGACATGTATGATTTACCTTAGAATCCTAGAAAGTAACTGCCTTCCTTTGATCCTTTAGGGGCAAGGATAATATAGGAACATATTAGATATTTTAAAGTTTAATTACGGCTAATTAATGTCATCCATGAAGATGTTGCATGCATATTATTACCTTTTACTTTAATGGATGTTATTTATGATTGGTATTTCAATCTAACAGAAAATTCTATCACTTCTTGGGATGAATGTCAAGTATCTTTTATTGCATAGTTTGCATACTAGAACTTCACCAACATGAGGAGATAACCTAATGAGCCCATCCATGATTTCAATGCAAGGTTATAGAAGATATACAATTGGTTGATCCTAAGATATAAACCAAATGAGACATTAATATTAGATATGTACAATAACACCCTAGACCCAATCATCATTATGTTATTAACAAGAGTGGCTACTACTAACAATTTGGTGTTAGCATATGAGAAGGTTATCAACATAAATAGGCAACTCAACCCCCAGATGCCTAGAGCACCTAATGTCAATAACAACTTTACCACAATGAATCTAATTTCATATGTGAATAAGAATGTTCTTGCATTCAATCAAAATCAATTGTATGCACTACTTCTATTGACACAAATAACATAGCCAAATTTTAGATTCTTAAAAAATCATACAACAAACATTGGTTATCAGTTAAATCGATAATTTACTACATCTCTTGCTGATGTTCCATAAGACACTAAATCTACCAAGTCAAAAATAGATTCTATTTAGAATATGGTTCAAAAGTTGAGAAATGATTCTTGAATATGAAAATAAAGATGGTATATTCCAATGGCCCAACTGTTAGTTAGAATGTTATATTTTAGAGAAACAATCAACCATTAAATAGACTTAAGCAATCTAACAAGATCTTAGAGATCAACATAGCAAAAATGGCTCTTCCCAATTGGTGAAAAATTCACAATACTTCTGAGTATGGTGAGTTTAATTGCATTGAATTTCATGTAACATTCAAAATCTTTCAAAGAGAGGTAGTTAGACAAGATCAGATGCATAATTTTCATAAGCATCATCTAAATTCTATATCTTATAACACTACCATGTTCTTTGAAACTAACAATTTTCCCTTCCTAGGTGAAGATGAGAATGAAATGGAACATAATTTGGATGAATTTCATACTTTCCAAAAGTTCTAGAGAGGTGCATACAATCTAAGGAGTAAGCACCCACTTACAACATCGACTCCTCCAAATACCATGACAATTACTCCTAATCCTAAAGCAAACACTAATCCACCCCCTCTAAAGGGGAATTATCAGCCATAGAACAAGGAAAAACCAAGCAAAGGAGGATACAAAATTATAGATGATATGAAAAAGATCAAGGTGAATATAACTCTTCATGAGTTAGCTCAGATCCCTAAACAAAAGGATTTTTTATGGAAGTTGATTATTGGCAAAGATCATATAGAAATAACTAAAGCATCTATAGACAAAGTGAAAGTTGTTGATGCCAATGTCATCTATAAGATTAATCTAGAAGTTACACCCTTGTTGCTGACTATTCATTAATTTAGCAAGAATATTCATAACTATTTAGTTGATTTTGGAACATCTATAACTATCATGCCCACTTCTATATGTCAAAATCTCAGTCTCACTCCAAGCCCCTCAAAGAGAATGGTTTTGTAATTAGATAAAATAGTAGTACCATTAATGTGATAATTGACTAATGTGTGCATTCAAGTAGCATCTAAGACAAGAGTCAAGATGATAACTGATATTCTAGTGGTAGACATACTTGAAGGTTATGATCTATTATGAGTAGGGATTGGTCCAAAACTCTCAATGAATATCTCTTTATGGACTTCTCTCATATCTAGCTACCATGGAGAGGAATTACAAATCAAATTAGAATTGATAGAGAGTTGTGAATGAAGTATCCCATTATGGAGTAAAACATCAAGAATGAGGAGGTAAAGTATGAGTCACCCATCCTTAGAATTTATACTTTAACTACTCAGAATAAAGTATAGAGGCCAAAATTTGAAGGTTATAATCAACTATGGACTCTACACTCTGATGGTACTAGATCCAAGTAGGGATCGAGTATGGGAATAGCATTAATTGATCCACAAGGTAAAAAAAATTGGTAGCATATAGGTTGTAGTTTACATGCACTAATAATAGAGATGAGTATGAGGCCTTAGCTATGGGACTATAGTTTTCACTCAAGAATAATGTGAAGAAAATATCAACATTTGGTGACTTAGATCTGGTGGTCAATCAAGTTAGAATTAAATACCAATGTAAGCTATCTTATTTGAAGAGATACAAGCACAGAGTGTGGGACCTGATTGAAAGCTTTGAAGCTTTCAAAATAGTAGCACTTCCTAATGAAAAAAATTAGATTATTGATTTATTAGCTGATAATGTTGTTAATTTGGAGCCACTACAAGAATCCAAGGTAAAAAAATTCTCAATTTAATTGGTAACATGCCCTTCTATTCTAGATAACGTAGAAAATTTATAGGTCTTTGATGATGACCAATATATTATTCAATTTTTAGCTAATTTAAGGGAATTTGAATCCTAAATCATTAATGATAAATAAATTAATCACCTTTATCAAGAGTAATTAGATAAAGAGGGTGTTCTTCATCACAAATAAAATTGAATTCTAGTTAGCTTGGTCTCCTTGGAAAGACCATTCAACATAGACCCTTAAGTTCAACAACTCAGGTAGCCCAAGATAAATGAATCAAACTTCAAAAGAGAAAATATAGGAGATGATCATAGCCCAATCTATGTTAATATTGGCCTCAGTTGCACCCCAAAATAAAGACAATAAGTGAAGGATTTAATCACTTGATATAGGGATGTCATTGTTTGGACATATAAATATTTGAAAGTATATGACCCATAGGTCATTACTCATACAATTCCCTTGAAGCCAGATCACAATCCATTCAAACAAAGGTAATACCAATCAATCCTATTCTATATCCCCTCATTCAAAGAAAATTAGAGAAGTTATTGAGTGAAAAAATAATCTTTCCTAGAAGACATTATACCTGGGTGGCCAATTTGGTCCTAGTAAGAAAGAAGAACAATGAGATAAGACTATGTGTGGATTTTAAGAACCTAAATAAGGATTTTAAAAAGGACAATTATCCCTTGCCTTCCCTAGATGAGGTGATATAAATGGTAAGTGGTTCCTAAAATGATGTCCTTCTTGGATGGATTTTTAGGTACAATCAAATATTGGTGTAATCTGAGGATAGAATGAAGATGGTGTTTACCACAAAGTAGGGAAATTATACGTATAATATGATGCCTTTTATCCTAATAAACATAGTATCTACCTTTCAATGCATCATGGATCATGATTTCAAAGGATTAATAGGAAAATGCATAATCATCTACATGGATGATCTTATGCTATTTTTAAAGAATAGGAAAAACCACATAAGTCACCTACAGTCCATATTTGAAAGATGTAAAAGTTTTAATGTTTCATTAAACCTAAAAAATAGTATATTCAGAGTGATTAAAGGTAAGATTTTATGGCACATCATCACCAAGGATGGGATCACCATTGATCTAGATAGAATTCAAGTGATTTCAATAATTTAACCACCAAATAGCAAAAAGGATCTTAAATCATTATTTAAAAAGATTAACTTCATAAGAAAGTTCATCTCAAGATTTTTATAAATTGTTAGACCTTTGAATGCCATGCTCAAGTAGGATGCCAAAATAGAGTGGATAGATGGAGCCCAAAAGTCCTTCCAAGATATTAAAGATACAATATCATAGGCTCAAGTATTGATTAGTCTAAATTTTAATAAATTTTTATACTTATACTCATTTTCTTCAGAGCATATGATTATTATTGTCATCATGTAGAAGAAGGATAAGACTGAACATCCAATCACATTTATGAGCATGAACCTAAAAGATGCAAAACTTAGGTAATCTATGATTAAAAAATAGATTTTTTCCCTTGTCAAAGTAGTGAATAAATTTTGGCATTATATCTTAAGGAATAAAATTATTTCCATTATTCTTGATCCTATGGTCAAGCTCACCCTATCACAAAATGATCTAGGAGAATGCTGAGGCAAATAAATGGACAATATACAAGAATTTGACATAGAAATCAATACTACAAAGATTATTAGAGGTCAAGAGATTATGCATCTTATGATTGAATGTGATATGTGCATCACTATTCAAGAGATATGTGAAGCTAAAGTATTTAAAGGAGAGTGGTATACTAATATAATATAGTATTTACTTATAAGAACATGTTCCTAGAACTCAATAGAGAGAGAAAAAGAGATTTAAGGCTCAAAGATTCTCATTACATGTTTAAGAAGGGAGCCCTCTATAGAAGAAATTATGAAGGTATCTATCTTCAGTGTGTATCTATAGAGGAAGCTAAATAAATCCTTGATAACTTACATCAGAAGACAGGTAGTGGTCACCCATATGGAAATACCACAACCCATAAGATCTTAAGAATGGGTTACTATTGTCCAACCATATTAAAGGATGCTCATGTTCATGTGATAACATGCCATGAATGTCAAGCTTTAGCCAAGAGAGAAGTACATGTAATAATGACTTTACAACTAGTTATTGAAGGATAAACATTTGCCTAGTAGGATTTAGAATTCATTGGTGTCATTAGCTAAAATTCCTAAGTAGGCCATAAATTCATGCTTATTGCTACTAATTATTGTACCAGATGGACTAAGGCTATAAACACAAAGAATAATAGAGAACAAGATGCGATTCAATTTTTGGAGGAACACATAATAACTAGAGTTGGCACTCTTATTTATTTGGTTTTTGATAATGGAATGGATTTAATATCAGTAGAATTTACTAGGTGGGAACACAATAACTAGATTATTATCATGCTAGATTCAACATATTACCCCTAGGGAAACAGATTGGTAGAATCAACAAACAAGAATCTAATCAATGTAATTAAGAAATCAATATGGGACAAGCCTAGGGACTAGACAAACAAGCCCTTAAATCTTCACCCTACCTATTGGTATATGGATTCATGCTTGTATTCCCAATTATGTTGAAGTTACCCACTTATTAGTTCATGTAGGATTATGTGGAGCCATGTGATAAAGCAAAATCAAGACTACTAGATATAATAGAGATGGAAGATTCAAGGATTGAAGCCTTACAAACATTCAATAAACACTAGGATGTGGTCAAGAGGTGGTTTGATAAGAGATCGAAAGTCAAAGCATTTAGGATATTGGATTTAGTGTTAATTTGGGGTAATCCCATGAAAATAAAGGATAACATGATAAGTTTTACCCACTATGGATTGGACCATACTAGATTTCAAATATCATGGGCAATAATACATTTTTTTTGAAGCACCTCTAAGGCTATAAACTTACATATTCAGTCAATAAATAATTCTTAAAGCATTACTTCAATGCTATGCCATCTACTAATGTTACTAAGTAACGAGGGACATATGAATGTATTTATAGGATTAGATTAGATTTAACACTTATATTAGATTTCACGATTTCATAGATTAGTTCCCTACTTTATAGACTAATCTTTCTTGCTTTCATTATTTTTCCTTAATAGATTAGATTTCATGTTTTCTAGATTAGATTTTAGTGCATTCTTAGATTAGTTGTTCTTTGATTTCTTTGAAAATTAGAATTTTGTTTGCTCTGACTATAACCAAGTTAAAATTTAAACTAGCTAAGATTATGACTTGTAGAAAAGGGGGAAATCAAAATCTAGATAATTTGGGACTAATTTACAGATTAAGTGTATTTCTATGTCGTTTGAGTCTTTAGGATGAAGGTAGGTAGTCATGGATTATTCTTGATGGTGTCACAATTAAATACTTTTACCAGGCATGTAGAAGTTGCTCTCAGAGTACTTCATACAAATTTGGAAAGTTTTCTTATTTTATTAGATCAAATGCACGTATCACATTAAATACGTATTGGAAATGAAAATTCTAGGTATAGATGTAGCTGGTAGGGACATTCTAGTAATGATCTATTTTACAATTATACCAACTCACTAGGGTTCTAATTCTTCTCTTTTCATTCAAGAATAAAGGAAAATAAAAATAAAAATAAAAAAGAACCAATGAGTTCAAAAGAGCAAAATAAAATTTAAATAAAATAAAAGGCTCGCATGATGAAATAAGTTCAATGTACCATGCATCATGATTCAAAGAAAATAATGGAAAAGAGGGAGAAGGATTCTAAGGTATCTCTATCAAAGATATGAATGCCTAGATGGGAGCTTATCAATGATTGAGCTTCCCTTATTTTTGAGCTTTAAGAGATATTAGGATGAAACCTACAACCTCATCAAAGCCTTTGAAAAACTCATCACAACAAGGGTTAAATAAACTACACATTTGACACACACAGATCTAAGAAATTAGAAGTCAAGTATGTTGTGTGAATGAACGTAGGATTCTCTTCCATGTTTTTGATTTAAGTATTCTTATGTAACACACTTCATGATTGATTTAGGATTGCCTAACTATATTTCTAGATTCTTGAATACCCAGGAGTATTCCCCCTATAAGTCACCATTTTTTGTACCCAACCTCCCCTTGTCTACAAGGAGAAATGGAGACCCAATTTTTTAGATTATGGTCATAATTTTGAGCCTCTCTGATATGTGTTTATATAAATTTTGGGAAAAAAGATTGATTGGTATTGTGTTTTTATAGGCTAAACTATTTTATTCTATCAAGTTCATTCTATCAGGTCTATGTTTATCAAGCTTATTCTATTAGACTTATGTTTTATCGAGTCTTTTTTCTAGGGTATTTGTTTAGGGACCTATTATTTTTGAAAATTTTTATTTTGGGACTTATGAAATTTGTCTTTTTGGATTTTATGTTTTAGGTGTTTTTTACATTACCTTTGTCAACTAATTCTTTGTGGAATTTTTTCCTGTGGTCTTATTCCATTGGGGAAATTTTTGTAGATATTTTTTCCAAAATAGTTCCCCTAAATGAATTGGGTTTGCAGATATTTTGTCCAAAATAAATCCTTTGACATATTTCCTTTATCCCTCTAGACCTACCCTTTGGCATTTTCAAAAGTGCCCTTCAGCCTTTTGAAAGTAACCTTTGAGACTTTTTTCCTCAAGCCCTTTTCCTAATGAAAATGACACTTCAAACCTTTTATCATCAAACATTTTTTATGATGCTAAAATCCTAAAACAATTCCCTACAACAATCTTGCCAATACAATTTTTCTAAAATAATGACCCCAAGGGCACATACCATTTAGGATTTATGAAACCTACCCTTTGGGAATTTTATTCTATACCCTTTCCCCACAAAAAATTTACTTTATGAAGTAGATCCTTTAAGCATTTTTACCATGAAGTAGATATTTTGGACCTTTTGTACCTACCCTCCATGAATATTGTCCCACACCCTTTTCCCTCTAGAACATACCCTTCAGGATAATTGTCATGGGAATTTTACCATACGAACTTGCCCTTAAACCTTTATGAAGTAGATCCTTTTGGACTTATTATCATAGACAAAATGCCCTATGAAGTAAACTCTTTAGATTTTTACCTAATGAAAATAACCCTTCAAGACTTTTGGAAGTGACCCTTTGGGATAATTACTTCAAAAATTTTACTCAACAAAATAGGTATTCAGGGAAATTTATTGTGAACATTATATCTAAAATAATTACCCCACTAGAATTCATCTGTGGACATTTTATTGAAACATTTTTTTTACAAATGCCTAGATTTAAGATCACAGAGCTCCCTTCTGTCTCCACTTTATTCAAACCACCAATATGTTGATATACAGAGAGTGAAGAAGAGGAAGTTAGAGGATGATAAGGGTATAGAGATAATCCTTGAAGAAAGATAAGAAGTGCTCTCCCTCACCAAGATGAAGAATATGTAGATGGGACAGTCTTCTTATGCCAAGAAACTTGTAAAGTTGGCCCAAGCACATAAGGATGCTATAGTAGCCATCCATGAAGGCAAAAATATGGATCAACAAGAGCTAGAAACCCAAGTTGAACAATTTAAAGATTAGGTGAAGACTATGTATATCCTTGTAGGTGTATAGGTAGAAGTTCAAGAAGTAGCCTCCATATGCTACAGCTCATTGGAAGCATTAGATTTTATGAGGGATGAATTGAACCCCCATGTGAATAATACTAACCAATTGTTTAATTCTTTGAGAGATGATAATATAAACTAAAGATACTTTTTGCATATACATTCAACAAAACATATAGTGATTTGGACCTAATGACAACACTAAAGGTATCTAATGCCTTGAATTTGGTGATCATAAGGTAGGAAGAAGCAAAAGAATGGTTACAATTAGTTGGGGCTTTAATCCCCAAGTATCAAACTCATGAGGCCTAAATTATCTAGATTCTAAATGATTAAAATATATCAAAGGAAAATGATGCTACAAGTAAATTAATTAACAAGATATATTTTGATTAGCTTGTTTAAGAAGCAACATATAACTTCAAATAAAGTCTAAAGGACTTGACGTTGAAAAATATAAAGGTTGAGTTAAGTGAAAAAAGAAAGGTCACTGAAGTAGAGATATTTAAGAATAATTTCTAGATGACTAAAGATGAACATGCAAGACTCCTAGCCCAAGTTAATAGGATACATCAACCACTGTTGCTAAACTTAAACATCATATAATAGTAACATGATGTGGAATTTAAATTTTATTAGGAGAATGAGGCCAATAAAACATAAACTAGTGAGGCATCAACATCTGGAACTACCACCTCAATTACTACACTAACCAAAGTACATACAACACTTCACACTACATAGCCTTGATAGGCTAATATTTTGTGCATGTACAATTTTATAACAATGAATGTATTAATAGTTTCCTTGTATTTTGAGATTTTTATTGTAAAATTGACTTTATATTTTGTATACATACACATGTTACATGGCTTTAAAAAGTTCAACTTATCTAATTGATAACTATAATATTTCTATTATATGATTTTGACTACAGTTTGAACTCATGTTTTAACTACTATATGTAAACACTTTACATGAACTTGGAGGATGAGGTGACCCCTTACCCAAGCCTATTTAAATAGTTATAATCCAAGTTGGATTTTTTTTAGAGAATTTTAAATATAGTAACAACATAAAATTTGATCATCAATGAATGTGTTTGAGTATTTTATTTCCAATTTCTGTGTAATCAGTTGTTACTTCTTGGTTGTATGTTTCAATAACCTTTAGTGTGCAATATCTACAAATAGATTCTTGACTATCTTGATTTATGTATTGATCTATAGATGTGTAATATCTATTGAAAGATTCATAAATTACATTAATTAAGGTGAGTAACTTGTTTGATTCTAATTTTGAATGTGCATGAGTGATTTTTTTGATGTAATTTTCTATGTGTGTGTAATAGATGTCTCAGATACTTCACTAGCCCAAGACATAATCTCCTAATTAAGAGTGTGCAAAAACTACCCTAAAATGAGCAACCTTTATCTGATGCTTGTGAATTTACTACATTGTTATCTCCTTATATTTCTTATCCAAATCTTAATATGTGTGTACAATTACTACTAGTAATAGGTGTAGGCTCTAAGAGAACTTTTCCTTTTAGACACCAGCTAGAGAAGTGATTCCTGAAAACCATAGAGCCTTATTTTCTTTCCTACCCTTCCCTCCTTTTTGATTTTGTTTTGAGACCTAACCACTCTATATTATAATCTATATACCCATAAAATTCATGTATAAATTCACTACTCTTTAGGAACCACACCTCTATCTAAAAACCTTGTCAACAACCTGCATACCCTACCAGTTATTCTATCAATAGGTTGAAATAGATTGTATACTTGCAACTCATGCCCTAGAATAGAGTTTACCTCCATTGAGATATTAAAATTTTAGAGGATACCTCATTATCATATGTTGTGCTTAAAACCCACATCAACAAGTTTAATTCAAGGTACTATTGTAAGTTTGGTAAACATGAAACACAACCCTTAATCATAAAACATAGTCAAGGTAAGCTACAATACACTTGATCTTAAGAGATCTTGTTAGATTGAAGGATGATAAGGATTTTAGGTATGCTTGAATAATTTAGGCCATGTAAGGATGATTTAAATAATATATTAACATCCCTATACCAATCATACCTTGTTACAAACATGAAAAGGCCATAACATAGCTTAGATAGTTGAAACCTAAGGGAAATTGTAGTCACAGTCAGTTACGTAGCCAGTCTTTTGGATTTTTATGGTTTTGAAGCCTCTATAGTGTGGTTCGATTCTCAAACAAATTAAAAATAGTCTCCATTACTAGAGTAATCTATCCATGCTATCCTCAACACTAGACAATTAGTGGAAATGTTCACTATTTTATCTTAGATCAACCTCAGTGAGTTAGCAATCAATAATGGAAGCAACTGGACTATTTGGAAGTTTTATAGATAAGATAATAGGTTTAAACTTCATATAGAGGTTTTTGAGGCAAGAAAAGATAATGATAAGTCTTCATACACTCTATGGGATTGGTCACACTCAAGTTTTCAAGTCAATATGCCTTTGAGGGCTAGAAAATGCAGACAGACCTTAAACCTAGCAAGAGACCTTGCTATCATATTGAAAAGTATCCAAGTATTCTTTGCATTTTAATGGTAATAGAGATGGTGTGAAGAGTCAATACAATCTTGAGAGAAGTGTTGGAGTTAGGGTGATGTAATAAACTTAACATTTTGTTTGTTAAACTTTTCATGTTTTTGCATAGTCTAGATAGTTAGTTTGAAGCACATTTCTCTATGTTCATATCTTGACACATATTTTGAATGAGAATCAATTTGGTTAAAGAATTTAAAGGAGTAAATTTACTTCAAATCCTTGTCAAGAGGTTTTACTTTGGGGATCTGTACAAGACCTTTGTTAAAACCCTAAAAGACACCTGATGAAGGAAAGATGATTCAAAGTACATCCAAATGAAGTGTTTAATGCATGAAATGATATTTATTGGTATTCCTAACTCTCCTTAGCATCAAAATAGCCTATTATTTGGCATGTGTAGAGGTCATGTTATACATACTAGGCCTAAAAAGGCTAATTTAAGCCTATAAGTAATAAAATCAAGGGGATTTGCATATATAATGAATTAAAAAAGGAAGGATAGGTACTAAACTCCATAAATAACCTTGTAATAATTATCCATAGAGGTCTCTATGACTAGTTCTACAAGCAGATAGACCTAGGTGTTCAGATAGGAGATTGTATGATTGAAGATAGAAGGTAGATGGCTCATTCAAGTCAACACCATTACTCAAAAGGAATTAAATGATGGTATTAATGTTATATATAGTGGTTAAGAGCCTTAAAAATTATAGTGAAATCAAAACTCTAAAAACCCTGCATATACATATGCTTATTTGTTAATCTTCTTAAATAATGTCATCTAGAAGGGGAAATAGAAGGTAAGATGAAGTCATAAGGACACCTTCAATCTTCATGAATAATATTATAAGGTTGTTATATGGATTTATGATAGATATGAGCTATAGGAGAGATACTATAGTTGGTTATTTGGACCTTAAGACACCTAATAATACTCAGAAAGCATGTTTTTTCCCTAAGGGGTGAATTCACATGCTCACTATTGTATGAAGATTTTGCATTGGAGGTTGGGTAATTTAGGATAGGTATATGGCTTAATCTACTAATGTTTTGTGGAATTTGTTTAGAGATTTAATGTCTAAACTCTATGAATCATTGTTAAGAGTCTTGAGCACTCTTAAACCTATTTAAAACCCTAGTTAAGACTCAACTAGGAATATTTGAGGGAAAAGGAATTTAAATATATTTAAATAACTTGACTAAGGCCTAAAGCATCTAGTACACTTAGAGAGGGTCATGACCATAGTACTTTGTTGTATGGACCTATCAAAAAATAATGTTTTTCTAGGAAGATCAAAAAAGAGGTATAAGGTAGTTTAAGAAGTTGTAAACCATTGGAGGTGTTTTTATAAGACTTATTAAACTTACTAAAGTCATTAGATGCCCAAAAACATGTATGTAAATGCCTCTACAGCTCTTTTCTAATCATCTATTTTGTGAGACTAGTAAAATGGTCTAATTGTTTGAATAGGACTAAGTTGTAGATGAAGAAGATCTTGGGTATATAAAGACTATTTTTGGAGTTAATGCACTATCTAGAGACATTAATTAAGCAATAAAGTTCCATATTTATGAGAATTCATTAAGTTTTATTGGTGGTTATGTGGATATGGTCAACACACAAAGAGAGGTAGTTAGTTGATGTTTTATTGAAGATGGTTGTTTATGACTATTCAATGTTTGTAATAGATATGATAAAGATAATTTAATGAATATGGGTCAAGGGTTACTAAAAATAGGCTTTGAACATCTTCAGAACACCCTTTGAAAGAACTTTAATGCATAGAAGACTATTGTAATTGTCATGAAGGGTTGTTATGATCTTTTAACTTTTTCAAGGACTTTTACACCACTCTCCCTCTTTCTCTCTTCATGTACTTATATTTATTGAGTTTTGAAGGCCTTGATTGGTATCCTTCAGTCTGGTATAACAAAAATCTACTAAAATTGTATCTTGCACCTTGAGTTAATGAGAAAAGATTATTGTAGACTTCTTCATTATTATTAGTGTATATACTAATTATTGAATTGTAGATAAGTATGATATTCATATTCCTTTTTAGGTCCTCTCCTTCACCTAATGATATGTTTTCATCCTCTATAGGTCATGTGAAGTGTTAAGAGATAGAAGTTGTGTTGAATAGTGAGTTAGTTTGTTGTGTATTATAGAGACCTCTATTATGTTACCTTAAAGTTACAAACTTATATCTAACCTTCACTTGAAATACTCATGTTTAGGAATATGTTAATAAGGTCAAGTTGATAATATATTTACATTTGATTCAAAAGTGTGCTTAAGGACAAGGTTAATAGAGAATCAATAAATAATTGGTGCATCACCATCACTAATATAAATTTTCCTTTTAAGTTGTCTTTATAACTCTTTTCACCCCTAAAGAAAAATAGGTTTTAGGAAAATAATTAAAATTTGATATATCAGGTGAGCTATCCCCATAATCTAGAGGTTTAGTCTAGCTATAGGTAACCCAAAACCTATAGACTAATCCAATGTTAGTCCAAGTTTTAAGGATTAGTGAAAAATCTACTTTAGAGGGTATAACCTGGGTTGCTAACAGTATGTTCTGCACCTTACTCCATGAAACACTAAAATGGAAAATGTAGAAATCATTTTTTTACTTATGATATGAAATTTTAAAGTAACAACATTGAACATATATTAAATGAAATATCCATAAATGAATACACTTATATGTATGTGAGATAAGATATCTTCTATAGATAATGGAGAAGTGAGTGATCATGCCCCATGGAGATGCCAATGTAAAACCATGGGTTGAGTTGAATATGTCCCAATCCTCACTTGAAATGGAGAAGTGCCTATAATTTACATCATGCATAACTTTAGTCCCACACAACTCACTATATCTGAGTAATGTAATCAACTAAAGGTTTAAATGAATTTAATAAATTTTAGACATAAATTTAAAAATTAATTTTTTAACAATGGTCAATCTTGACATCGTTACCTTGCTTGGCCTATTATCCATTGCATTGACTCATAATATCTATAGGAGCATACACAACAAATTATCTTGAAAATACTCAAAACATCATTTATATGTTCCTAATTGATTATAATCACCTATTGGATATTTTTAATAGTCTTTATCCTTATGGGATAAGATCATGTTAGGTTGGATAGGGTCACATTTTGGCCTTGTCCACTAGTACAACCTTTTACATCACACTTCAATAATAAATTTTTAAAATTGAGACATTGCATTTAACCCAACTCATGATTTTAGAAAGGTTTATTAATATAAATTGTGCAAAATATTACTTTATATAATCATATCAAGATTATTCAAAATACATCTAGCAATCATTTGTAAGTTCTATTGCACATTGAGTAAAATAGAACTATTTCTTTCAATTCAAATTCTAACACATTCTAACATATTGTAGGTAAAGGAAACTAATTTTTAAGAAATCATAAGTAATATATCAAAGGAAAAAAATTAGACACTCACTTTCTCAAGGAGAACTGGATTGTCCTAAGACCCATTTGGGATATTTAAGAAACACTCAAATTACATAGGGTTTTTTGGGAATAGCTTGACTATTCCCCTAGCCCTATTACCCATTTTTAATTTTATCTTCATTATGATTATTATGTAGAATCTAGGGTTTTTATAATATAGGTCTTCTCCATGGTAAATTATCACACATAGTAAATATATAAATCCTTATAGACATAAGCATAAACCTAGATCAAAAAATTAGTTACACGATCAACTAAGATGTGACCATAGTTAATATAAAAGGTTATAGTGTGGCGCTATCCTTATATCATAATCTTGTCTGAGTTTATTTTGAACTCTTTCAATTGGTCATGACATAATTCACAAGTTTTATCAAGTATTTTTCAAACATATTCATCCTGCATAATCAACATAAAATTTGTTTGAGGGAGATTTTCATTTATGTTGGTTAATTAACTATTTTTATCTAATATATAATTTTATAAATTATGTATTTTAATTCAATATCTATATATTTTTTGTATGTCAATTTGAATAGTTTACATATATTTATTTGAGTCATTTCAATTCAATATAGATTAAACATTAGTATTTGATTCATGCCCTGGAATATATATAAATTTTTTAAATCATCCTTTACAGATAAATTATATGATATAATTTTAGTTATTCTTAAGTATATTTTTTGTATTATATGTCACATATGCTCTACATATGCTTCCAATCCAATAACCTACAAAATATAAGTTTAAAGTATCATAATTTTTGTAAATAATGTGAACATAAGCTTTTTATATGCCCAAAAATATAACATCATATGTAATGTATATCATGTAATGTATGAATGTATGTAATAATTTCATATAGTATATGAAATAAAAATTATTATCCTATAAAATCATGACTTGTGCCTTGCATATACCCCAAATATATGTCACAAAACCTATCATATTCTAATTAAACCTATAATATGTTATATAAACCTATACCATTCTAAAGTAATCTATGCCCAAATTTTGAATTTGTTTGTCACTATGAATGCTTAAGCTATAATATATGTCATTGTGTATGACCCCATTTTTAGGTGAAGAATTTATGATATCAATTACTTATCTTAAAATAAAGATTTATGTTTATCATGTTGTATATAAAAATATATCAAATGTGTAAATAATGTAGTAACATGTGGATAATATGTCATCATATTAGGAATAAATAATTTGAGTATGTATCAAACATGTATCCTAAGGCATATAAGTCTCATTCTAATATATATATATATATATAAATGAAGAATGTATAAAAATTAAATATAATAATGAGCATCTATAACGTGTGTAATAACTAAGTGAAAGGTGTGTGATATATATCATAGCAACACAAACAATGAAAAGAGTGTGATATGAATCACAAAATAAAAATAAAAATAAAAATATACAATCTTAAATTTATCCACATATAGAAAATAGAGTCACACTATTTTCACTTGGATTTTCACCCTTTCAAGAGATGTATCAACTTTCATCATCTAAGTGGCACAATTGAAACACCTCTAGGCTTGTGGGTAGCCTATGAATGAGGTGAATCTCTAGATAGGGATAGATACCTTGATGTACCACTTTGGATCACTACTACACCTAAACTTTGTGAGGGAAATAGGAGAGAAAAAATTGAAAGAAAACCATCCTAAAAGAGGTGATACACCAAACTGATTGATGACTTCTAACCAATTGCATGTTACACATGAGAATAAGATACTAACCAAAAATACACTTCTCCAATTTACATATTTTCACATCAATGTTACATTATGAGGTTGTGATGAATGTTTAGGGTAGGAGGACTAGACAAGAGGCTTATAATGACACTATTTTAATAAACTAACTCACTCAACCTTGACACATCATAAAACACTTCACATGCCCTGTAAGAAGAAGCTTTTCAATTACAAATAGGTGAGAGAATGAAACAACAATGCTAAGGAAACAAAAAGTCATCACTAAGGAAAATAAATAATCCAAGAAAAAAACACTATGAAAAATCATGGAAGAGGTAAAAATTAGTATTATTATTAATGAAATGGTATGAAAATGAATAGGGCTTTGCCATACTCAGGTGGAGCATGGTTTAGAAAGGCCAAAATGGCTATTTCTTTCAAAACTTGAGAGAGATAAAAAAGAGAAGTCCAAAGGTCACAATGACACTTTTAAACATAAGAAAATTATTTACATATTCATGAGAAGAATATGTGAAATAAACCATGTAAAGTTAGGAAGCACAAGTGTCACCCCAAGTCATGAAACTCTTGAAATGTGGCATAGAAGTTCTCATTCTGGCTCAAAAAAATGCCTTCATGATTCACATCTATTTTAACATATAAAAAATAATATAGATATAATTTATTATTGTAATGGAGGGGAAGGATTTTATACATGCCTCTCCATGCATTGGTTGTAGTCCTAGTCATCTAGAACCTTCCCAAAATGAGTTATCACCATCTATAGTCAAAATAACTCTTCTTTCACACACCTTACTCACTTGGCTTCAAAATTGGATTTATTTTTATATTAAAATAGATGGTATGGATTGTATGACAACCTAAAAGACCCTCCATGGCCTTAGAGGTATCAGTCACACCTTAAAAAGACTCCCACTTGAAGTTTTCACCCTTCTCACCACTATGTTCACTATGTCAACTTTGACTAGTTAAGATAAGAGATATTATTTGAAAACTTAGGAGTTTTTCCAAGGAATTAAAATAACATGGGAGTTATCTTAAGTCTTTATATTCCTTCCAAAGTTTATTTCATCTCTTGAAAGCTCCTAGAACCTGCATAATGCATAAAATAGATATAAATACCTTATGTTATACCCCATCCATACAATTACATATAACTTAAAAGGATGGGAAGGATCCTAAAATATTCCTCTACAATTTTCAATCACTTTCATGGTCAAACTATCTCACTTGACTATCCCTTCAACCTCATTTCCCAATCGGGTCCTTCCAAGGGTTTATCAAGGTTTTTAGGCCTATTTCCACTCTTAAGATTTGTTCATAAAGATGAAACATTATAAATTCAAAAAAATATCACAATAGGGATTCTCAAGGACCTTATTAAACTCCCTAAACTCCATTATTTTCCATGCACATCCTCAGAGGAGATGTGAGCACTTAAAGTTGTTATATCATGCTTTCCTTTAGATTCCTATAGGCCTGAGTTGTATTAAAGAAAATAAATGAAATTTTCATGTTTTATTTTTCATATAAATACCCTTAAAATATGTAAAATTATCCTAAAATCATTCCTAAATGGATTAGGATGCATATCCAAGGATAGAAATGTTAGTGACTTCCCATTTGGCCTTAAGCTTAAACCCTACCTAATAGGTCTGACTATAACCCCTATGCTCTATGCCATAAAATTGGGATTATTTTAATTCCAAAATATTAAAAACATCTTTAGATACTCCATAAAAATTACCAGATACACTGTAATTCTCTATCAAGGCTTTAAGTGAAAGTGACCTTCCATTTGGCCTCTAGGCCTAAACCTGCCCAACAAGCTTGTTTACATATTTGGGGTTTAGAGTACCATGTTGAGGTTTATCATTTATATGATTATTTTTAAATGTTATATTATGTTTAATCCAACTCCATAAACATTAATTTAGTTTCCAATCAACTTCTGGTCTACCCTTTTATCCATATTCTCTAAATTTACAAGGTTTGTGCACGACGAGAGTGCCTTATGTCAGAAAAAATAGAGCATATCCCCCTATTTTCTTAGTTAAAGTTTAATATTTTAGTGGATTATAAAATTTATTTATACATAATAAACAAAAATTCATCCCTATATTAGGTTAATTTACCCTCTAAATTCTCCAAAACCCAAAATAGACTGCTAGGCAAAAGACTATGTACAGGGTTTGCACTTTATGGACTGTGTTATGCATCATTTGACCCATTTTATCTATTTTTTTCCATCAAGATGGTGTCATGATTTTTTAAATAATTTTTATGAAGGTTTTATAACCTTAATTCATACCTCCAACCTCTCAAAAGTCCCTCATATTGCTATCTAGTCAAGACTGTGTATTTTGCATTTCCTTTTCCAAAAGTGACTCCTGTAGATGCATATTTGTTTGGTTGGAATTTGATCACAATGTGTAAATACATTACCTATAGTTTTAATGTCACTTATCATCTATTTATACCTATTAATTCATGTTTATACTAAGACCACATCAATAATCTTGTCTCTCTTACTCTCTGCCCCTCACAGTCAACTACAGTTCACTGTGTGGGGTTCTATAAGTGAAATTATATGCTCTAGGACTTATTTCATGGATGAAACCATAATTTAATATATCCACCATTATATATATATATATATATATATATATATATATATATATATATAATTTTCACTCATTAATTACATACTTGTTCTAGACCATCACTTAGCACTTCAAACTTTCTCATTGCCTATAATAGTCAATAGTTGGCTATAGGTGAGCATTTGGTGTGATGGGACACTTGTAGGTGTAGGTTAGGACCCAAAATAGTCTATATAAACCTTGGTTAATTATTATTTAGACAATTAATTCTATTTTAACCATATAGTACCATTATATCATGGTGGCATGATTTAAAACTGTCAAATTGGAGTGCAAAGTCACTCAAAACTTCCAATACTATAGATTATATTGACTATTTTCAGAGCATGAAAGTGTAACTTTGTGCTTCCAAACAACTATTCTCCACTAATCCTATACCTCAAAACTTTTTCCAAGATCTTATAATATGTATGGGTTATAATATTTTTAAATTTATATGCCTCAAAACTCTTATAAACCTTGTAATATGGCCTTGGCCAAAAGCCTCAGACCTTTGTTTTGTGTTTTTAGGGAAAGAAACCCTAAGTATAGTTATTGAATCTTGAACATGATTACTCACTACCATATATAAATTTAAAACTTTAAAATGGGTTTTAAATTCTATATTAAATATATTATGACTTCATAAAAGGTTCTAACTTGTTACAACACTTCCATACATGTACCTTCATCTCTCAGTTAAGCCACCTATAGGTGGACTTTTGTACACTCAATCAGTGAAGATGGGTAAGTTGGTAGAACACATGGTTTGTGAGATTAAAAACAAGTTTTTATCTCATTTTATGGTTAAAAATACACTCCTTTCATTATAAAAACCTTTCTCATCTCAAAAAACTCCTTCCCAACATGACTGGTCCTATGAGGGCCCATGTACATGTTCATTAATGGTAGAAGACTATATATGTTGCATATGACTAAAAACTCATGGAAATTGCTTTGAAAAATGAAGTTTAAAGGTAAAAGAAATACATAAATAATTTAAAACATGTAAATTAACCTAACACAACCCCATTAAGTCACCATCAAAGCATGTAGATTCTGCAGATAGTGGAAACTGTCTACAACATATAATTGTACATTCTCTTGTAACTTGAGAACCTTGGCCCATAAAAAAAAAAAAAATCTAAAAAAACATGTAAATAATTATATTTGGTATTAAACATCATTTTTAATGAGAATGACTAATTATATTATACAAAAATGACCAAACCAAACCAAAACCTATAGGATGCATAAATTAGCAAGTAAAAAAACATAGTCAACATCATGAGGATGGTTCATAAAATATAGGCCACCATTATTCAAAATATTATTATGGAAATTAATCTATCTAAGTGCTATTTCACATCCAAAATTAATTTTACTTGGAATCTCCCCTAATAGCCATATCAAGTACAAACCTATTGACTGGTTCTGTGTGTCTAAAAGGGTGAGGAAGGAGCAGAATGGTTTTATCCAAAAATTGGAACTTCTACAAAATTTAAAACATGGAATTGAGATTTATTAAGATGTATATACATTACATTTCCTTCTCCCATGTGTCACCTTTCCCCATGGGATGTATAAGTGCCAAACTCTTCTCTTTTCCCAAGAAAACTACTCTTTCTTCTGAAGAACCTACCACTTTTTACTTATAATAGTTTATTAAGGCATAATAGGACACATAGAATGTTACATCACCACTTTTACACCTTCATACTTCCTAAAGAGGCTATACATCTCATTTAATACTCATTTTAACCCTCAAAATGACTCAAAAGGACATAAGGACTAAAATTACTAATGACCAAGAATAATATGACATGAAATGACATCAAATAACCTATACTACACTTTATGACCAAATATTAAACCCATTGAAACAAATAAAAATCAAAATTTTGCCTATAGGGGGCCTAATTTGACCTGTAGGGTCAAATTTGGTCAACAAAATGGTGACTCATAGAGGTAGCATGCATGTTATGCTAACTAGACTAGTAGCCTTATCAGTCCATTGGGCTTAGGGACTCATCTAAAGTCTAAAATGTAAAAAAGGACTTTTACCATTGACAACAAGATAGATCAAGACAAGACCAACAAATTACCTCAACCACACAAAATAAAGGACACACACAAATCAAAGCAAACACACTAACAAGACACACATGTGCTTAAAGCACTTAGGAGAAATAGGAAGCAAACAAATATATACAATTAACAATTAAGCATACCTCCATTTCCAAGATCAACAGGAAATTTTCTTACGTCTCCTTCTTCATGAGATGGATCATGGTGCTAAGCATGTTGTTCTTTAGATTAAACACTTGATAGATTAGAGCTACTTTCTAGCACTTCAATTGCTATGTTTTCAATTAGACCATCTTCAAATAGGTCTCCAATGTAAAATTATTACTCTTCGCCTTGTATGAATACCTCATATTGCTACCCATTCTTCATCTCATAATCAATATGCATCTTCTTTGTAGGCATGGTTTCAAGGGGAGTGGTTTCTTGTTTCTTGGAAGACTAAGGCTAGTAGAAGCTTGTCTTGACCTCCAAAGGTTGAGGTGAAATTTGATCTTGCTCGTCTATGAAATTTTAAATATTTTCATGTTTTTTACCATCACTTGCAATTAGATATAAGCAAGTTGTTGACCCCTTGAAAGACTCAAACTCATTGCAAATGTTTTTAAACTACTGCCACAAGTCCTCATCTTTTTTCTAGTAAGCATCATGAAGGGGAACAAAAAGAGAAGATCCTTCATCCTCTTGTTTAGAATCCAAAAGTATTTCATCCAAGATTTATTCTTTGACACAAAGAAGGAATTCCTCATTATCAACACAACAAGAAGACTCAACACAAGGACTCACCTCTTATTCATCATTTATGACCTCTTTAGGGATCTCAATCTGTATATTAGCTATCATAACTTAATTTTGGTTCTCAAGGGCTATAAGATCTTCAATCTCCTTCTCCTTTTTGGTGATGCCAAGACTAGACATCTTAAAATTAGGTGACTTATCTCAATGAGGTTGCCAAGGAGTTATAATTTATTCAAGTAAGAGTTATAATTTTTCCAATCAAATTCTCCTCTTTAGGTTCCCATATTATAGGTCCATTAGGGAAAAGGGTGATGGGGTGAGGACAAGATGAACTAGTTGGTTGAGGTGGAATATAGGGATCAAAATTAGATTGAGAATGCATTTTAGGGGATTCTCTTGGGATTTATTAAGGGTAGGTAGACATTGGGATGAAATAGCTTTGTTATCTTCCTTCCAATTTATAATTACTTCATTGAAATCTGATCCAACTTGATCACTCTCTTGAGGGGGGTTAGATGGGGTGTGTTTAGGCAGGGTCTAATCCTTTCATCACACCTTGACTCAACAATTTCATTCTTGAATCTATCTCTTCAATTTTCTTGGCTAGGTTCTCTTAGAAAATTATCTTTTGAAGTTGATAGGCATCATCATGAGTATGAGGAGTACAAGAAGGCTGAAATTGAAGACAAGGAGTCTCTTGAGGAAGGGTGGGAAGGACTTTCATAGGATCAAGTTCTTTCTCAACTTCACACTCTTTATCTAGGATTCTATCTTCTTTATTTCCCCATTATTCCACTACCTTATTCTAGCTTAGGATGCTAGGATTAAGAATATCTTCTTGAGGTAGTGATGTAACTTGAGGAGTGGATGAAGTATTTAATAAAATTGGAATCTCCTTAGGCTTGGATTCTCCACCTTGTCTCCAAATTACAATCTCATATCTTGAGGTCTCTTATTGAGGTGGGGATGTAATGGGAGAGGGTAATGAGGGATTAAATTCTACTTATTTTGCTTTTAATATGGACTGATTCATTTTCATATTGGCTAGCTCAATCTATCTATAAAGGTTTGTCTTCTTAACTCTCTCTTCTAGCTGATTGGGAAAAAGATGGCTTTGATAATCTTGATTGGGCTCATGAATAGGGGTCAAGTAGGATTTATAGCAGTCTTGGGGAAGTGGATATGAAATCTAATAGGTCTAGTGAGGTTGTTTCTCATGAATCTTTAACCTATCTTCCAAGGATGAAATGAGGCCACTCACATCTAACATCTCACTTGTGAGCCTTTGCCAATTGGCTCTCTCAATAGGTGCCCACTCTCTTTTGACCAGCTCTAATGCATCTCTCACCTTATGAATAATATGATTAGGAACCTCTTGACCATATCTCCTTAGTGTATCAAGATCCAACATGTACTTCTCATATCCCAAAAGAGTTTGCTTGAAGGTTGAAATGGATTGACTTGAGAAATTATTAGGTTAACTAAGAGGAGAAAGATATTGAGAAGGATAGTTATAGGGATGATACAAATCATGATAAGGTTGATAATGGTCATATTGGAGCTAGTGAGAGTCATATTAGAACTGGTAGGGATTATAACAAGGCTGATATGTAATATCATAGGTTTGGGATACCTCACCAACTTATGTAAAATAATACTCAACCCCAAAATTATCCATGAAACTTCATTAGGAATCAATAAAAAAAATATATATATTACCAACAATATTCAAAGGAAAACCTGGGTTGCTTGACTATCTAATGTAACTTTGGAGTTGCCATTTGATGCTTGGATAGATGCCTCCAAAGGCTGATGTGTTGAAACACAACACCAAAAATCTTTCAACTTCTTAGACAAGAGTATCATTGGGCATGCCAAAAACTATTATCACTTGTATTTTCACCCTTTCAGGAGATGTCTTAGCTCTCCTCATCTAAGTGGCACAATTGAAACACATAGGCTTGTGGGTAGCTTATGAATGAGGTGAATCTATAGATAGGGCTAGTTCCCTTGATGTACCACTTTAGATCACTACTAAACCTAAATTTTTTTGAGGGAAAAGGAAGAGATAAAAATGAAAGAAAAATATCCTAAAGTAGGTGATACACTAAATTTATTGATGACATCTAACTAGCTTCATGTTACACATGAGAACAAGAGACTAACCAAACATACACTTCTCCAATCTGCATCTTCTCACATAAATGTTACATTATGAAGTTGTGATGAATGTTTAAGGTAGGAGGACCAGATAAAATCCTATAATGACACTATTTAAATAGACTAAATCACTCAACCTTGACACATCATAAAAAACCTATAAGAAGAAGCTTTCCAACTACAAATAGGTGAGATAATGAAACAATAATGATAAGGAAACAAAAATTCATCACTAAGAAAAATAAATCATCTAAGAAAAACACACTATGAACACTAATATAAGAGGTAAAAATTAGTGGTCTTATTAATTAAATATTATGCAAATGAGCATGGACTTACCATACTTGATGGAACATGGTTTACAAAGGCTAAAATGGCTAGTTCTTATAGAACTTGAGAGAGAGAGAGAAGAAGAGAGAAGTATAAATGTCACAAGGACACTTGTAAAGGTCATAAAATGAGTTAAAAATGCATGAGAAGATGTTAAATAAACCATGAAATTTTAGGAAGCACAAGTGTCACCCCAAGTCATGAAACTCTTGAAATGTAGCATAGAAGTTTTCATTCTGGCTCAAAAAATTATCTTCATTATTCAACTCTATTTGAACATCCAAAAAATAAGTAGGGACAAGTATGATGATTTTAATGAAGGTAAATTATTTTATACATTCCTCTCCATACATTGGTCATGGTCTTGGTCATCTGAAGCCTTCCCAAAATGAGTTATCACTATCTATAGTCAAAATAACTCTTCTTTCACACACCCTGCACACTTGGCCTCAAAATTAGCTTCATTTTTCCATGAAAATCCATGGGAGGTACTGGATGACACTTTTAAAGACCCTCCATGTACTTAGAGGCATTAGGTACACCTTAAAAAGACTCCCACTTGAAGTTTTCACCCTTTTCACCACCGTGTTCACTATGTCAGCTTTGACTAGCTGAGATGAGAGCTATTGTTTGAACACTTATGAGTTTTTAAAAATCATTAAAATAAAATTTATAGTTATATTAATTCCTAATATTCCTTCCAAATTTTATTTCATCTCTTGAAACCTCTTAGAACCTGTATAATGCATAAAGTAGTTAGAAATACCCCATGTTATACCCCATCTATACAATTATGTACAACTTAAAAGTATGGGAAGGATCATAAAATATTCCTATACAATTTTAAAGCACTTTTATGTTCAAAACATCTCACTTGTATATCCCTCTAACCTCATTTTCCCAATCGGGTCCTTCCAAGGGTTTAACAAGGGTTTTAGGCCTATTTCCACTCTTAAGCTTTGTTCATAAAGATGAAACATTGGAAATGAAAAAAAATATCACAAGAGTGATTATAAAGGACCATATTAATATCCCTAAACTCCATTTTCCTCCATTCACATCCTTAGAGGAGATGTGAGCACTTAAAGTTGCTATATGAGCTCTCCTTTAGGTTCCTATAGGCTTGAGTTGTCTTAGAGCCAAAAAGTGGCCTTTTCATGGTTTAATTTGAATCTAAATAGATTTTAAATGTCTAAAATGATCCCATAATAATTACCAAATGGATTAGGATGCATATACAAGGCTATAAATGTCAATGACTTCATATACAAGGCTATAAATGTCAATGACTTCTAACTGTAACCCCTGTGCTCTAGGCCATACAATTGGGATTAATTTAATTACACAAGATTAAAACCTATTTATTGACCATATAAAAATTCCAAAATACATTTTAATTATTTTATAAGGCTGTAAGTGAAAGTGACCTTCTATTTGGCCTCTAGGCCTAAACCTACCTAACAAGCCTATTTACATATTTGGGGTTTAGAGTACCCCTTTGAGGTTTATCATTTATATGATTGGTTATAAATGTTTTATTATGTTTCATAAAACTACCTAAACCTTCATTTACTATCCAATCAACCTATGGTATACCCTTTTGTCCCTACTCTCTAAATCTGTAGGGTTTGTGCATGAGGGGAGTGCCCTCTTTCTGAGATAAAACAAAGGACACTCCCATATTTAATCAAAAAAAGTGAATATTTTAGGGTATTATAAAATTTATGGATACATAATACACAAAAATTCATCCCTTTATTAGGTTAATTTCCCTCCAAATTATCCAAAACCCAAAATAAACTGATAGACAAAAGACTGTCTGCAAGGTTTACACTTTGTGGACTATGTTATGCATCATTTGAGCCCTTTTATATATTTGTGTCCATCATGATTGTGTCATGATGTTTTTATAATTTTTATGAAGGTTTTATAACCTTCATTAATACCTCCAACCTCTCACAAGTCCCTCATACTATTGTCTAGTCAAGACCATGTATTTTGTGTTCCCTTTTCCAAAAGTGACTCCTATAGATGTATATTTTCCTGAAAGGACTTTGATCACAATGTGTAAATACATTCCCTAGATATTTAATGTCACTTATCATATATTTATACCTTTTAATTCATGTTTTGACTAATTCCACATCAATAATCTTATCTCTCTTATTCTCTACCCCTCATAGTCAACTATAGTTGACTGTGTGGGGTCTTATAGGTGCAATTATATGCTCTAGGAATTATTTAATGGATAAAACCCTGATTTAAGCTATACATGGACATATATATATATATATATATATATATATATATATATATATATATATATATATATATATATATATATATATATATATATATATATATATATATATATGATTTTAACTTGTTAATTACATACTTTGGCTATACCATCACTTAGGAATTCAAATGTGCTCACTGCTTATAACAATCAATAGTTGGTTATAGGTGAGTATTTGGTGTGATGAGACACCTATAGGTGTAGGTTAGGACCCAAAATAGTATATATCAACCTTATTTAATGATTATTTAGATAATTAATTATATTTTCACCATATAAAACCATTCTATCATGGTGGCATGGTTTATAAATATCAACTTGCAATACAAAATCACTCAAAACTTCTAATCATGTAGATGATATTGACTTTTTTTAGAGCATGAAAGTGTAACTTTGTGCTTCCCAAAAACTATTCTCCACTAATCCTATACCTAAATTTTTTTTACAAGTTCTTATAATATGTAGGGTATACCATATTTTTCCATTTATATACCTTGAATCTCTTATGAACCTTGTAATATGGCCTTGGCTAAAAGCCTCATACCTTTATTTTGTGTTTTTTAGGGAAAGAAACCCTAAATATAGTTATTAAATCTTGAACATAATTCCTCACTAACATTTTTAAATTTCACAATTAAAAATGGGTTTTACATTCTCTCTTAAACATATTAGGACTTCAAGAAAGGTTCCAACATGTTACAACACTTTCATACATGTACCTTCATATCTTTGTTAAGCCACCTATAGGTAGACTTTTGCACACTCAGTTAGTGAAGATGGGTAAGTTGGTAGAACACATATTTTTTGAGATTAAAAAAAAATTGAGATTATTACATGGTTTAAAATAGACTCATTCAATTATCAAAACTTTTCTCAGCTCAAAAAAATCCTTCCCAACGTGAGTGGTCCTATGAGGGCACTTGTACACATTCATTAATGGTGGAATGTTGTATATGTTGCATATGAATGCAAAATCATGGAAATTGATTTGAATAATGAATTTTAAAGGTAAATTAAATCAATATATAATTTAAAACATGTAAATGAACCTTAAAAAAACCCCTTAAGTCACCATCAAAGCATGGAGATTTTATAGATAGTGAAAACTACCTATAACACATAATTGTACATTCTCTTTCAACTTGAGATACTTGGCACAAAAAACCACTTTTAAATGATAAAAAATAATTACATCATTATAGTATTTATTCAAAATCATCTATAATTAGCATGACCAACTTTATTGTATGGAAATGACCAAACTAAAGCAAAACCTATAGGGTGCATAAATTAGCAAGCAAAAAAACATAGTCAACTTCATGAGGATGGTTCATAAATAATAGGCCACAATTATTCAAAATATTTTTATTTAAATTAATATCTCTAAGTGTAATTTCAACTCCCAAATTAATTTGACCAGGGACTTCCCCTACTAGCCGTACCAAGTATAAACCTACTGATTAGTTTTGTGTGTCTAGAAGGGTGAAGAAGGAACATAAAAATTTTAGCCCAAAATTGGCACTTTAAAAGAATATAAAACATGGAATTGAGATTTAGGAAGCTATAAATACATTTCATGTCCTTTTCCCATGTGTCACCTTTCCCCATGGGCCATACAAGTGCCAAACTCTTCTCTTTTCCCAAGAAAGCTGCTTTATCTTCTAAAGAACCTACCACTTTTTAGTTATAATAGTTTATTAAGGAATAATAAGACACATGGAATGTGGCATCATGATTTTTACATCTTCACACTTCCCAAGGAGGTTATATAACTCATTTAATGATCATTTTAACCCTTAAAATGACTCAAAAGGACATAAGGACTAAAATGACTAATGACCAAGGATAATATGACATGAAATGACGTAAAATGACATATAATATATCTTATAACTAAATATTATACCCATTAAAACACATAAAAATCAAATTTTTTCTATAGGGGCCCCAATTTGACATGTAGGGTCAAATTTGGTCAACACACACATAGTGTCATGGCCATGATTAATACAATGAATCACAAATAATATCACTAAATGTCATGCAAGGCAAGAAGATGAGTTTAGTGGAAAATCAAATGTCACATAATCAATGGAAAATAATATGGCACACAAAATCATAGTGAAGCATAAATAGATAAATAATCACTGTAATTAAATTACTTATATGTTTTAAAAATAGAATATTATATTTTAGAAATAAGATAATAATATATATATCCACAAAAATAATTGAATAAGATCCAAATAATTGATAAATATAAATAATCTACTTTGAGGGGGAAACCTCCATAATAATGCAATGTGATTAGAATTCACAATATGATGATCAAATACTAACCACTACCTCCTATAGATATTTGACTTAGCCATGGTTATTCCATAGGTTAACCTTAATAAGAACATAGATAAATGTGACAAGATAATATGAGAGATATGTAAGCCATAAGTCATCCATACATATCCTTAGACATGCCATAGGTTAAGACCATAGCATTCCCCCTCCCTTCAAAACAACATTATCCTCAACATTGAATTATCCCTGAATGTTTTTGTAGGAATTCTTCATCCTTCCATGTTGAAAATTCTTCCATTAGATCAAATACTCTTTAATCTATCTAGTCCATAGTTTCTTAGTACATGTTTTAAGGATCTCTTCAGGCTATAGGATAACCCTACCTTCCTCACCCAATTTAGGTAACTTATTTTGAGTAGAAAGTTTGTGTCTAATTACCTTCTTCATTTAATATACATGGAATATCATATGTACATGAGTGGATTGGGGGATTTCCATCTTATAGGCCACACTACCAATTTTATAAAATATCTGATAAAGTCCATAATACTTATGAGACAACTTGTTATCCTTTTTTTGTTGCTTTAGAGAACTATAATTTTATGGTTATAATCATACAAAAACTCAATCAACTATTTCAAAATTTCACTCACTATAGTGTTGATCTACTTGTTACTTCATTTGATTATGTGTCATGGCTAAATTTTCTCATAAATTGGTGAGTACATCCTATTGATTATGAATGTGTTCCTCAATATCTCTAACCTTGGTATGTACCTTCAAGGTTAAAGTGATGTATGGTGGGTGATATGCATACAAGGCCACAAAGGGAGACATTTTGGATGAACTATGAACATAAGTATCATATCACCATTCAACAAAAGGAACCCAATGAACCCATTTATCATGTTTATCAGAAGTAAAATAATGGAGATACCTTATAGAAATTTTTGGACTACCTCTATTTTTCCATTATATTGAGGATGATAGGATGAGCTATGATCTAACTAGGTACCCAAATATGCAAATAATTCAGTCTAAAAATTACTAGTAAATATGATATCTCTATCACTTACAATGATCTTTGGAGTACCATGTAATATCTAAAATATATATAAAAAATCAAAATCCACTGTCCTAATAACAAATGGCTTTGATAAGGAAAAAATGAGCATACTTGATGAGTCAATCCATAATTACCATGATACCTTCAGATCATGGTAACCCAGTAATTAAATCCATGGAAACCTCCTCCCAATGATATATAGGGATTGATAAAGGATATAAAAGCCTTGGGTTCTTAATGGTTTCACCTTTTTTCCATCTACATATCATGCATTCAACCACATATTTTTGGACATCCCCCTTAAGTCCTTCCCAAAATAATTTTTGCTTTATTCTATGATATGTTTTTAAAAATTCTGAGTGACCTCCTATTCAAGATGCATGAAGTTCCTAGAAGATTTAATGTTTGAGGAGAGAATAATTATAGAGGTATAATGTATCTTTATAATGTAATGCATTCCCCTTTCATGTAATTTTTTTATATCCCACAAAACCTTGCTAAATACTTTGAATCAAATCATGGGTAGCAATGTCATTCTCCCATTGTGATCTTTCTTCCTCTAGCCAATCTCCATGACAAATGGTCATTGTACATAACAATGCCTCAATTGATTCATCCCTCTAGGATAGTGCATCTACCACCAAATTATCTCATGATTTATTATAGACTATTTCAAACTCATATCATAACATTTTAGTCACCAATTTTTATCTTCACAAGATAATCATTGTTCCAAAAAATATTTGAAGCTATTATGATCAAACTTTACCTAAAAGTGAGGACCCATCAAATAAGGTCTCCATTAATTTATTTCATAAAAAATAGCCATCATATATTTATCATTAATTTTCTTGATCTTATTTTTTCCCCTTAAATTGACAACTCTGAAATGCAATAGTTCTACCTTATTACATTAGTATAACCCCCATGCCATATCCTAATGCATCACATTCCACAATAAAAGTTTTAGAAAAATCAAGAGTAGCTAGAATTAGATGGTGCATATAGACATTTTTAATTATTCAAATTCCTTGTTGGTTGTATCAGTCCACTAAAACTAATCTTTATTCAACAAAGATGTGAGTGGGGTTGTGATGCTACAATAATTTTTGACAAACCTACGATAGTAACTAGTTTTCCCTAGAAATCCTTAGAGGTTCTTGAGGCTCTTGGTAACCTTACACTACATCATCTCTTGGATATTTTTAGAATCAATTTTTTCTCCTTCATGTGAAATAATATGACCCAAGTACTCCACCTCTTAGATACCAAAATCACTATCAGAAGGTTTGGCATAAATTTGATGTTGTTCCATAATCAAGAGTACTTATTTCACATGTTTCAAATGATCTTCCCAATTTTTGTTGTAAATGAGGATGTCATAAAAAAAACACCAACACAAACTTTATAAAAAATGGCTTGAAAATAGTAATCATCAAAATCTAAATGTAGATGGTGCATTTGTGATGTCAAAAGGTGTGACCATAAACTTATAATGGCCTTAACTAGTTCTAAAATTTATTTTAGGTATGTCCTCTTCACAAATTCAAATATGATGATATCCACAATGAATGTCTAACTTCATAAAATAAAAAATACCATGCACTTAATCTATAAAATAATCAATTACTAGAATAGGAATCTTATATTTGATGGTGTACTTATTGAAATATATGTAGTTTGGGTACATCCTTCAAGTGCCATCCTTATTTAGTGCCATGACCATAAAGGAAGAATATTCACTTTGTTTATGTCAGATGATTTCTACCTCCAACATATCCTATACCATATTTTTATTTTCACTCTATTGGGCATAGGGGTATATGTATCATTTGATGTTGGGTGGTGTACTTATAGGAACTAGTCTAA
Organism: Torreya grandis; assembly: GCA_037957365.1. NCBI lineage: Eukaryota > Viridiplantae > Streptophyta > Pinopsida > Cupressales > Taxaceae > Torreya > Torreya grandis. Next base: position 88,850 of record JARHVA010006551.1, on the reverse strand, counting down.
TGGCATGATCATGCACTCAGCTTAGTGAAATTCCTTTTGGTATGTCACTAAACACAATAAAATGGTCATCTAACATAATTTATAAATTAATATGGGTAGACTCATTGATTAATTAAACCTTTATGTAAAAAAAACATGCCACAAATCTTTTAACACCTTTTTTGAGAATATTCATCATCTTATGGGAATAAACAATTATGTAAATTTAGCTTGTAAACCACACAATTCAAATGTGTTGCTTATAAATGGAAGTGCATGAATACTTCCTATAAATACATATCAATAGTACCCAAAGTGGTGATATATTACACTCATATAACAATGTTATCCCATCCCATGGGAAAACATAGGATAATCTAATAGAGATAGTCTCCCATATCAAGCTTAATACTATGGCATTTTCCTAAACAGTTAATGGTACCACCATCTACAATCATGACTTAAAATTCTAGGGATAGGTAAATTAAATGGTTAAAATTAGTATAAAACTTAGTATTGATGAATTTGTGTGTACTCCTATAGTGAATAAACATAGTCACCTTTTATTTTTTAAGGAATGCCACGACCTTAAGGATTTGAGGAGTATTAATACCTGAAAGTGCATGATAGGAAATAGTAGGTTGAAAATATTTAGATTCATGCTCAAATTTGTCTAAAACTTCATTAGAGAACTCACCATATTCATCATCCTCATCAAAAACTTAAATGTAAAATAACTTATTTTCAGCACAATGATGTTCTTTTGTCCATTTTCTATCACGACCAAAACACAAACCTTTTGAAAAATTATACTCAATTTTTTTATTAGTCAATCTAGTAGGCTAAGGAAGGTATGGTAATAGGAAAGTTCATTCATATAAACTAGTGAAAGGTGTTAATTTAGTCAACTCTTTTTATTTTTTCATACATGCCCTTGGGATGGCTTCATATATGCAATTGGGAATAAACATGTGAACCTTAAATTGGATGTTATCCTTAAGGCCACCCAAAAATAAGCCAGTTAGATTTTCCTCAGTGATGTCCACCACATGTAATTAGATATTATAAAATTGATGAATATAATCCTCTACATTCTATGTTTGAAATTTTTTGGCTAGCTAGTTGAAGTGTTTGTCTAAGACATTGTTATAATAGTGGTATTGTATCTCCTCAAAAAATAAATACCAAGAAATTGGGAAACCCTTATTTTTATTTTAATCACACAACCATTGATATCAAATGAATTTATCATGCTATAGATATAGAGAGGCCATGACCACCTTTTATGAACATGGAGTTTTAATTTGAGTAATCCATGTGAGTGGATCATTACCATCAAACTTGCACAAGTCCACTTTTGAAAACATTGGTTTTAGACCTTTATTGGTGGTGTGATTTTTTGAAAGAGGAGAAATGAAATGGAGTGGTGGAGGGTTATTTTACAAATACTAAGTTATAAATTAGAAAATTTCTTAGTTAATTATTTAAATTGATCCTACAAGCCATTCAGGTCCCCTTTTATCCCTAGACATCCCCTTTAACCTCATTTAGATCATATTTCCATACCATGCCATGTAATTATGATTGAAGTTGTTGAACCATCTCTGTCATATAGAGATTAAAAGTTTTAAACTCAATGTCATCCTTGTGAGGAGTTTTAGGATTTTCTTTCCCTTTCCCATGTCTATGAATGTTAATACCAGACATACACAAAACTTAAGAGGGGTTTATTCCCTAGAAAGCGTATCATCAAATGAGACCATTTTAATCGCCTCAATAAGATGAATCCATTACTAGTAATGTGCACAAGGGTAAATTTTTTTGGCCCAAAAATTGTACTAGTATAATATACCTTTATAATCATCTCACAAAGATAAATCTAATGACTAATAATTTTCACAAGGTTAAAGAAAATTCTAGACATTTTTTTACTATTTTTTTCAAAAAAAAAAGCCTCAAACAATACTACAATGATGGAAAAATTAAATTCTTCCTGCATCACAAGTTATGTTTTTTCAATGCTTTAGCTTATAAGATACACATAACACCAGATCTAAATAAAAAATATACCACATAAAATTTCCCAAATCTAAGATCTAATACCACTTGTAATAAAATTACATAGATGTTTACATAATATAATAGTATATCATAGAAACAATATCATAATATATAGATCCAAAATAATAATTGACATAAGATCAGAATGTTTGATAAATATAAATGAGCGATTTTGAGGGGTAAACCTCCAAAATAATTTAATGAGATCAGAATTCACAATATGATAATCATATACTAACCACTACCTCCTATATATATTGTACTTATCGATGGTTACTCCATATGCAAACCTTACTAAGAACATACAAAAATGTAACTAGATAATATAAGAGGTATGTAAGCCACAAGTCAGCAACACATATTACTTGATAGATCATAGGTTAAGGAAATAAAATTCACATAATGTAACGAAAAATTAATCATCACACCATGTAATATGTAAAAACTTCAAATAGACATAAAAATAACAAAGCTAATATACACAATCAATGTATGTGATTTATGCATTTAATAAATAAACTATATAGTAAAATAAAAATATAAGTAGTATGAGTCAAATCAAAGGATTTATAATCAATGTAAAGTAGCTCAATATGATCAATGGAAATAGTCATAGAATGATAAAACCTATGTAAACAAGGAATATTCCCTCAGTCAAAGTATGCCCCAAGTGTAAGAAAGTAGCTTTTAGGTGTAGTAACATCTCACATCTGTGTGTCCATGCAATATTAAACCTTTATATCCTATATCTCACTCATATATACCATTAAACACACACACACACACACACACACACACACACACACACACACACACAATGTACTATATATGACAAATCTTAAACAATCATGTAAATAAGCAACATGTCATGCACATGTACTATTTTTTTTAATTTTTTGAATGTTTTAATTTTTTCATATTTTCTAACTTTTTTATAATGTCATGTAGTTATAACCAATGGATGGTATTATCACTATATTTAATATGTCAAACATGTATAATGTTACATTTATTGATTGAGTAGTAACATGTGTATATGTGTCAGAATCTAAAAACTAATCTTGTGTTGTGATATATCGATCATTGTCATCATCAACCATATGATCTTGTGTATGTTGTGTAGCTTTATGTATCATAATACTACATGAAATTTGATTCATAAAATCATAATGTGTTTGTGTTCATTTTGGAACATGTGAAGTATTTTATAACAATAGTTGAGGATGTGATGGAGTATGTAATATGTCCCTAAGTCATGATTAAATTTATAATTTAATAGACATTTTAGTAAAAGTAAGTGCGGAAATACACTATCTTCCTCTATTCTATCTAAGGAAAATGAACCTTATTGGGTTTTTAAACATATTTTAATAGTTTTGGGGTGGAGGAGGAATAATATTCTGATGAAGAGAGTATTCATATGGAATACATAGAATTATGACCACCCTACTAGAATTTATATACTTAGAAATCTATAAATTATACATGGGACTTCACACATTTTTCATATCCAAGGTTGTCCTAAAAACATATAAAATTCCCCTATACTCTATAATAAAAATAATAAATTATAATTGGACCCACCTTGAGTGGTAGCACAATTCTTCCAAGTATATTTTTTTCCATCCATTGAATCCCTTAATTATTATTTTTTTATCCATCAAATATACATATGCATATAAAAAGATGGTAAGGAGTGTCATGGTACAAATATTTTTACTTGAAAGATTATCTATTATGACATTATGTATAGGTTATGAATCTATGCATGCGTGTAAAAATAATTATCCATTAGAATACTCATCATCAACAATCTCATGCTCATAAAGTGAAATAGTAGGTTTGTGTATGTGTAAAATCTTAAGTTGAGCCAATAATACCATCTACATGATTTTATTCATTTATTTTATAAGTATAAAAATTTAGAGGATGATGTGCATTGTAATTCAGATGCATCCTGAGCGTAAGAGTGTTTTCTCCTACTACATGATGACAAAATGGGATGGAAAATATCTTTAGCTTAACATTCCCATTAGGTTGTGTCCATGACTCATTTTTAGTTATATTAATATCAAAAACATTTTAATATATGAAATCATGTATCTTATGTCGTAAAGTAATTCATATATTATTTTAATGTTATGTGCATCAATGATAGTCCCAATATGCATTACTATTGAATCCCTTAGCTTGTGGCTTACTCGTATCGACCTATTTTCTATGAGGGAGAGATATAATATTACATTCATGTAATTTTTTAATATATTTTAAGGAGTTTATTGTAAGTTTGAAAATTTTCTTCTTTGTGGAGTTGAAAGGACAAGTTGATTAGTTGGTTGTGAAACTATGTTAACTATCATTTTTGCATCATTATTATTACCACTTGATTTTGATTTTAAAGTTGTTTTACCTAGAAATTTTTCACTAAAAGTGTCTGGAGGGTTTTTTCCATACATTATCTTATTAATTACACTAATGTTTACTTATTTGTCCTTAAATGTGTGACACGGGTCATCAAATGATTATAATTTATTAAATACAATAGATTCATGTGAAAGGGTTAGAAAGATTTAATTGAATATATCTTATAATTAATTATCTACCATTTGGAATGTCACCTTAGAGACAATGGTCTTATAATAGATTATATAAAAATTATAGTCTCATTTTACCCTTGATAAATTATTCAAATTTTAGCATAAGACATCTTATCACTACTATTTATTGAAACATGTGTTACAAAATGATCATCCAAAGGGTTGAATGCATGGAACAAATTCAAATGGATATCATAAAACTAATGTAAAGTGTATTCCTTAAGACTCCATATAAACAAATTAGTTAGTAGTTTATCATTAGATTCATATTCTAAACATGTTTTGTGAAAGGCACGAAAATATTGCTTTGGATTACCTTTGCCATCATACAAAGTAAGCTTGGGTGACAAATAACTTGTTAGTAAAGGATAAGATAATATATAAATATCTAATGGATTATGTAATAATTTAGTAGAATCAATTTCATGGCCATATCTAGAAGAATTATTTCATAAATATAAGGCTTTATTCTATATATCAATAATTATTTGCGTAAGTTTTGAAGCATATAGCAAATAAAATTATGTATCAACAGATGGTGTGACATAAGTAGTAACCTTAGAAGGTATCAAATTATATTGTGTATGGATATTCATATTAATATAATAAAAACATGTTGTTACCCCATACATTTTATGGTCATCACATGTGTAACCAAAGGTGTATACATCAGAATAGTAGTAGTCTCAACATCTATTATAGAATCAATACCTATAAAAAAGTTTATTAGTATCAATAAAGAGTTCATGTTGTGTTCATAGGATGTGACAACCTTAGAATTATTTACATTTTTAAATTCTTGGATAATTTTTAGGATCTTATGTAAATCATGGGGTTGTAAAAAAAAATTCTTGAAATGTAGAAAGAGACGTAACTTATTTACAGTCTACACCAGCAAGGTCATCTAGATGTATTCAATATTTGTGTCCATTTTATTTTTCATTAATAGTTTTATTATGTGGTATATTAACAACATTTTGTACCTTTATGTGTTAATTATTAAAATTTGTAGTAAAATAATAAGGAATTTTATTTTCATAAATTTTAGCCATTTTAGACACAAATGATTGATCTAAAGAAATATGATTATGTTATATTTCAACATCATCTTAGAGAGATAATAGAAATAGACTTATTATATGACATGTAATATAGAATGAAATAAATCAATATGGCTTAGGATCAATCATAAATTATTTCACTAAATGGGAAAATCATAAATAAAATCTAAAAAATAGAAATAAAAAATGAAATCTAAAACCCTAAGAAATCTAAGGTGGGTTTTGCTAAAAACTAGAGAACATGTTTACCAACATGTTTTATCTATTTTTGAATTAAGGTGACCATAATATCATAAAACTAATGAAAAAATTATATTTCTTAACATGTATAATTTTTAATCAAATATGAGTGTAACTAGTTAAATATAATAACTTACTAGTTATAGAAAACACTAGAGGAATTGAATACTTACTTGTTTCATCTATGTGTATGTGTGGTGTAGGAATAGTCATCAATAGTGATTAGTAAAGGTCATGTGTGTGCAAAAATCTATAAAAAAAGAGTATATATGTGATCCTAGAAATTTCCACACTTATTGCATACCTATGAAATATAGCACTATCTAATAAGGTGTGGATGTTTTCTATGTACTCTTTATGATTTGTGAAAACTTTGATTGTTGAACCTACACCTTATCAGAGTTATTGTATATGCAAATTTATTTTATCCCATGTGAATATTTTTTTTATCATTCTCTTTGATTCAAAATCCTAGTTTTTCACTAAATAACCATTGAAAAATAGGGACAATGGGTGAAAGGGAAGAGTTGAGCTAACTTTAACCATACCTTGTGACTAGATGTTACCTACATAGCCAATAATTTGAAGAGGTAAGTCAAACCAGACATAGTTCTCTCACATAATTGATTATGTTTAATAATCTATATTGTTAGTATGTTTTGAAATCTTTTGTATGGATTTCAAAACTTGAAAACCTATGATTTGACCTTGAAAATGGTATTCATACTTAACTCAAGGATTCTCCTTTGAGATATTTTAGATTTGGAAGCTTTAAAGAAGTTCCTCTCAATGCGTAGTGTATATTCCAATGATATCCCAATGATTTTTAGATGATAATAGGCTTAGGATTGATATGTTTATATATATTTATCTTTGGTTATTATCCTATAAACTAGCATGAAAAACATATGCATTGACTCATATGTATAATTTGAATTTGGGAAACTAGTTGTTGAAATGGGAGTAGATAGGTCTAACCTAAGTGGACACCTTTGTAATAGAAAAACTATATAGGAAATATGAACTTGTCCAAATAACATATGCAATGATATAAAACTAAGAGATACTCTAAGATTGATATTAAGTTGTTTATGAAAATACTAGGAAGGTCATGTGTACCAATAATGGTAATTTGTAAGGGTTAAACCCATATATGGATAAATGGGTAAGGAACAATGTGAACAAGATTAATTTATTTGAACATAAGTTAAATATGTAAAATATTGGTCAAATTACACGTTGTCAAGTGTCTAATACAAAATATGAATGTCTACAATTTTTTTAACAAAAAAAATGTGATTTATTCCCTTGGCTGATGTGATTAGCCTTGTAAAAAATAATTCTCCAACTCGTTTATTTTTAGATTTAATGACTTTTATTGTGCCCATAGATTAGTTTAGAAATAATATCTTGCTTATAAAAATCATGTCAATTCTACATATTTTTATCATGGAGGACTTTTCTCATGAATTTTTTTAAGAGATGTAAAATATTATTGTAAATCATCCCCCATAAACATTTTTTTCCAACTCTTATGGTGTTATAGCACCAATTACTTCTTTCCAAAAATTACATTAAATTTCATCTTAATTTTTTTATTATAAATGAATATATTTTCAAGAGAACCTGACCTCTTTGTATATTGTCTTAATTTAGGGTATTTTATATCAATGGATGTACAACTACACTATCTGGACACTAGTTTTGTTAGAGCACTTTCATGCAGTGGTATGTGGTCTACATGATCATGATGATTGACTTGGATAAGAGATAAAAGTATAGGTTAGGTTGGAGGATAATATAAGGATGGAGGATAGTTACCAATATTAAATTCACTACTATCTTAGAGATAAGCTCATTGTTTTAGTATAAATTCTAGTGAGAAAATATCATATAGCTAAAGATGATTATTACTAGTGTAGTTATTTTATATTTTGTTCTCATGTTGAACATGATAAAGTGTAGTGAAGACCCAATCCCACTATTTTTATTTTTTAAATATTTAATGAGGCCCATAATAAGTTGGGATGAGGCCAATCCAACCTAAGGATGAGTGTAGTGAGGCCCACACACACTACTAGTATAGTTTTGATGAATAATTAGTGTGAATTTATTCCTATAGATTTATTTTTATTTTGATAAATCATGTGCATCCTTATTCACAATTTTTTTATTAACTATTATGTGTGTCCTAGTTCATACTAATATAGTGTTTCTTAATTAACATTATGTTTTTTTATCATTCATCAATTTTCAATAAGTGTAGTGAGGTTATTCCCATTATTGTGTGTAAGAATTTTGAACTATAAATGTGTTCCAATTCACATATAAGGTTGATTCTCAACCCATATTTGAACTATATGTATAATGGAGGAATGTTTGGAATTTATATTTACTATTACATAGTAATTAAGTTATCATATATAATTAAATTGTTATTTAAAACTATAAGATATTATTCAGGTTGTTAGGGTATCTTGGAAATCTGTTAGGTGGAAGTAATAAACATTATAGAATATAGTTTATTATAGGTTAACATGTTGGAATATGAATTAATAATCTAAATAATAGGATATTTAAATTGTATAAATATGTATTGAATTGTTAAATTAAAAATATTGATATGAATGTAATTTGCACATCAATAGGTACAGAGCCTTTGTTGGAAATGTGTGGTATACTTTTCATGATTTACACCCTTGTTAGACTATACACCCTATCATTTTTTGTATCTTTATGTGAATATTTTATACGCACCCAAAAAATGCATGGTGTAATATTTCTAAAAATATGTAATTATGAGGCAAGGAAATCCACATATATATATATATATATATGCTCAAACCTAAAGTTCTATTAGACAATTTATCTTTTACACAAAATTTGACCCTTTTTTTACATCTAAAATTTCCTTTCTTGGAGTTATTGTACCTTTGTTTTTACTTCATTCTTCTCATGACCAAACCACAGGTCTCCTTGACACAACTTCCACATTCCATGACAAAACCACCAATTCAAAGTTATTACCACTATGGTAGTTTTGTAAAAATCCATGACAAAAGTGTTATATAGGTAGAAATTTATTAATATGTTGTGAAAGATTCATACTTGACCATGGTAGTTTCTTAGTTGAATGTAGTGGTTTTGTCATCATTTGTGCACTTTTAGATTTAGCTTCTCAGACATCACTTATCATGTAAGGAACTTACTTAGATGGTTGTCAAAAATAGAATTATATATCATAGAATTAAGATTAGAATAAGTAGATCCACAATAAAAACTAGCAAAAGAGAATAATAATTGAATATTATGACTGAGACACTTTGAGCGGGTAACCTAAAAAATAATGCAATAAGAATAGAATTAAAAATATGATGATAAATGACTAACCACTACCTCCTATATATACTCTACTTATCCATGGTTATTCCATAGGTTGACCATACTAAGAACATCAAGAAATGCAACAAGCTAATATGAAGGTGTATAAGTCACAATTCAGCCACACATATCCCTAAATGCACTATAGGTTAAGGTTGTAGATGTTAGAGTATGTATTTCATGTATTTTTCATGTTTTCTACTTTTTTGAGTTTTTTCTATGTGATAATTTTTACCACATTTGTTAATTAGGCTAGTTTCATGTTTTTCCTTGCTTACTTATGTAAGGGATGTTCTTTATACTAGGATATCTTATTTATAAATAACACTTGATTTGATTTGTTCTACAATAAATTGTTAGAAGCTTCATTATGTGATGTTTTTGGTGTTATCTCTTTTGAATCTTAGGTTGGAATGCTTTTTTACCATTCCTAGCATGGTACAAGAAATTTGAGGTGTTGCTCCCATCTGCATTACTACATTTTGATTTATAAATTTTCCTTGCCACTAATTCTTCCCTTGTCATATTTTCTTAGCCTTTTTCCCTCTTATGGATCTATAAATTTTATTGAATACTTGAAGAAAGTGTGTGGTTTTTATTCTTGTAGGGAAGGTGGAGAGGAAGTGTGGAAAAAAGGAGGTGGAACATTGATTTCCCTTGGTGGAGTGTTAATTTCCCTTAAGGAGAGAGGCATTCATGGAGATCTACCTGTTGTGTCCTTTTTCAAGAATTTTTGAAGCTTTTACTTCTTAATCTGAATCATTATGCTGGAGGAGATTTTTTTGATTCAGATCTACTTCTCATATTTAGCATTGGAAGAGAGATTGAAAAGGCATTGGAAGTGGGTTGGCATCCATATTGGAGAGATGTCCCAACATTCCCACCATATTTGTGCTCCTTTACTGCTACATCATTCTTTTTTTTCTTTTTTTTTAGGTTCTAAAGAGAAGAATAAACTCTTAGACTATGATTTTTTGAAGCATAATGTTTTTGGGTGGAGATTTAAATTTACATTTTTTTTTCTTAAGCATTGTGTTTGAGAGACACAACATCCTTCTTGGAAGGAAATTTAAATATGTAGTGAAAGAATTATTCTTTACCAAGTTCTCTTGGCATTTTTTGCATAAAATAAAGGTATGCATTAGATTTTTGTTGTTGTTTTAGATTTGTTAAAAGTGGTGTTATATCTACTTGGGAAGAGGAAGACACCTTTTATTTTGTTTTAGATCTGGCTAGTGTTAAAGTTTTAAGAGGAGGTGTTGCCAATGGAGGAAAGGCATTCTCATACACAAAGAAAAAATTAGACCTGTGTTGCTTTTTTTCTAATCTACAAGTTAACATCATCTGGATCTAAGTGTGTGGAAGAGGCCTACCATTCTATTTTCTTGGGCACCATTATCCTATCTGGTGTGTGCAAGAGGTGGTTGGAAAGACTATAGGAGAAGGAGAGTTTCTAAATTTGTTGTTTATAGGTTCACACATCACCTTTGGTGGTATAATTCTCTAAACTACCATAATACTAATTCAATGAGTGCCTTAGTGTCTCTTATGTGAGGAGAAAGGTCTACAGAAAGGTGGCATCCCTATTTGAAGTAAAGAGGCATTGGAAAGGAGGACTAAGGTGTTGAGTAGATCTAGTTTGTGTTTTTTACTCTAGCATCCTATCTCTCTACTCACATTAACTTGCTTAGCATCGTAGAGGTGACAAACAATAGTAAACCACATTTTTTCCTCTCAAAATAGCCTTTTTTAATTCATTATTTCCTTTATAAGCTATATTTTTTGCCTCAAAAGGAAGCATAGTTTACTTATGCAAGCATAATGGTAACCACATGGATATTTTTTCACTTTGGTTAGTGTTTTTAAGTCCATGGTTCAATAATGATTCTAATGAGTGGTTAGATGAATATATTCTTTCCTAGTTTTGTCACAAAAATCCATTTATAGTGTCTTTATAATGTTTTTGACCCATTTTATGGGAAATTGTATTGCCTATAACTTTTGAACTATAACTTTAGTTTGAGTTCTATTTTTTCAAAAGTGTATGGTTTTTTATTATCTATCCATTTATGTCATTAATTTGTAAAAACACACTAATTTTATAAAGTACCAAATTGGTGGGTGAGGCACTTAATACAATCTTTTTGGGGGTTTTAGTGTCAATTTTGTGCACCCTTTGCATTTTTCTACTCTTTGGTGATTTTTAGCATAGCTTCTACTTCTAGTATTAAACATTGTGAGCCTTTCATTACACATAATTACCATATATGGAGACCTTGAATGGAAACAATTATAAAGTGCAAAGGATTATGGTCCCTAATGAATGAAACTCAACCACAATTTACATGTGAATTTGAAAAAATTTAGCACTAATATAAGTTTGAAGAGTGTATGGGTTTGATTGGGGGTTATGTGAGTGATAGTATTTTATTTAATTTGGATGGATGTGATTATCCATTCAAAATATGGCCTAAGTTAAAGGGTTTATTTGGGAAAGTAGATCGCTTGTGAGCCATGCATCTTGAAGTGGAACTTACTTCATTCAATCTGGATGACTTTGCCTCTATTAGAGATTATCTCACTAAGTTTAAGCATTTTTTGACATAGTTGAAGGGAAGTGGATGAGATAATAAGGATGAAGAGTGTGTGTACTTGATTTTATCTAAGTTGAGTGGCCAATTCCAAATCTTTGCTTCTACGTTTTTCTCTAGTATGGATGCCTTGGGTGGCACATTCAAAATGCTAGATCTAGAGTTGTTTTATGAGAGACTTGATAGGGAGGAATCCAATTTGTCTCTAGGTGTTTCAAAAGAATGCAAACCCTAGAGGATGTCTTTAGGAAACACAATATTTATATCTCCACTCCTTCTCCATCTCATGAGCATGGGAAAGCACTTAATGTTGTTTCGAGATCACAATTACCTATTTCATATAGTTGGATTCTATAATTTGGTGCTTCGCACCATATGACTTCTTCCAATGTGGATTTTATATCTCTTAGTCTGAGTTCTACTTCCAACATTGAGGTTGTATATTCTTCCTTCATTTATGTTAATGGGAAGGGTGACATGCAACTAGATGGTGGTTGCATAAATGATGCATTATATGTTCTAAACATCACCACCAATCTACTTTTAGTTTATTAGATTTGCCATTTTGGTCAAAGTAAGATAGTGACTTTCACACCATAGGGTGATAAAGTTTGATCCTTGTTAGAGCCACACACATTTATTACATAGGGTGTTGTTGATCATAGTTCTTGGCTCTATTATTTTGAGGTTTTTGATGATACTCCTATAGGGACATGTTTAGTTTCTCATGTAGCTTCTAAGAGTTAGTTTTGGCATGATATATTTAGACACCTAAACTATACATATTTAAATGAGTTGAGTACTCATAGTATGGTAGAGGTTTTTCTTAAAATTTCATGTCTTGATGCAATTTTTCCTGGTTGTGTATTGGAAAAACAACACCAAGATTCATTTCCTAAGGGTATGTCCATGAGAGCTTCTTCACCACTTGAGCTTATGCACAGTGATTTAATGGTATTTTTTACTACTTATTTCAGTAGAGTTAAGGATGTACTTACCTTTATTGATAATTTATCAAGCCATACTTGGGTTTATTTCTTCAATTCCAAGAGTGATGTCTTTTGTCACTTTGAAGTCTTTAAGGCTTTGGTCAAGAAATAGTCTTCAAGTCACATCAAGAATATTTATATAGATAATGGGGGTAGTAATTCAATTGAGAGTTATATGATTTTTTAGTATCCCATGGTAATGTTCACCAACATTTTTTTTTCTCATACTCCATATCATAATGGCTTAGTAGAAAGGAAGAACTAAACTATGAAGTAAATATCTAATTACATGATGCATTCATAGGGTTTACCTCATATCTATTGAGCAGGGGTAGTTAATTGTGTGAACTACATTTAAAACCACACACCACATCAAAAACTTGAGCATATGACTCAGAAGGAGGCTTAGTCTATAAATGTTGTCACTAAATATTGTACCCTATAAGAGGGTGTTTAATCCTCTTCCATATTTGGGCAACATGGGAACACTTCCAGGTATGTGGGTGTACCTATAATGGAAGTGAGCCTTTAGATTTAAGGGCTAGCTCCTTAAATGTGTCTTGAAGTGATTTCACCTATACTAATGCTTGCTTGTGAGGAAAAGAGTTATAAACTTGCATGAATTGAAACTATTTTAAATGGGTGATATACCCAAAAAAATTCCATTTCAAATAAAGCATGCAAACTAATCTCAATGTCCTAAAGGATTCTAACATGAGTGTTTCAATATAGAGGTGACATGTATGAAGAAACAAAATGAAAATTAACTAGAGGGAAAATTACAAACTCCAAGTACAATCATACACTTGAAAGTAGCATAAAACACTTGACTACACTCTATATAACATATTAGAACTAGAGTTTCTTGAAGAAGACATAAAAGGGCAAGGAAAAGCAAAGGATATAATCACTAAACTTAACCATTCATCAATTTGCACACTTGAAAAAGATATTATTGAACTCAAAAATAGATTTTTTAAATTATTCTAAAGAAAAATGTGACATCAAGCTAGCATAGATTCACCATACCAGGTGTGGTCTATATTACAAAGGCCAAAATGGTAGTTACTTATTGAATTTTAGAGAGAGGAGAAAGAATGAAGTTCAAAGGTCACTAAAACATGTGTCCAATCGATAACCAATTACGTTTCAAGGGACTAGAGTATAAAATAAACCATAAATTATTCCCAAAACAAATGTCAATATAAACCATGACAACCTCTCCAAAATGGTTTGGAGACTCTTCAGCTAACCTTTATGAAATTGCCTTCATCATGGATCATCTCTTGAGCATTTGAAAGTGAATTAGAGATTTGACACATATGTAATATCTAAGGTAGGTTAAAACATGCTATGATAGTCATAATATGTGCTCATAACTACTATCTATCTTCTAAACACCTATATTCATCATCTTTAGTCATTCATTGGTTTCCTAGACTTCATTCTTCACATTTAATAGTCATTGTTCATCTTGGGTCTTTGACTAAGCTTTTATAGTAAAATATGAATATGATAATCTTGATTTGATACATAATCCTTGATCTTACATCATTGTCCATGTGGAATTACCTTTCCATGTTGCTAATTCCATTATAAACTATGTCTGTTGTTGTTTGGACATGTAGCCTCATCTTTACTATCTGGAACCCAGTCAAATTTTCTATGTCAATCTCAATTTGTGTCTATTTGATTTGACCTTTAATGATATCCATTGATCATTTATCTGAGGTCCCAATATTATGAAATTTTATAGCATTTCATTCAATCTAATTTCCTTAACATTTCACTCTCCCTCATACCATTGGATTTGGATGTACGTTTGAACTCCAACCATTAGATCTACCTCCATTTGATTTTGAATGGTTAATTCATGAGGCCCAAAATTGAAGTCCACATGATTATCTTTGACATTTGTGAATACGTATTTGATTCCCACATGATCATCATAATTTAAACCCCAATGTTTTTTTATTTTCTCTTAAATTTGATGTCCACTCACCCATAATTAATGTCTATGAGCCCATCATTGACATCCATGAGCCCGTCAAAATTTAAACCCTAGTGGTTTATTTATCGATATTTATTTTGACATATATGTGCCCATATTTGATGTCTATAATATTGTATCAACATTTGTGACACCATCATAATTTTAACCCCAATGTTTTTTTTTTGTTATGGCTTGATTTTGATGTTTGTGTGACCATCTTCATCTGCTTATTCAAATTTGAAGGCTTATATCTAGAAGTAGGAAAAACATGAAGGAACCAAATTTTCAAGGGATTATCTTGACCCTAAGAGCAACATTTCCATGTGGTCCTTTGGTTTTGGGATACTTTTTAAGTAAACTTATCAAATGCACAAGTAACCAACCTATTCATTTTTGTGTGATGTCCATATGACAATCTGGTTCACTTAAGCTTGTGCTTGAACCATAACCTGATCTTTGAAATATTGAATGAACTTATTAAAGCCTATGTGAACTCTTTCCATGATCTTAACTTCTCAGACACCATGAAAAATTGCTTCTTTCACATATGGCTTTAAAATGATCCCTAAGACATCAAATGACACAAGGACTAAACTAGGCTATGACCAAGGCTAAAAAAAGATGTAATAACATTAAATACACCCTATAACATTATATAATACACCTATAAAAAAAATTTACTATAGGATTTTTGACCCATTTTTACTTATGGTAAAAATGGTAAATATTCTTGGCAATTTCCTAAGGGTGGTATGTTTGTTATGCCATGATCAGTTGCCTAATCTTGTTCATTTGGTTATGGAGTCACATGTACACTAGTTGACATAAAAAATGTCTTTGACAACAAACCAAAAAATATAAAACATTAAGAACAAGACACAAGATGAGAAACACACACCTAATCTACTATTTACAAAACTGGCCTTTGTTCCTCAATAGTAAAGTTTCAAATGTATCCAATTCATAGGAATGGGAAGCTCTTTTCCATTTATCTTTTCTAATTGGAAATAATTTCTTTTCTTGAAATTTATGATCACATATGGTCTACTCCATAAGGTGTCAAATTTAGTATGCCTCCCTAGTTTTTCTCCATCTTCATCCCACTTTAATACTATGTCACCTTCTTGAAATGATCTTGGAGTTGCCTTCTTGTCAAAGGACCTCTTCATTAATACTTGGTGATGCTCCATATCTTGATGAGCCTTATCTCTAATATCTTAAAGCTCCATTAATTTTGTCAATCTCACCTCCATTGGAGTGTTTTCAAGAAAATCTAATTGATGTGCCAACTCTAAGGTAGGAAACTCTTGAGAGATAAACAACTTAGCCTCTCTTCCATAGACAATCACAAAATGATAATTCCCTACTAACCTCTTGGGAGTTATCTTATTAGCCCATAAGGATATCTTCAATTTGGTGTGCCAATCCCTCTGGTTTTGCTCCAAGTTTTCTTGATGATTTTGATCAGATTTTTGTTAGTAGACTCATCCAACCCATTACCTTAAGGTTAATAGTTAGATGAATTAATCAATAATATGCCATTATTATTTTCCCAATCAGTTGTTTTAACACTCATAAAAACAAGAGAATTATTTTAAATAAAGTAGGAGTGCCAAACATTGTTATGATGTTCTCATAGAATTCCAAGATAGCATTCTCATTATCTTCCCTTAATGCTACTACCTCAACCCACCTTGTAAAATAATTAGTTGTTGTGAGTATCTATTTATGACTATCACTTGATGGGGGGTTTATCATGCCAATGAAATCAAGACCCCATTTCATGAAAGGTTGATCTAATCGGATAGGTTCTAAAGGAAGAGTTGAAATCTTATATTTTATCATAAAGAAAGCACATTGTACACACCTTCTCACCCAAGCATGGTAGTCCCTAAAGAGGCCAATATTATCTTTCCCTTATGACCTTATTAGTTTTGGTTCTTGGGGAGAAATGATCTCCTACTATTTCATCATGGAACTTCTCAAGAAACACTCTAAATTGGTCATTGTCAATGCACTTCAATAATACTCCATTTGTATCTCTTATGAAAATCACACCATCTACAAGGAAAAATGGAATAGCTTTTAATATAAAATATCTTCTTTGTGATATATTCATATCATTAGGATACTCACCACATTGAAGAAATATGATGAAAGGAACCAACTGGTTGGGGGGAATAATGATTTATTAAAACCTCTTTTTTTGACTCATGAAGATTTGAAGCTAGATGTTCACAAAGTTCCTTACCTCTTATCAACTTTTTTACTTTGATATTAACATCATATTCCATTACCTTAGTGATCTACACTACCCTCTTCTCAGTAAGATCTTTTCTCAAAATAAACTGCTTGGTACTAGTATGAGAGACCATAACATGAATTTTATTATTTGAAACCATATGCCTAAAATTATTTAGTCCCATTAGAACTGCAAGGACTCCTTTCTCCATAAAGGTTTACTTGACTTCATAATATTCTAAAACTTGACTAAAGAATGCAATTGGCTGCTCCACACCCTCATCATTCTTTTGCATTAACATGGTTGAGATAATATCAAGGTTATAAAATGAATACAACATGAAGTCTTTGGCAAAATTAGGATTCAAAATAGTAGGAGCTTGTGTAATTTCCTTCTTAGTGGCATCAAAACTATTATTTCCTTCCTTAGTCCAAGAAAATACTTGATTCTTTCTGAGCATGATTGTGATAGGTTTCACCAAAGATGTGAAACTAGGTATGAATCTCCTTACAAAAATTAATTTACCTAAGAAACTTTGGAGACTTTTATTATGTAAGGGAAATAATAGGCCTAAAATAGCCTCTATCCTTTTAGGATCAATAGCCAAACCATCCTTAGAAATAATGTGTCCTAAGAGCCTACCTTCATGGATAGCAAAGATGTATTTTTTTGGATTAAGAGATACTTCATATTGCTTACATCTTTTAAACACTTGTATCAAGTGTTGAATATGTTTATTATCATCTTTAGAAAACATTTTTATATCATTTAGATAAACTAAAATCTCATTAATCAAACCTTTGAAGGCCATGCCCATTACCTTTGAAAGGTAGCACCATCATTTGAAAAACCAAATAGAATCTTTCTATTAGAAAAAGTTACCCATTTAGTAGTGAATACTGATCATCCTCATTCACTAGAATCTAATTATAACCTGAATATCCATCTAAGTGAGAGAAATGTTGAGAACCTAGAACCACCTACAAAATCTTCTCCATTAAAGGTAAAGGATAGTGATCTTTGAGTGATACCCCTATTAAGATCTCTAAAGTCCACACAAAGTATTATCTCCCCATTACTCTTTCTAGTAGGCAAAAGTTTATCTAACCATGTTGAATTCTTGAGAGGAAATATTATTTTAGATTCAAGAAGTTTAGTGAGCTCTAACCTCATGAGTTGCTCAACCTTGGGATTGATGGGTCTTTGTTTTTGTTTAACCATTTTAAATCAAAATTAAAATTCTATGGTATGGTATGTTAGGATAGGATCAAATCCTTTGAGGTCCTTATATTCCCAAGAAAATATATCATGAAACTCCTTACATAATTTAATGAATGCTTTATTCTCTAATGTAGAACATACCTTGCCTAGCTTGAGAAGTTTATCTTTGAAGATCAAGAACCTTTCATAGTTATCCTCTTTTGTAGACATACTAACTTTTTCCTTCTTATTTTTATCATTTTAATTGAAGATACTTTCTAAGGTCACCAAACCCTTTGGTATCTTATTTGTCCTTAGCTACAAAATTTGATTCCCAAATTGTTCTTGGAGCCTCCTTTGATTCCTTGAAGAGAACTCAACCTCATTTTGCAAGAAGAATACAATGTGTTTATCACTATCAAACACTTTATAAGCCACTTTATTAATAGGTAAGTAAGGTTTTATAATTATCTTAATGTCATATTTCTTCCCTTATTTTTTTATGGTAGTAGGAGTATCAAATTGAGCTCCCATGGTAGCTAGTCTATCAGCATGATTATTTTGCTTCCTTGAAACTGACTGTATATTGAATGTATTAAAGTCTTCAAGAAAATACCATAGCCTATGATTATATTATTTTAAAAAAGGGTTCTTTTCAGCAAACATGTTCTTAACCTAATGAACAACCAATTCACTATATTCATATACTTGCAAGTTCTTGATTTCTTTTCTCCTTGCCCATTGAAGGCCATGAATTAAAATTTCATACTCAACCACATTACAAGTACAACTAAAATGGAATCTATATGAAGCATAGTATATTATTTATATGGGGAGACTAGCATAACACCAGATCCTATACCAACTCTATTTCTTGAACCATCAAAAAATATCTTCCACATCTCATCATCTTCACCTTCTTCTTTGGCAAGTAGAGATGTTAGTATTTATTTCTCATGTATACAATATACTCCTAGATAAGTTTCCTCCATAAATGAATAAATATCATGCTCATAAGTATTCATACCATATTCATCAAAAAAAATTATAAATGCCTTTAATCTTAGAGGAAGTACCATCATATACTATAGAATCCTTTTATTCATGAATGACATAATTCAAATTAGAATTTGTCTGAACGTAGGTCTCAATATAAAACCTTACAAGAGGGTGACTCTTTATGGTCACCTTGGCTTCATATCTTGTTTTTAAAGTTAGTAAAGACCAATTAGATGAGATATAGCCACCTATATTGGCTATAAAGTCCCTTGATAGGCAAATTGCAAAGTGAGCTGGAAGGTCAATAATAACTATATCTTGAAGAATAGGAAAACTAGGGAAATCATGCAAGAAAACTTTAAAGTTTTTTATTAGTCCTACCATCTTGGTAAATTTTTCATCTAATTGAATAACTCCTTTTATATGAGGATCATATTGGAAGCCCAACTTATTAGCTACCACTTTGGGCATGACTAAAGTAGAAGATCCACTATCAACTATGTAATTATGGACTAGTTTGTCACCCACTATGAGGGTGAGATATAATGGTGGAGGTTTCTCATCCCTAGTGAATGGTTGAAAAATAGTGTTTAGAGTATTTGAAAGGATAACATGACTATTAATTTTATTTGAAGGAGGGACACTAGTAGGGATAATATATAACTATTTTTTAGGAGCTCTTTTTGACCAGGCATATGAAGAACATCCCAAAGGGAAATGGTTGTTTTATTACTCTTAAATGAATCAACAATGTTTAAATAAGGCATACCTAATTTATATTGTATTTTTGGAGGCAAAGAAGTGATTGGAACTAAGGAGTTGGAATGCCTTGAATAGTCCTTCCAACATTCTAATTTGGAAGATGTGCAGAGTTATTTGAGGTTACCAAACCTACAGACATACCCTATTTATTTGTATGAAGATTGAATGAGATTGTAGGAACTTTGATATCACCACCTAAATCATTTATCTTAGCTCTAGTGTTGTCTTCAATATAGGTTCATTGATTGAGCACAAAAGTTTCCTCAACTAGGAAGTTGGTGAAGATCTCTCCTTAAGGCTATCTACCTTCACTTGTCTACATCATGACTTCATCCTCAACTAATAAGAGAGGTGTAAATCATCCTTTAATAACAAAAACTTGTTCTCCACCTTCACTAGAATCCGTGAATTGGCCTTGCTACCAATTTTCACCTTGCATCAAGTTGCTATGAACTGGTACCATTTCTCTTGCATTGGTGGTGAAGTTGGGGTTATGCACATTGGTAGGCATATTGAAGTTAGGCTGCCCTTGAGCTCTTCCTATCCCAAATTATTGACCATATTATTGTTGATAGGGGTAAGGATTTTTATAGGCACTTTTTTTCATATTCCCTTATCTATTTTAATATTCTAAGGCTAGGAACTTTTCTTTCCAATCACTATTATTTTCTACATGCTTGGACTTGGTGTTAGCATTGGGAATTTGGGCCACATCTGAAGTATTATTAAAATTTTGAGATAATGGAGGCATATAAACCTTAGGAGGCAATCTTATAGATTGAATGAGACCATTCTTAGTTTTGATAGTAATATCGTATGCTTTGAGAAGAGTGGAACCCCCCATGGATTGAAGCATGATAGTAATTTTAGTATCAATGGCTCTCAAGTAGGTAAGGAACACAAAACTAGGAGGTGGACTCATATGAGGATGAAATCTATTCCAAGTCTTCTAAAACCTCTCTTTGAAATCATGCATTATTTCTTTAGGACTTATGTTAATCACATTAAGCTGATGTATGAGAGAAGCATGGTCACTTTCATTTCCAAATATTGAGGTCAAAAACACTCTAAAATCATCCCATGATGAGATGCATCCACTTTTTAGAGTCCTATACCAATAAATATCCTTCCCTTTAAGGGACATGGTAAGGAGTCTAATGGCAATGTTCTCTTGAGTGATGTTATGAAAGTTACAAAATTTGGATACATCCCTAATGTGTTCACTAGGTGTAACATGACTTTCACCACTAAATAGGGGCACACCTTTCATAGCATTAGGAGAGATGGAAAAAAATACTTGAAGATGAATTATATTTTTAGTATTAAAGGTAGGGAAGGAATGAGGTCTAGCCATATCTTCTTTAAACTCTTCAAAATCCTAAATTTATTCAATTTCTTCAACCTCTTCCTCTCTAGCAAAATCTACTGGTTCTCAAAAGGGAAAATTATGCTAAGGATATTGAACTTCTATGGGAAGTTTAGATTGAATATGTGGATTAATGGGGTTGTGCACTCTACTAGAGGATGACCTAGTGAGAACCATGAATTTTGATAAAAATCTTATGATAAAATAGTGGTATTGAACTAGATTTACCTTAATGGAGTTTCCAAATGCTGAGTAGCACACCAATTTGTAGCTAATGTTGTCAAGATCAACATTCACCTTGATAAATTATCTTGAAGATAATAGGCCCCACTAGGCATGCCATAATTATTATCACAAAATATTGTACCTTAGAAGAGAGTGTTTGAGCCTCTTCCAATTTTGGGAAAAATGGGAACACTTTTAGGTATGTGGGTGTACCTATAGTGGAAGTGAGCCTCTAGATTTAAGGGCTAGCTCCCTAAATGTGTCTTGAAGTGATTTCACCTATGCTAATGCTTGCTTATGGGGAAAAGAGTTAGAAAATTGCATGAATTGAAACTATTCTAAAGGGGTGATACACGAAGATGTTTTCCACATGGCCATCATATTTCATTCACTAAAAAATAAAGTATATAGAGTAGTCTCAAAGTCCTAAAAGATTCTAACATGAGTGTTTTAATATAGAGGTGAGATGTATGAAGCAACATAAGGAAAATGAACCAAAGGGAAAATTGAACACTCCAAGGACAATAATACACTTTAAATGAGCCTAACACACTTGAATACTCTCTATAAGACCTATTAGAATGAGAGTTTCTTATAGAAAACATGAAAGGGCAAGGAAAAGCAAAGGATAAAATCATTGAACTTAACCATTCATCACTTTGCACACTCAAACAAGATATTATTGAACTCAAAATTAGATTGCTTGAATTATTATAAGGTAAAATGTGACATCAAACTAGAAGGTATTCACCATACCAGGTGTGATCTATCTTACAAAGGCCAAAATGGCAATTCTTTATAGAATTTTAGAGAGAGGAGAAAGAATCAAGTTTAAAGGTCACTAGAACACATGTCCAATCGATAAATAGTTACACTAAAGTGTACTAGAGTATGAATCAGACCATGAATGCTACCCAGGACAAATGTCCATATAAACCATGATAACCTCTCCAAAATGGTGAAGAGACTCTTCAACTAACCTTTGTGAAACTACTTTCATCATGGATCATCTCTCAAGCATTTAAAACTGAATTAGAGAGATTTGACACATATGTACTATTTGAGAGAGTTTGTAACATGATATGACAATCATAATATGTTCTCCTAAATATTATTTATCTCATATACACCTGTATTTATCATCTATAGTCATTCATTTCTTTTTTAGACTTCATTCTTCACATTTGGTAGTCACTATTCATATCGAGTCTTTGACTGAGCTTTCATGGTAGCATATGAGTCTAAAGAGATTTATTAAAGAATCCTCAATCTTACACCATTTACCATGTGGAATTCCATTGCCACATTTCTCATTCCATTATAAACTATGCCTATTGTCATTTGGACATGTAGCCTCATCTTAATTATCTGGAACCCAATCAAATTTTCTTTTTTAATCTCATTTGGAGTGTCTTTGGTTCAACCTTCAATGTTGGCCATTGATCATTGATTTGGGGTCCCAATATTATGACATCTAATAACATTGTGTTTAATCTAAGCTCATTTACCTTTGACTCTCACTCATACCATTGGATCTAGATGTATCTTTGAATACCAACCATTGGATCTACCTCTATTTGAATTTGAATAGTTAATTCAGGAGGCCCAAAATTGACATTCACATTATCATATTTGACATTCACACAAATTTATTCTATGCCCACATGATCAACACAATTGAAACCCCAATGTTTTTTTACTATGGCTTAAATTTGACATCTACATACTTGTCAAAATTTAAACCCTAGTTGTTTATTTGATAGGATTTATTTTTACATATAAATGCCCATCTTTGATGTCTATGAGACTGTTATTGGCATCCAAAAGACCATCACAATTTTAACCCCAATGTTTTTTTTTGTTGTGTCTTGATTTTGACGTCTGCTCGACTGTCTTCATTTACTTGTTCAATTTTGAAGGATTATATCTAAAAGTAGGAAAAACTTGAAGGAAGCAAATTTTTAAGGGATGATCTTGACCCTAAAAAACATTTCCATGTGAACCTTTGGTTTTAGGATGTCTTCTAAGCAAACTTATAAAATGCATAAGTAACCAACCTATTCATTTCTATGTGACATCCTAATGACAGTCTAGTTCTCTTAGGCTTGTGATTGAACTATTGCTTGATCTTTAAAATCTCAAATGAACTTTTTGAGGCCTATGAAAACTCTTTCCATGATCATGACTACTTAGACACTAGGAAAACCTACTCCTTTCACATATGGATTTAAAATCACCCCTAAGACATAAAATGACACAAAGACTAAAATAGACTATGACCAAGGCTAAAAACATATGAAGTAACATTAAATACACTCTATAACATTATATAAGACCCCTATATAATTTTTTGACTATAGTGGGGTTGACCCATTTTGACGTGTGGTAAAAAATGGTCAATAAGAACCAAGCATGATCTCTCATTTTTTGAGTCTTTAGAAGCCTTGCTTGGGTATTTATACCAAATAAGAAAATGAAAGCATTGGATAAGAAGATCAAACCTTTGATTTTTGTAGGGTATTACAAGGACATGAGAGTTTATCATATTTTAGATCTTGATATTCATGATGTTTATTTGCAAACACATATATTTTGATGAGAATTTCACATCTCATGACTCTTCATATTCTTCCATGCCTTCTTCTTCTTTGATGATTCACCTCCTATCGAGGATTAATTTTTTGAGGATCCAATTCAAGAGACTCAATTATATAGGATGAGCATCCTACTCACATTGATGATGCCACTATTCCTATGTGGGCTCATACTATAGTTTCTAAGGCAACATCTCTTATACAAGATCTTCTACCTACTCAAAATTATCATTCACATTCTATAGGTATTGGAATTTTGTGTGAGGCATTATCTGGAGATCCACAATCTTTTTCATAGGATTATGAGATATAGGAGTGGGATGATGCAATGATAGATGAGTATTCTTCATTGATTAATAATCACACTTGGGATTTGGTCACTCTTCATAAGATAAGAAAGTTGGTTAGGTTAAAGTGGATTTATTGCACCAAATATTCAACTAATGGGTCCATTGATAAGTATAAGGCATGTCTTATTATAAAGGGATTCTTATGGGTCAAAGGATATTGACTATTCTAAGAATTTTGTGATCATTTCCAATATGGATTATATTCACCTTTCACTTTTTTTTGATGCATCATAGGGTTAGCCAGTATATTAGATGGATACTAAGAGTGACTTCTTAAATGGAGACTTGCATAAGGAAATCTATATGGAGAATCCTACTAGATTTACTAATGATTATTCTCTTATTTATCAACTTAGAATGTCTCTTTATGGTCTCAAACAAGACCCTCAGGCTTGGTCTGATAATATGGATTCATTTATTCTCTCCATTAGATTTTTTTATTACCACTTAGATCCCATAATGTATAGTACTAAGGAGGGCATTGTTATAATAGTTTTATATGTTGATGATATACTTCTTACATGCATCTCCTCATCTTAGATTAAGACTATTTAGATGGCACTTTTATAATATTTAGACATGAAAGATCTTGTTTTTCTTCATTTCTTCCTTGGATTATAGATTTCATAGTTAGATACAAGGATTTATTTGAGTTAGCAAAAGTATACCCTTGATCTTCTTCAATATTTTTGGCATGGTTAATTACAATCCAAGTCCTTATCATTTTAAATCTAAAGTGACTCTCAATATCCCTTGTACTACTCCACTTTGTGATCCTATATTGTATAGGTAGATGGTTGGGAGTCTTATATGTTTGACCCATACTCACCCTAACATTTAATTTGAAATTGGAATTATATATAGGTTTTCATATAACCATAATTATAGTCATTAATAGGCTACCTAGAGTATTTTATGATATCTATGAGGCACTACTCATTTTGTATTACACTACACTAGGGGTTCTAATCAGTTGGTTGGGTATAATGATTCAGATTGGGTAGGTTCTCTTGATGATAGGTGTTCCACTTTTGGCTACATCTTTTATCTTGGTTCTTCACCTATTGATTAGTTGTGTAAAAAGCATCAAGATATTTCACTATCATATATAGAGACTAAGTATAGGGCATCGGTTACATCGACTCAATATATTCTTTGGCTTTGTTAGTTATTGACAAAATTTGGTTTCATGCAAGATTCACCCATTATACTTTGGTGTGATAACCAGAGTGTAATTTACATATATCACAACCTAGTTGAGAATCAATAAACCAAACACATTGAGTTACATATTCAATTCATTCATTAGCAGATTCAAGATGGATTTATTAGCTTGGATTACATTCTAACTCAACATTAGGTTACAAACATCTTCATGAAGCCTTTACATCACCTCATTTCTTTAAGTTGTGTGGCATGCTTGGGGTTTTAGAAGTTGTCCTTAGGGGGTTTCATGAGGATATTTTCCTTCTTCATTTCATGAATACATATTGTACATGAGTACCTTATAAGGCCTACTTGTCAAGACTCATATAATGGATATGCCACTATTTTTTTAGGCTATTTTTATCCTTTAGATTCATTAAGGGGGCTGAGGGGTGTTAGAGTATGTATTTCATGTATTTCTTATGTTTTATATTATATTATCTAGTTATTTCATCCTTTTATGATTTTTTCCTATGTGAGGATTAATCCCACATTGATTAGTTAGGATAGTTATGTGTTTTTACTTTCCTACTTATGCAAGGGTTTTTCTTTGTACTAGGATATATTATTTTTTAATAAAACTTGATTTGATTTGCTTTGCAATCAATTGTATATAGCTTCATTGTGTGATGTTTTTGGTGTTATCACTTTTGAATATTAGGTTGGAATGTTTGTTCACCATTTATAATAGTATAAATACCCTCACCAATGTTGTCCTCAATATTGAATCAAACCCAGATGTTGTTTTAAGAATGCTTCATCCTCCCAAGTTGCATCTTTAGAATGCAGGTTCTTCCATTTGATTAAATACTAATTAATGGCTCTGGTCTATAGTTTATTAGTGTGCATGTGAATGATATCTTTAGGCTCTATAATGACTCAACAATATTCATTCAATTTAGGTGGCTTAGTCTAAGTGGAAACTCTATGTCCAATTATATTATTTAGGAAAGATACATGGAATACTATATGTATACTAGTGGTTGGGGGTAATTCCAGCTTATAAGCCACACTAATAATTTTTTTAAAGATCTGTTAAGGGCCATAATGCTTAGGTGATATCATGTTATAATTTTTTTTGCTTAATATACATCCACTTATAATTGTAAAAATTCACAAAGACCCAATCGCCTATGTTGAAATGTTTCTCATTACAATGTTGATATGCTTGTTACTTCAGTTGATTTTGTGCCATTACTAAATTCTCTTACAAACTGATTAGCACCTCTTATTGATGGTGAATGTGTTCTATAATAACTTTAACCTTAAGATGATCTATCAAATATGAAGTGATGGGTAGGGGTGATACCCATATAATTACACAAAGGGATATATCTTGGAATAAATGTGAAAATAAGTGTTATACCACCATTTAGCAAGTGGTAACCAATGAACCCATTTATCTTATTTGTTAGAAATAAAATTTAAAATATACCCTTTGAGACATTTTTTGACTACCTCTATTTGTGCATAAAATTGAAGATGATGAGATAAGCTATGAGCCAATAAGTTCCAAAATATGCAAATAATTTAGTCCCAAAATTACTAGTAAATATGTGATCTCGATTATGTTCAATGATCTTTTGAGTACCATGCAATTTATAAATTGTATTAAGAAAAGTAAAAGTTACTATACCAAAAACAAATGGTTGTCATAAAGAAAAAAATGAGCATACTTGGTAAGTTAATCCACAACTACCATGATAACAATCTTACCCTCAAAACATAGTAGACATGTAATGAAGTCCATAGAAACCTCTTCCCAACACTAGATAGGGATGGATAAAGTCTACAAAAGATATGGGGTTTTAATGGTTTCACCTTTATTTTGTTTACATGGCATGCATTTAGCCACATGTTTCTAGGCATCCCCCTTGATTCCTTCCCAAAACAAATCTTGCTTTATTCAATGATATGTTTTTAAAAATCTAGAGTGACCTCTCAGTGGAGAGGCATGAAGTTCTTAAAGAATTTTATGTTTGAGAAGAGAATTCTTACATAGGTATAATCTATATTTATACCATAATGTGTTCCTTTTACATGTAAATTTTTCATATTTGTCAAAACCTTGCTAAATATTTTGAATCAAATACTTGGTAGCACTATCAGTCTCCCATTCTAATCTTTATTCATTTAGCCAATATGCTTGCCACATGGTCGTGGCACATAAAAATGCCTAACCTAATTCATCCTATTAGGAGAGGGCATCTATCACTACATTTTCTTTACCTTTATTATACATTATTTCAAAATCATAGGCTAACATTCTAACCACCCATTTTTATTATTCTTTGGATGAAAATAATTATTCCAAAAAAAAATTGATGGCATTATTATACATTATTTCAAAATCATAGGCTAACATTCTACCACCCATGTTTATTATTCTTTAGATGAAAATCATTATTGCAAAAAAAAATTGATGACATCATGATTAATATTTACTTGAAAATGATGACCCATTAGATAAGGTCTCCATTGATTCACTGCATGCAGAATAGCCATCATTTATTTCACATATATTAGTTTGAGCCTATTTTTTCCTTTTAGTTGGAAACTTTAAAATTACAATGATCTACCTTCTTACATTAGTATAACCTCCATGCCATATCATGATGTGTCACACATCACAATAAAAACTTTAAAAAAAATTAGGAGTATCCAAAACTAGAGTTGTGCACATAGCCATTTTCAATTATTTAAATGCCTTAATAGTTGAATTAGTCTAATAGAAGGAGTCTTTCTTCAATAAAAAGGTGAGTGGGGATACAATGCTACCATAAATTTTGAAAAAACTATTATAGTAACCAATTATCCCCACAAATCCTCATAGGTTCTTAAGAGTCTTGGGAACCTACCAATCCATCATCTCTTGGATTCTATTAGGATCAACTTTCACTCCTTCATTTGAAATAATATGACCCAAGAAATCCACATCTCAGACACTAAAATCATATTTGGAAGGTTTGACATAAATATGATGTTATTCTAGAACTAAAAACACATGTTTCACATTCTTCAAATGTTCTTCCCAATTTTTGTTGTAGATGAGGATATCATAAAATATATTAATATAAAATTTATCCAAAATGGCCTACAAATAGTATTCATCAAACTCTAAAATGTATATGGTGCATTTTTGAGGCCAAAAGGCATGACCATAAATTCATAGTGGCCTTCGTGAGTTCTAAAATCTATTTTAGGTATGCCCTCATCTCAGATGTGAATCTGATGATATCCAAAGTGAAGGTCTAACTTGGTAAAATAAATATCACCATACAATTCATCTAGAAAATAATAAATTAAGTGAATATGAAACTTATATTTCATGGTGTAATTTTTGATTTCTATGTAGTTTGGGCACATCCTCCAATTGTAATCCTTATTCTACACCATTACCACTAGGGAAGAATATTCACTTTGACTATGTCAGATGATTTTTGCTTGCAACATCTCTTACACCATATTTCCAATTTCACTCTTTTAGGCATAGGGATACCTATAGGGTCTAATGTTAGGTGGTGTAGTTCCTAAAATGAGTCTAATGGCATGATCATGTGTATGACTTGGAGGAATTCCTTTTGGCATGCCACCATAAATAACATAATGGTCATCTAACACCTTTTGCAAAATAGTATGTGTATACTCCTTACTTGGTTGAACATATATAGAAAATAAGTGTGCCACAAAACCTCCTATGCCTTTTTTTAAAATCTTCATCATCTTGTGGGAACTAACTAGTTGTTGAGATACAACCCATAATCCACATAGTTAAAAGGTTCTACTTCTAAATGAAGCCTCATGAATAGTTCCTAGAAATTAATCTCAATAATGCCAAAAAAGGTGAGCCACTGTAGTCCCAAAATAATGTCATCTCCTCCCATGGGAATAGTAAACATAGGTGAATCTAAAAAATAGTATCCCATAAAAATTTTAATGCTATGACATTTTCTAGAACAATTGACTACACCACCATCTACAATCATGATCAAAGAATTTGGTGTTGGGTAAATGAAATAATTCAAATGTGTAGCCAATTTACTATTGATGAAGTTATGTGTACTCTCAGAGTTAATTAAAATAGTCACCTTCTATTTTTTTATAAAATCCACCACCTTAAGAGTTTGAGGAGTACCAATTCTTGAAAGTGCATGAGAGGAAATAGTAGGTTGAGAATATTTAGATTCATCTTCAAGTTATTCCAAACCTACCCCTGAAGCCTTTATTTATAATTTGGCCTTTTGGGCCAAATATCAACCCCTATAATCAAAAACTTTCCAATGACACCTATACAAGCTTATATATGGTGATCATCATTCATTGTGATGTCTTATTTGGTTTATTTTGTGAGCCTTTAGCATTGTTTAAGATGTCAATGTATGTGCTAGAAATTGCTTGAAGGACCCTCATGTCATAGCATGTTTTGGGTCCTTAGGTGATGTGTTAAGTTGCCATGGTGGTCCTTGAGTGAGTGGAGGAGTGTCAAATGTATTTTTAATCCTAGAGAATGGTCTTTTCCTTATTTGATAAAGTTAAGGTTTCTTATCAAAGTTAAGGTAATTTGGCGAAGTTAAAGTTTCTAGTTTTCATTGAATTTATGCTTGTTTTGGCCACTTCTCAAAGAGAGACCTTGATATCAAGATGGGGAGTGTGTTTAAACCTTATTTGGGTCTTAATGTGAAGTATAAGTTTTATATTATTCTATATTTTATCGTATACTCATTCCAACCTATTTCATACTTTAGTTAGCCTTCAAAGTCATCAAGTGACCCTTCAAACATATCATATGAGTTAAATTACATTGTAAACAATTAGAAAAGGGTACATTTTGTATGTCACATTATAGTAGGGGGTCTTTAAAATGTTTTATTTCCATCATATTATCATGATAAGGCAGTTTTATGTGCAAAATGTCTCCTTTTAGAAGTCAAACACACTTTCCATCCATCAAATGGGCCCCACACATGTGAAAATTTGACTTATCAACTTCCCCAACCATTCCTTATGTTTTGAAATGTCATTTTACATCTATCTCCGCTCATCCCATCCTTTAATGGTCTTTTAAGGAACCAAATCATTAAAAAATGTAGAAAAGAAGGGGTTTTGTAGGTGTTTTAGTCTTGTATGGACATGTTAGGGTCAAATAAAGTAATAAATCTTTAGAGAAGAGTTAGTGTAGGAATCAGATAAGGAGATTTTTTATTTTAAATTCAAAAGGACCAAAAACCATTTACCTTTCTCTACCGAGCTCTTCAGTAGCCTTGAAAATCTTTTAGGTTTTTGATTAGTCTGTATAGGAGAGAGAATATGATGAGCTAACCTTTTGGGTAGAGGAAGTGGGTGTCATGAATTTTCCATTTTGGGCATTAGTTTTTAGATTCATAACCCATTATTTATGAATAATGGCTAAGAATTTGGGTAGTCAAAATTGCCTTCTTTATCTGTGTAAAGGTCAACATTATAATGATTTTAGTGCATTATTAAAATGTTTTTACAAATTAGTGATTTTATGTGTCTTTTAGGGGCTTACATAGGCCATATACATAATTTTACACTATTTTTTCACATGTGTGATCCCTAAAAAGTAAGGAAACCTCCATGTTGTCACATATGCAGACTTCAAGCAAAGTTTTTACATATTATAGAGCCTTTAGTGCATGAAAATGGAAGTGAATGATGTTTTAGGTTTGATGAGAGTTTATTTAAATTAATTTAATAATTCTCTTTCCTAAACACTTATCCAATTTATTAGACCAAACAACCCCTTCAAGGCCCTGCTCTAATGTAACTATCAAGTATGTAATATGTCCTTCTTACAAGTGTGAATAGGGTGTTATGGTAATGATTATAGAGAACCATAAAGTTTTTAAAAATAATATGTGTACTTAAATTATAATTCATACCCTATGGTATTTACCTCATACCCATCACTATCCTATACTAAAAAACCAATCTCATCCTCAACCCTAGAAAGATAAACTCTCATTTAGGCACTTATAAACATATTGGGTAGGCTAAGAAAATGAAATAAAGTTGAAATGGGATATTGAAGACATTTAGGATACTAAAAGAGATTCATAAGAACCTATGAAGATATTGTGATATGGAGAGAATAAGGTCCAACTAGGATCAACACATTAACTCTTCCCATTAAGACAACTTAGTCAAGGATTCAATGTAAACAGGGTTATGTTGACAAGTTAAAGAAACTTCAATGAATTGATGAATTGAGGGGATATAATATAAAGGAAAAAATTAAAATTTTAAGAAAGGAACCTCAAATTATTTCAATAAATGAAACCTCAACCCTCATCTCTCTCATAATCATAGTCAAGAGCCTAGAATTTGAACACCTACAAGGATAAATATTGATGGAGGGAATGTTGAGAATCAATCATATTATAGGGTTTATTCAAGGTGGGAACATTTTATTTATATGTGATAAACCATTTAATAGGTTTTCATAATGATAATAACCTTAGATGCTAACAAAAAGACACTCACCTTCTCACATAGTCAGAAATAGAACTTCTACCTACAGGTAGAATCATGAAGAAGAGAGTGGAAGTGTGAATACCATGTAGAGATATGAAATACAAGAATTATATAAGTGTATTTTAATTATTTTCTTAAATATCTTAGTCTACAATGAACCCTTTGGTATTTTGAGATAGGTGAGGGAGAGCTTAATTACCTAATTAGGCCTATTAGGCCTAAGCTGGCATATACAAGCATGTGCCTAAAAATTTAAAACTTTTAAATGAATGAAAAAATTATCTTAACTTGATCTCTAATGATTAAAATTTTTATCCATTGGAAGGTTTTAGTCCTTTGAGGTAGTAAGAGCCTAATGGCCTAAATAGGCCTAAAATTGGCCTAGAATAAAAATTGAGAACAAATTGCATATTCCAGAGTGTTTAAAGTTTGAAATAATTATAGAAGGGTAATAATAATTCCACAAGGTGATTTAGTAGGTTATAAAATCATAAAATATGAAAGGAAGTGTATTTTTAGACCTCTAGGGTCAAACTAACCTAGATACTCATAAACCCTGGTAACATATGAGAGGTATGTAGATACAAATTGGATGAGAGCCAAATTTAAAGGGGTGTTATTAGACCCTAAAATAATACTACATGAATATTACAACCTCCTCAACATTTTATAATGAGATAAGAGCCTAATCTATGTCTTTAACACCAAATATTCAAGCAACTACACTAAACAATGATACTTAAGACATACCTAGAAAAGAAGGGGGTAGAGATGGTGATTTGGGAAGATGAAGGAAAGTGAAAAGGTAGAAAACATATGGATAAATTGTTATGGTGACATTGGATTCACCAATTCACCTAAAAGTGGATTATACTCAGCTTAGGCCTATTAGGCCTAAAACCACCCTTAGACCTCAAAACCCTAGCCTCTTCTTTATGGCATATCAAACCCCCTAAAGAAGACTTAAGGAAATAATAAGGTGTGTGATTATTTTTTAGACCTTGATAAGAACATTTTAGATAGAGGAATATAATTAGATGTTCAACTTGATCTCATTACCTCTCTTGAGCTACACTACCTTAGTATGCCACCTCAAACTATCAACTCCAATAATCATATCTCACATGAAAAGATGACGCAATACTAGTGTTATTAGAGGGCATTAGGTACCCCTATGCACTCACAATAAATGGAATAAATATTTTCATTTAGGATCCCAAATCTATGAATAATCACTAACACTACAACCTGCATAGAATACTTACCAAGAGCTCAAGGTATGCCATCTTTATCTCACATCTCACCATATAATTTGCATGGGACTAGGAGATCTTGAAATTTTTTGAGGGGGTATATGGGATAAAAATCAATGTAAAAAGGTTTTGGTTTTGAGGCCTATACTTTATGAACCATCATTAAGATGGTATGCCACTAAAACCCTACATAAACCTTAATACAAACCTTATAGGAGAAAAAATGAAGAATTTAAACTAAAATTACCTATATTATCTTGGGAAACACTTGAATCACATGATTCACTCTAAGGAGGTCTAATCCATGACACTGATATGTATGGATAGTTGTATGAACCCCCCATAAACTCTATTTTTGCAAGGTTTTATGGTATTTTCAAGGTGTAGAGTTATGTTAAAGGTTTAATTTCATTTTTTAAGGTATTATGAGGTGTATTTTAGCCTATAAAACCTCAAACTACTCACAATCCTTTTTGAAAATACTCCTACAAGTCTACACCAAATGTCTAGTCTGGAAGAGATAATAAAAGGAGACCTAGTCACCTAAATGGGGTAGAGTTATATTTATTGGAAGGAACATATCATGGTATACTATGCTATTTCAGATCTGAAACATGTTAATTTTCCCATTCCCAAGGTCTTATGTAGGTTTTATGGTCACCTAAGCAACAAGCACTAAGAGACTAGGCCTAATTGCCTCGTAGGCCTATTTTAGAAACAAGAGATGTTGGTTGGTGTGAGGAGATGTTGAGTGAGTAAATGAAGGTCATAAAAAACCATGTAACTACCTCAATAAGGTGAGTAGTCATAATTATCCTCCCCATAATGGAGGATAGAGTAGTTTTCCAAGCCTAGTCAACATGCACAAAGGGATGTGGGCTGCTCAATGATCCATAAAGGCCAATTAGACCATGATGCCACATTTTTAACTAAAAAAATAGGGATTTATTGACTAGGTTAGTGTACACATGATCTTCATTGATTTATCCATGTTTGAATCATCCTCCACCACTCCATTTCTATGTCATACTCATTGAAGGACATTCACTAGCAAAGGCAACACATAGAAATATGAGGGGACTATTACATAGGTTGTAACTAATTATTAGATTGAATGAAGGTCACCATGACCTCTTATCCATTTTTTCATGATTAATTCTCTCCTTCTTCTTATTCATTATTCTATAAATTTAGGATCTAAAGACAGTATTTATCCCCCAATTGAGTATGAGGAAACTCTACCTAAGTTTTTAATTTGTCACCTCTTGAGATAATACAAGGACTGTTACAACTTATTCATAATAGTATATAGTGTGTTATATGATTTTTTTATATGCATAAGTGTTACATTGTCTCCTTTTGTAGGTCCTTACCTAACCTAGATGTTATTAGGTTGTTCTATGTAAGCCACGTAGTGTGTGGAGGTGTTAGTATTTGAGCTTGGAGTGGAGTTTGATTCGTAAGTATCTTGGATCAAACCTTCCCTTTATGAACCTCATTTTCTAATCACCTAGCACAACCTCTATTTGAAACACTATTTCTTATAAGCCTTTGGAGAGAGGTTCAATCACTTGTCTAGTTTATTATTATTTTTAAGAAGTTAAATAGAGTGGATAAATCATATTGGTGCATCAACTCTAGTAGTATAGTCTTTAATTTCATGCATTTATCTAACCCTTTTCACCACAAAAATTTAGTAGGTTTAGTATTTGATCTATGACTGATGCACCAGGGGAGTTAGCCACATAAACTAGATGCTTAGCCCATCCATAGGTCACCCATAGCCTTGGGATAATCCCATGTTACCCCAAACTTAGAAAGGTATAAATAATCCTCTCCTAATGGTGTGATTTAGTGATTCAATAGTTCTACATGCTTGGTGGGATTGGATTCAATAATTTTGGAGAACATTCCAACATCATTCGATGATCTCAAGTAGTTGGAAGCATTAAAGTGGTAGATTTATAGTTTGAATTTCATACCAAAGGGTCATCAATATATCTTCATCCAAGGGTAAATATATCTATTGTTTATAGTTCATTTTATTCTTCATTTTCCCCCATAATGTCTAATGGATGGATGTGGGGGAAATTTCTATTCTACACAGTCATATCAGTCATATTATAACCCATACTAACCCCATGATCCTTAGCACCATCAACATATTGACCCTTACTAGTCTTATGTTGAACCTCCTCAACTTGATTATCAATTCTATTTGCCACTCCCCACCCCAAGTCCACCTCCTTGGCAACCTACCTATCCTCTTTATTAGTCATGGCATGTTCATAGTGCTCCTAGTCAACATAGACATGTTCCAAATTAGTCCCTCTCAATACTTAAAAAAAATCTCATGGGTTATGAAAAATAAATGGTTAGGTTTGATACACAAAGTGGGTATGGCTAAGAGGTCCCTATCTACCTAATCAAGAATGTGAGGAACTCATTGTAGCAAATCAAGAGAGAATGGGCATATATTATGAGGGAGAATTAGTCAAGGCCAACTAGTGACATGTTAGATGTAGGTGGTCTATTTTCAAGCATAATTGAGAGAATGGTGGTTCATGAGGGGCAATAGATCCAAATCCATCAACCTCCTGTGTGTTGGCTTCCTAGGTTGCACCCTAGCTAAGAAGGGGATTGTTCAGGTCCTCTTGCTCAAACCAAGTCCAACATAGGACTAACCCTAGGTTGTGGGTCACCTAAAATTGGGTCAGACCTTTAGATAAGGCTAGCTTCCTTTTGGATCTATCACCTAAACTAGACCTAAGCTAACTTTTTCTTAGAAAAGGGAGAGAGATTGATAATAATTCATAAAAGCATGTAAAAATGAGGTGATTCACCAAATGTTTTTATCATTATACTTACACAAGACACACTATATGACACTTTCAAGACTGATAAACATCACTTCATTCACTCTTTTATCATATTACACATAATTATTTCATAAAAAGGCATGGGCTAGCTATTGACCTAGCATGGGAGGGTAGTTATCCACTTCCAA
Source organism: Torreya grandis (assembly GCA_037957365.1). Lineage (NCBI taxonomy): Eukaryota > Viridiplantae > Streptophyta > Pinopsida > Cupressales > Taxaceae > Torreya > Torreya grandis. Next base: position 52,259 of record JARHVA010006551.1, on the reverse strand, counting down.
ACTGACCAACAAACTATATATGCACTTAGAATGACCTATGAGGACCACCAAAACACTACATGAAGGTGAGGAAACTCAAACAAAGGAAAGGAAAACATACATTCACTTGACCACATCAATGAATTCATAAAACACACTTCGATTTAGCTTACAAATAGAGGGATTCAATATTTTATTACATCAGATAGGTGTTACAATATAAATCTTGGTAGAGCCTAGTCATGCCAAAGAGAAGGATCCTTTTCAAGGATTAAAAGCCTATATTTATAACATAAAGGGATGAGAGAGATAGGGATCAATGCATATAAGGATAGATAAGGAAGCATAATGACCAAGATTTCTAATCATTCTGGCATTGATGCCATTAGAAAAGATCATAATGCCTAAGATTACTTCTGGAAGGTACCCCTAACAACTGTATCATTCGCTTTCAATCTATTTATGGACTACATTAATGTTCCTTATGGTTAGAATGATGGGATAAAGTCATTTAAAATCTAAATTCTAGTGTTGAAGTAGTTATAAAATCTAGATCAATCTATTATGATCTTGTTTTATCATGGATTTCTCCCTACTAATTCATTTGTGGCATGTAAGAGTGGAAAAAAGGGTGATAATCATGTTGTTGGCTTTGGTGAATGACTTGTCAAAAATTATGTCTCTACCTCTATGGCATCCCTTTTAAATATTTATGTTTGCTTTGACCTAAGTCATATTCAACCTCTACTTGAAGTCTCCTAGCTTTGAATTTTGATATCAGTCATTGACCTTGATCTGGGCTTCCAAAATTGTACCATCTATCAACTCCTCATTTATTCTCAAGATTATACTATTAGCTCCATCTACCCCCACACTTGTGCCATGTTTTGTCTTTACATTTAATCTAAGCTTCTTGACCTATGCACCATTGATATTAACTACATGACTCAATGTGTGCTATTAATATCTATCAGTAATATCAAATTCACATTGTTAATCACCCTATTTTCCATGTTCATGGCACTTGGACCTATTGGGTTTAATATTAATATCCTTTGAATCTTTGACCCTCACTCACACTGTTAGATATTTAATGGCATGATTGAATACACACCATTGATCTAAATGGACTCACTAACTATGCCAGATTGCCACTCATAATTGGATCCTAACTCAGCTTCCACAATTTGGACACTTGTTAGCTTCTCATTTTCTTTTGGTATCTATTGACATGTTGACCTCCACTCATTATTGATTTACTTTGGTACAATTTAACACGTCATTATATCTGATGGACCCATTAACACTATCCTTACCTATGTACCATTATATCTTCATTTAAGTACCTAAGATCTTGACACTTATCAACCATGCATTCATCCTTGGAACATTTGAATCCAAATAACTACTTATTGTGGCTTTAACTTGATGTCCCCATGCATGTCTCATTTTTCTAGTTCAACTTTGAAGACCTGTATCATGATATAAAAGACTCATTAAGGCACCAAATTTTTAGGGGATGATCGTAGGAAAAAGTACATCATGCTCATGCAATTCCTTATCTATTATAGTCTCCTTAAGTGTAATTATTAAATGCATGACCATCTTACTCTGCTCATTCTTGTAGGATGTACCATGATGGTTTAGTCTCTTGAGATTAAAAAAATCACACTTTAAGCTTGCTTAAAGTGTTTTAAAAAGCTTTGTAAATAACTCATTCTCTTCATTTGAATTTTATCTATTTCCTTCTTCCATGAGATCAATCTTCAAGGTGACCCTATTTAGCTTCAATCCCAGACCTAGAAAAGTTTGGCATATAGGCCAAATTTGGCCAACAATGTGTCCTCCTCCATTCTATATCAACCTTATTTTGGTCATCCTACCCTCCTATAAATATTGAGTCATAGGAGTGTCCAAGCCTTCCAAGTTCCCCACAATGTCCTCAAGCCTTCCCTACTTGGAAGTCTATCTAATAAACTATGAAAAAGAAGGAATAAGTAAGTGTTGAGAGGATTGAATATTAGACTTGGTAGGGTCATTCCATTCCTAACCAACCTAAGTAAATTGGTGATTAGATCAGACTTGACTTTGAAGCCCTTCTAGCTAGAGAGGTTGAACTTAAAAATGAACACTTATCTTAGTCAATGGCAACTTCTAGATTAATTCAATCTTAGGATAAGGAGCCTTCATTTATTCCCAAATTTTTAGCACATATAATATAAGAATATCCTAGATCCAAGATTCTAACTTGGAAACAAATAGTGGAGTCATGGGGAAAAGAATATGAGTCAATCCTACACCAAAGTGTTGAAGTTAAAGAGAAATCTGAAACCATTCAATCCCCATCCCTCCATCCTCAAGAGACTAAATCAATCCCATCATGGAGGTATATTTAAAATAATATGTAGAAGGAGAATGAGATGATGGTTGTCAAAAGTGAGCAACTTAATGAGAAGAATGAAGCATCCATAATACCACCAAATTTGACCTCTATTCTAGAATTCTTTCAAGGATCTTTCATTCCTCTCCTTGAAAGGGAGCCTATCCTTAAGGGAGAAAGTGAAAAAGGTCAAGCTATGGTGGCTTTGATGAAGGTGACTTAAGTGAACTAGAAGAATAAATTTCTAGTGGCACACCTCTTGGTGAATAAATATACAACTCATCCTTCAAGAATGCAAATGAAGATGGACTTCAAGAACAAGGTGAGTCACAAGAAGAATGCATACCCATTGGCCAAGTAAAATATGACCTTGAAGATTTTTTTGATGACATGTCATATTCTATATCTAATGATAGTCTTAAATAATATGGAAATGAGGTATTTTCTCAAATTGTAATAGTTTTGAAATAATGAGACAACCCTCAATATTTTTTAGTGGGTCAAGAATGGTGCAAACCAACCTATCAATATCTTCATGAAGGTAACCTTGATGTCATTCAAGATTATCAAGTTATTTTCATGGATGAAAAGGAATATAATGATCTATCATTAGTGGAAAAAAATTTCTCATAACTCCATGAACCTGGTCAAGGAGGTAAAGTTTCAAAATCTTTCTTAAGTTGTGTTGTGCCTACCCCCACATCAGCTCCTATGAAACAAGAAAGCAAAATAAAACTAGAACCATGTGAGGATAAATAAAAATACTTGTTTGACATCATATGATCAAGTTAATCTCTTATCAAAGCATATCATTATCTCATTTAGATTTAAGAAGGTAATCTCACCAAGTAAGAGGAAAATAGTCATCTAACCATGCAATTCTAAGAGGTTGTCTCATTGGAATGTGACTTGTTTGAGGTCTTAAAATAAGGTTATCATCCCCTCATTACATTTTTACATGTCTTTTCACTCTTGCAGAATGAAATTGAATTTCAATAGTCTCAAGTTATCATGAAGGAAGATTCACCTCTATTTGAAGTCAACTCTCCAAGCAATGCTATAATAGCCACCTTAAACTATTCATCTTAATTAGGAGCAACCTATAACTAAGGAAGAGATGATATTGTTCATGAAAATTATACAACTGTGGGATGAATATTACTAAGTTTTGTATCCAAATAGCCAACCTATGTGTAGATACCTAAAATTGGCCACTAATGGCTTCATACTAGACTTTAGACCGATTCTTACCAACCTTTGCAAATCCAACCTAAAAATCACTAAATGTCTCAAATTTAGCTTCATAATATATAATTTGGCTCATAAACCAATTAAATGGAGAAAATGCACACATAAATTAATTCAAATCTTGAAAAATGCTAAAATGCCGAAATATAATTAATTAACATGCAAAACCTAATAAAATGCCTAATTGAATCATCCATGACAATTAAATGAATTATCAAAAAGAAAATTAAAAAATTAAAGAATATCTTAGGAACTCATAATTACCTTTTTTATGAGTTATCAAATATCATAAAATATCTCAACATGATTATTCATTTATAATCATGACTATTTGACACCTTTTAACTCTACTAGGGTTAATTAACTCACTAAGGTTAGATTTGAACCCATTCAAAGCTCTAACCACACTCTAACTCACCATCAGTTAGGGTTAGTTGCTAAGCCTATAAATACAAGAATTTGCATCTTCATTTGGAGATTTTGGACATAGTAATTTTATAATTTTGGTTTTATGACAAGATTGGAAACAACAATGTTATAATGCCAAAATTGTGAATCACAAGCCAAACCATCAAGCCATCAAGATACATTAATCAAGAATGAGCCAAACCATGGTACCAAGGAGAGAAGGAGATAGCCAAGCTCCATTACCATAGACTTATTGAGCACAATCAAAGCAAACCAATGAAGATATCTTTTGGAGCATCCAAGGAGGGTAAGAAAGGTTATTTTTCTTGCACTTTAGTAGTGCTTTGTCAATTGACTTTTCTTTACTAAACTCCCCCTATTATCTAGGCATGGAGGTGTTAAGCTTTATTAGTGTGTTCTTTTCAATTTGATTTAATTTTAAAACTAACACTTGATCTAAACTCCCCTCTATCATCAAATTCCTAGCATTACAAATGGAATGCTCGATGGGATAAGAAACATCCCACGTAGAAAGGAGATGAGGATGCAACTCAAAAATTAATAAAAGAATGTTTGAATTCCTTCAAATTTATAGTTTTATCTTTTATTTTTCCACATTTTTTATTCTTTAATTAACTCGTATCTACACAAAGACTGACATTGATTAGGCCTAATGATATAGGTTATACCAAACTGACATCAATTAAGCCTAACTAGCTTTGATTATGCCTAATCAAGATTGGTTCTATGTAACCATCATCGGTCGCTATGGAAAAACTATTTATAAATATTGAATTTTGAATCTTTCTAACATTCCTTATTGTCATTTCTTGGTTTTGGTATCATTTATATTCTCAAACTAATCATATCTTTATAAGTTTAAAAGATATTTAATCATTTTTGAGCTAACCTAATGTTTTTTCTCTATTGTGGTTTTGCCTTTGAGTTCACAAGTTGATCAACATTAGTCTTATTCAATAGGTATCTATCATTTACTGCCATCATTAGTTATCTTTGAGATTGACTAATATCAGTTGTCTTGAAATTGACATCAGTCAGTTCTGACCAAGCACGATCACTATGTTTTAAAAAATAAAACTCGAGAGCTACTTTTTCAAAGTTTGTTTGCTTACAATCAAAAATGCTTCAAATTAGAAGGACAATATCTAAAAAATTTATCTATAAGGCATTTTTGGAACACAAATTTGCAAATATAAATGGTTTTACACTTCAATTTGGTGTTTAAAAAAATTAGCTAAGTATTACACAATTCAATTTGGTGCTTAAAGTGAGCCTACTAGATCTTACAAATTTGGTAATTGGTGTTTAAAATGAATTAGAATGGCTAAGTCCTAAACCAACTTCATTATTGGTGCTTAAAATGAATTCTTAATTCTTGAACACTTATCTTTGGTGTTTAAAAATGAGCTTAGGCTAAATCTTAAACATTTGGATTTTTAGGCTTAAAACGAACATAGATGCTTTTGCTTAAGTTGTGTTGTAAATTTTTTTCAATCTCTAACACTTAAACCAAGGTTAAAAGTAAAGAACATCATCACATTTCAATTTAGTGGCTAAAATCAAACATCAAATTGTAATTACTTGCAAACTATCTATTGATTATTTATTTTCACAAAAAGAATAATGTGTGTATGCTCTCCCCCTATCCCCTATAGGTAACTTAGGTGATCAAAAGTGCATTTTAATTGGATTTATACCTTATTCCAAGGAATGGAAAGAAAGTTTCCTAGGCTCTCCCTAAAACCTGTATGGTTTTGGGTGATCTAAAAGTAACCCTAAAGTCTTTCCACTAGTCATTTCTTTTCATGCAATTTAGCTTATGAAGGGGATATAATTACATATTATAAGTTTTTTAGGGAAGCATTGACTTAAGGCTTCATCTCTTGATAGTTTTTCAACCCCATTCCATAGTGGGGTGTATAAATTAGGGTATGTATACTTCTAAATCTAGGGGGTTAAGTGGCTAATATTTCCTTTAGTAATGAAAGCTCGAGTCAGGTTTGGTCAACTAGGGGATTCCACTAAGTAGTTCATAGATGGAATCATCATGCAAAGGAATAGACCCTTACATGATAAGTAGATCGGTATGAACTCAATTGATGTGATGCTTCTCTTTTGTTAACCACACTTAGAATCAATCTATATGGTCGTAACTTATAAGTTTTAGTCGACCCCACTTACCATACCTTGATAAGATCTAGGATGATATAATTAGTTATATTTTGTCATTTATTCTTTTATTTCTTGATGTTTTATGTCTAAAAATTGTTTTTTTTTATACCATGTCATATACAAGTTTGTTTTTCTACACTACTATGTTGTTTGAGGAGGCATTATGCTATCTGTTGGACACCTTGATTTAACTTAGAAAACTTTTGTGTCAAAAAGATTATGTGTGTCACTTGTTTGAAATAGGTAATGTTATACTGCCCAAATCAATTCAAGTTTTAATCCTTATAAGTCTTTGAAAAAAACATTATTTATACCTTTTGAGATCAATAACATTATTATGATGCTCAAATTGTTTCAATAGATTTATCTTGTCTTGTGTCCAATTGTCATTATTTAAACCAACCATTTGTGCCTTGTTGGATCTTTTTTTAGCACAATCATGATTCTCAAATTTTCCTATCTTGTTTGTCAATAAATCTTATATTTTCTTAAGTTGACTCTTTGATTAACTTTTACAAGTTCAGATTTAAACATTGATTGATTTCTATTTACGCCTCATTTTGTAGGGGCTAATACACATATCTTTCTCTTTTAACTTGTGTAACTTAGGTTAATTTTTGACCTAATATTTTAAAACTAAATTATTTGTGACTTTATTTGATACAATTATTCCATATTCAAATACCTTATATTTAGTGCCTTGTACCAATTTTATCACGTGCATGTCTAGAATCAAGTGCCTTGTTTATGCCAAAGTGTTCCAAGTTTGTTAGACTAAAATCATCCCTTTGTTTCAAGTCTAGTTTTTGACACCATGTTTGGAAAAAATTCCTAGCATATGCCTTGTTTGATCCTATCTTTTGACACTACATTTGGCCAATATTCCTAGTGACTCTTTTTATCTTTCCTAGTTTAGACCTATTTGGAACATCTTTGAACCTAGAGTTTGGCATCTTGTTTTTAGTTCATTTTACTTAACCTAGTTTGTGTAATACATTTAATGTTAGACAATTGAAATTATAATATTTTTACCAAACATTTACATATACCTTTTAGATATACAACACCACTCCTTTTTACAAAGTTAGACCTGGTTAAACCCTTTTGTCTTTTTAGACATAACTTTTCAGAGTTTGTAGAACTCTATCCTCTCTTATTATCAAATACTTTCCATTGATTTACCCATGTCTCACTATACACGTAGTCGAGCCATGTATAATCTAGGATATGGAAATGTTGACATGCAAGAGGATACTATTCAAGACCCTTATGGAGATGATGTTGTTTCAGAGAAAAATTATTATCCACCATACAACACTCAAATAGGGGAATCGAGTCAAGATCTTTTAGCCAATTATTTGGTTACCATGCCTCCTTATATGGATCAAGACCAAGAATAGATGGCCTAATATTTTTTTAGCATACCTTTGGTTGTGAAGAACATCCAATAGGTACTATATTATGTTACAATGCCATTAACCTATGATCCTAATAGAGCCATAGAAGTAGGGCATGACAACTTGAAAAATCTAGTAAGAGGGACTTATAATGTGTCTTAAAATCAGTAGGCCTATTTTATAAACCCTAGTGCTATTGTACCAATGTCGTATCAAGATATGTGTATGATTATAACATAAAGAGGCATCATGGAGGACCAATTATTTCAAATGCAAATAGTATACCAAACCTATCAAAACATAGTGCATAGATTTAACAATATGGCCATGTCAACTGCACCTCTTGTTAGATCACTTCCTTGATTGGGAGTCTTACTTGAATTGATATGCCAATAAAATCAAGTTTTTAACATAATTACGCAAAACACTTAGGGAGAAAACATGTTTAATACCCCAACCATTGAGGAAGTGTCTTATACTTCTATGTAAAATAATAAGTCAAATGTAGTGGACAATATGCTAGTAACATCTAATTTAAACTAAAGTGGTGTTAGTACACAAAACATATTCAACAAAATGTGAATTTAAATAACATTATGAGTGGTCCATAAACTTAGGTAGTAGGAGTTTCTACTTCTCAACCTCAGCCAACTACCTCTAATCCTCAGCCAGCTACTTTTTTTGAGCACACAACAACAAGGATTAAGTAGTCAACTAATGACTAGTGCCATACCACAATAGAATATGATGAATCTTACCCCACCCCAAAAAGTGATGAGTAATATTCCAAAATAATAGGCACCATCAAATGTATCCATGTAGCCAAGGTAAAACATACTACCACCTCAACATGGGGAAACCAATTTTCTACCTCATTAGGTAGTAGTAAACATACCTCTTTAGTCATAGACTAACATGCCAATCTAAAACCAAATTATGTCTAACCAACAACATGTAAATATTGGTCAGTGATAGATGACAAATATCCAACATGCATCCACATATCAATAGGGATTTATGTAACCAAGAGGTTCTAATATTCCTCAATTACCTATTAGGAAATAATTGCCTTCATGCAAAACATGACATAAATTCAACAATAGGGTCTTATTTCACAAGTTCCCCTTGATCATTAAGGTACGACTAATCAGAAACATGTCCCTATTCAACGTCAACAAGCATAGTACAACCATATTCCTCCTCCCAATTGTATTATCAGACCTACATACCCAATCCCAACCAAAATATAGTACCACAGTACATGTAATTTCAAAAATCATACCCTAATCCACATATGCATATTTCTGGTTCATTTCTTAACCAAACCAACATTCCCCATCAAATGTCTCCATCATACCTTGATCAAAGTAATCCACTTTTGGTTGCACATCCTCTACCTCAACATGGAAATATTCCCACTAGTTTCCTCTAATAAGAACTACAACACATTAAGGATGCAATTTCCACAATCCAAATAGGGAAACAAACCAACAAGTTCAAGTTAGATGATGTGTGTTCTTCCCCTTTCAACATGGAGTACTTACATATACCATTTCCTCCAGGGTATGAGCTGCCAAAGTTTGACAAATACAGGGGGAAAGGTGACCCCAAGTCCCATTTGATAGAATTATTTATTACATGTCATCCGGTGGCCTAGAGTGACATATACTTATTGTTATTATTTCCATAAATCCTAGCAGGGAAAGCACTGGAATGGTTCTTAAAGTTTCCCAAGAATTTAATATCTAATTTTAATGATCTTTCAAAAAAAATTATGCAACCCTTATCTTACATCTCAAGCATGATATTTCATTAGTAGCTTTGACACAAACAAAAATGAATTTTTTTGAAAGCTTCATAAACTATTTATAGTGATGGAGAGCCCTTGTAAGCTAATTTACCCACAATCTACCAGATAAGTAACTAGCCACTATGTTTACCAAAAAATCTACACAATGAGACATATTAATTTTTTGGAGTTGTAATGTACACATACTTTTAAATAGATCATTGAAAAAGGTTTGGTGATTAAAAGAGCCCTCATTAACAAAGGGACCATTTAAAATAGCCTCATCTAATCAAATATAGAACCAAAAACAAAATAATTTCTAGAATCAAAATCTAGTCTAAGTGTAAGCATCATAGTAAACCCAAGAAAATCAATAAAAACAAGAATGTTGTAGGGAATGGAGAAATAGATTCATGACATGTCCAAATGGTGCAACCACCATTTGCATATCCTATGTTGCATATGCACATAAATCCTAACCAATAACCTCTTCAACAAATGTAACATGCACAATGTTGGATGGTGGTTCTTGATCTTATTTTAATGCCCAATTCCTAATATTGGGTGTGTGTGTGGGGGGGTGGGGACTCCCCCCCCCCCGCTAGGGTCAGGGGTAGTACCCTCGATGAAAAATTTCATTAAAAATACACTATAAAATATTGTAATTTCATAGTAAATCTGGACCATTCACTATTAGGTTATAGATCTAATGGTATAAATTATGTTTATGTATTTTTTCCTTATATGTAACCCTCATTTGATATGAAGGCATTAGAATTATGGTGGCATGATGTATGTGAGTGAAGAGGATATTGTAGTGGTTGTATTTTTAGATTATTCCTTTCATTTGTTAGATTGAATAATAAGGACTAACTATTTCTATGTGGATATAGCCCATATTAGGTGAACCATATTAAATCTATTTTTTTATTGTGTTATGTTTTCTATAATTTATTTCCATCTTTAATTCATTAATATTTCTCCATGTTCTATATTCCTAACACACAAAAAATATAGTAAGTATAACAAGTGCAACAGCCAATACCAACATAACAAATGTAATAAACACAACAACCTATGCCTTTGCAAAACCCACATCTAAGAAAAAAATTTCCTACTCATCATGTCTTTAGTAACCTTGGTGAACCCATTGAATCAGTATTTCACAAGCTCACTATAGATAACTTGATTAAATGGCCTATTTTGAAAGGGAAAATTCTTGAGGGCACTGACATTCTAGAATGGTACAAGCCAAATGAATTCTATGAATTTCATTGGGTTAATAGCCATAACTTATAGCAATGTGTTCAAATCAAACATGTCATAGAGAATATGTTATAAAATGGAGAGATCTCATTGAATCATGGAACTTCCACATCCAATCAAAACCTTGGAATCTAAAAAAATCCTTTTGCCCAACTTAATAACCAAAAAAAACAATAGTAACAACAATGTTCAATACAATAACAACAAAAATAATATCAACAACCAAGGCCAAACAACCAAAACCAATATACTCAATAAAACTAGTAGTAGAACTAAAAGCATCAAAATAATGGACAAAACTAAGGCCAAAATGAGGCAAATAACCAATAGACATACCATGCAATTAAACATGATTACAACTTGATTGTAAGCCATATTGAAAGAGGTTGTGTTAACACCATTTCCATTAATCCAAGACCAAGTATCAATTAGACAAGACTATATCTAGTTATTCCCAACCAACCTATATCGATAATCCTTCCTTAACCTGGGATTGTATAAAGGTGAACTAGCAAGTATGGATTCCCATGTTTAGACGTTATATAGATAACTTGTCATTAGCCCATGACCATTCATAAGTGCACTAAAAACTAAGACTTATCCTACCTAGTCCCCCTTTACCATCATTTGTTAGCAATAATGGTCCTGTACCTAATCTTGATTATGAAATAATAACTTAGTGGTTAAGGATTACCATACTAGGCCCATAACCATCTGCCACTTCACCCATCATCCAACCAACAATTTTGTCTCAGAACAAGCCATTTCCTACTATCCAAGAAAATACATTTGACATTGTGGAACAATTTCAAAAGATGTCATCATAAATCTCCATTTTAAATTTGTTTTGTACATATATTATCCACAAAAATGTCTTGACAGAGTTCCCTAACCAATCCAAAGTTCCCAATGACATATCCCCTAAAAATTTTCAAGATTTGGTTAGACATCTAGCTCTAGGCCAATAATTAACCTTCAATCAAAGTAGCATGTCATCCCTCAGCCCACTTCATAATAATACATTATACATTGAAGTCCAAATAACATGACACAAAGTGAAGCGTGTCCCCATGGATAATGGATTAGGCCTAAATATTTTGTCTCTCAAGCTCATCAAACTTCTTGGGTACACAAAAATAGATCTCCAAGAAGAAATAATCACCATCAAAGCCTACTAAAATAAAGAATGAGAATCATAAGGCACCATCAACTTGTTAATTGTCATTGGGACCTTAACCCATGTTACACTATGCCATGTGTTAGAACTTGATTTGTCATATAACATGATTTTGGGTAGACGTTGGAAACATGAGATTTGTTCAATCCCATCAACATTGCACCAGTGTATCAATTTATCCCATTTAGGAATGGAAGTAATTATTCCAAGAGACATTTAGAGGTTGAGTTCAAAATCTATAGATACCATTTTGGCATGAATCTATTTGATAATGAGGATAAGGGGAAGAAAATACTTATTGATTCACTAGAGGCCAACTGTATTGACTATGATACCCTTGATTCACTTTCCCACATGCCACCTCGTAAAATGTCTAATCATTATACCATCTCAGATTATGACCTAGGAGAGTATCTAACCCATGAAACCTTTCACATTGTTAAGCTTCCATAGAACCCCAAGTCCTTTGGAAGACCAAAAGCCAAACCACTCATGTAATGACAAAGAAATGGAAAAGGCCATTAGCATAGTCCATCACCTATCAATTTCATACCAACCTCTAACTAAGAATAGGACCTAATGAAAGGTGATAAATCATGGTTGTATAATGACAAATTGGCTGATTGTTACAAAAACTCCAAATATCCCATTCTTGATTGGATCATGGAGAACCAAGACTATGAAGGAGGAGGCCTCAAGCCAAATCAATATGAAACACTTGAGATAATTTTTACGAATAGGTATAAAGGAACCTACAAAATTGGATTTAAACCACTTGGGGGTGACCCCACATATCTTATTCAAGTTCCATTACCAACAACTAGTGACAATGATGTTGATAGAGAATCATATTCTGATCATATCCCTTTCAATGACCTAGCCCATACCAATTTGTTTGATAATAATACCATTTTTACCCTTTGACCAGTCATTCATCATAGCCCACTTCCATTATATTATCCCCAAATGATAAATCGGGGCCAACAAGAAACCAATATGTTGGTTAATGAGTTCCAAAATAATGATGCCTTCTATGATTTTCTAGGCCTTAGGCATAATGTTCCATTGGGAGACCACAAAAAAGGGTTTTCAATCAAGTTAGATCCTGAGTCCTATTTTAGAGAGTAGGTAAACACCCTTAGCCAAAATAAATAAATAAAACATTGAGGTCCTCAGGTGAAAACCTCTTTGAGGTACTTTTGGACCAAGGAAAAAGTAAAGATAAACACTAGTCTAGTGGTGAAAAATATTTAGGAGCCATTAAATAGGGGTGTTCAACCTTGTTCAAACATAGACCAAGAGACCACCAATGATGAACTTGTCTATGGGTCCAAATTTAGTCTTGAAGAAGAACATGCTTTTCATCACATCATCTAGGATAACACCAATGATGAACTTGTCTATGGGTCTGAGTTTAGACTTGAAGAAGAATAGGATTTTGATCACATCATCCAAGATAGCACCAATGATGAGCTTATCTATGGGTCTAAATTTAATCTCAAAGAACAATAAGATTTTGATCACATAATATAAGAATTTTCAATAGTGTTTGTTTCATGGCCATCCCTCCCATTGGGTGATTCTAATTCATCATGTCTAGGAGAACTTAAGGAACCAGTCCTAATAGAGGACTCTACTATTTCAAACTAGTTCAAATCTTTGCCCATGATTATTGAAGATGGTTTGACCCTTATAGTGGAAGACACAATAGAGGTAAACATTAGGATTTTAGATGACCTTAAATGGATCAAATTAGGTACATCCCTCATTGAGAAGGAGCGTGAAGTCCTTAAATCCCTATTGAGGTAATTTATTAATATATTTTCATGGGCCTACTCTTACATGCCTAGTTTGGACCCCACCTTGGTTGTTCACCACCTTGTGGTACATCCTGATGCCAAACCTATGAAACAAAAGTTATGCAAAGTGCATCCTCACATTGCTATATCAGTGAAGAAAGAGTTGGAAAATATCTTAGAAGTGATATGTATCAAGGCAATTGACTATTTTGAATGTATTTTCAATGTAGTGTTAGTCAGTAAAAATCCATAAGGAATAAGAATATGTACTAATTTATGAGACATTAACAAATATTTCTCAAAGGATGAGTTTCCTTTTACAAACATTGACATGATTGTTGACTCCACAATGGGCTATGAGATGCTTTCATTGATGGATTGATTCTCAGGCTATAATCAGATCTAAATTACATCAGAAAACCAACACAAAACAACATTTACCATTCCATGGAGAACATTATATTATCAAGTTATGCCATTTGGTCTTAATAACATAGGGACCACCTATCAAAGTGTCATAACCATCATATTTTAGGATATGATGCTTGACATTATTGAATACTACATCAATGACATATTAGGTAAATAAAAGATTAAGGTTGATCATCTAAAATAATCTACATTAGTGTTATGGTAAGTTCATGAAGGAGTATGTTCAGCCCACACAAGTGGGTTAGTATTATCTAAAAATTTCTTACATACTAGTTACTATTGGCCAACTATAGATGCAAATACAACTACTTATATCAAAAGATGTGATAAATATCAACAGCATGCTAATCTGATTCATGCCCTAGCTAAGACTCTAAAACCAATGTTGACACCATGTCCATTTGCTACATGGGGCCTTGATCTCATTGGGAATATAAACCCTACCTCATTCGATGGCCATAAACATATTCTTACCACTAAAAAATATTTCACTAAGTGGGTTGAAGCTATACCCCTTACTTACATGACTAGAAAGAAAATTTCCAAACTCATCTTTAACCATCTCATTTTCCACTACAGTATCCCTTCTAACATTATATCTGATAATGGAGGATCAATCAAGAATAAGGATGTTAAAAATCTATGTGCTGAGTATAAAATAAAACAACACTTTTCTATAGTATATTACCTTCAAAGTAATGTCTAGGTTGAAGCATCTAACAAAACAATTGTCAACATCCTCAAAAATATTATTAATGATGTTGATCATGATTGACACCTTCAAATATTCTATACCTTCTAGGCATACCATACCAATCATCACACTCCCATAGGTGCCACTCTATACTTACTTATTTATGGTACTAAGGCTATTCTTCCCATTAAGCTCAAGTTACCTTCATTATGCATCTCTTTAAATCATGTCTTGGATGATGAAGAATATCAAGTAACTTACTTGTAAGAGTTTGACTTGTTTGATGAGAAACACATGGACATAGTGAAAAATCCATAGGTATATCATAATAAACTTCATGGCCACTATAATTGGCATGTGAAACATATATAATTTGAGCTTGTTGATCTTGTACTTAAAGATAGCCAAAAGAATACCATGGCCAAGAAGAATCATAAAAGAAAGTTCAAGCCCAACTGGGTAGGTCATTTCATCATTGTTATAGACTATGTTGTTGGAGAATACAAGCTCACCACACCAGATGGAGATGAACTTGATGAGCCAATGAATATTATACACCTCAAGTAATACTTCACTTGAGTGACTTGGTGTGTTATTTATGAGGACCATTTTAAGTTGTACCATATTATCAATATTCTTCTTTATATCATATCATTCTATCATTCTATGACTTTGCCATTCTACCAAACCATTCTACCATTCCTTTTCTATCGACCAAAGTTATTTTGACCCTCCCTACCTAGCCCATTTAACCTTTGTTCATCCATTAGTTCCACTTTCAGCAAGAATATTCAAATCAATTTTAGTAGTTGTTTTATGAATTCTAGATAAAGGTCATATTTTGATGTAGTATGATAGATGTTTTGGCAATTTCATCCTTTATTTCTTGTTTCATTTTATATCAGTTTGTGTGGGTATTATTATAACTACCTTTGGAAAAATTAGTGTCTCACCGGTCTTGCTACTAATTATAACCACTTATGGGCAAATTAGTATCATTTATCTATGCCATTGTTTCCTAGTTATAATTACCTATGGGCAAACTAGGGGCAACATTTATTTATTTTTCCTTGACAAACCAACCTTTCCATTCTTATGTCGTATTGTGCCATTATGCCAACTATGCCCATTTTATTTGAATTAGCTACCACACTAGTTAAATTCCTCCACTATAAGGTGAAAATACTATGACATGAGGCCATTTTATGACTATGTGGGTCATTCTTAATACTTTTTAAGGTCAACTTAGTCTTCCTTTTCCATACACTCTTGCCATTTTATGAGAAAAAATTTATTTTGAATGTTCTTTCCATTTTGTGAGCTTGGAATATTTAGTATCTCATCATTATCAATCGAGTTGAGATAATCCAAAATTCTTAAAACATTTGAAAACCATTTTAAAAATTCAAAAACATTGACCACTTCATTTCCTTAAGTATTTTGGGAAACCTTGCTAAGTCACAAAAAACCACTTGGCATTTAGTTGCCCCATCCTTTTAGGCCTTATCCCACGCACTTACCATTTTATAAGATCATTTCTATTTTTCTATCACATCCATCATGTTTTCTTTCTTATCATTTTATTCTATCCTAGTTTTTGAGATAACTACATTTGGCCTAAATTTTTTGTTGGATATTACATCCATAAAACTATGTAGGCAACATCCACTTCCCTAGTGCATATAGAGACAACTTGATCACCACCTTCCTTTTCTTCTATTCCCCATTTTGTTTGTTTGTTAAGTTATCACCTATTTTCTAGGGGAAATGTTCTTCATCTTGTTTGTGTTATTTTTACTAGCATTATGATTAATCGTTATTTGTTTGTTTCTCTTAGTATATTTTGTTTATTTCTTTGTTTATGCACTTATTTGTTTGCTTTCAGTACCATTACCTTGATTCAATTGATGTGTATTCATTGGGTGATTCTCTGTGCAATATTCTTTAATCCATCCATATTCATACATCAACATTATCATCATGGTTTTTTTTATCATTGATGCATTATTTTTCTTGAGTATTAGATATCAGGAGTCAGTCCTTATGCACATTTTGGCCAATTCCTCATGGTGTTCTATCATTATTCCAATTTTCATGTGCTAAAACAAAAATTATCTTCAAGGTGTCTACATGGTAAATGTATCAATGATATCTCCTTGGCACCAACATCAGCAACATTCTCAATCTAATACAAATCATATCCCAAATAGAGTAATTAAATAATGAAATAATTTCCTCCCTTATTAGTTTGGATGAGAATCTCCCTACTAGTAAGTTACTTGATTTCATCTTTATCATCTATATCAATTTGACATAATCATGTTTACCATCATCATTTAATATCATGTTTGCCACTACCAGAGTATAATGCTTATAACTACCTTTGGGCAAGCCATTGTCTACCATCCCACTTGTTTGCCACTATCGAGGTCCAATGATTATATTTACCTTTGGGAAAATCATTGAACATCATCTCCCTTGCATTTTCAATGATTATATCCACCTTCAAACAAATCATTATGTTTCCATTAATTTAAGATTTAATGATTCTAACCACCTTTGGGAAAATCATTCACATTTTTATGCCCAATTGTGGCATGTTTTTATTTGGCCAATGATTATAACCACATGTGGGTAAATCATTATTTTATCTTTAATTGATTATAACCACCTTTGGTCAAACTAGTATCTCGTCACCCTAAGCCTTTTTTGATGATTATAACTACCTTTGGGCAAATCATCACCTTTTTTATATCCTACCTATGCTAATGATTATAACTTATTATGGGCAAATCATCATGTTTGTTTTCCCTAACTAGGGTAGCTCCATATACCAATGATTATAACTACCTATGGACAAATCAATTGACTTCCACCCCATCATTTTCATCTATTTGTTCCACTTGTTTCTTTATTTTAAGGGACCATTTATTGACCCCCTTTTCTAATTGCTCCTTTGAGGAGGAAACTACTATTCATCCATTATCATTGAAGTCATAAGCATATAGGACCTTTTCAATCTTTGAGAAGACGTTATTGTGTTTATATCTTTCAACACCTTCCCAAATAGGGGTAAACTATAGACACATAAAATTGGCCACCAATGGCTTCATACTGGACTTTAGATCAATTATTACCAACCTTTGAAAATATAAACTAAGTATCACTAAACATATCAAATTTGGATTCATGATATGCAATTTTTCTCATAAACCAATTAAATAGGGCAAATGCACACATCAATTAATTCAAATCTTAAAAAATGCTAAAATGCCTAAACAGAATTAATTAACATGTAAAACCTAATCAAATGCCTAATTGAATCATCCATGAGCAATTAAATGAATTATCAAAAAGGAAATTCAAAAATCAAAGAATATCCTAGGAATTCATAATTACATTTTTGTGAGTTGTCAAATATCCTAAAATATCTCAACATGCCTATTCATTTCTAATCATGACCATTTGACACCTTTTAACTCTACTGGGGTTAGGTTTAAACCTATTCCAAGATATAACTACACTATAACTCACATTGAGTTGGGGTTAGTTTCTAAACCTATAAATACAAGCATTTGCATCTTCATTTTGAGAGCTTGGACATAGTAATGTTACAATGTTGGTTTTGTGACAAGATTGGAAACAACAATGTTAAAATGCCAAAATTGTGAATCACAAGCCAAGCCATCAATCCATTAAGATACATCAAGAAAGCATGAGCCAAACCATGGTGCCAAGAGAGAAGGAGATAGCCAAGCTCCATTACCATATACTTCTTGAGAACAAGTTGAGAAAGCCAACAAAGAGATATTTTGGAACACTTAAGTAAGGTAAGAAAGGTTGTTTTTCTTGTATTTTAGTTATGCTTTGTCAATTTATTTTTCTTCACTAATCTCCCCCTATGATCTATCCATGGAGGTGTTAATATTTTTTAGTGTGTTCTTTTCATTTTGATTTAATTATGAAACTAACACTTGATCAAACCTCCCCTCTATCATCAAATTCCTAACATCACACTATGTACCTGAGAATGGAGAAAGAGAGTCCAATCTCACTTTTAAGAATCTATGAACATGTCAATATCTCAAGATGTAATTGGAGGTTCTCATCCCATAAATAATACATATTTAGACTCTAGTTAACACATGATAATATGACCTCATGGTGCCATGGTGATCAAATGATCTTCCCATTTCATCATGGAGGAAAAATAGGATGTGTTTAGGTTAGTTGTTTTTATCAAGGTGTTGTCTTGTTTCCAATAAGTGTTATAAACTCAAGCATGGTGTGTTGGCTACCTTATGATTTTTTATCCTCTATTATTATTTCTTTATGTGTTTTTTCTATTGGTGTTGTTTCATTTTAAGGTTATTTTTATAGTCCTTGAAGATGTTATAAGGTGCCAGATCTAATTAAAATTTTAAGGAGATGGTCATCTAAGTCATGTTATCATGTATGAGTCTTGTGCCTATCATGATGAGATAGCTAGTTCTCTTGACCAATAGGTAGGTCATCCCCTGTGAGTCACCAAAGATGTTGATAATTTGGCCTTCCAAGCCAAATATCAACCCCTATAATCCAAAACTTTCCCATGACACCTATCTAAGATTATACATGGCTATATTCATGCATTGTGATGTCTTCTTTGGCCTCATATGTGAACCTTTAGCATTATTTAAGGATTCAATGTATGTGCTATATATTATTTGAAGGACCCTCATGTCATAGCATGTTTTTAGTCCTTAGGTGACGTGTTAAGTTTCCATGGTGGTCCTTGAGTGAGTGGAGGAGTATCAAATGTCTTTTGAATCCAAGAGAATGGTCTTTTCCTTGTTTGATAAAGTTAATTTTTCTTAGCAAAAGTTAAGGTAATTTGGGGAAGTTATGGTTTCTAGTTATTATTTTATTTATTCCTATTTTGGCCACTTCTCAAAGAGAAACCTTGCTAACAAGATGGGGATGGTGTATAAACCTTGTTTGGTTCTAAATGTGAAGTTTAAATTGTATCCTAGGTTGTATTCTATGGTATACTCATTCAAACTTGTTTTATGTTTTAGTTAGCCTTCCAAGTCATCAAATGACCCTTTAAACATATCATATGAGTTAAATTTCATTTTAAACCTTTGGAAAAGGGTACATTTTGTATGTCACATTGTATTAGGGGGTTATTAAAAAGGTTTCATTTCCATCCTATTATCATCACAAGGTAGTTTTATGTGTAAAAGGTCTTCTTTTAGAAGCTAAACACACTTCCCATCTATCAAATGGGCCTCACACATGTGAAAATGTGATGTATAAACTTCCCCAACCATCCATTATGTTTTTAAATGTCATTTTACCTCTAGTTTCCATCTTCCTATCCTCTAATGGTCTTTCAAGGAACTAAATCATGAAAAAATGTATAAAAGAAGGGGTTCTACAAGTGTTTTAGGCTTGTACAAACTTGTATGGACATGTCAAGGTTAGATAAATTCAAAAATATTTAGAGGATAATAAGTGTAGGCATCATATAAGGATTTATTTTATTTTCAAATTTAAAATGGCCAAAAACCATTTCCCTTTCTCTATCGAGATCTTTGGTAGCCTTGAAAAGCTTTCAAGTTTTGTATCAATCCATATAGGAGAGAGAAGATGGTGAGATAATATTTTTTTCATAGGAAGTGGGTCTCATAACCTTTTCATTTTGGGTATTATTTTTCATATTCATAGCCCATGATTTATGAACAATGGCTCAGAATCTAGGCAGTCAAAGTTATCTTCTTTATCTATGCATGTGTTAACTTTACAATAATTTTAGTGTATTCATTAAATGGATTTAATTTTTATTTTATTTTATGTGTATTTAAGGTGTTTACACAATCCATCTCCACCATTATCCTCTACCGGTTCATAGTTTTTTATAATTCATTTAAGACTTTTTTGACCTAAACACTTAGCTAAGTTATCATACCAAACAACCCCTTCAAAGCCCTACTCCAATGTAATTGTCATGTATGTAATGTGACCTCTTTACAAGTGTGAATAGGTTGTTATGGTAATGAATATGGAGAACCATCAAGTTGTTTTAAAATCACACATTCACTTAACCTCATATTCATACCCTATTTTTTTTTCCCTCATGCCCATCATTGCCATATACTAAAAACCTATTCTCATCCTCAGTCTTAGAAATAAAAGCTTTCATTTAGGCACCTATAGGCTTATTGGGTAGACTAAGAAAAAGAAGTAGTATTAGGATGGGATCTTGAAGACATTGAGGAGCCTATATTAGAGTAATAATAACCTATGAAGAGTATGTGAGATAGATATAATAGGGTCCAACCAGGATCAACATATCAACTCTTCCCAATAAGACAACTGAGTTAAGGCTTCAGTGTAAATAGGGATTTATTGATAAGATTAAAAAAAGTAAATGAAGTGATGAGTTGATTTGATACAATATTAGAGGACACATTTAATAAATTAATCAAGTGACCTCAAATTATTTATAAAAAAACAAATTCCAACCCTCATCTCTCTCATAGTTACAATCAAGAGCCTAGAATTTGAACACCTAAAGGCATGACTATTGATGGTGGAAAATTTGAGCATAAATATTATTTTAGGGTGTATATAAGGTTTAAAAAGTGTATTTATATGTGAAAAACCATTTCATATGTTTTCATAATGATAATAACCTCAAATTCTAACAAAAAGACATCCATCTTCTCACACAGTCAGAAACATAGAACTAGCACATACAGGTAGAATCTTGAGCAAGAGAGTGGAAGTGTGAATAAAATGAAGAGAGGTGAAATAAAATAATGATATCAGGGTATATTAATTATTTTATTAAGTCTCTTATTCTATATTTAACCCTTTTGTCTTTTGAGATATGCGAGAAAGAGATTAATGGCCTAATTATGCCTATTAGGCCTAAGCTGGCATATATAGGGATGTGCCTAAAAATTGAAAAATTATGCATGAATGTGAGATGGATGAATGAAATTAATTTTATTAAATTAATATATGATCATTCATAATTTTTTACACTATAAGGTTTAAGTCCTTTGAGGCATCAAGAGCCTAATGGCCTAAGTAGGCCTAAAACAAGCCTAGACTAAAAATTGAGAATAAATTACATATTCAAGAGTTTTCAGGTTTGAAAAAATTATATGAGGTAAATTCCACAAGGTGATTCATTATTTTTTTGAATTATAATAGATGAAATGAATTAGATTCTCAAACCTCTAGGATCAAACTAACCTAGAGACTCATAAACCCTAGGCAACATATGAGAGGTATGCAGATCAGAATTGAATGGGAGCCCAATTAAAATGGGAGTTATTATAACCTAAAATAATAATAAATTAATATTAAAAACTTATTATAATTTTATAATGAGATAAGAGGCTACTCTAGGTCTCTAACACCAACTATTCAAGCCCCTGGACTAAACAATGATACTCAAGACAAACCTAGAAAATAAGGGGGCAAAGATCATGATTTGGGAAAATGAGAGAAAGTGAAAAGGTGGAAAAAAATATGTAAAATAGTTATTTGGTGGCATTGGAATCACAAATTCACCTATAAGTGGTTAAAACTTAGCTTAGGTCTATTAGGCCTAAAACCACCCTTAGGCCTCAAAACCCCATCCTCCTCGTTGTGGCATATCAAATGTTTCCAAGAAGACTTAAGGTAATAATAATTTGGGTATGATGTTTTATACCCTTATAAGTATTTTTTAGATATATAAATAAAAATAAATGGTCAACTTGATCTCATTACCTCTCTTTAGCTATACTATATTAGTCTATCACCTTGAGATAACAACTCTAACACACATCTCTCACATGACAAGATGAATCAATCCCAATGATATTAGGAGTAATTAGAAATAAATATGCACTCACCATCCATGGATGAAATATTTTCATTGAGGATCCCAACTCTATGAATAATAACTAACACTATAACCTACATAGAATGCTTACCAAGAGCTTGAGGTCTGCCAACCGTCACTCACATATCATCATATAAGTTTCATGGGACTAGGAGATATTTAAAAGTTTTTATGGGTTATATGGGCTAAAAATACATGGAAATATTTTTTGGGTTTGAGTCTTGTAATTTATGAACCATCATTAATATGGTAGGCCACTAAAACCCTACATAAACACTAATACAAACTTGATGGGAGAAAACTTATAAAAATTGCACTAAAATGCCTTGTATTGGCTTGGGAATCAATTGAATCACATGATTAACTCTAAAAAGGTCCTATCTATAGCACTGGTATGTATGGATAGTTATATGCCCCCCCATAAACTCTATTTTTGCAAGATTTTATGGTAGTTTCAAGGTGAATAGTTATGTGAAAGGTTAAATATCATTGGGAAAGGTAGTATGAGGTGTCTTATAACCTATAAAACCTCAAAATACTCACAATACTTATTTAAAATACTCCTACATGTCTACACCAAATGGCCAGTCTACAAGAGCTAATAAAAGGAGACCTAGTCACCTAAATGGGGTAGATTTGTAGGTGTATATTAATTGGAAGGAAAATAGCGTGGTATACTATGATGTTTTAGTTATAAAACATGTTCATTTTCATGTTCCCTAGGTCTTATGTAGGTTTTATGGCCACCTAAGCATCAAACACTATGAGACTAGGTCTAATTGCCTAGTAGGCCTATTTTGGCAACAAGAGAAGATGTTAGTTGGCATGAGGAGCTACTAAGTGAGTAAATTCAGTTCCTAAACAACCATGAAAATTATTTATTAATCCTATTAGTCACAATTATCATCTGCATAATGTAGGATAGGTCATTTTTCCAAGCCTATTCAACATGCACAAAGGGAGGTGGGTTGCTTAATGACCCATAAAGGCCAACTAGACCATGATGCCACATTTTAACTACCAAAAGAGTGATGACTTGACCAAGTCAGTGTATTCTTTCTCTTTATTAAGTCAAAAAATATTGAATCAACCTCCACTCCTCTATCTCTATGCCATACTCATTGAAGGACACCCACTAGCAAAGTTAATGTATAGAAAGATGAGGGGAATGTTATGTAGATTAGAACTAATTATTGGAGTGAATTAAGGTCATAACCATTATCCACTTTTCCACACCTCATGCTCGCCTCCCTCTTGTTCATTATTCTATAAATTTAAGATCTAAGGCCATTATATTCATCCCTCAATCAGGTATGAGGAAACTCTACTTAAGTTTGTACTTTATCACCTCTTAATCTAATATAAGGACTATTATAGATTCTTTATGTAAGTCTATAGTATGTTATATGTGTGTTTCATATGTATAAGTGTTATATTTTCTCTATTTATAGGTCTTTGCCTCACCTAGATGCTATTAGGTTATTCTATGCAGGCCACATAGTGTGTCAAGGTGTTAGTAATTGAGTTTAGAGTGGAGTTTAACTGGTAAGTGTCTTAGATCAAACATTCCCTTCATAAACCTCATTTTTTAATTACCTATCACAACTTCTATGTGAAACATTATTTCTTAGAATCCTTTAGAGAGATTTTCAGTCACTTTTTTTATTTATTAGAGTTGTTAAGAAGTCAAATAGAGAGGATAAATTAGATTAGGGCATCACCTATAATAGTATAGGTTTAAATTTCATGCATTTATTTATCCCTTTTCACCCCAAAAAGTTAGTAGGTTTAGTGTTTGATCCATGATTTATGAACTAGGGGAACTATCCCCATAAACTAGAGGTTTAGCCCATCTATAGGTCACCCATAGCCTTGGTCTAATCCCATTTTATCCAAACTTAGGGAGGTTTGAAAAATCCTCTCCAAAGGGTGAAATTTGGTGAGTCAACAACCTCTTCATCTTCTTCCTCCTCATTGGCACCATCAATGTAAAACAACTTCTTTTTATCACATCAATGTCCTTTTCTCCATTTGATATATTAGCCAAAACATAAACCATTTATATGATTTTATTCACTTTTTGAGGCATCAATATAGTAGGATATTAAAATGATGGTACTAAGAAGGTGCATTCATGAACATTGGCAAAAGGTATTTATTTGATCATCTCTTTTTCCTCAGCTATGTGTGCCCTTGGTATGGCCTCATATATATTATTGGGATGAAACATGTGAGCCTCCAATTGGATGCTATATTTGAGGCCACCCAAAAATAGGTCAGTCAAATTTTCCTCTGTGATATCTACCACATAGAAGGAGATATTATGAAATTAATGAATGTATTCCTTGATATTATTAGTATAGTGCAATTTGTATAGATAACTAAAGTATTTTTTTAAGACATTATTGTGATAGTGGAGCTACAACTCCTTAGAAAATATTTACCATGAAACTGGAACACCTTTTTTAATTTTCAGTACACATCCAATGATACAAAATGAATGGTTTAGGTTACTGATTAGAGATGCCATAGCCACTTTTTAAAATATGGAGTCTGATGTAGATCAAATAAATTTTCAATTTCAGTGAGCTAGGTGATTGGATCATTACCATCAAAATTGTATAGGCTCGCTTTTGGAAACACTAGCTTAGGGCCAGAATTGGTGTTAGTATTGTTTAGAGGAAGAAAACCAAACTAAAGCAGTGGATGGTTATTTTATAGTGTCTAAGAGTATAAGTTGGCCAATTACCAAGATATGTTTTTTAATTTATCCATCACACTATCTAGGTCCCCTCTAAACCCTATAATTTCCCTTAAACTATATCAACATCATATTTTTTTACCATGCCCTATAACTCTAACTTAAGTTGTTAAACTACCTCTAAAATACATAGATCATAAGTTCCAAAATCCATGTGATCCGTATGAGGATTTTATGGAGTTTATTAACCTTTCCTACATCTATGAGTGTTCAAACCATCCATGCACAAACTCTATGATGGTTTTATCCCCCAAAAAAGTGTACCAGTGGAATACACTAGTGCAATCATCTCATCAAGACAAATCGAACTACTACTATTGTGCACAAGGGTGAAAGTTTTGGCTTAAAAAGTGTACCGGTATAATATACTATTTCAATCCTCTCATAGATATGAATCCAATGACTACTAATTTGTATGAGGTAAAAAAAATCTAGACTTATTTTTTATACCTTGGTATTTTTTTCTTTTTTGTAAAAAAACCACACAAACCAAACTACAGTGATGAAAACATTCAATTCTCCTTGGATCAAAACTTATATTTTTTTATCAAAAAAATAAATGAAACCCTTGTATAAAAAAGGATTTTGTATAAAAACACCAACCTCCTAACTTCTGACTAGTGATGGGTGGGAGAATAGCTACAATAAGAATTTTGAATGCCAAAAATGGGTGGGAGGAAGGAGATATGCATCCTAACAATATTGATCTATTTGTGACAATTCTAGAAAAGGTAGATTTGGAAAAAGATCTTGACTCATTAGACAACATGAAAATTTAGTCAGTACTTAGGGTAGGTTCAATCCTAGGTCTACAAGTCACTATTTTTGATTCCACCAAAGGCAAAAAGCATTCCTTGTGGGTAGATTTGGTCACAAGTGAACGTCATCAAATAGCCTTGGAATATTTTTTTATGGTCCTTTAAGGTGAAATCAAGGAGTAAGCTTCAAAGTTCTAAATGTTGTCATTGATATAATCAATTCATATTTATCAAATTCTATCTTGGCTAAATTTAATGACTTGAGACCAATTATAGATTCTTTCCACCAATAGGCTAATCTCAAATGGAAACTAAAAAGGCAAATTGATATTGTAGCTATGCCCAAGAATTTATTTTTTCTCAACTTCTCCCATCTCAAAGAGACCTTAAGGATCCTCATGAGAGGGCCTTGGTTGATGGAAAAATTAGTTGTCAATATTCACAAGTGGAAGGTAGGACTTAACCTCAATATCTCAATCTCAGAGGACATTCTCATCTGGATTAGTTTTTTAGATCTTCCCCTTTAATTCTAGGTGTTAAAGGTCATTTTAGGGATTACCAGGGCTCTTGGCCAACCCATTTCCATCGATATGGTCACTAGATCTAGATGGAGGCTCCTTACAGCTAGGGTTTATGTCTTCACTCCCATTAACAAACCCTTAATCCACTCTATCAAGATCAAATCCAAGTATGGGATCTAGAAGCAAATAATAAAATTTGAAAGAGCGTCAGATATTTGTAAAATGTGTGATGTCTTAAATCACTTGACTAAAGAGTGCCCCCTAATCAATAAGGTATCCATTCCCCCTTCTCCCTCCTAGGTTAAAAATCCTCTGACTAAGCTCCCTCTTCCCTTCCCCCTTCCTCCCTTCCCCCTCCCTCTCCTCTTAAATATCCTCTATCCCCCTCTCCAAAATATGGTCCACTCCCTCATTCCCATTCATCTCTCTCCCTTCCCCCCAACCTATCCCCCTTCCTTCCTCCTCAAATCACCCCTACCCCCTCCCCCGAATTGGATCTAGCCCCTCTCACTCTAGGGAAGAAACTCTCTATTATTGACCCACTGAGACCCTCCATGACTCTGAGGATACTTATCTCTCCTTGACCCAACCCAGACCTAACTTCCCTGACAGGTTCCCTGAAAGAGCCTCATCTTGGTTTTTCTTCCCCTTTGAAGGTAGTTCTTGTTAAATCCACACTCATGTCCCCAATCAGTTCCCTTCCTTCTTGTAAGATCCTTCATGAAACCTCTATTCCTATTTCCTCTTTTACCATCACTTATGAATCCCTTTTGCTAGATAATGACCTAGTTTTGTAGGAAATTGCACCCTCTCAAGCCTTCCTCACTCTTTTTAAATCTTGTGGGGAGACCAAACTTATTTCCTCATTTAAAGGACAATGATTTTCCACTAGAAAAGGTGAATGCTCTGATTTATCCAAGGATTCATCTGAGGAAAATTGGGTGGATGTCCACCATAAAAATGATAAGAAAAAAGTAGAAGTTGGATCTGATTATAAATCCTTAGGAAAACCCCCATCCCAAAGCTCTAAGAGAAAATAAATAGATAGGAAGATTACAAAGGGTACTTAAATGGCCCTTAGACATTTCCTTAGTAATAAGAAATGAAAGTCATCTCTTAGAATATAAGGGGGTTGAACAACCCTAGAAAATAGAGGTTGGTAAGAAATTTAGTCTTAAAATATAAACTAGACATCCTTTTAATCCAAGAATATAAAATTACAGCTAAAAAAAATTTAAATATCAAATTTAAAATTTGGGACAAAGCATTTTGCAGTTGAAATAATTCCATAGGTGCTTTGAGAAGACTGGAAATCTTTTAAGATCATTTGATCTTGGAAGTTACACCCCTTCTTATAACTAAGACTCACATCTTTGTTTCCTTATTTGATAACTAGAATAAAAAAACTTGGGTCCTCACCAATGTGTATGGTCTGAACACTAGGATTTAAAGGAATAAGTTATGGAGAAACTTGAAAGACATAAGGAATCATTTTGAAAATATGAGTTGCATGGTGGCTGGAGATTTCAACTCTCCCTTATCCTTCGAGGAGAAGAAGGGTGAATCTGCACCCTTAATGATAGTATATTAGATTTTAATGAGTTTATTGCTAATGCATGACTTTTTGATGTGGATTTAAAGGGAAACTAGCTCACTTGGTCAAACTAAAGTCTAGAGGATAATATTATCCAAGTTAGACTAGACAAATTCTTAATTTCTCCTAATTAGATCCACAATTCCACTAGCTCCCTCTCCTCCCTCCCCAAAATTGGGTTTGATCATAATTTACTTCTATTCCAAAGTGATAATATGTCAAAATCTAAGGCTACACCATTTATATTTGAAAAAATGTGGCTCTCAAACTAGTCTTTGGAAGATTCCATTAAGGAATGATGGAAATTCTAAGTTCAAGGTTCAACCATGTATATCTTAGCCATGAAGCTTAGACATGTCCAGAACAATCTCAAGATTTAGAACAAAGAAGTATTTGGTAATATTTCCTCCCAAAAAATTCCATTGAGGAAGAAATACATATAATTGAATTAGAATTTTTTTTTGGGGCCCTTCTCCTTATTTTCAATTCAAAGAAAAGGAACTTCTCTATTGTTTTCAAAAATTGGAAGCCAAGGAAGAAACCTACTAGAGGTAGAAATATAGGAAGATTTGGTTAATGGAGGGTGATATAAATAATAAATACTTTCACACCTTAGCCTCTAAGAATCATTAACAGAAGCTCATCACAAAAATCAAAGGGGAGGATGGCACCTGATTTAGGAAGGAAAAATACATTGAATCCCAAAATGTTAACTTCTACAAACTCTCCTTGCTTTTGTTCCCCCCCAAGATGAGGACTTAGAGGATCAAGTGGTTAACCTTATTGAAAGGGTTATATCCCAAGAAGATAATTCCTCTATCCTCTCTCCCCCTTTGAATAAGGAGATTAGGGCTATAGTGTTTTCACTACAAGGGGATAAAGCCCTAGGGACCTGATGGTTTACCACCTTTCTTCTTTTAGGTTTTTTGGGATATAATTCATCATGAATTTTTCTTAGCTATAGTGTAGTTATTAAAAGTTGGCACCATGCTCTAAGACTTAAATAATAATTTCCTAGTGCTCATTTCTATGAAGTAGTGAGCCTCTTAAATGATAGATTTTAAACCCATCATCTTGTGTTCAACATTCTATAAAATCTGCACTAAAGGGCTTTCTCTAAAAATCCAACTTCAGCTAGATAAAATGATTTTAGACCAATATGGAGCTTTTATCTTCAGAAGGTAGATCTTATGTGGAATCATCATATCTCAAAATCCCATCTATTTGGTGTCTCAATCTAATCAGCAAGGCATGTTCCTCAAGCTAGACATGAACAAGACCTATGATAGGGTCTCTTTGCAATTCCTCAATAAAATTTTGATAAAATTCAAATTTAATCACTCCATCATAAATTTGATTTCCTCTTACATAACTGCCCCCATGTTTTCTATTATTATTAATGGATTTCTTAGGGGTTTCTTCTTATTAAGGAGAGGGATTAGATAGGGAGATCCCATATCCCCATTTTTTTTTATCATTTTGGCTGAAGTGTTGAGTAAACTTATTATCAAGGTGAGGACTTCCAACATTATCAAAGGTATCACAACTACCCCTAATACCAGTATGGTCAGTCATCAACAATTTTTAGATGACACACTGATGATGGGTGAAGCCTCGATCATTAAAGCTAGGTGTTTCAAGAAAATTATTTAAATCTATGAAGTGGTTTTTGGATAGAGATTCAACTTCCACAAAAGTTATCTTTTTTTCATCAATATCCCACTCAACCTCCAAGTCAAAATCTCTAAGATTCTAGGTTTTGTCATCAAGAATCGCCCTTCATAAAATATTGGTACTCCTCTATTTGTGGGTTCCATGAAATTGTATTTATAGAACCCTGTCATTGACTATATTTAGAGAAAGTTATTAGGATGGAAAGGGAATCTATTGTCTTAAGATAGAAAACTAAAACTTTTTAAGAGCTCACTTCAAAGCATCCTAGTTTATTTCATGTCTTTATTTTTCATACCTAGTAGGATTGAAAAACAAATTGAGCATATCCAGAAGAAATTACTTTGGAGAGGATCTGAGGAGAGATTTAGGTTTCTACTCATCTCTTGGAATAAATCTTGTCTCCCTACCTCAAAAAGAGGATTGGGGTTAAGAAGGGTTAGATCCATGAACCAAACCCTTCTGGCAAAGCAAGGATGGAAGGTGATCAAGGAAGATAACTAGTGGACCAAGATCATAAAGGATAAACACTTAAATTTTGGGGAAGGTCACTACTTTATTTCATAAAGTGGTCCAGATAATGGCTCAACATTATGGAAATCTTTGAAAGATGGAAAATATCTACTCAAAAAAGGCCTCAAATGGAACGTTGGTACGGGTAATAAAGTGGACTTTTGGCAAGACCCCTAGATCAAATCCCCTTTAGCTTCCTCCTTCCAATATTTACAATTAATATTCTTAACAAAGACATTCAACCATAAGGTGTTATATTATTAGGAAGAGAATAATGGAAGGAATAAGTGGAAACTTCTCATAAAAGATGATCTAAACTAGTAGCAAGCTCATCTCCTACATGACTTAAACATTTCTCTCCAACACATTCATATCAACTTATTCGTAAAGGAGGATGCTCTTATTTGGAAACATGATCCTAGTGGTATTTACTCTATCAAATATGGTTATGTCTCCCTTTGGGATCAAGTGGAAGTTGATGATAACTGGAATGATCTTTGGGTAAAAACTTCATCCCTAAAATCAATGGTTTCTTTTAGTTTGTGGCTCAAAACAAGATTTTAACTATGGATAATTTGGTGTGAATGGGTATTCATTTTCCTAATAAGTGTGATCTTTATAGATGGGAAGATGAATCTATTAAACATCTATTCCTTTCATATTCCTTTGCTTCTTCCATTTTTTAGTATTTCTTTAGTAGGCCTAACTTTTCTTAGGCTACCCCAAGATCCATTAAGGATATGATTACTCAATAGAAGCCACCCTAGGAATATCCTCTGTTAAATTTTTTGTGGAATCTAGCTCTTCCCCGCATTTTTGGGTGTATTTAGAAAGCTAAGAATTCTTTTATTTTTGAAAACTGTAGACCCAATCCTTCCTCCATCTCTAAGAGGATAATGGCCTTTATTCTTGAAAATTGGTCATCCTTCACCTCCTCTTTTGACCAATTGAGCTCCCCTATATTCTCCTAGATTCTAAAACACCTCAACCTTATCATACCTATAAAGTCTCATGTGAAGGGGGTTGATAGGCCTAAATTTAAATGGTTGCATTCTCTTCCCTCCTAGTTTAAGATGAACATTTATGGGGTAAAAAAATGGAACCCAGGCCTAGTAGGAGTGGGAGGTGTGACCGAGGATTATTCAAGGAATATCATAGTAGCTTATGCAGACCCATTAGGGATCTAAACAAATCATGTCTCAAAATATAAAGCTATACTTTGGGGCATTGAAATGGTAGTCAACCTTAGCATGAAATTCCTCCAAATTTAAGGTGACTCAATGAACATTATTAATTGTCTAAAAGGCCTTTCTTACTCTTAATGGAATATTTCTAGAATCATTGATGATTCAAAAAACTTGTTGGCCCTTTTCAAAGGGGTCTCCATAGTACATGTTTATAGGTAGGGTAATAGGTGTGCCAATTGTATATCCAACCTTAGGGTCTAAATGAGTTATTTCATTAGTTAGCATGAGAGTGATTTTCTTGATGATGTCATCTTGATTGTTGAATCAAAAAAAGGAATGCACCCCATATTGTCATGATGATTTTTGTAATGATGAAAAAAATATAGATTAGGAGCCTTGATTTTAATACATGCAAATAAATTATAATTATGGCCTTGCACATTTAGTTCATTTTGGGCTCACATCACATGTTCATATTTGGCTCTCTTTTCCAAAATCTATCCATCTCCTTCCCTAAGAACTTGAACAATAAAGCTTGTATAAGTAGTCTACAATTTCACAAAATGGCCAAGGTTAGAGATCAATTTGAACCTATTTTTTGCTCCAACATCAAGGAAAATTAATACGTGCGACATAAAATAGTCAAGGGTGGTTTGGAATCCTTCATAGAATGACTTATTTTTCATGACACAGGGCTTTCCAAGGACTTCACTCATGGTTGGAAAGATCATGAAGTCTAAATGCATGGCTTGAGAATCTTGATCACAGAAGATCTCATTGGAAAAACTACTAGGATGGACTATAATAACATCAAAGCTTTGAAGGACAAGAAGAGAAAGTAGGAGTTTCTAGGCATTTTCTTTAAAAAGGAAAAAAAGAAACCCAAGATTTTGACTCAAAAGGGTTTCATGAGGTTAGAACTACCAAGGAAATGACTTGAAGTTTGCCTTCAAATTATGAGGTATATAACTTTAGAAGGTAAACACACTATGATTTTTTCCCATCACTTCCTCCATCCTAATCATTTTAAAGGTCATATAATCAACATTCCTTTTTTTCTACTACAATACTTGGAAGCCTTAGTGTTGAACTTTAAGAAGAACCCTTTGGCTGATTTAACTCACAAAGGGTTGATATTATTTCTAATAAAGTGAGGGGAGCCATAGTGGTTCAAGATCATCACTAAGGTAATTGATATCCCTAATGAGAAGGAAAACACTAAAGAAGGGAAGATTATTCTACTAATTTAGATTCTAAGAATGAACAGGAGGAATAGAATGTTGGGGACTCTACTAAGTAGGCATAGGAGGAGCCCAAACTAGATATGGGGAGTCTAGTCTATATCCATCCATTAGCTAGTAGAGGTAGAGGGGTTACCCTTTCCAATGACAAGGTGTAAATCATGAATTATTTCCACAAGTTTCACATGAAGATATCTATCTATAAAATCCTATGTATTGAAATTGAGGATGAGTTTGAGAAGTTAAAAAGGATCCTGAGCTAAGAGTTAACAACCATTAATCTAGGAAAGGATCATTCAATTCACAGTCTATAAGGCAACAAATCAACTAACAGTGGTAGAGAGGAGGAGGTCAACCGAGTTCTTGAGGAGGAGAAAGTGGAGATCTAGTCTACTAGCCTCAAGCATAAAATATAAGAAGAAGATAAGGACTAGTTCATCAGAAGCTATACTAGAGGAAGGAATAACAAATGTGATGGTAATGAGATGAATAAGTTGGCCTTTTATTCTAAATCAAAATAGTATGTTTTGCTCTATCTCTTTTTGTTTAGTCTTAGGTTTTTTGGCTAAATCTTGGCATAAGTTTGGTGGTAGGAGGTTTTAGTTGTTAGGTTCATCTTTTGCTCCTTTTCTATCATGTTGCTTTGTCATGTCTATATTCTGAAGTTCTTATGTAAATGGAATGGGCCCCTTCAACCCAATCTTTAATTGATCAAATTAAAAAATATATATATATTTTGGCATATTAGTGCTCTAAAAAAATTATGCCATAGAAAATTACCCAAATTGAATCTATGATACCACTTGTAAGGAAATTACTTAGATGATTTGCAATAATAGAATTATATATCATAGAATTAAGATTAGAATAAGTAGATCCACAACAATAATTTGTAAAAGACCAGAATAACTAAACATTATGACTGGGCCATTTCAAAGAGGTAACCTCCCTAAAAATGAAATAAGAACAAAATTCATAATATGATGATAAAATACCAACCACTAATTCTTATATATACTCTACTTAGCCATGGTTATTCCACAGGTAGACCATATTAATAATATTGAGAAATGCAACCAGTTAATATGAAGGTGTGTAAGCCACAAGTCACCCACACATCTCCCTAGACACACTATAGGTTAAAGGCATATAATTGCATACATTTTACATTATTTTTATCCCATTTATTTCTTGTTTAATCTTGTGTTCACTTCCTAGATGTTAAACTCATCCTTTACTTTATCAAATCTTATCTCTCTTATCCCTTCTAAAATTTGTTAAATCTCTAGTTAAACTTTCATATACAACCACATTCTTACCTTACAAATATCTATTCTTCCTTAGGTTTATGGATCCAATATTTTCATTAGATATTGAACATTTTAAGTCCTATATAACTTTGGCCTACCTACTTTGAATTTTGGAGGAGTCGTTGCTTCAATTTGTGATCATCTTCATGTTGTGTTATGCAATTTTGGAGAGGAGATTTCATGAATTGGAAACAAGTTCTTTTCCTATATAGATCAATCTAACCACTGTTAAACTACTATTTTATTAAATATTATTTACTTATAACTTTATTTTATTTTTATCCTCTTGTCTTATAGTTCTAATGGTTGTGATTAAGTAAACAAGGAGTTAGTATACCTGAGGATAGTATACTCATTATAACAATATTTTGCCTTCACTTGGTCATCACCATTGATTAAGTTGGGGGTTTTCAATTTCAGCTCAAATTTACTTATTATATTATCTATTCATTAGATTAAAAATTATATTTAGAAAACATAAAATAAATTGAAAATAAACTCTTCTCATCTCTCTCTTTTGTACCAAAAAAAATGTTTAAACCTTTAAATTTTACTTGCATGTAGAAAGAGTTATAAG
The DNA here is from genome assembly GCA_037957365.1 of Torreya grandis. NCBI lineage: Eukaryota > Viridiplantae > Streptophyta > Pinopsida > Cupressales > Taxaceae > Torreya > Torreya grandis. Next base: position 17,482 of record JARHVA010006551.1, on the reverse strand, counting down.
CACATAGTTTTCATTAAAAAAATTTATAGGTTATTTAAATTTATTCATCATATACATCCACTTAAAAATGATTCACACTTAGTTTTAGAATAATCATAAACACACACACAGACCTAAAAAAAACTAGACAACCTAGACAAAGGAAAAGCTTACACCATAGATCTGATTTTATTCATGTGTATAAGAAAATAATTCCATCATAAATCATAAAATTGGAATTTTTAATTTTTAATTATCATTCAATCTTACAAATAGTCATTTAAAACTAAAAAAAAAAAAAAAAAAATAGTTTATGGCTTGCATGTGCAAAAGAGTTTATAAATACTTGGAAGTTGTAATCTCTAGGGTTTGGATCTGATTTTAAATTTACATGTTATAAATTTTTACTTTCATAATGGATTCATTAATTTATATTTGAAATTTATAAAAAGGAAAAGTTTCACTTAGCTTGTATATAGGTAAAATCTTGTATCTAGAAAAGGGTAAAAATCAATACTTGCATCTCTAGTCTAGATTTAAATTTTAGTATTACATGCATCAAAGTATATTTGAAAAGAAACAAAAAAATAATATTTAATTCTTATAGTATTAAAAAAAATTTTAATAATTTTAAATTAATTTCAATTTTATATATTAACATAGTTTGATTTTGTTACAAAATATTGACAAAAACTAGAAAAAATATAACTAGTTAAGCCTTGTCAAGACTAGTAAAATCCCCAAGCTTTATTTTAAACATCTATAATGGGAATAAAATATTTAATACCATTTCACATACAATATATACATGTAATTAATCAATCACATTATTATCTTTTGACATTTCATGACACTTCCATAACATCTATACCTCATTAGAGTTAGTAACTTTCCTAGGTTTATATTTCTCATTCTTGGTAGAAACATTCATAGTGACGTCGACATAGATCTTAGAAATAAGGTTTTACATTCCACTCTCATTACCCATATCATAATTTTCCAACTCAACATCCTTGATGATAAATATCATGTGCAAGTGAATCACATCATTGTACCCATTCATATGCGAGGTCACCAATATAATGATCTCAAAGTCTAGACCTTCATCACTCATATTTTATTTCTCATAATACTACCTTAGTAATATTTTCATTCACATTGCATATGAAATTAATAAAATATCTAAAATATTTGATCATATCCCTAGAATCATCTAACCTAACTATACCTAGTTCATTATCCTTAGCATTGACTAAGAACTTCATTACATTGTCCTTATTAACATTGGAGCACCATGGAGTTATGTTTCCCATCATTTAGTCACTCTCAATGATAAATTTGATGTTTAAAAACTATTTTGGTATCATCATGTGCATCCTTTAACACATTTTATTATCTCTACCTAATCTCCCTATCCTCTATACCTAATCATTCTAATCATCTCTTCATCTACTATCTTGGCCACTCATTGAGAATTCAAGTGCACAAGTTTGGCATACTAATTTTCATGTGTAAAAATATGGTGGAATTGATGTGAAATTCACATCCTTTTGTAAATTCCTCCCTTTTCTCTATTTCTCCTATTGTCCCTCTTATTCAGATTATGTGGGTATTTATATACCTCCTCAATGTGTCTAGTCATGACATATTTGACAAAACCATATAATTTGAGACCTATAGAAGGAGCCTTCAACCTAGTGGTGAATCCTCCCTTCATAGTTGTAATAACAACACTTATGTGAAAAATGTGGAAACGTAATATAAAAACCACCCTTTTAACTCACATACTAGATTAGGGATAGTGTTACATGAGGTGTGAGAACCATATGAACCCATTAAAAATCACCCTAATTCTAATAACATCTAATTCACTAGTGAAAGTGTGACCAACCCTCACATTGTAAAAAGACCACTAGTTATTCTACCAATCTAAGTTACTTAAACTATAACCAAGTATGATCAATGCATTGATATAATTTACAAACCATAATATGGGTTAAGTAGTTTTTAGTGCATTTTCATCCCCACACCAACAACCAAAACATTATAAACCCATATGAGCAACACCCAATGGATCCTCTAAATAATTCTAACCTAAATTAATTTATTGGTGATCATCGAATCATACCTCCTGAGCTTACTACTAAGAATGTCACCAGAACCACCACTACTTCCCCAAATGAACTCATCTTAACTTTGGTTGGTGACATTCAATATTTATAGAGTAACCAATAATCTCTAAACTAATGGTTGACCATAAAAATTCCTAATTAATTCCATTCTTCCCCTATTCCCATTCTAATGGTAACTTACCAATCATCATTGTATCCATATAACTCTCATATTGTCAATCATGCCTTGATAAAATATACTTGGGACATATATACTCATGGCATCCCAAATATAGTAACTTTTAACATTTAAAAAGAATATCAACCTCTTCTTTAAAACATTATTATAAGTTTTTATACCTACACTCCTAACAATGTGGTGATCAACACCCCACCACCCTACATCCCTCTAAGTTATGTGGTTTCCAATATCCCACCCACATACATTCCTCCTTTAAATTAACTAAATCCTTCTCCTTCATCTAATCTTCTTTCACCCTAATATCACATTTATTCTAAGTCCACACAATCAGATAAACATTTTATAACTTACTAAACACCACCTTATCAAACTCATTTTACTTCTAACATTTTTCCACCCACTTCTTGTCTAAATCCCTCTCTTCAATCCCATCCCACCATGCCTTTATGTACTTAAATACTATAGGGCCCTATGTTTAATATATTAAATATCCCATTAATCTTAGTATATGAAAAGTTATTTTACCTCATCCCCTACCTAACTTCCCTAAATTCAAAGGATAAGGAGATCACAATGTGCATGTCAAGGCATATGTTATTATTATTAAAAAAAAATTGCCTTGGGATGGAGTAGTTTAAAAATATATTCCCAAAACCCTTCAATTAATTTCCCTATATTGGTATTATTTCCTCCCTAAGGGGTCTATACATTCCTTACACCAATTCATGGTCAATTTTGTAAAATATTTTGATATGACAAAGTTTCTTAAGATTGGCATATGATTGTGCTTACACATTAATCAAGAACATAATGAATATATTTCCCACTTCATCATAAGATTGAAAAAAATCTTATATTAATTTTCTAGTGTGCCACACATATACCAAAGATAACTATGTGATATTTTTTTACACTCCCTTAAAAAATAAACAAGGGAGGATGTTAAAAATTTCCCTTATTAGTCCTATAAAGAAGTGCTTGAAAGTGCTATAAGAATTGACCAATATACCATTGATAGTGAATGTAGAACCTATGGAATAAATGGTAAGGTAGAAATCCCAAATTAAAATAATGTGGGTTATCAAAAATGTAACCAAAGTAACCCCAAAAACCAAGGTCCTAAGGTTATAAATAGGAATAATAATGCCATTACGTATGGTGTGATGAACCAAAATAAGAGGCCAAATGTTGTCAATAACAACCCTCCTCAACCCATGAACAATAATAATAATAGTATAGGTATGAGTAAATATAATCCTCAACCCATAGTTTATGTGGTTTATTTTAACCATCCTCTACCCATACAATGTAATTTCAAAATATGCCTCCAAACTAGTTCCAACATGTTGACCATTATCCTCAATATCAAAATCAACAGTTTCATCAAGGAAACAACCCACAATAATTTGGTCAACAAAACCAAAATGAGAGGCCCAAGGATTACAATCCCAATGTCTAATACCTTTTCCATAAAGGTTTTGGACACAATACTCATGTCTATATGGAATATAAAAAGTTCATCCAAAGACTCCTTGAAGACCAATGACAAAATTTGTAGACATGGTTTGAGGAAATGTTAATGCAAACCCTCAAGCCCTAGAAACCAATCATGTGACACCACAAAATTTCAAATTGGGAATATATCAAAATCCCTTTATATACCATTAGTGGTGTGCCATCTAAAACTAACCAAAAGATAACCAAACCAATCATCCTCAATCGACCGATACTCATGATAGTAATATCTCTACCTATAACTTAGTCAACACTAATGTGGTTCCCTAATTAGGACCATAAGGGAAAACTCTATTGATAACAGTTGTGTCAATATAAACTAAATAGTATGAAAACATCATTACTCACACAAGAGAGTATCAAACTACAACCCTTTATATGACAAATTTATTAGATGTTAATACCAAACCAAAACCTATGGGGAACTATGACATAATTTATAACCTCAAAAATATAATTTACCATATATCTTTCTTGCACTTTATCAAAAACTCTCCTTCCCATCATTTGGCATTACCTGATGCCTTGGTATGGGTCCTCCTAGCCAATGTCATGCCTCTATCCCTGGCTTAGATCAATCACATTGATTTTGACATGTTCCCACTTAGACAAAACTTGAGAGATGTTGGTTACTTTTTTTAGCCTCAATATCCTACCCCTAGATTCTAAAATGGACATAAAGGGAGATCCATATTTGTATCTACAAGTATGGATCTATAATAACTATATATAGAGATTGATGGTTGATGATGAGGTGGTTTTCAATATAGTCCCCTTTTCATTTCTCTAGAAACATAGTTATATAAAAACCAATTGCTCTACTATTAGGAACACTTTTCAAGGCTATGATATCCTCAAGTCTACCTTGATAGGAACCATTGTGCTTCTAGTCACTTTGGGTCATAAGCTCTTATTGACATAATTTTATGTAATTGATAAGGATATGAACTAAAATATGATCTTAGTAGACCTTGGATTCATAGGATAAAGGTAATCCCTTCTAACCAATTCTATCAAATTAGGTTATTTAATTTGGGAAAACTCTTTATTTTTAAAGGGGAACCCAAGCCCTTTAGCATTATTATGACCATGCATAAGCAACCAAGTCTGCACATTGAATATAACTTGCCCACAAATGGTGTTGTGAATCCTAGAAATTTAGTTGAAGTCAAATATACTTAAGCACCCAAGGTTATTATCTTAAAGATAGGTGTTAAAATCCTAAAAATCCCATCAAATAAAAATCCTAAAGACAAAGGGGTCAAAATAATGGAAAAGGTGAATATCAAAACCCCTACCATAATAGAAGTCATCTTGACCATGTCTAAAAATTATATTATCAATATCATGGATAAATATCAACTCATTACACTCCTATTTTACCCCCATGGAATCTTCACAAATATCAAAACCTAGAATCCCAAGAGAGACTAGCTAACATACTTGATATTTACATGGTTGAGATCTCAAAAAATTGAGAAATTTACCCTAAGCAGGATGATGATTCTTCCTTTATGAAATATACATGGACCCTTAACTATGATGGGGTAAAATTTTATCTTGGCACAAAGGTAAGAGTCCTCCTAATATTCCCTAAAATAAGTATCATACCATTTGGATTCAAACTAAACTTTGAATGCACAAATAATGGGGTAAAGTATGAGTCCCTAATGTTAGGAATCTTATTTCAAAAATATTGAGTGTTTAAAACTCAATTATATAAGGTGACTCATAATTAGTGACTAACCAAGTTTCAAAAGTCTACCAAACTAAATTTTAATATCTTCATCTTTATAAGAACACAATACATGAGTTTGCCAAGGCTTTTGATTTTGTTTCCATACATGCCATTCCTAGTGAAAGTGATCAAATTTTTAATTCCATGGTTGCTTGCTCTTCTATTTTTATTTCTCATTTAAAGATACTAGAATCAAGTTTTTTAGTCTTTATCAATTCTAAACCCCTTGTCCAAAATGCATTAAATAACCAATCATTTACCTATATTAGAAAAGGCGATGCTCCTTTAGTCCTTAAGTTCATTGAAAATTATGAGGTTGCCTTATAGTTCCTATGAATTTGTGATGACCTTCCATCATCTCACCACAAAAAGGGATTTTATTTCATTTTTTTATCTCATTTCTTCCCTTGGGTCATATTAATATGATTCTTACTAGAATATAAAATGTTATCTCTCCTTTGATGAAGAGTTTGACCTCTTTGATGATAAAAATGAGGAGTTTTATCTTCCTCCTTCTCTAGAAAAATTTGAAGAATGGAATGATTCGCTAATTAAGGAGACCATATACATTAACATAAGGAAAAAAAATCCCTAGGATACTCAAACTATGGTTTTCATTCTCACCTCAAGAGGTAGAATAACATGAAAAGTTACTTACCAAAGTTTCCAAATCCTTTTCCTTTTCTATTGTAGACATGAAAAATATCCAACCTGAATTAGTTTTCCATAACTTAGTTACCATGCCTGATACAAAACATATAAACAAAATATTGGGTCAATCAAACCCAATTTTGCATTAATGGTCAAATAATAGGTCATTAAACTATTAAAATTAGGTATCATAAATCCCTACACTATTCTAAATGGATGTCCAGTATCACCCACATTCTAAAAAAACATTAAAAAGTAGGACATGAATCAAATTATGTGATATAAATAAATAATGTTGTAAGGATGATTTACCTCTTCCATCCATTAATGTTATCATTGGTCCTATTACATGTTATGAGTTTTTATCCCTAATGGATTGGTTATCTAGATATAATAATATTCAAATTTTGTAATAAGGTCAAAGCAAAACATACTTTATTACACCATGGGGAACCTTTTACTATGTATTCATGCCCTTCGGACTTAAAAAAATTAGGACAACATATCAAAGGGCCATGACCCATATTTTATATGATCTTATCCATAAGTTACTAGAGGTTTGTGTTGATGATATTCTTGGAAAGGAAAGATGAAGAGTTGAATAGTTATGTCTTACGTATCATTCTAATGTGTCTCATTGACTATGGAGTCATCCTTAATCCTAAAAAAAAGTGTGTTTGGAGTCTTAATTCAAAAAATTCTTAGTTACATTATCTCCCATCATGAAATATACATAGATCTATGCTAAAATTTATGTGATCTTACATATGTTACCCCATACTAATGAGTCAGTAATTAGATCATTCATGGGGAAACTAGGGGTGATTTATAGATTTTTACCTGATCTTACTTACATAGTTCATCCTATTGATAACTTTCTCAAAAATTAGAGTGGTTTCACTTAGATTAATTTTACCAAGAAGAATTTGAATCAAAAATGCATTTTCTCATGTATCCCCTAATGCTCATGGTGCCTAATATTTTCAATCCCTTTATACTTTACATAATTTAGAATATGGTATCCTTTTCCTATATGTTAGCCCAAGAAGATTACGATGGCAAAGAATGAGCCATCTAATTAATTATTCACACTCTCAATTATGAGACTCATTGTACATAAGTATAAAAAGAGTGTTTAACCAATCTATTTATAACCAATAAATTACAAAATTACATGCTTAATCAAGAAACAAGGGTCATAGGGAGATCCTAAATCTTATGAACATTCTTAACCCAACCAACCCTCTCGTAGAAGGCTAAGAATTTCTTCACACTTTTTAGTGAATTTGATCTTACTTATGTCAATTAAAAGTCTATTAAGGGCTAAATTATTGATAATTGGTTATTTGATTCCCTTTAGAAGTTAGTTGTCTCATTAGAACATATTTTCTTGATGAATTGATATGATATATAAAGAAACCTATGATCATCTCATCTCCTTGGTATCACGATATTATAAACTTTTTAATTGATTGTACTTATCTCAAGGTTGTTAATTCACAATATAAGATTCACCTTTAATTTATTATATCTAAATATGTCATTATTGAAGAGGTTATCTATTGTAAATATTTTGATAACATGTAATTGAGATGTCATAATCAATAGGAGTCAGAATATGTCCCTGTTCATTATTATAGTGGTGTTTGTGATGGACACTTCAATGGCCATTTGATTTCCCATAAAATCCATGGTATGGTATTCTGTGTCCCACTCTTGAACATAATTCCATTGAATATGTAAGGAAATTCAATAAGTGTCAACATTTTTCCCACCATATTTGCATTCCTCCCATGTCACTTTAGCCCATTGTTACTCCATGGCCCTTTTCTAGTTGGGGGATAAACTAAGTTGGAAATATTTCTCCTACTTATTTATATGGCCATAAATTAATTATCATGGCCACTTAATATTTCACTAAGTGGGTAGAGGTTATATTACTAGATATGTGATCTCAAAGTTCATCTTAAATTAGATCATCTACAGATTAGGGTTCCCACAAGTCATCATCATAGATAATGGGTTCCCTTTTAAGAATATTTAGATGTGTGAATTATGAAATAAATTTTCTATCTCTCACTACATAAATTTTATTTATTATTTATAGGCCTATGGATAAGCCAAGGCCACATACAAAACTCTAATGTCAATCCTAGTCAAAATAATTAAAGATAACAAAAGAGATTGACACCTTTAGATTTATCCAATATTATGGGCCTATAAAATGATTATATGAATTCCCATGAGGGAAATCTTATATTATATTATCTTTAAATATAAATATAATATACCCAACTAAGTATAAATCCTTAACCTACACATCTCTTTTCAAGGTCTCCTTGATTACAAAGAGTATTGAAGCACATGGTTAGAGTATTTAGATACCTTAGATGAACCCTAGCTTGAAAATGCACAAAATATCATTACCTACATGGACTGTATGGCCTAAAAAATCAATAATAATCTTTAGGAATATCCCATATAAGTAGGATACCTTATCTTGAGACTTTATAGTAGAATAGATAAAAATAAGGGAGAATGTCATAAATATCAACCCAATTAGCCTTGGCCCATATCTGGTGATTGAATATTTCAATATTGTAGCTGATTAGTTGTCTAATTTAGAGGGTAAATATTTTGGTGAGTCTATAAGCTCCTTACACCTCAAAAAATTCTACATATATCCATTTCATTTCACATTTTCCTCTTTGCATTTCCATTGTTTGTGTGTTTTCATGCATATCAAATGTTTTTTTAGTGGTTATTTAACTGTGATTTCACATGAAAAAAACTTCTAAATTATAGAATTATATTCCATTTCATTTTCTTTATCACCCTATTCCCTTTAAAAAAAATAGAATAAAAATGACATAGGTTCTTGTTTTACTTATTATGATCATAGTATGCCTTATTCATGATATACTTATTCACAATCTTAGAACCCTCTAGCCTAAAACCTAGTCTAGAGGCTTATCTATGTTAAAATCTTTGTTACAATTCCCTCTAAGCAAAAAAACTTGAATGCTCAAAAATAGGTAACCCTACTTACTTACCTTCATCCTTGATGATGAGCCCTTGTATCTAACTAGTTGCATAGAGCCAAGATTTGAGGGTAAGGACTTTACAATGTGTGTGTGTGTGTGTGTGTGTGTGTGTGTGTGTGTGTGTGTGTGTGTGTGTGTGTGTGTGTGTGTGTGTGTGTGTGTGTGTGTGTGTGTGTGTGTGTGTGTGTGTGTGTGTGTGTGTGTGTGTGTGCGTGTGCGTGTGCGCGTGCACACATGTGCATGTGTGTGTGTGTGTGTGTGTGTTTATGTGTGTATATGAAAGAAACTAGCTTAGAATGTAAAATCTCATGAAAATCAAGTCAATTTCAAATATTTTCCCCCTTGCTAATCCTCAATTATGAGATCTTGCATCTCACTAGTTGTGTGGGGTTAGAATTGGGTTAGATTCCCTTACTTTCCTACATCTAGATTTTAGTGGTAGCCTATGTGTCTTCCTATTCATATGAGACTACATGTATAATGCATAAAAAATTAAAGCAAAAATCTAATTTAGATTAGAAAGTGTGACAAAATAATATCAAAAAAGATTGTCAATATACATATGTCGAAAGGAGAACTCTATCCCATTGATCAGTTTTGTCATGAATAGCCACCTCTATACTAAGGCAATAAATTTAGTGTTTTATAATTTTGATAAAGAATTACAAACTCCCCTTTGATCATAAGGATTAGGTCAACTTTTTTGATGTGTGTTTTTTCTATTTTCACTATCTCACCATATATCATATTTCCCTTTCTTCCCTTTGCTACAAGCTAAATTCATTTTGTTATCTAAACAAAGTAGCTTGATCATTACCTTCAAAATAGTCATGAGTACACTAGTAAAGCATTTATCTTATTTACACCTACATATATTTTTTTTCCACATTTCAAATATATAATCATTTTAATAGAATTATCATCATAAATACAAGAGATATATGGTACATCATCATGTGTCTAATCAAATAAAGTGCATAAAATGATAAAGTAACATAAAAATTAAAATCAATGGTACATCATGATAAGTCATCAACATAATCCAAAGTATCTCTCTATATATGTAATAAAATTTGAGTTTATACATAATTTTATAATTTAAATCACATTTGTAGAGGTAAAATGTGTCTAAATATATCAAAAATCCAAAAAAATAGGTATTTATGTATACTAAGTAACTCTAGAGTCTTGTTGGAGGCTATTATTGTCCACCTCCATAATTTATGTGTCTAGTGCTCTTGCTCCTCCTCCTCATGTGAGAGAATGCTGATGTTGAGGATTATCATGGGCTATGGTTCCTAACCTATGCCTTCCCCACTCTTACTATTGTTACTACATTCATCATCATCTACTCATAATTATCAATTTGACTACTTTTTAGCTCAATTATGTCATTGTGAATCTAAAGCTCCAAAATCTCAAACTTAATTTACAAAAATGAATTCTATTTTTTGTAAATTTTTGAAATATATAGTCAATTAAATAAGTAATTTTATTTTAAAAAATTTCCATTTCTAGTAATTTCTATTTTCAACTTATATTTTCTCATTATTAGGGCATATTTGTCATCTTACTAACCCATAGCATGTCAAATGCTATCATTTTTTAACATTTTATTTCTCTTAGCACTATTGTAATGCATGTTTTTCATTTCCATTTTGTCAAGTTCATGACACCTTGGCCCTAAAATTATTCCTCTGATAGGATGGATCAGGTAGTATCCTTACTCCCATGTACACGGTAAGTAAATGTGTCCATGATTTGATTAATTAATATGTTTTCCACTTCTTCATTAAAGTTGCACTCAATTCTCATTTTTTCCCATAGGTCAAGATGGTGTATCTATTGGATTTGTTTTATGACATCAGTAAGGTAAGATTTATAACCCTCCTTTTATATTTGATACACCAATTCTTAATAAAATACCCTTGATAATTCATGACAATGTGTCTTCTTGAGGAGAAAATATGTACACACCCAAAAATTACATGATGCAACATTTATAAAAAATATAATGATGATATAGGGACCTATACCTATATATATGCTTAGACCCAAATTTATTGGGGTCATTATGTCTTTTATATGCTCTTTGACCCCTTTTTAACCTCTAAAATTACTTGTTTTTGAGTTATTTTGCCTTAGTTTTTACTTTGTTTTTATTGTGACAAAATGATCGGTCACCTTAATGTAACCTTTGCCAATGCCAGTTTCATAAATTGGCATGATGAAAGCATTACATAGGTGAAATTTTCATAATACAATGTGGTAGTTTCATCATCGATCACAATAGTATCATCTTTACCACTTGCATAAGGCAGTGTGATGTCAATCCACAACTTGCAAACCATTTTGATTTTTGGTATAACTCATTATAAACTTATTTAAAACTCAAAAAATTCATCTACCTGATCTATGTTCTTATACCAAAATTGATAGCATCTTCATATAATATATTTGTTTAACTTAATTCATAGATTGGTCTTATCATAACCAATGAGTCTATTTATATTTCAAAATTAAACTTTGACTTCCAACTTATCAATGATATTTCCTTTGCACAGACTTTTATCCTCCTTATTATTTATGTCTGAATTATTTTCTTCATTGTTATTTTTCACTCTTTACTCAGGACTCAAAATAGACTTGTCAATGTTATTCTCAAGAACTAGCATATGAAGATACAAAACTCATGGTTTACCAATCCTATTATAGGTCAAGAGGAATTAACAATACAAATTCTTAAATTTAATTCTTATAATTAATTTCTCCTTTTTTTTAATAGCTCCTCCTCATACTGTCTTAAATTTCATCAATAACTTGACTATTATAAATAATTTATAATTTATATAGACCTAAGAGGCAATAATTACAATAAATTTAGTTTTGCAAGTTTGAAAAAATCCACCTATACTTAAAGCAGGTCCACCTAGACTTTTATATTTTAAATAAAACTTTCCCAATCCTTTCTTACCTCATCAATAGCTTACAATAATGAATCTACCTTCCACAAGATCGATCACAAACTATAAAAGAGTGAGAGTACCATCAACATGAATATTATTTTTATCTATCAAGGATCAAGTTTAAACTTCAATATATTTTATGTGCACATCCATATATGAAACCAAATTCTTAGCCAATTTGGGAAAGAACTCATTTACAAAGACAATGTGATAACATTGTATCACATTGCACACCAAACTAATAATATTTATGATAACCAATTTGATCCCCTACTATGTGACGTGCCTTCTTAATCTGCATACCAACTTTTGTGTTCCTTATTAGTACTTGAAGTTCTACAATCTTAATTACAAAATTCAATTTGATCCAGTATTACTTGAATGGTGATTCACAAGTTTAATGATATTTACTCAAACATAGTCTTATTCATTTCTTAAGAAAAGCAACTGTGCTCTAGAAGGTGAATCTCTTTGGTGCAAATTTGGATTGTTTTAGCCAACACTTCCTTTGACTCAATAACTAAGTTGTTGAGCCTATGTTGGCTTATATGCTCTACAAACTGTCTAACTGACCTGCACTCAAATTCTACCCTAATTTCAAACAAATTTCTTAGCCATATGTAGGATATTAACAAAAAATATATTGAATGCTACAACATTCATAATATTTCAACATTCATCTTTGGATCTTAGAAAATAAAAACAAATACATAGAACTTTCTATTCATTTTTCAACCAATACACATAAAATTAATACAAAATGTATTTGGTCATTATTTTGACCCTATCAATTTTGCTTTGATATTTTATAATTATTAAAAACGTGTACAAGTTCTTAGAGGACCACCGATTATAGAATAGAAAATTTGTACGTGTTTCATTTTCAAACAATAAAAAATAGAATACTAGGATTAACAAATCAATTCAAAACACTATACCAAAAGAAGTCCAAAACCCAACCGATCTAGACAGTCCAAACAATTATGTCACTAGTTCAAATGAAAATCTATATGAATAGAATAATAACTTCTTTATTCACCTTTTTGAGCATGGTCATTTATTCTAAAGGGACTATGATAATATTTACATAGGCTTAAAGGTCTTGTTTCTACTTCTTACCCCTTCTTTTCTCACCTTTCTACTCTACTCCCCTCTATTCATCCTTCTCTTTATCTTTATATGATTGGTCTTAACCCTATTAACATGATGAGGGACTTATCATATAAACTTAATTTGAGATGAGAATTCATCCAAGATTCTCTCATCCCCATCTTATCCTTGTTTTCTTTAGCCTTTATCTAATTTAAGGATGTGGTCTTACATAGGGTGGAAGTAGAATAACATTTACTACATGTTTTTACATTTGTAGAACCCCTCCATAAGATTCATGCCCTTTAGAGATGGGCACTATCTATTTTACAAGTCTTCCCAAATTTGAATTTTCAAATATAATATTATAGATTGAAAACTTCAACTTCCCATTTCAAGGCTCAATACCAATAAATGAAGCTTCTAAAGATTTTTATTTAAGTTCTAAGTATCTTTTAAGATTGTTATAAGACTCTTTACATCATAAGTTAGCCTATTTACAAGATTTATAAATTTTCCCTTGTTTCTCCTGCATCATAGTGGTTTCATCATCATTTACATGTTTTAAATTTAGTTTCATAAAATTAATTTTCATGAATTTTTCATAATTTTGATCATGTTTCTTGTGTGTTTTCTCTTGCGTTCACTTCGTAGATGGTCCAACTCAACCCTAATTTTTTTTATCAAATCTCATCCCTTTTATTTCTTCTAATATTGGTTTAATATCTAGTTAAACTATCACATACAACCTCTTTATTACCTTCCAAGTATCTCTACTTCCTTAAATTTATGGATCCAATATTTGTATTAGATATTGAAACTTTAATTATTATATATCCCTATCATCTCTACTTTGAGTTTTTGAGAAGTTTTTGCTTTGATTTGTGATCATCTTTGTGTTAATATCTTAGAGAGGATAATCCACAAATTGACAACCAATTATTTGCATTTTTGGACCAGTTCAGCCACTTTTTAGCTAATCTTTTCTTTAAGATTGTATCCCTCTTAATTTATTTTATTTTCATTCTCTTATCTAATATTTTTTAGGGTTGTCATTGAGAAAATAAGGAGCTAGTATATTTGAGGATAATATACTCATTATAACAATATTTTTCCTTCACTTGGTCATCACCATTGATTAGGTTAGGGTTTTTTAATTTTAGCTCTACTTTATTTATTAGATTAGATTATTTTTTAATTATATTATAATTTATATTCAAAAATGTAAAATTTAAATAAATAAAAAAATTCTCCTCTCTTTCTTATGCCCCCAAAAAAGTAGTTAAGATCTTTCAATTTTGCTTGTACGTAGAAAGAATTTGACACACATAGTTTTCATCAAAGCCTAGGGTAGGTTAGTTAAATTTATTTATCAAATATATCCACTTAAAAACAATTCACTCTTTATTTTATAACAAGCATATGCACAAAAACACACCTATAAAAACTTAGGCAACCTAGACAAAGGAAAAACATACATCTTATATATGATTTTATTTATCTGTAAAAGAAAAGAATGTTTTATTAAATCTTAACTTTTATTTATTTATTAATTTCATATTAAATAGTTTAGTCTTAAAAAAAATCATTTTAAAACTCAAATTTATCTAGTTTCTACCTTGTACATGCAAAAGAGTTGCCAAATACTTGGAAGATGTATTCTCTATGGTTTGGATCTGATTTTCATTTTCATGTTATAATTTTTTTATTTCATAATAGTTTATTTAATTTATAATTTTAAAATATAAAACTAAAACTTTAATTTATCTTTCATATAGGTAAAATATTATATCTAAAAAGGGGTAAAATCAGCACTTGCATCCTCATTCTAGATTTTAGTTTTCATGTTGCATGCACTATAATATATTTGAAAATAATAAAAATAATAGTAGTATTTGCTTCATATAGTTTTAGTATTTATTTTAAATAATTTCAAGGTAATTTCATTTTCAATAATTAGCATGGTTTGATTTATTTACAAAATATTATCAAAAACATCTAAAAATATAACCAGTTAAGCCCTATCAAGATGAGTACAAGCCCAAACCTTACTTATACACATATATAACAAGTGCCTATTTCATACCATTTCCTAAAAAAGTTATATGCTTAAGTAATCAATCACATCATTACCTTTCCACATTTCATAACACTTTTAAAATGTCCATACCTCATTAGATCTAGAATATTTCCTAGGCTTAGATCTCATGTTCCTAGTAATAACATATATAGTAACATCAACAAATAACTTAGAAACAATATTTTACATTCCACTCCAATTCCCCATCTCATCATTGACCAACTCAATGTCCTTGATGAGCAAGAGTGCATGTAAGTGAATCCCATAATTTTACCCATTCATATGTGAGGTTAGTGATACAGTGATCTCCAAGTATATACCTTCATCACTCCTATTTTAGTTCTCCTTAGAACTAGCCTCATCATATTTTTATCCACTTTGCATATGCCATTGACTAGACATCTTGAAAGAGTTGATCAGGTCCCTAGAGTCATCTAACCTAGATATACATATTTCTTCATCCCTAGTATTGACCAATAACTTTGTTACATTATACTTATTAAAACCAAAGGAGCTTACAGTTTTGTTTTCCATCATTTAGCCACTCTCAATGAGTAATGTGACACTACAAAGATATTATCGTATCATCACAAGCATCATTTACACCCTTTATTCAAAACCACATTCTAATACCTCAACATTATCTCCTTAACCCATATACCTACTCATTATAATCATCTCTTCATCGACTATCTCATCCAAACCTCAGGGAGTTGAGTGTACATGTTTAACATGTTTCTTTCCATATATATAGTTACATCGTAAGGTTTATGGCCTGTGGTATTATATGGATAATTTCTCAACCCATGATTTTATACCCATTCAATTGTAATAATATCTAGTAATAATGTGCATGTATATGCATAAACATTAGTAAGGGTTAAATAGATTGTAGAGAAATACCTTATTGTATTGTGAATAATTGAGTTAATATAATAAGTGGCTTCTATTCTGATGGGTTTCTTCTAAAAATTATTTCCAATGTAGATTATCTTATTTATATTGTGAATGTAGCATTTTTATTTTTTTCTATATTTTAAGGTTATGTTATCATTATTTCTATTGAATTTGTTTATTGGCACTATTTTTCTCTTTATTTAGTATCAAATCTATCATTTGTCAATTTTTTTCAAAGAATAAGCCAATATTGGCCCTCTGATAAACCTTTTTTTGAGTGGATCTTTGCATAGGATAATATTGTGTGTGAAATAAGATAATGAGTAGCTCAAGGATAAAGATTTTAAAAAGGGCCAAAATTTTGATTTATGGAATCTGAATATGTAAAATCCTCTTGTGGACTAAAATTAGTGGGTTACTGTATCAAGAACTTAACCCAAAAATATTAAGGCATAAGACTGGGAATTAATGTATAGGAAGGAGAAGATTTCAATCAAGATGTACCTTTTACATTTTTTTTTTTAAATGTCTAATAATAATTTTATGCTAAAGAGCTATTGGATAAGTTAGGGACTTTGTATCAAACAAAGTCTCTAAAAACATTTTTGAGGGGGAAATAAGTTTTATTCTCTTATACTTAATGATGGTGAGTCTATGATAGAGAATCTAGATCATTTTAACACTATGATAAATTAATTAATTCAATTGAGATTAAAATGGGATGAAGAATATAAATGTATCATTTTATTATTATTTTTTAGATACATAGGATAATCTTATTATTTTAGTTACCTAAATTATGTACAAGACCATTATTCCTAGTGTCTTATCCATAATTGTACATATATAGAATTCTTGTGTATATTCACATATTTAAGGGCTTATCCGACCCTACATGGTATCCATTTATCCCTTCATCCTCAAAATAATACCTTAAAACTTATCAAAATCTATATGTTTGCATATTTAGACTCCATTTTACTTTTTCATGCTTTTCATTGATATCTAAGCCTTTATTTATCCCCTATCAATTTTAAACCCTACATGAATGTATCTTGGTCAATTATGCACCATGAATTAATCTATCCCCTTAGCCTTTGTGGGTCCTTTTATCTATTACTTAGAATGTTGCACCTTTAATATCACCTCTTGTCATTTATAAAGTTGTCTAATGCACCACATCTTGTATTAGAGTACCCTATATATACAA